>JAZKJV010000901.1:0-1200000 GCA_037367405.1 Ottelia alismoides
TGATGTTTTTATTCCCACTTTTAATATTACACATATATTATTAATAATATTTACAAAATTATAAAATATAAAATTATAAAAATAATGAATACTAAATAAAATGAGTATTTTAATCGGTATAAGTATACAATAAGAATCCAAAACCTAACTTTCAGACCGTAACTCCAAAAAATATGAAACTTCATTAAATAGCTTATTAAAAGTTATCTACAAGTAAAGGTGATTTTGATATATTTTGAGTTTTTATTTAAGAGATATGGGTCTGGGAAGTTAGGATTTTGGAAACTTATTCTGAGTATATTTTGTAAATTGTATATTATTTCTATATGAAATAAATTTTGTATTTTTCTATATTTAATTATCTACAACTTTTATGTACAAAATTTCTTTATTTGAAGTATAAAAGTGGAACTAAAAATAGGTCCTAAAAATGAATAAAAATGAATTAAATAAAAGGGATTTTTATTTTTTTTGGCCCTTATCTCCCCCTACTTTGTTCCTTGTCGACCTTGTCATAGAGATGCCTAGGTCTTCGGGTTTTGGGTCATAAAATATTTGCAATATTTTATTCTTTTTCTTTCTTTTCTTTATTCTAGAATTTTTGCTTTAAAACCGTATTTTGTACAATATTTACACAATAATGGGTGAATGATAAAATGCATGAATTAAGCTATGTACACGCATATACTAGGGTTTTTAAGGCCAGAATGATAGAATAAAGATGATGAAACGGAGATTCATTATAAACTCGGAGATAGAGGCATGACAATTGACTGGGGGTCAACTTTCCTTGGCTTCCTAGTGGTCCACGTAGGACCAATAAGACAAAATAGAAAATCAAAATGCTTATTAACTCTATAATAATAGCAATAATAATAAATTATTTTTATTTACTAAATCATAAAATAGGAAAAAATTCTTAATTTCAAGCTGTTTTATGGGTATTTTTATTTATTTTTACAACCTTATTTGTAGGATATTAGTATTTACATATATAACTATAGGTATATTTACTTGTATTTTAAGTATTTTATTTTGTATTTTAATATTTATTATCATATTTACCTATTTATATATTTTATAATATAATTTAATACATATTTACATATTTTATTTTATTTTTTTGATTTTATTTACATATATATACATTACAGGTATAGTACAAACTATATATTTTAATATATTATTTATTTTAATGTAATTTTAATGGTTATATTTTTCATTTATAATTTAGTATATTTCAAATAATATATCAATTATTAAAAAATATAAAGAAGAGTAAAAATGTAAAGAATAAAATATACAAATAAAATATACATATACAGAGTACAATAGGACCCAATAAGACAGCTTTTGCATCTCAAGTCCGTTTTTAATGGAATCGCCTTCATTTGATAGATAATTTGATTTCAAATACAATGGAGATGAGTTTGTGAATTTTGAGCTTATATGGAGAAGATGTTGATCTATGAAGCTCGATTTGTGGCTTTTTCATATGTGTGACTCAATTGCACCTGGCATTACTTTTATTGGCAATTATTTTTATAATTTTGTTGTAGTTTGATTAAGTACAAGATTCATGTTGAAAACTTTACTATTTAGGGTGTAAAATAAAAATAAAATGGTGTAAAAATGGGTATTTTCAGTGTATATAATTAGGTTTTACATACAGTGTCAGACCCTTATCTCTCCTTTCTTTATTTCTTGTCGACCTAGTCAATATTGACTCGGTCTTGGGGTTTATGGTCATTCAATATCTTTGATACTTCATATTTTTCCCTTTTTATTATTTTATGTTGGATTTAAATACATGTATTTGTACAATACTTAGAGACTAATTATAGATGAATAATGAATGCCAATTTGTATAAGTTAACTGTATTTGTGGGTGTTTTGATAAGGATTTAAAGACAAAATGGAAGAATAAAGGTAGATGAATGCATATTCATCAGGTATACAAATAGATGTGTTCTAGTTTACATTTTTATGAAAAATTATGATATATAGTTTTAATGAATTTTCAGTGTATTTAGAAAAGCATATTTTAACAGAAAACTTGATAAGGTCTTAAAAAGTTTTTTTTTGAATAATGTTTGTAACCTATGTATACTCGAGAGAAAATTTGAAATCTAAAATCATTACCAGTGAGTTATTGGGAATTAGATAGTTATACCTAAGAGACATCTAAAAAAGGTTATAAAGAATAAGTAATTATGTAAGAAAATTAACGGAATCTACGATGCGATTGAGACTATATATTTAGTACAAGCCCTTTAAAATGTAATGTAAAAGTTATGCAAAATGAGTGCTAAATTAAATTGTGTCAAATAGTGGTGTGAACTAATGCAAAAAAATGAGCAATTTTTTTCCGAACAAGTCTAAGAGGCCTTATTTGTAATTAACAAACACCATTGAATCACTTTACGGTCGACCTCTCAACGGAGATTCTTTATTATTATATGATGATAGGAGGGTCTTCATTACAAATATTCTCTTAGATCAATAGATATAGAACATAATACGTGTCGAAGCAAGGTATTGTCTCCCCTGTTAGGCTTTTAATCGCAACAAACAATGGAGCTGGCGATGCTCCTCTTATAAGGTGATCACTCTGATAGTCTAGTATAGGAATTTTGATTCAGTCAACTCGGAAACAATGCCTAAATGCTTCATCTTGGTGTTGTCTTCATGATCGAAGGTTGAATCAGAACTTGAAGGTGCACTCAATCGACATTGTTGAAAGGAGGTGAACCAAGAGCTCCGACCAATACTTGTGTATATCAGCACGAAATCGATCCTACTCTTCTATACAATTGTAGAAATCTTTGCGATCTCAAAGCTAACCATTCCAACAAGAAAGTTGACAATTTAATTAGAAATTGAAGAGGCGTAAGCACTTAGATATTAATATTCAGTTTGAATCTGATGATTCACTTCAATCTGAGTTACTTTGATGCTCAAAAGATTTATTGATATACCAATAGTGAAACTACACTAATTAGAGGTAATTTCACGTAGATAAACATATAAGCGTGCAAGTTCATCGTATCTTCGATTGAAGCTCGAATCGAAAGGGAAAAATGAAGGTAAATCTCCTTTATAAGGGGTGGAATGAGGTAAAGAGAAGATCTAATCAATTTAGGCCGATCATGTTGAAGGAATATGGAAGGAATGAAGCGAATTCGGGATAGAAGGCAATACGGATTGGAATATAAAAACTCAACAATTTTTTTACAAACATTGGGTGGAATCCCAAGTAAAGATCCACCTCCATGTAAATAAATATATATAACTAATAGAGTATACAAACGGTTAAAAAATAAAAAAGAAAAATGGTGGTACATCACGTCATTCTCGCCACGCTATATTCAACGACCTACAATGTCCAATGACCTTATATGTGTTGTATTTAGAATTGTAATTAGATTTTTAATTGGAAAGTCTATGTAATTATAATTGGAGTTAATTTGATTTTAATTGGGAAACTAAATGGCTTAGATGGAAAGTTGGAATTCTCAAATTTGAAACATGGAAAAGTTTGGGTGGAAGTTTAGTATCATACCTACTATCTCTAAACTTTGTTGGGCGTGTGTATGAGTTCATACCCCAAACTCTTGTAGAAATAGTAGAGAGGAGGAATGGAGGACCACATACGCACGCGTGCCCCGCTCCGTCTCCGGCTCCGGAAAGACAATTCGAATCTCGAATCTCAATATTTTGCTGCGAATTTCATTTGGTTGATCGATTAAATTAATCAGACGGATTAATTTGGATTCGATCGCACTGGGAATCCAACTCGACCCAAACAGGCTCGTTATAGCCGCTGTTTCGGAAATCGAAAAGGCATGCCCGTTGAGGGGTATTTTCGGAAAACGGAAGAACTGCACGCTAGGGCAAGTAAGCTTCTTTTATACCCCTTCCCCGACGTTGTTTTTCTTCACTCGCAAGAAAAAACCCTCTCACGCTGCCTTCGTTTGTTCTCGTTCTTCCTCTCGCGGATGAACCTGCTTCTCTTTCTCTCGGCTGTAGTTCTATAAGGTACATTCGAGATCGATCTCGTATGTATGTGCAGACGAAGATTGTGTGCCGTCGTATCCTGGGAGCGGATCGCCAATACCCTACGCACCGGTATTGTGGAGGTGATATCCTCTCTAATGCCAGTCCATTTCATGGATGCTTCGGTGATCTCTAATCTTCTTCTTTTACTTTGTTTGCCTCAACTTGTTTATTGCTTTACTTTCTCTGGATCACGTCCTAATTCATGTTTCTACTTATTTAATCGGTTTCTGTTTGCATTATGTAATCGGATAATGGATGGTAAATGCATGATTAAAATGGTGTTAATCTGTTATGCTTTTCTGTTAATTCATTTTAATCCGTGTAATTATGCATTGTTGATCTCGTTAATAACAATCTTAAAGAGGATCGGAACCAGATTTAAAATCATATCGAAAATAATATTTAAATCGAGGGTGGATATGACGGGTATGAATGAGAAATTCGGCGGTCGGAACTTTAAGCGTTGGCAACAACGCATGAAGATCTGGTTAACCACCATAGAACTAATCTCTATACTTGAAACTTATTATCCTACGGTGGAAAAGGAAAATCCCTCACCTGATAGCCAGAAGACGCAATCTGCGTGGAAGGAACGCGACCGTATATGTCATGATTGCATCCTATTGGCTCTGTCAAACACGTTATTTGTCGTATAATGTTCGTCTACACAGACTGCGAAGGGGCTATGGGAAGATTTATATCAGAAGTATAATACCGAAGATCTCAATATTGAGAAATACTTTGTGGCCAAGTTTTAAAGTTTTCTATTGTCGAAGGGAAGTTAGTTTCTAAACAGGCACACGAGTTTACTCATGCTCCATGGTTTAGAAGATGCTGAATGAAACTTTCATAAAAGTTTCAGATCATGTGCATCATAGAAAAATTCTCCAAGTCTTCGGAAGACTTCGGTATGATCATGAAACACAGGAAGGGGAAATTTTCTATAAATAACTTGATGGTGGTAATTTCCATAGAGGAGGAACACATGAAAGAAAAACATGTGCTTCGTGTAGATATTCAGGCTAAGGTCAATTTAATGACCTCGAAGGGCAAGGATAAGAAGGAAAAGGGTAATAACAACAATAAAATTAAACCAAAGGGCAAGATCCGGAAAAAGGCAAAGAATAAAATCATGTTGGCACTGTAATCAGGTTGGTCATTAGAAGAATGACTGTCAGTCCTTAAAGGCTCAACCTAAGGCTGCAGATGGGAGTCCATAAGTGAATATGATCACTATAGGACTTGGGGCTAGCGAGGGATATGTCTCTGTAAAACCTGAACTACACCATATTCATGATCCAAATGAGTGGCTCGTGGATACGGGAGTCAATGTAAACATTTGTTCTGATAGAACTTTGTTTTCTTCTTATCGTTCCCTGCAGTGGTGGGACTGTGAAGATAGGGAATGATTCTGCAGCCAGGGTGCTAGGATCGGGACAAGTTAACTTGAGGTTCTCCTCTGAACGTGTATGGACGTTGCACAGGGTGATGAATGTTTCTGACATCAAGAAGAATGTTTTATCGGGCTCTATCTTAGTTAAAAATGTTTTTGAATAAACTTTAAATGTAATAAAGTTGTCATTCTAAGATATAGAAATTTTTATGGAATAGGCTATTTGGAATACTTTAATTTGTTGTTTAGAATTAGATGTAATTCAGTAAACGTTGATGAAATAAATGTTTTAAGTTCTGAATGTTCTAATTATGTGTCTCATGTAGTTAATAATCTATAATCTTGTGATTTGTGGATTGGTAGATTGGGATATATAAACTTAAATTCAATTAAAAGAATGATGAATTTAGAGTTGATCCTAAAACATACTATTGATAGAACTCAAAAATGTGAAATATGTGTGCAAGCTAAGGACACCTAGGAAGTCTTTTTAGTCCGTCTCTAGAGATAGTGAGATATTGGATCTAGTACACACGGATATCTGTGAGTTTAATGGTGTGTTGACCCGAGACAATAAAAAATACTTTATTACCCTTATAGATGATGGCAGTAGATATTGTTATGTATATCTAATGAAAACCAAGGATGGAGCCTTATAAAAATTTCTTATATTTAAGAATGAGGCTGAGAGACAAACCGAGAAAGTGATTAAACGCCTTAGGTCAGATAATGGAGGTGAATATATCTCTAACTTGTTTGATGAACAATGCAAATCATTTAGCATACTTCATTAAGTTACATCCTCATATTCACCGCAATCAAATGGGATAGCAGAACGGAAAAATAAAGCCTTAACTGACATGATCAATGTTCTCCTATAGAGTTATGGACTTCCAACCTATATGTGGGGAGAAGCCTTGAATACGGCTTACCATATTCTGAATAGGATTCCTCCAAGGCATATGAAAAGGTGTTCTTTTGAATTTTGGAGAAATAAGAAACCGAGCTTAAGATATCTCAAAGTGTGGGGCTGTCTCGCTTAGGTTTTAGTCCCAAAACACAAGAGAATGAAGCTTGGTCCTAAAACTGTTGTTGCGGTCTTCTTAGGATACTTGGAAAATAGCTATGCATATAGGTTCTTGGTAATTCGGTCCTAGATGCCAGGCATATATGTCAACACCATTGTTGAACTCTGTGATGCTACCTTTTTTGAGGATGTCTTCCCTATGAAGACTGGGATTCCTCACAATCTGACCATTGAGAGTGCCTCGACATCAGGATCTATTCCAGATCAAGTGGAAAGGGTAACGAATGTGGGGGTCGAGACTCAACATGAACCCAATGATCTTTCAGAAGAAATTGAGTCCAGGAGGAGTAAAAGATCTCGGATAGCCAAGGATCTGGGTAGCGACTTTATTGTCTACCAGATCGAGGGTGATCCATCAAGTTATAAGGAAGCCATGGCTTCATCTGAAGAAAAATAATGGAAGGAAGCCGTCAAATCTGAGATGGATTCTTTCATGGCTAATGGACTTGGGAATCGGTTGACTTACCCAAAAGGTGCTCTACCATTGGGTGCAAATGAGTGTTTAATAGAAAGTTTAGGCCTGACGGATCAAGTGAAAAGTATAAAGTTGGATTAATTACCAAAGGCTTTAGGTAAAAGGAAGGTATCGATTATTTTGATACTAATTCCCCTGTGATTAGGATGACCACAATCCAGATGCTCACAGCATTGACATATGCATATAATCTCGCTATCCAGCAGATGTATGTGAAGACCACCTTATTGCATGACGATCTTGAAGAAGAGATCTATATGGATCAACCTGATGGACTTGTAACTCTTGAGAATGAGGGAAAAGTTTGCAAACTTGTTAAATCCCTTTACGGATTGAAACAAGCACCAAAGCAATGGCATGAAAAATTTGACAAAATCATTTTGTCATGCGACTTTAAGGTTCATGAATCCGATAAATGTGTCTATTTTAAGGTGAAAGATGATGAATGTATTGTCCTGTGCATGTATGTTGATGACATATTATTGTTTGGATCACATATTAGGATTATAAATGAGACTAAAATATTGTTAAGTAGCAAGTTTGAGATGAAGGATATGGGTGCTTATGATGTAATCTTGGGTCTCAAACTGACAATGTCAGTTGATGGGATTGTTGTTTCTCAATCTCATTACGTTGAGAAGGTACTTGAGAAATTTGGATATCAAGACTGCAAAGTTGTAAGCACTCCATTGATTCATCCAAAACATTATATAAGAATAAAAGTGGAGTACATGTAGCTTAGCTAAGGTATTCACAAGTGATAGGAAGTTTAATGTATCTTACAAATTGCACGAGGCCTGATATTTCATTCTCAGTTGGAAAGCTGAGTAGATACACTAGCTATCCTGACCGTACTCACTAGGAGGCTCTGGATCGAGTGCTGAAGTACTCGAACGGCACTATTTCCCTTAGTTTACATTATGGTAGACATCCATCTATACTAGAGGGATATAGTGATGCAAGCTGGATAGGAAAAATAGAGGAGTCTGGGAGGAATGGTGTTACTGGGTATGTCTTTACCCTTGGAGGCGGTGCAGTCTCCTGGAGGCTTATTAAGTAGACCATCCTAGCTCGATCTACTTTTGAGGCCGAGCTGTGTTCTTTGGACACCACTGGAATTGAGGCTGAATAGCTAAGGGAACTTCTTTCTGAAATTCCCATGGTAGGTCAGTCAGTTCCTACGATGTTGGTACATTGTGATAACATGACCACAATTGCCAAGATCAAGAGTTCAAAGTTCAATCAGAAAACAAGAAGATACATACAAATCGGACTTAAGACATTAAGGGACTTGGTGTCTCGAGGAGTGTTGGCTGTGGATTTTGTTGGATCCAAAGACAACACGACAGATCCGTTGACTAAGAGACTTGATAGATCTTTAGTCCTAAAGTCTAAGCTTGGGATGGGACTGAAACCTATTGTGAGTTCCTCTACTGTAGCAACCCAACCTATCCGGGTGGAGATCCCACAAAGTAGGTTCAATGTGGTAATAACAAGCTGTTTGGAGAACTGGTTGGCACTCTTATCTTAATGCATATGCATGAGTGTCTTATCCTAGGAACCTAAGTGCCATTTAAGCTGCAAGTTTAGGAAGAGCGTAGGCTCTAAATGGGTTCAAGCCTTTGGCAGGATGTTAGCAGTGCATCCTTGGGGCTTGTTTGGTTGCTGGGTTGGACTGGGTTGGGTTGGGTTGGGGTACTCCTATGAATAGTAAATTTTACCCCTGTGAATAGTAAACTGTGAGGAGGATTGAGAGGGTTGGAAGGAGGGGTACACCGGTGTACCCCAACCCAACCCAGTCCAACCCAGCAACCAAACAGGCCCTTGGAGAATGCCACCCATGTGAGTATTACTGTGGGCCATAGTTAAAGGAAGATGGTCTTTCCTGAATACACTCATGAAAAAGGATAAGGATGCATGGCCTTTAACAGCACCAAACCTGAAGATTGTACCAAGAACAATACTTTTTGTTTCTACCCTATACTTTAACACCAAGGTCTGAAGTTCAAGACGCAGTTCACTTCGTTCCTGTTAAAGTGAAAGTAGTAAAATCAGGTAGAGGTTCAAACTGGAAGGTACCTTTACTGAAAGCAAAGTGTGACAGCCGAAAGATGTCATTTTTAAGACATTTTGAATCTCTTTTTCAAATTGGTGAATTCGTGGGGGATTGTTGTATTTAGAAATGTAATTATACTTTGGAAAGTCTATGTAATCACAATTGGATTTAATTTGGTTTTAACTGAGAAAGCAAATAGCTTGGAGAGAAAGTTGGGAATTCCCAAATTTGAAACATGGAAAAGCTTGGGTGGAAGTTTAATACCATACCTAGTATCTCTAAATATTTGATGGGCTTATATATGAGTTCACACCCCTAAAATCTTATAGCAATAGTAGAGAGGAGGAATGGAGGACCACATACGCGTGTGTGCTCCGCTCCGCTCTGTCTCCGGCTCCAGCTCCGGCTCCAGCTCGGGCTCGGGAGAGTCAATTCAGATATCGGATCTCAATACTTTTACTGCGGGTTTCATTTGGTTGATCAATTAAATTAATCAGATGGATTAGTTTGGATTTGATCGCAATGGAAATCCAACTCGATCGAAACGGCTCGCTATAACCGTAGTTTTGGAAACCAAAAAGGCATGCTCGTTGAGGGGTATTTTCGGAAAATGGAAAGCACTACGCTATAGGGCGCACAAGATTCTTTTTTCTTCACTCGCAAGAAAAACCCTCTCGTGCTGCCTTGGCTCTGTTCTCGTTCTTCCTCTCGCTGATGAACATGCTTCTCTTTCTCTCGGCTGCAGTTATCTGAGGTACATTCGAGGTCGATCTCGTCGGTGTACGTAGACGAAGATCGTGTGCCTCGTATCCTGGGAGCGGATAGCCAGTACCCTACGCACTGGTATTATGGGGGAGATATCCTCTCTAAGGCCGGTCCATTTCATGGATGCTTCGATGATCTCTAATCTTCTTCTTTTACTTTGTTTGCCTCAACTTGTTTATTGCTTTACTATCTCTGGATCACGCCTTAATTCATGTTTCCACTTATTTAATCGGTTTCTATTTACATTACGTAATCGGATAATGGATGGGAAATGCATGATTAAAATGGTGTTAATCTGTGATGTTTTTCTGTTAATTCATTTTAATCCGTGTAATTATGCATTGTTGATCCTGTTAACAATAATTTGAGTAGAAAGTTTGTCCCCAAAATATGACCGAGTTTCTCATACACCAAAAGTGCCCAAATAACCACAAATGGATTCGAGATATCCTCGTGACCATCCCCGCAAGTCGATCTAGCCTCCCTCTAGACTCCGACACAATTCCCTTCGGTAAGCCACGACATGTTGGCTCTACACCAAACCTGAGACAATAGCGGACACAATAAAAATAAGTGATCCAAGTCCCCCATTCCTCCCTCGCATCCGTCGCATGTACGGTCCCCCACCCTTAGCAAATGCTTCCGTCAAACCTTGCTGAGAAGCCTTCCATACCTGAACAACAACATAAAAACCTTCACACGATTGGGTATCTTGCTCCTCCATATCATCCCCATCTCCTCATTTGTCTCCTCCATACTCACATGGTCAACTCCTATGAAAAATCTGTAAGCCTTTTTCATCGTGAATCTTCCAATATCCCATTCAAATGGTCCATGCCCGATGTTGGACTCTCAGCTCTAGCCAATTCCACCTGCAGAATTTCCTCCACTATTGGGTATGACAAAGACGAAGAGAAAGCTGAGGACCATGCACCTCAGTCCCATACATGTTTCACCAATATCTCCTTGTCATGTGTCAACCGTAAGATTCACGGGTACCGAACCCCAAGATCCCCTTTTCCAGTCCAATCATCCAACCAAAATTGAAACACGTCCTCGTATCCAAGCACATGTCTCAACTTACATTCCAGATCAGGCAGGATGTCAGAAATGCCTTTCCATAAGGTCGGGGTAGACGTCTCGGGCAGCCTCCAATGGTGCAGAAATACCATATATCTTCCTCATCAATCGGCACACCAAGTCCTCCGATTTTCCCCAAATACGAACCATCCATTTTGCCATAAAGGCCTTATTCATTTCTCCCACCCGCAACACCCCCAAACCTCCCTTCTTCTTAGGTGTTGTCACCTTGTCTCAGTCAATCAAGTGTATTCCCCTCCTGACATGTTGCCCATCGAATAAAAAAATGCATCATCATAGCTTCAATCTTCGCTCGTATCCCCGCAAGCATTAACCTTGTAGAACAGAAAAAAATTGGAATTGATGACAGAACATGAGCAGAACAAGCTTCCCTCCCTTTGAGAGTATTCTCGCCTTCCATCGCGCCAATTTCCCCTCCAGCCGAACCACCAACGCCCCTCAATCCTGCGAGCACGGCCTCTCCGCCACCAACTGGAGTCTTCAGTACGTAACCGGCAACAAAGTGATAGGAAACCCCAAAATCAAAAACTCAACAAAATTGGGCATAATCTGAAATACAGAAGAAATATAACATAATTCAAGAAATTGAAAACAGATTCCAATGGAAGATGGAACTACTTACCCGAAGACGTGGTTAAATAAATGATTTGGTTTGTGATTTGATCTTGCCAAAAATCCAAAGTAATGGATGTGATGCTTGACGAGCATATGGCCTCTGACCTTAGTTAGTTGCCGGTCCTTTCTCTCTCCTTTCAACGACCTAGAACGACTCTAAACATGTCTATCGAAATTTCCTATTGATTGTGGAAGGATATTAAATAATGGTGAGACAGCTCTAAAAGATAAAGCTCAAGTGTTTATCTAAAGCTTTAACAAGTTGTTAGGATGTGAAAGAGACAGAGGGTCAATTAATTGGCCCTCACTTTCAGAAGCCTTGGGGACCATAGGGGATTGTATGTGGAGGCCATGTTTCACACTTGGGCAAGGAAGAAGGTAGATGTGGAAGACAATTGTGGTATCGACATGTGACAACACCACAAAATTCATGAAATGATATGTTTACGTATAAAATAAAATATAAAGCTAAATGATTCTACATAGAAAAATGATAGAAAAATGAATGTCAAAAAAAATTAGTTCTCTATAAATTTGAAGAGGGAAGATTTATTAATATCACTATAAATTAATAAAGGATTTTTATCAGTTGTGCCCCTCTGAGATATTGCAATTTCAATTATGCCCTTCCTTTTTTAGGAATATCAGTTGTGCACTCAAACATCTTGCCTTTCTATCACTTGTGCCCCTCAGGTTAGTTGTCGTTCATTCCCAATGTAAACGGACGTTAACTTTGGGACATAACGGGGATTAAATTAAATTTAAAGGTTGAAAGGGTCATTTTATCATCCTTTCTTCCTCCTTTCCCATCCTCTTCCTCTTCTTCCCCTTCTCTTCCTCCTCCCCAACCTCTTGCTCCTCTACCGTCTCCTCCCTCGCCCCTAGGTGCGCCCTCCGCCCTGAGCTCCTTCCCCCGCCCTTGCGCCGCTTCCTCTGCTCTCTGTCCCCTACCGCCCATGTGCCTCTCCCTGCCCTCCACCCCTCGTCCCTAGGTCGGCCCCCCTGCCCCGAGCTTCTCCCCCTGCCCCTGCCACCCTCGCAACCCCGCGCCACCCCTCCCCTTATTCCCCCCCCCCCCCCCCCACACACCTCTCCCTTCCCCTGCGCCTCTCCCTACCCTGCCTCCTCCCCCGCTCCCAGTCGCCCCCTGCCCCCGCCAACCCCGCGCATCCTCCTCCCCTTCCATCTCCCCGGCCCTGCCTCCTTCCCCCGCCCCCAGGTCGCCTCCCCTACCCCGAACTTCTCCCTCGTGCCTTCGTCGCCTCCACGCCTCCCCCTTCACCCCTCCTCTTCCACCCTCCTCCTCTGCCCCTCCTACCCATCTCGCCCCTCCTTTCCTCCATCAACCACCACCTCCTCCCAATACAGCCCCTCCTACCCAATCCGCCGAGCACCTCCCTTCTGTTGCAGTTGTAAAGAACCTGGAGAGGAAGGGGATGAAGGAGGAGGTGGTCAGACTCATCGTCAAGAACCCGCGGTCTCGTCATCGACATGATGATATTGATGGTAAATGATGGAGGAGAAGGAGCAAGGGGGCTGAAACTGGAGGACTTTCAGTATTTGTTAAGTTAAGATAATTTTCTGACTAATTGATTCATGAAAATTCATCGAAAAAATCAATAAAATTCACCGTTTGATCCGTAATGAGTGATATATTCGTAAAAATGCAAAAATTTTAGAGATTTTATGGATGCATGTAGGTGTAACTAAGAGAAAGATATTATGAAGAGAAAGGACGAATAACAAATGGATGAGGAAGAAGATGAAGATGTTTGGACAATTATACCCCTCTTAACTGCACCATACAACAACAACAACAAAGCCTTTTCCCACAATTAAGTAGGGTCGGCTACATGGATTCTTCGCCTCCATTCAGATCTGTCTTGGGTCAATCTCGGACTTATATCCAAAAAACTAAGATCCCTTTGTATAGTCTCTTTCCAATACTTCTTGGGTCGTCCTCGCCCTCTCTTAGCAGGCTCAACATCCCAACACTCGCATCTCCTAACCGGTGCATCAGTTGACCTTCTTTGCAAATGACCAAACCATCTTAAGTGGTTTTCTCGCATCTTATCCTCGATCGGAGCTACACCAACTTTCTTTCGGATTGCATCATTCCGAATCCGATCTTTACGTGTATGTCCACACATCCATCTTAGCATTTTCATTTCTGCTACAACCATTCTCTGCACATGTCTATGGTTCACAGGCCAACATTCAGAACCATAAAGCATAGCAGGTCTCACGGCTGCTTTGTAAAACTTTCCTTTAATTTTTAAAGGAATTTTCTTATCACAGAGAACAACGGAGGCTCCTCTCCACTTTAGCCAGCCTGCATTTATTCTATTAGTAACATCTCCATCAATTTTCCCCATCATGTTGCAAAATAGATCCCATATATCTAAAAGAATCTCTCTTCTGAATGTTATCGTCACCAATCTTCACCTCGATTCCTTCACCATTGCTTCCATCAAAGGTGCATTCCATATATTCCGTCTTAGCCCTACTTATACGAAAACGTTTAGTCTCTAATGCATGTCTCCAAACCTCAAGCTTCTCATTTACTCCATCTCTAGTCTCGTCAATCAACACAATATCATCAGCAAATAACATACACCAAGGTAACTCATCTTGAATGTGACTTGTCAACTCGTCCATAATCAAAGTAAAAAGAAATGGACTCAAAGCTGAACCTTGATGTAAACCAATGTTGATATCAAAATAGTTAGCCTTCCCCATCGGGGTCCTTACACAAGATAAAGCCCTATCATACATATCCTTTATGAGATTAATGTATAGGACAGGTACTTGTCTCTTCTCTAAAACTCTCCACAGTATCACTCGTGGGACGGAATCATAAGCCTTCTCCAAATCAATAAAGATCATATGGAGATTCTTCCTTTTAGCTCTATAAATCTCCATTGTTCTCCTCAGCAAATGGATGGCTTCAATAGTTGAGCGACCTGGCATGAATCCGAATTGGTTTTCTTTTACTTGGGAAACTTGCCTTAACCTTCTTTCAATCACACGTTCCCAAATTTTCATAGCGTGACTCATCAGCTTGATACCTCTGTAATTTGAATAATTTTGAATGTCTCCTTTGTTCTTATAAAGAGGCACCACGATACTCCTCCTCCAATCTTCAGGAATTTTCTTGCTTCGCCAAATAACATTGAATAGATTTGTAAGCCAAGTCAAACCACGCTCACCTAAAACTTTCCATACTTCTACAGGGATGTCATCCGGTCCAACATCTTTTCCAGGTCTCATAACCTTCAAAGCCTCCTCTACTTCTTTTCTTTGTATTCGTCTATAGCATGCACGATTCAAGTAACTTTCACTACTAGCTAGATCACCCAAAGTGATCTCTCTATTTCCTTCTCCAATGAAAAGTTTATGGATGTACTGCTCCCATCTAGTCTCTATATCCTTCTGAGTAACAAGCACGTGACCTTCCTCGTCCTTAATACATCTCACTTGAGAAAGGTCTTTGGTCCTTTTTTCTCTTGCTTTGGCCAACCTGAATATATCATTCTGGCCCTCCTTAGAGTTGAGATTTTTATACAAAACCTCATAAGCTTTTGATTTAGCTTCACTTACAACCTTCTTTGCTTCCTTCTTCGCTATTTTATAGTCTGTGACAGATTCCTCTGTTCTATCCTTAGACATAGCTTTAAAGCAAGCTCTTTTAATTTTTAGCTTCTCTTGCACCCCTTCACTCCACCACCAAGCCTCCTTTTGACCCGGAGCTCCTCCTTTTGACTCGCCTAGCATCTCTTTGGCTACCTTTCGGATACAAGATGCTACTGCCTCCCACATCTCGTTTGCACTACCGCTACAATTCCAAGATAAGTCTTCTAAAATCTTCTCCCTGAAGCGTGATTGCTTCAGCGGAAGATTCCACCACCTAGTTCTAGTGATCTTTGGAACCTTCCTTTTCTTTACCAGCCCTTTTATTTGTAAATCCAAGACTAACAAGCGATGTTGGATTGTCAAACTCTCTCCAGGGATTACTTTGCAATCTTTGCAACACAATCGATCTCTTCTCCTCAACGCAAAGTAATCTATCTGTGTTCTAGTTGAGCCACTCTTATAAGTAATTAAATGCTCCTCCCTCTTCTTAAAAAGAGTGTTTGCTATGAAAAGATTATATGCAGTTACAAAATCCAGAATGACTTTTCCCTCTTCGTTTCTATCCCCAAAACCATGTCCTCCATGCACACTTGCATACCCTGACACATCTTTTCCCGCATATCCATTAAGATCTCCACCTATGCAAACCATCTCTCTTTGTGGGATTCCTTGTAAAATCTTATCCAGATCCTCTCAAAAAGCTTGTTTAGTCCTTTCATCTAAACCAGTTTGCGGTGCATAAACTGAGATGATATTCAGAATTTCTTCTTCAAGCACCAACTTTAGCAAAATAATTCGATCCCCAAATCTTTGCACCTCAACCACACAATCCTTCAAATCTTTATGAACAACCACTCCAACACCGTTTCTGCCATTATCTTTACCTGAATACCAAAGTTTAAAGCCAGTCTTCTCGATCTCCCTTGCTTTCTCTCCAACCCATTTAGTCTCTTGTAGACATAATATATGAATCTTCCTTCTTTCTATTGTATCCACTATCTCCATAAATTTTCCAGTTAAAGTACCGATATTCCAACTACCAATCCGTAACTTCCTTTACAATCTCTTTTAGACTAATTTCTTTACTCGCATGCGTCCATTATGCGAGAACCCTTGCAAATTTTGGACTGCATCCGGGCGGTGATGCAGCGGAACTAGTTTATTTACCCGCATGCGTTCCTCATGCGAGAACTCTTGCAAATTTTGAACTACATCCAGGCTGCGATGTAGCGGCCCTTGCCAATTTTTCATTGCATTCGGGCGATGCAACGCGTCACAAGTAGGGAACGCCCCAACGAAATCTGTATGTTTGCTTAAATCCATGTTTAAAAGATCCGAACGGTTTCGAGATAAATTCATAAATAGTGTTCTTAGAAGAACTTTAAGAACACTATTTACGAATTTATCTCTCCTGCGCTGGCTGTCGGCTACCTAACGCGCAACCCTCCTCATTTATCCGGGCTTGGGACCGGCCATGGCTGAGTTCTTAACTGCACCATGGTTTGAAAAAATCATGGTTAAGTCAACTAATTGACGGTTAAACTAAGGGGCACAATTGATAAAACGACAAGAAGTCGGGATCACAAACTGATATTCCCAAAAGGGAAGGGCATAACTAATATTGAAATATCTCAGAGGGACACAACTGATAAAAACCAATTAATAAAATATAAGATATGAATTAAATACGGATAAATAGTATATAAATACATGATTTTCATCTTTTTAAAAAAATAGTATTGTAACATATAATATATCTTATAATTCATTATATTATCATACTTCATAACTTATTTTTAAATATTTATTTTATTTGTATTGGGTTTTATTTATTATGTTAAATATCTAATATAAGTTAATTTACATGTATAATATACATATAACATACTACTTATTCTATTTTATTTTTTATTTTTATGTAATTAAATGCTAAAACAAGAAATGTAAATAAAATAGAAATCTAGATAGAAAAGGAATAGATAGGTCCTGAGAATGTGTGAAGCCTAAGATTCTTCCCTATTACTTGACTCCTTACATTGATGAAGATAACCCTAAGTGTCTTCTGAACTAACTTGGATAAGTGTAGATGATCCTACTCTCATTTGCTTTCCCCTTTGTAAGATCGGACCTTCTAGAGCCTTGTCTAAATTTCAACCCAAATTCCTTGTACAATCATCAAAGAAGAAGTCAGACATGAAAACTGGCCAAGTCAGGAACATAGAAGTCAACCCCCCTTCAAAATCCAAATGGAGTTGACCTGAAGGCTGCAAACTCCTCTTACCTCTCAGTGGACGCGACACCACAACACAAACCACACGAAATCATAAACCCGAATTGGGAAAGCGTAAGAAAGATCACGCGTGCAGCAAAACCATCCCTTTCTCTCCATCTCATCCAACCTTTTCCTTCTCCATTTCAGCAACAGATATAATTAAACGCCCACATAATCAGACCATATAATATCGAACCAACTTTACATTTGACCACTGCCTATCAGAACGTGTTAAAAGGACAATCAAAAGGGCGTTCTTATCGGATGCTCATCGACTTTTCCTTCTGCCAAATTGGTCACTGCGACATAAAGCTGTATATATATGTCTCTTTGGCGTCTGGTAGGGTAATTTAATTAACTAATACGTGGTCTAAGTTAGTGGATGTGAGTGGTGGATCCCCACATCTGATGTTTGCTTTGCACACAACATCTCGAGCAGTACTGTCACATCCACCTCCACTACCGATTGTTAATTCCCTTCCTCTTTTGATTAGTTCAGACGGTAGAGGATGGGTTTTGGCTTTCGCCATGGGAATGTTCTGCTTACACTCCACTGCAGCAATATTTTAGATGTACAGTATGTATGCAGGATGTTAATGAAAGGATGCTGTGCTCGCACTTGATCTGGGGAATATTGATCGGGGTATCTTGTATGATCGATAGAGCATGAGATGTGTGTAATATCTCTGTTGTGGCATCGACTGGAATGTGTCCAAGCTGGGTGATGACTAGTGTTGTTTACCATGATTGTTCTGAGACAGGTTCCTGTGAAAAAACTGAGACAACTATTATCATGAGAGAAGTATGTGTTCAACGTCCAAAGATCCCTTTAAGTACTCGTCGGCTAATGTCTAGACTATAAGGGCATGTTTGGTTGCTGAGTTGGACTGGGTTGGGTTGGGGTACACCGGTGTACCCCTCCTTCCAACCCTCTCAATTCTCCTCACAGTTTATTATTCACAAGGGTACAGTTTACTATTCACCGGGGTACCCCAACCCAACCCAACTCAGTCCAACCCAGCAACCAAACAGGTCCTAAGTGAACCGAAAGGAAACATGCACATGGATCTAGTTCTCTGATGAATGATCCCTTAATCGTTTTTCTAACAAAACTAGAAAAATGATCCAGTTCTCTTTGAACTAGTAGGTCATTTACCTTGCGAAGGACTAGACAATTAGACGAGGCCAAGTAGACCCAAGTCTTGAAGCAAGCAGCATATTCCCCCATTAGGAACAACCTTCCAAAGGGTTTGAGAACCTCAAATGAGGTAAGCCAAGCTAATACATTGTTAATGGTACCCTAACAAAATTCATGGAACCACTGCGTAGGTAAATACGACTCCTTCTCAAAGGCAACCATTAAGTATGGATATATTTTACTCGGAGCATTTGGGCGTACCCTTTTTGGAAGATTGACTTCTCCAAAGCGTATGATTGTGTTAGCTGGAAATTCATTTGGGCGTCCCTATCCAGACGTGGCTTCCCTGATGAGTGGATCTCCTGGATGAAGAGATGTGTGACGACGACTTCCTGTTCAGTGTTGATTAATGGAAGACAAGAAGGGGGCTTTTTTCAGCCACAAAGGGGGGTTAGACAGGGGTGCCCGCTTGCTCCGCTTCTTTTTGTTATTGTGGCAGACGCGTTGTCAAGGATGGTTACTCGTGCGGTAGAAGGAAATTTTCTCCAGGGGTTCACTATAGATGGTCTGTCTATCCCACTATTACAGTATGCTGATGATACAATCATGTTCGTGGAAGGTGGTGCTCCTGAGGCTGAGGCAATTTCTACGGTGTTGGACCTTTTTGGTAGTGTATCAGGGTTGAAACTCAATGAGGAGAAATCAACTTTTGTTCCTTTTGGACTTTCTGAAGAGGAGGTCGACACTTGTGGGACATTCTTGCACTCGCGGCGAGGGACCCTCCCAATCACGTATTTGGGATTGCCTGTGGTGGATGGCCGGGTAAGGCAGTCAGATTGGGCTCCAGTGGTGGAGAGACTTGAGAACAAGCTTGCAGGATGGCGTGCTTCTTGCTTATCTCAGGGCGGACGCTTGGTGCTTTTGAGGTCGGTCCTTTCTGCGATTCCTGTCTTTTTTCTATCATCCTGCTTGCTCCCGGTGGGGATTCGTGGACGTTTGGAGAATTTAATGCGCAGGTTCTTTTGGGCTGGTACACCGTTGGTTGCTTGGAAGGTTGTTACGCTTACTGAGGATGATGGTGGTTTGGGAGTCCTGAACCATGAGGTGATGAACAAGGCCCTCCTGACAAAATGGGTCACTCGCATTTGGGGAGAGGGATCAGATATGCTTTGTACATTGCTGAGGAAGATTTATGGCGTGACAGAGGCCCTAGAGTGGCATCCCAATAGATTGGTAAAACCGTCAAACTTTTGGCGTGGAGTGTGCTCGGTGCTTCAGCATATTTCTCCATATCTAAATCCTGTGCTAAGAGATGACGCTGAGGCTAGTCATTGGATATGGTCTGATGGTGCTTTTACTGTGAAGAAGGCCTACAAGGTCTTATATGCGTCCATCGTCTTTGATCCGGGAATCTCAATGCCAAGGTTAGGACAAATTTGGTCTTGGAAGATTCCGAAAAGAGTGAAAGTTTTTCTCTGGTTGTTTGGGAGGGAGCGGGTGATGACTGGTGCTCGGAGGGCCCGACTCTTCGGGGCTAACAGCTCTTGCATGCGATTTGGTGAGGAGATAGAGGATGTTAATCACTTATTTTTCACTTGCTCTTCTTCGAGACAAATTTGGGAAGCGGCAAACATACCCACGATTGCATCTTCAGGGGTCACTGAGTTCTGGGAGTCCATTGGACGGTCGGGAACATGCACACTTGCTGAGAAAAAACATGCAGCGTCTATTTTATGGGCAATTTGGTTGGGAAGGAATGGAACTGTTTTTCGTGGGGAAAGATTTTATCTTGAAAATGTAATAGAGCACGCCAGACTCCTTTATGGGTCTTGGACTTTGTAACATTTGTACTTAAATTGTGAATATAAGTTTTTGGGTGTCTACCTTCACGGTTGACACCCTTTTTCCCTTCAAAAAAAAATATTTTACTCGGAGCAGATCCCCTGCTCTTATTGCAGATTTTCATGTGACGATAAATCATATTGGAAGATTACAAACAACCACTACAATAAAATTGAGTTATAGTGACGTTTTTTAAAATTTGTTACTAAATTAACCATTGTTAAACATATAATAACGATATTATTCATTGCGAAATGATTTTTTGTATTTGAAATTAACAACGAATATCATATCTATCGTTATATCATTAGCAAGAGTCCACACTAAAAATGCTTATATGTTGCTATTTTTAAAATTTCTAAGTAATCGTCACTAAATTTTGAACTGAAAAAATAGCGACGATTAGTTGCATTTTTTAGCGACGATTAGTTGATATTTTGAAAATAGCAACGGATAAGCATTGTTATATAGATCGTTGCTAATGATATAACGACGTATATACGATTTGTCGCTAATTTCAAGTGCGAATATTCATTTTGTAATGAATAATATTGCCGTTATATATTTAACAACGGCTAATTTGTTGACAGATTTTGAAAGAACGTTACTATAGCTCACTTTTTTTAGTGAACTTTTTCCCATTTGAATTAGGTGCAGTGACATGTGCATAAAAATCCAAGTGAAACTATACTTTTCGTGTACAACAATCAGACTCTAATCAATCATCTATAGATGCAAGAGGTGCAATAACTCAGTAGTTTTAAAAGCATTGGTATCAAAGTTTAGTGTGCGACCATTTTCTACATTCAAGAAATCATTTTTACTTATCTCCTATCCTTTGGTTCATCAACTAGATTTGGCTCGATCATAACTGACATGTAAACTCATTTAATTCCTTGCAAAACGAATTTATAAATGTTTACTTTTTGATATTTTCCGTCATTATAATTACATGGCTAGTGTTAAACATTTAAATACATTAATCGAGGATTTTGTCATAATTTTTTCATCACTATTATTAGGGAGGTGATCGATTACTATTTTAATTTATTGCATTGATTAGATAACACCTCTTGGATTTTAATTAAGCCATCTTGTTTCTCGTAGGTACTGACAGCTTCCTTAGGGTGTGTTTGGTATGTGGGTTTAGGTTGGTTAAACTGGTTGCAGGTAACTCATTTTTGGGTTTTGGTGTTTGGATAGAGGGTTAAACTGGGGGTGGGTTAGAAGTGGGTTTATTGTGATATGATTGTATTGAAGTTTGAAAATTTGAGTAGTTATTGTGATGTAATTGTATTGGAGTTTGAAAAAGTGAGTATAAGTGGAGTAGTTTATAATTTTTAGATAATATTATGGTATAATATATTATTTTTTGATGGAATAGATGGAATAAAATTAATTTATTTAATATATTAAAAAAGGAGAAATGTGGGACCCACTTGGAAAGAGAAAGAATGGGGTAAGTACCCCTACCCGAGAGGTCGTCGTTCCAACCCTTTTTGACATGGACGCCAAGATAGAGATTAGTTGATTAAGCATTATTAGCTTAGTATTCTCTTCCCCCACAATTATTTTTCTCTCTAGAAGTTATTTCCTCTTGTGGATACTATATGTTAATGTCTCTGCATGCATAGGTCGTGATGCTTGGAAGGTGGCATAGTTCTATTTCATGCATTTTATTTATTCTTATTTTTTATTAAATACGTTTAATCTTATTGGTTAGGAATCAATTTTATTTTCTACAATTCAGAATATTTTAAAAATCTCTAAAAATTTTGTTTCTCATCTTGAAAATACATAAGTTAGGGAAATGTCTAAAAATTAGGAAAATAGTCAATAAATATCACAATAGGTTAAATTGGCATAGAATCTGTGCATCCATGTAATTCACTAGAAATCACTTCTAAATCGATAAATTTCTTGTGCAACTGATTATAAGTTCCTAGGTTTCGTGTTAGTTGTACTAGAATAAAATGCGTGCCAAAGGAAATGAATAATCTCATATTCGTCGATGTATTTCTCATACTTCAATACATAACAAGGAATATTCACCTTTAATTGATTGTTTATATTCACATTGAATATCGTATTTATTGCTATATTCCTGACAACGAATCATATAGCAATGGTTACCATTAACTTTTTTCTAATCATCGTTAATTTAACAATGATTAAAATAGATAAATCATCATTATTAACATTTTACAACGGATAATTACAATAATAATATATAATTGTCCTTGAATGGTATTGTTGTTATATATTTAAAACCGGAAGATATAGCAACGCATATTCAGATGATTCATTGTTGTAGTGTTTCCAATCATCGTAGTAATGTATCTAGTGTTAAAAATGAAGTTTTAACACATCACTCCATGGTTTTATCATAAAATGTACATGTTTTAGAAAATATACTATATCATGTCACTGGAAATTGTATTTATGTCATTATATTGGATAAACAGTTACTTAATGTGGTACAAGACTTTGTTATCGTTGTTCTATTAGATAAGCAGTGGCAGTTACCCATAAAAACGTAACAATGGCTTCTTATGTAACAGGAGCACATGCAATTGAATCCAATCTGAATTAGTTACATACATCGATAACACATGAAGTAAAATCCAAGTGGTACTATAATTAAAGAATACAATAATCATAACCTAATCAATCAACTTAAACGTCAGTTGCAACAACTTGGTAATTTAAAAAGCATGGCTTTCAAGGATTACACTCCCTAATCTTTCAAGTTAGGAGCAACATTAAACAAACGATCTCAAACTCCAATAATAGGCATCCATCACATCCTAATTACCCTAACAAGAGTATTAGTGGCCTCTACCAACATTCTTAGTGGCCTTCGATTTTCTTAATGTGGGAAAGACATGAGAAGCAATGGATGATGAAGTCCATTGCTTTAAAGGTGCATGAGACAAACATTGTTTTGTTTGTGCATCAAAGCATGCGCCAATGTTAATCTAATAAAGGAAAAGGGAGAAATAATGTGGTCGTGCTTTTTGTTTACTTAATCACCAACACACCTTTCTTTGGGACTTTGGTTGATCGAAATATATTGGCAACTCTCAACTTTTTTCGTCAATCATCATAAAAAAAGTCGCCTTCTAAGCTACCAAGATATGTAGGTCTTCTTTATATCCTAATGTGTTGGATTTTATCTCCTCCTCCCCCTCTCTCTTCCTTTTGTTTTTCCTTGCTTTTTCGACGCCTTTTTAAAGGCAACAAAATATTTAAAGGAAGGTTGCAACTTTCGTGCACTTGGGGGCATGTGGACCCTTTCATACCGCTTGTTTTCTTGTCATTGGACGAGCATGAATGAAAATTTTAGAATGATAAAATGCCAAATATTTGAAAGGCTTCACTTCCTATGGTGATGTGATTAGTGTGATGATGGTTTGAAACAAGCATGACTTCATTAAGAGCGACGCTTGTTTTATGATCTTTAGGAGTTTTGATAATAACATATAATTGAAGTGGTTGGAGTTAGGGTTGTTGATATAACCGAATTATAGCATATATATTTATGTTTGAATTCGTTTCAATAGGAAAGTCCGAAGGCTTCTTGAGTTTGAGTTCGGTCTGATAGACATTTTGTAGCGTATATTCGAGTTCAAGATCGTTTGAGTAATGAATATTCGAGTTTGGTTTAATAGTATGTAGTTCCTTCATAAGTTGACTAAGTTGTTTTTTAAAAAAATTGAAGAAATTTGAAATTAGTTCGAAATTGGAGTTCCAACAACTCAATTGATATTCATAAGAATAGAAATAGACTTTTGTTGTCTGATATATTTCTTGTTCTCTTAAATAAGGATCCCCCTTAAATAATGTACACCAACTAAGATAACTTTCATTATTTTAGTGCTATTTGAACATTTAAAGAAAGAAGATATATAGGATAAAAAACAACAGAAAAGGATGTATACAATCTGAAAAAACAATATCAGATCTGCTTAGCACTAACAAGAACATAACATCCAAAATTGTGTAATGCAGCTCTAGCATGCAAAGGTGTGGCATTGTTCAAAAGAATCTATGTATAGTATTGAATTCAAATATTTATCAAATAAATTGGTTTCTCGTTTACGCTATCGAATTACAATGTAAAGTTTGTTTTCAATTCTTTCCTTAATTAACGAAGTTTTTTTTCAAATTATTACCAAACAAACTCTAATAGAATTCGAACTTGTTCACGGTACGGTTCTTCGATGAATGGTTGTTATTGATAGAACTTGGCATTGCTCTTGTCAATCGCAAACTTGAACTCCATTTTCAAGGATTTATCAAAAAGAAAAGGTGAGGGAAATAACTCACACTTTGCATGGAATTGATTCTTGGTTACGAAATGAATTCTTGTTCAAAACTTTATGGTCTTGGACGTACATATAAAAGTAATGTTTCTTCTTTTTAAATGTTTCCTCAATCTTATTAATCAATTCATACCCCTCATCTAATTTCTCCTAATGTCTCACTGAACCCCCAATCATGAACTTGATTAGGTTCAAATAGAAGCACGAGGACATATTATAAAGTAGTAAGAGATGAATGCATCCAAATAAAACCGAAAGGCAATTATTGTAGTGGTGCTAAGACATACTTCACGTTTGGATAATCATAGATGCATAACATATTCAATCACTAGTTCCTGGGAAATTAAAGACAGAACGTGCAGGTTTAGATCATAATTCTTTAACACCAACATGTCCTTTTTAATCAGGATCTGAATGGCAATATCATTCGTCCTTCTCCCTGCAAAAGACAAGAAGAAAGATGATGATGTGGATCCAAACTTTTCGAAGATTAAGATAAATACAGATCAAAGAACCTGTCACCTGTGCATTATATTGTAAGAGAAGAAGGTATGCCTCTGTTTATAAAAAATGGAGGAGAAATGTACAGGTCCTCATGAGTAGCGAGTGAAGCTTTTGGGACGTAAAGAGGATCTCCAACCACGAGTGGAGGTTTCGTAATGTTTTGGGTTTAGGTTTCCGGTCCGTTATCGATGAAAACTAGCCCTGATAACTTGTTGGGTTCGGACTCAGTTGGAGCTGTTGACAACCACACAAAATGCTTAAGCCCAAGTTGTCAAATAGTAATCCCCATCACTTATAAACCACACACACACTTTGTGAGTTTTAGATGTGGTACTATATTTGAGGGTATGAGTGTTACAACCTCCCCTACTTATATCCGCAACGTCCTCGTTGCGACATGATCCATCACTTATTCGCAGTGACAGTGACGTTTGCATGCTATGGGTAGCAATTTCCTCATATTTCTTTGTAGGGGTAGTTCCATCTCTCGAATAGCCATTTCCACTATCAGAGAGAATTTGGCTCTGATACCATTTGTAATGTCTCAGGCTTAGATCCCCGGTCCGTTATCAAGCAAAACTGACGCTTACAACTTGTTGGGTTCGAGCCTAGTCGGACATGTTAACAACCACCCAAAATGCTTAAGCCTAAGTTGTCAAGTAGTAATCCCCATCACCTATAAACCACATCCACACTTTGTGAGTTTTAGATGTGGTACTATATTTGGAGGTATAGATGACAACCACGAGCAGAGGTTTTCTACCCCCTCTTTCAAGAATAGGTTAAGCCATTTTAGTCTCCTTGAAACTATAGTAAATAAATTACCCAAGAGATACTCGTCCCAAGCATCTTGCAAGCGACTTTTTTTAACCCCGTGGTTATGTAATTTTCCCATTCAAAATCTCCCTTCTCAAATTGTTAATATTTTAACATTCAATATCGTGCTAATTTTTGTATTATTCATGCGATTTCACCTTTTATACTATTCTATTGCCGGCAAAAAATGCATTTTTTAGTTTTTTTTTCAAAAATTTAAAATAATCCCTCGAAGTTCTTTATGGAACTAGATAGAAATTTTTTGAATAATATGCAATTCATCTGAGTTAGTTTTTAGTTAAGATATTGAGAAATAGGACAAAATTTGTTGTCGGGCTAGTTTTTAAAAGTAGGGAAAACTCGTGGGGTATAGTTTCTTCGCATTTAGGCCCGTGAATTGCCTAAACATTTACAAATAGACTCGAACACTTCAAAAATTTACCAAAAATAGCAGAAAAATCTGGAAATTCCTTTATGATGCTATATTAAAAGATTTATTAAGTCCACTACAAATTTACAAGTAGGCCTACTTTTTATTGCTTTATTGATTTTCTCTCTTTGATTTCATTTATATATACTTAATCTGTTTTTATTTCATTGATTTTATTTATACATTATTTATATACAATAAACATGTTTTTATTTCCATGTTCTTTTTACAAAATTGTCATTTTAAATATATGCCTATATTCCGAGAGATTTGAACCAAGATTTGAGTACAATGTATATAAGCCACGGAGTCATCAACTTGAACTATATTAGGGTGACACAACATACCACAAATCAACTTGAACTATTGGATGTACGTAAAGGTTTTCTCACCAAACATTTCTATAGAACATGGGAAGTACCGCAATAAACAGATCCTTAAGTTCGGAATTAACCCTCTCGAAGAACAGAGGGGCTTATCCAATGTCGTGCAATGGCCGCTCTAGGATTATATTGATCGTGAATTTCTCTAAGAGATGTCGCAATTCACTGTTAGTGGTTATTTTTATTTTTGAGAGACATAAGGGAGGACTCCCAATCTGAGACCCACCAGGACTAAAATTTGTATAAATATGTTAAAAGAACTTACCGTTACAAGAGCTTCCCTTACCTTGCATTACAATATAGAACTCCATGCGCTATATAGTGCCATGCAGCGTTCAATCATATTTCAGAAAAGAAAGTTTGTCCCTTAAAAATGACATCATTCCTACCACACCAAATCACCCAAAGAATGACGAACAGGTAAGAGGAATCCACGTGCCCACCCCCACATTCGGCTCTGATGCAACTCCAGAAACTCGACACATTCTCCACTCCTATCCAAGCAATATCTGCATCCCTCCACACATGCGCTGAGAGCGGACAAGAAAAGAAGAGATGGTCCAAATCCTCACCCCTGCCCACATCTATCACAAATGCAATCTTCCAACCTCAAAATATGTCCACGGCGGCTCTTAGTAAGAACCCTCTCATTGCTAAACCTCCAGATGAATACCTTTATCCTGTTGGGCACCCTACTCCTCCAAAATGATGTTGGCATCCAGTCTAGTATCTCTTCCTACATGCACGTCCTCCACCGTGAAGAACCGGTAAGCCTTCATGACCGTGAACCTCCCATCACCCCCTACTCAATGGTCATGCCCAACCGTCGGATCCCACACTCCCGCCAGCTCACTTCACAATCTAAGAAAATCCTCCACCATGCGGGAAGAAAATAAAGCAGAGAAATAGAATAGCCAGTCGCCATGATCCCATATACTGCTAACCACCATCTCTTTCCTATGCGCTAAACTAAATAGTCTTGGAAAACTCTCCTTTAGTACCTCATCACACGTCCAGTCATCAAGCTCGAATCTGAATCTGTCGCCATTTCCCAACACACACCGCATTTTGATGGTCATATCCGGAGGAATATTTATGATCGTCTGCCACAACATTGAGGGAGCCTGAATCCGAGTGGCCTCTAAAGATGGAGCTGCACTGTAAATCTTCCGCATGAGTCTGTTGACCAGATCCTCTGAGAGCCCCCATGTACGAAGCACCCACTTCGCCACAAGGGCCTTGTTCATGTCTCCCAATCTAAGACCCCCAAACCACCCAATTTCCTCATTGTTGTGACTTTTGTCCAATCTTCCAAGTGGATTCCTTTTTTCATTTGCCACACATCCAACCAAAGAAAATGCCTCATGAGAACCTCCATCCTCTTACTAATCCCCACGGGCAAAAATCGCATGGAGCAAAAGAAAATAAGTATGGCAGAGAGAGCATGCTTCAACTACACCAGCTTATCACTCTTGAATAGCGTAGATGCCTTCCATCCAACCAGCAGTCCCTCCAACCTTGCCAACACGGGTCTCCAGTCCGAAATCCGCAGCCTCCCGCCTGCTCTGATAAACCAAAAGGCACCAAGTGTTTGTTTTTATAACCTTACATCTGCCTCATTTGCATCTGCTGCCAAAGGCTTATAAACATAGCTGACGCTAAAGCTAAAAAGTACTTCGTTAATGATCTTCTACCACGATGCAGTCGATTTATTAAATAAATAATTTACTAGACATCAACAATATAATTATACTCTGATTAAAGAGTGCGAATATTTGCTCTCTAATTCGAAAACATCAACTACATTTAGACACTGTTACCAATGTAATAGAAAAAAAATCTAAACACTAAAAGAAAATGCATATTTATTTCAACACCAAACGAAGTTGGAGTGTTATAACCGAAACACTTTACATAATATTGAATTGTATTTTAGGGAAGTTCTTTTAACGTAAAAAGTAAACATCCTAACTTATCGTAAATTTTATAGTCAGGCATGTTAAGAAAATATGTAGATTTTGAATTGAAATATGAAATCAAGGCCATTTCCTCCTTTATTTTATTGATTTCTTCGATGCATCTCATTTGTTCATGAAGTCTATCGTCATTGCGTCCATAAGAAAGATGCTCCTACAACATTCCGATAGTAACCCAACGTGACCTTCATCAAAAGTTAAAATTATATTTTGTAAGAACTACTGACCATTTAAAATTCTTAAGCAACAGTTAATAATAATATCAATATTGAATTATGCGTCATGAACCAAGAATATCGTCTCCCTTATCTATGTTTTTTTGTGTTACTTTAAAAACCTCCATTCTATTTGTTTCACTCCCTTTTTTTTTATTTTTTCTGTTGTTCATATTAAGTTTGTCTGCCGTTGCAAAATAAATGATTTTGATTGAATTAAAGCATACTAAATAGTAGACCTATGAAGATGTACTTTGCTTAAGTGATGCTTTGTCACTTGTCAGTCTGTGGTACACAATTTTCCTCAAATGATAAGAATAACTAGGGGTGGCTATCGAGTTGAATGACTTGAGTCGGCCTCCACTTAGACTCAAACTCAATAATAAAACTCATACTTGAGTTTGTAGTTTCTATTGAACAAGCTTCGGGCCCATGAATGTTGACTCGAACTCGTTGAGTTCGTATTGGCTCTCGAGCGTCTTAACGGGTATTTTTAAGTTAGATTTTATATCCCTTTTATGTCAACTTTCTTTGAATAATAAATTGAATTCATTAGTAATCTCGTCAATAATAATATTTGAAGACGGGAGAGGGGGAGCCATAGCACCGCGAGTGTGGAGTGGAATGTGTACGACAGCTTGTCCTGCTTGTGTACAGAGGAGAAGCCAGGTGTTGTAGAGACACACTTGTCATTGGGAATGGTTGTGTTGCTTTGTGCACTAATGAGAAGACAGTAGGCAGGGACGGAGGGAGGGGGCAGGAGAGCGCCGGCCTCCCCGTTCCTGGCGCCTCCCCTCCTTAATTGTTGGAATTATCGTGCGTTGCCCTCCCCAATGGAAACAGCCTATACAAACTGCCTATCTAATTTAGGAAAATCAAATCCCTTACCTCCCTAATTTTAGGGAGTGAGATCCAATCTCAACGTCGGTTGTAGCGTCTTCCTTCCTCAATTTCAGGATATCACATTAATCACTCCCTCATTATTATTATAACGACATTCCAATATTTTTACTCACCCATTGCAAACCCCCCTCTTGACTCCTATTTTCTGATTTTAAAAGGCTTTTCTTCTTCCTTTTAATTTTTTTGCGATTCCATAATAGCTTCTTCCATTTCTTGATATCAACAATGCGAACGAAAAAGATTTAACAACTTCCTACATCATACCTCCAACGTAGTCATTTTGATATCGTCCTAGCCTCCACGTATATTGATTTGATCCAATCTTCCTTCGTTGCTCGCAAGAAGTGCGAGCAGGTATAAACATCCTTGAATATGTTTTCCGGATTATTTTTATTTTCAATTGATTTAGTGATAGATACAAATTAATTTGTACATGCATGTATATGAAAAACTTTCTCATGTAAGCTTGTTATTTTTATGATGATAATCGTAGTAGCTATTATAGATATTCTTATTTAGTTCCCTTGCCATCAAATTCCCAATAAATTTATTTATATCTTTTGATTACCATAGATTTTAGCATAGATGCTGGAGTTTTTGCTAAGTCATATACGAAGTGATTGAATAGAATGATACTTTTAGTTTTTTTTTTTTGAGAAGAAAGAGGGTGGAGTCCCAAGGTGGGATCCACCGCAAATGATACAACCAGTTGTTAATGATGCAACCAGTTGGTTAAGTACATACATTTTACATTATAAATTGAATTGGATTGAAAGTTGTAATGATAGATATACACTTGGATTGGATTCGATCGCAATATCTATTACATGTTTGTAGAGTGCATATGTTATTGCACATAGAATGATAAGTAAGATGGTAGTTTCTGTCACAACGAACAACAACTAATAAGCAATTTGAATTTCTAATCCAAGTCCTTCATATGTCAGTTGAGATAAGCCTATCATTATACTAAATATATTTTACAACTAAGTCCGCTTTAATTTTATGCTTAAGGATACGGTGATTATTTTTGCTTATATTTAAGATTATGATATTAATTTAGTGTTTTTAGATCAACAATGTCAAGAGGTCAATCACCGTTTGCTTTACAAAGATGACGGATGAAAGCATGAGTAAAGAAAATTTACTTCCTTCTCAAAATTCTGAAGAAGATGGGCTTTCTTCTTCTAAAATTTCACGAATTGATATAGTAATTTTGTTAATGGTTCATTAGAATGAGATCTGGGGCTACGTAAAATGATTTGGGAGTATCATCGTGATAAAAGAGAGGACATAATACGTACTTATCTAAATTTGGAACCGTACCAACATATTATGGTAAACTATCCATATAATAGCAATGACAAACATCGTCAACGGTTTCATGCAACTTGGTTTAGACAACATTCATGGTTAGAGTATTCACCTTCCAAAGATGCTTCATTTTGCTTTCCTTGCTATCTTTTTTCACGTTAGCCAAATTTAAAGAAAGGAATAAATATCTTCGTTGTTGATGGATATCGAAATCGGAAGAAAGTTAACAATGGAAAAGATTGTTCTTTCTTGAATCACATGAGAAGCAAATGTTCTACACATAATTTGGCCGGATCATGTTATCCACAAACAAGATGTGAAGCGAATTCAAGAAAATCGATTATATCTAATGACTACAATTAATGTTCTTCGTTGGCTATCATTCGAAGCATGTGCATTCATAGGAAATGATGAACGACCAATTTTTTCCAATCGAGGGAGATGCATAGTCTAATGAGGCTACTATGAAATATTTACTCATGGACAGGGCAAGCTCTTCTATTCTAGTTCATGATTTCTCTTGACTAATCCATTCTTATAAACTCAAAAAATAAATTAGTAAAAAAGTTGATACATAGTAGAATAAATATAAAAAAGATAAGATGAAATCCGTCCACCTCCAATATATTTAACCTCTCTCCTATAAGGAAACTTCCAATACCAATATCATTTATACACATCTATCAAAAAAATAACTTAGTTCAGACAATACTCTTACACCCCTAGTTAAGATTGTTGTATAAACAAAATCTATATAGACAGACCCATAGAGAATGGATGCTATGCATATTCCAAAAGATGTTATACCTACGGAATAAATTACATTTTTTTATAAATTCATACCAATTCTCATAATTATGAGAATCCGCGTGGAAAAAGTTTTCTGGTGAAGTCAACCATTTGGATATCCAATCAAATCCAATTCAAGTGTTTCCTCATTCAATGAGTAAATTTTCGAGTGCAACCAACCTCTTTTCAAAATATAAATTCCAAAGTTTCAACAAAATCTCAAGTAGATGAATAAGAATAATGAATGAGGAAGTGTGCTTCATTTATCTATCATTATATATAATCTCATCCATATTAGGATTATATTATTTATGAAATTCGAACCTAAACTCGATTTATGATTCATTCATTATTTCAATCTCATCAGCCATTGGTATTTTTTTGTATATGGATACAAGCGAATAAGTCACTATATTGGATCTGCATGTATTTACTCCTAATATCCATAAATGACTTGTTTTTTTATAATAGATGAACATTACCATATGTATATTCAGGCGCATGGTAGACATTGGTACTCCAATGCATTTCTCCTTCTGATCCAGAATAATTATGTTTTCGGACCCTTTCTTTAAAATTCAAAGTGGATGCTCCGGCGTGAATTTCAGCAATCACTTGTTCTTATTCTACATATTGATCGTTTTGAACTAAAATCAAACTTTTCTGTGGAATATTCACATTATGTATAATATCATGACTTTCAATAGTTACATATAGGTCTATAGAACATAGAAAAGCAGGATGCCCGTGATGAGTACGTGTGGGATGAACCAAATCCTCATTGAATTTTGTTTTTCCATTATAGGGAGCCCGTACATGTTTAGCAGTACCACCCATATATATTCCGCCGGTATGAAAAGTTCTTAACATTAATTGAGTACCCGGTTCTCCAATTGATTGGCCTGCTATAATACCTACAGCTTCCCCCAATTCGACCATGAAGTAAAAGGGGTTCGAATATATATTGGTCGTGCTTGAAAAGTTATGAATCGATTGATAAGTCCAATCCCAATATCTTGATTCCGAGCGGTAATGCACCGTGGGCCCATATATATATCGTCCGCTAATACGTGATCCATTAGTGTTTGGATAAAAATTCTTTCGGTCATCCCATTTTGAAGACTCGCAGAAATACCTCGAATAGTACCACAATCTGTTCTACGGACAATAATGTGTTGAACTACTTCAACAAGTCTACGTGTGAGGTATCCGGCATCTGATGTTCATACAACAGTATCTACAACCCCTTTACGGGCTCCATAACATGAATGATATATTCCGCTAAAGAAAGTCCCTCGCGTAAGTTGCTTTGAATGGGTAAATCAATCATTTGTCCTTGCAGGTCTGACATTAATCCTCTCATTCCCACTAATTGGTGTACCTGATATGCATTTCCTCTAGCTCCTGAAAAGAGCATTAAATAGACTAGCTTAGAGAGAGTGGTCATTCGAAAATTAGGATTCATTTATTGTCTCAAATATTCACTCGTAGCATACCATATCTCAATGGATTGACATAAGTTTTCTACTGTGTGTACATTCCCATAATGATGATGTTTTTCCAAAATCAAACTTTGTTATTCAGCATCTTGGACTAACCATCCCTTAGAAGGTATTGTTAAAAGATCATCAATTCCAAAGGAAATAGATGTAGCATTGGCTTGTCAGAAACCTAGAGTTTTCACTTGATCCAGGATGTATGATGTATATGCCATTCCAAAGTGATCTATTAATCTACTAATAAGTCGTTTCATGGCAGCTCCATCTATCACTTTATTGTGAAAGACCAGATTGGCCCGTTCTGCCATAAGTAGTACGGAGATCATGAAATTCGTTCAAGAAAAGCCAAACATGTGGTAATTTACATCGATAAGGACTAGGATGTTGATACTAATAGTAGTAATAATAGTTATCAAGGAGAAGAGGTATCTTCGATACGTTACTCACAACAATCGGATTTTCGTCGGAACCTAATCAAAGGATCCATGTGTGCTCAAAGACGTAAAACAATCACTTGGGAAATGTTTCAAGCAAATGCGCACTTGCCACTTTTTTTGGATCAAATTGATAAAACATTTTTTTCTTTTGATTTCTCCGAAATAGTGAATCTTATTTTTAGGAATTGGATGAGGGGGGAATCTTTTGATTTCCGATTCTGAAGAGGAAGAAACAAAAGAAAAAAAAAGAATAAAACGGGAAAAAGATGAAAATGAGCGTATAGCAATATCAGAAGCCTGGGAATATTTGCTCAAGCAATAAGGAGTTTGATGTTAGTAACCCAATTCTTTTTGAGAAAATACATTAAATTACCTTTCTTAATAATAGTTAAGAATATTGGACGTTTTGAGTTAGTAGAATTTGCATCTTATAATGACGAAATGGAAAAAGTTGTATTAGAAAATACACCGGGAAATGCTAAATAAAATTTACAAGATGTTCAGAAAGAGATTCTTCAAATTATTGGTGGTAAAGTAAGAATTTTTATTCGTGATGAGATTGCGTATGATCCTTTTTGTGTTATAATTGACGAAGCTAGAGATGAAGGAAAAAGAGAACAAATGAGTATTGTTCTTAGATTTGTTGATTGAAGAGGTTATTTTCGTGAAAGATTTTTCGATTTGGCGCATGTACAAGATACAGATGCATTTACATCAAAAAGGGGATTATTTGAAGTTCTTTTGTAAAATAATCTTGATTATAAGAAAATTAGATGTCAAAGATATGATGGAGCCAATAATATGCGTGGTGAATGGAATGGACTACAAGCCTTGATCATGAATGAAAATTGATATGCTTATTATATTCATTGTTTGGCACATCATCTACAACTAGTTCTTGTAACTGCTTCAAGGAAGGTGATTCCAATTCATAAGTTTTTTAACAAGTTGAGTGGTATTATCAATATTGTCAATGCTTCATCTAAGCGACGTGATGAATTACAAGTTGCTTATGCGGATGATATTGCTTATTTCTTATCAACTAATGAAGTTCAATTTGGTATGAGATACAATTACATGGATACACTACAACGTCTATGTGAAACTCGATAGAGCTCTCATTATAAATCTATTTGCACTTTTATCAAAATGTATAGTGCAATTTGCAAGGTACTCTTAACCATCATATATGGATGTGATAATATCAACAACATGCAGAAGCAGACGAAGCATATGAAGATATGACTTCCTTTGAATTTATTCTTATTATGCATATCATGGAAGCAATTCTAAATATAATAGAAGATTTATGTCAAGTTGTGCAACGGAAAAACTTAGATATTTTAAATGCTTTGCAGGTTGTCTTATCCATAAAAGAACACCTTCAGAAGTTAAGAGAAGATGATTGGGATGCATTATTTTCTAAAGCTGATGCATTTTCTCAAAGAAGAAGTATTGATGTTCCAGATCAAAAGTCATTCTATTCTACAAGCCGAACCAGGTCTCGTGGTCAAGTAAGTTAATTACACTTCTTCATTATTATCGAGTGGATATATATACAACTGCAATAGATTCTCAATTACCAGAATTAACAGCCGCTTCAATAAAAATGCCATAAAATTTTATATACTTACTGTGGCTTTAGATCCACGAGATAATTATAAATCATTCAACATAATTGATATTTGTAACTTAGCAGAGGAGTTCTATCAGATGGATTTCTCAGAACAAGAGAGATTGTTATTAGAAAAATAGTTATTGCATTATAAATCAGATTTTGATGCTCATCCAGTTCTTAAAAGTTATGTTGATCTTGCTGATTCGGCTTGTATTGACTCTTCCAGTATCCATTACAACATCTGAAAGAGCATTTTCGACAATGAAGATTATAAAAAAATAGGCTTTGTAGAAGATGATTTTCTAAGAAATTGTTTATTGGCATACATTGAGAAGAAATCTGCAGAAAATATTTCAATGGAATCAATTATAGATGAATATGATGCAAAGTCAAGGAGAGTGCGGTTTAAATAGCTTAACATAAAGGTATTTTGATCTCTTTTATTTTTCTATTATGAAAAATCATAACACAAATATTTTTTTCTTTCAGGAACAATTCTATATTACAAAGAAGAGGAACAATTTTTACCATTATAATTTTTTGTATGAAAAACTATAGGTACTCATGTCATACTTTTAATGTAGTAAGTTTGTTGATATTTTATTACTCAAGTCTTTCTTTTTATATTTATAAAAGTGTTGCAATTTATTTTTAAATAATTCTTTAGAATATTTGAAGATGGTATGATATGTAGCATAAATAAATTTTACATCTTAAGTAAAAAAACTCTCTATGTATAAAAAAATATATCTCTATTCTTTTCGCCCCCCCCCCTGATGAATCCACATTTCATCATCTTTATTCTATCATTTTGTCACCAAAAACCCTAGCAAATGCCTGTAAATACCCTTAAATAGAGCATCTTAGCATTCATGCATGTGCATTTATATAGTGTATAAAATGCTGTAATTAAAGTCAAAATTATAGAATAAATAAAGACAGAAAAAGAATAAAATATTGTAAATATTTTATGACCCAAAACCCCCGAGACCTAGGCATCTTGATGAATAGGTCGACAAGGAATAAAGTAGGGGGAGATAAGGGCCAAATACCTATAATTATTAATTCATTCTTTATTCATTTTGGGACCTATTTTTGGTTCCACTTTTTATACATCAAATAAAGAAACTTTGTACATCAAAGTTTAGATAATTTAATAAAGAAAAATACAAAATTGATTTCACAGAAAAATAATGTACAGATAAAAAGTTATGGTCTGAATAAAAATACAGAAACCCAACTTCCCAGACCCGTATCTCACAAAACAAAACTCCAAATGCAGCATACTCACCTTTAATTGTATATAGAAGAAAATAAGCTAATTAATGGTGGTGGTTTCGTATTTGGCGGAGCTACGGTTTGAAAGTTGAGTTTTGGACCCACATTGTATACTTGTACAGATTAAAATATTCAATTTATTATTTATCATTATTTTATATTTTTATATTTTTATAATGTTGTAAATATTACTTATAATAATTATGTGCATTAAAATCAGAATAAAAACATAAATAAAACACAAAATAAAAATATTTGTAAATAAAATACATAGGTATAATACCTGTATCTATACCTATACAAATAATACTTTTATTTTATTAAGTGTATAAATATATCATAGAATTAAAATAAAAATATATTGGTGTAGATAAAAGTATTTTATAATTTTATAAAATACTAAATAAAAATAATAACATTAAAATACATAAAATAAAAATAAAATGCTAAAACACATAGGTATTATACCTATAAAGAGCTAAAAAGTGAACTTGTAAAAATAAGCCTCATAAAAATAATTAAAATTCATAATAAAATACTCCATAAATTAATAAACATTTTTTATTTTTTAACCAAAATGAAATTCATTAATTTACTATTTTATTTCGATTTTTGAAATAATTTTTTGAGGATTTTTTCCTGGTTGGTCCACGTGGACCAACCAGGTTGGTCTGACAGTTGACCTAGGTCAACTGTCTGACCTTCTCCTCCAGGCTTGTCAGAGAAGTTTTGTCCCATCTTCGCGCCATTTCCTAGGCTTGACCTTGCACTAATCCATGATGGGGTCTTCTGCATTTTTGCTCCTCGATCAATGGTGATTCACGCCCTAGTGAAATCTGGGGCTGAAGACCACTGATCGAGGCGGTTCGAGCCTCGTCTTCCACGCCAATCGTCAACCCTACAAAAAGAACCTCCCGACTTCGATTTGAATCTAATCCTTCTTCCGCCATTTTCAATCGAAAACCCCTACCTCTTCGTGCTCCTCGTGACAGGAGGAGTGGAATCGACCCGGGGTTCGAGCTGATTGGTGTAGAATCGAAATGATTCAACCCCTCGTCGGAGCTCCGCCGCTCCTCGCAGCCGTCGTCTCTGGTGAGTCTCCTTCTCTTTTCTTTGTGTTTTCTGGTAGCATTAGCGTAGAGTAGCTTAGCCTAGTAGCAGTATTTGTAGTCTTCGCGTGAGTCGCCGTGAATCTTCGGTCAAAGCCACGGCGGAGCTGAGCTCCGCCTCCCATTTCCGGCCACTCCAGTCTCCTACCGCCGCCAAGACCACCTCTGTTATCTCCCCCGTCACTCCTTCATCCCGCAGCACCCTCCATTCATCTCGATCTCGCTCAGATCGAGTCGACCGAGCTCCCTTCACCGCCGTTCGTCGGAGCTCATCGCTCGACCCACTCTTCGCCCCCATTGGATCACCCGAGACCCCCATTTTGCTCGTCTGGTTTTTGCGAACTTAACCCTGCAGGTCCGAGCCCCAGAGAAGGCTCCATCGACCATCATCGACTCCAGGCCCCTCCGCCCAGGTCGCCTTCCTCGTCCGGCCGCTTCACGCCGCCTCCGCATCGTCGGAGGCCATCATCTGACGCGGAAGGATCCCCGGATCCTTTTGCCCTTGATCCGGGGGCTGGAGCGGCCGTGTGTCGGCCGCAGTCGCCGTTCGAAGCTCGCCGGGGAGGTGTTCTTCGTGAACCTCCCCCTGCCGTTGGATCAGACGCCTCCTCCAGACGCGACGCCAGCCGTCCGATCGCCTGTGGCTCCCCGCCGTTGGATTGACCGTCCACGATTTAATCTCAACCGTCCACGACGAAGGGGTACCAGCCGCTCGATCCTCGCCACGTGTCCAAGTGAATCGCCATCGGCCGCACGATCGAGCCCGTGGGTATTTTGCATCTTATACCCACGACTTTTTGCATTTGCTTTTTAGTCTAAAAACTTTCGTCTGTAGTTTAAAAAGTTTTGTAATATTTGCACTTAGACCCTCATGCTTTCACTATTTGCACTTTAGTCCATGCCACGTCACCTCATGTGACTAGGGCGCGTGACTTTTGGGAATTTTGCATGTTCGGCCAGGAACTTTTAGTTATTTGCAATTACATCCCAGTGCGTAGTTAATTAAATATCTTTTTGGAGAAATTACATGTATGCCCAGCCGGTTTTCATTAATTACAACTATGCCCCTGTGAATGACATGTCACGTGATCTGTGCGTGCCTTTTTGGTGAAATTTACACTTGAGCCCCTGGATGGTTTTATAATTACATTTATACCCCTGCCAGGCTTAGGATTTTTGTGTGCTTAGCCTATTTATTTCACGCATCATTTAATTGCTAAAAATTCTAAAAAAATAGGTTTAAGCTCATGTTTGCTTCTACTTTCACGCCATATTTTTAGTTTTTAATTTTATTGTATTTTTATATTTATTAAAAATCAAAAACATGTTGTTTCAGCACTGTCTAGCTTAGAAAATACCAAAAAAATATTAAAAGGTCTTAAAAAATTCCAAAAATATTCTCTGTTGTGTGTTTTGACCTACTTTATTTTCAAGCCAAAATTCACCAAAAATAAAAGAAAGAAAACTTTAAAAATTCAAAAACACTTAAAAACTTCAAAAAATTCTAGAAAATAGTAGAAAACTCTAAAAATTGTAAACTCAAGTTCTGTGGTTTCTTGTTGCTATGGTCTTTATTTCAAAATTAGTTTGCAAAATTTTTGTGACTGTTTGCTATTTTTATTTTTCATTTTGCTCACAGCCAGCCTTTTCTTCACTGTTTTGCTTCATCTTATTATTTAAAAATACCAAAAACAATCTGAAAATTACCCAAAATCACAAAAACAGTACAAAAATATAAAAAGACCAAAAAGAATTTATTTCTGAATTTTTGATTATTTTTGCATACTTTTATAAATATTTATCACTTCTTTTACTACATTGTCTTTATTTCCCAATATTGAAAAAGAAAATAAAAAATATCAAATATAAAATTCTAAAAATCAGAAAATTCAAAATCAAAATACAAAATTAAAAATTAGATTAAAAATAAAAAAATTAAAAAAATTAAAAACCCACAAAAAGAAATTAGATTGGCTAAGTTGTTTATTAGACCTAGGTTTGGATTTTTATCTATGCTCTACACCCTTGCTTCTTGAGTTCGACCCCTACTTGTTTGCCATTGTACATTTTTAGTAGGGTATAATAAATTTTAATCCTTGATATTCATTCCTTGATTGATTGTGTGGGTTAATTGTTGAAGAACGAAGAGGCTTGAGTAGCCGCATCAGCGACAGTGAGTCTGATTTGTCAGACCACTATTTAGCGGCTCTCACTTTTCTCGCTTTTCAAATGGCGCCGTTGCCGGGGAGCATCGGCTTGTAGAGTACCTTTTGGTTTTTTTATTTACTTAGCCATTTTTGATTACTTGTCTCTTGTGCATCATTTATTAGGAACTGTCTGACATCTCTTTTGTTTTCTTGCGAGGGACCGCTGACTGAGGAGGATCGCCTAGGGGATCTTGTGCAGCCTTGGGAGGAGTGAAAAGCGAGAATGCGAGATCCGCTAAATAGCGGTCTGACAAGTCAGACTCACTGTCGCTGGTACGACTGCTCAAACTTCCTCGGTCTTCAACAATTAACCCACACAATCAATCAGAGAATAGATAGCAAGGATTAAAATTTATTATACCCTACTAAAGATGTACAATGGCAGGCAAGTAGGGGTCGAACACAAGAAGCAAAGGTGTAGAGCGCAGATAAAAATCCGACCTAGGTCCAACAAGCTACTTAACCAATCTAGAATTTTTGTGGGTTTTTGGTTTTATAATAATTTTTTTTTAATTTTTGATTTTATATTTTTGTATTTTGGTTTTTAATTTACTGATTTTATATTTTCTTTTTATATTTTATATTTTTTATTTTCTTTTTCAATATTGGAATATAAAAGCAATGTAATAAAAGACAAACTAAAGTAATTATAAAAAGGTGCAAAAATAACCAAAAATTCAGAAATAAGATGTTTTTGATATTTTTAGGATTTTTTACTGTTTTTGTGATTTTTGGGTAATTTTTAGAATGTTTTTGGTATTTTTAATTATCGAAATAAAGAAAACAGTGAATAAAATGTAAGGCTGAAACTTAAAGTGGAGAAATAACATAGCAATCAGTAACAAAAATTCTCGAAATTAATTTTCACTTAGAGATAATAAAACAGAGAAAATTTAGGAAAAGAAAACACTATTTTTGGAGTTTTTATGAATTTTATAAATTTTTATGAAGGTTTTTAGAGTTTTGCAATTTTTAGGAGTTTGGTTTTGTATTTTTTAATGATTTTTGGCTGGGAGTTAAAACAAACTAAAATACACAAAATATATTTTTTTGGAATTTTTCTGGAGTGTTTTTATATTTTTTAGTGATTTTCTAATGCAAACAGTGCTGAAAATAGATGTTTTTGATTTTTAATAAATATAAAAATAAAATAAAATCAAAAACTAAAATGATAGCGTTAAAGCACAAGTTACCAGGAGCTTAACCCTATTTTTGTGGAATTTTTGGGCTTAAAATGATCTTTCAAATAAATACCACGAGCATCCAATTAATAAATAAGCCTGGCAGGGGTATATGTGCAATATATCAAACATCCAGGGGCGTACATGCAATTTTCACCAAGAAATCACGCGCAACTCACGTTACACACTATTCACAGGGGCATAAATGCAATTAAAGAAAATCGGCTGGGCATACATGCAATATTTCCAAAAACATATGATATATCCTACGCACAGGGACAAAATTGCAAATACATAAAAATCCTGGGCCTATCTTGCAAAATACCCAAAAGTCACACGCCAACGTCACGTGAGGTGACGTGGCGTGGACTGGAGTGCAAATAGTGATAATGTGAGGGTCTGCGTGCAAATATTACAATACTTTTTAAACTACAAATAAAAGTTACTGGACTAAAAAGTAAATGCAAAAAGTGTGGGTTAAAAGTGCAAAATACCCACGGGGCTTGATCCAGCGGTCGATGGCAAGTCACTTGTCCACGTGGCGCGCATCTGACGGTGCGTACCCCTTCGTCACGGACGGTTGGGATTAGATCATCAAGGCTTGATCGGACGGTTGAAGGCGAAGGCGATCGAACGGCTGGTGGCGTGTCTGGCGCGGGCCCTCGATCCAACGGCAGGGAGGGGTTCACGAAGAACACCTCCCCGGCGAACTTCAAGATGCGATTCCGGCCGACACACGGCCGCTCCGGCCACCGGATCAAGGGCAAAACGATCCTGGGGCTCTTCCGCGTCAGCGGGTGGTCTCAGGCGAGGCGGAGACGGCTCGAGGTGCTCGGACGGCGGAGGAGACCTGGGCAGGTGGTCTTGGGTTCGTCGATGGTCGATCGAGCCTCCTCTTGGGCTCGGACCTGCAAGGTTAGGCGCACAAAATCCCAGCGAACAATTTGGTGGTTCCCGATGGTTCCGATGAGGCGAAGGATGGTGCGGGCGAAGAACTCCGGCGAGCGGCGGAGAGGGGAGTTCTGATGACTCGATCTGGGCGAGATCGAGGTGGATGGAGAGGTGGAGCGGAGTGACAGAGCGGAGGGGAAGAGGATGGAGGTGTTTTGGACAGCGGAGGTTCACTGGAGTGGCCGGAAACGTCGGGCGGAGCTCAGCTCCGCCGTGGCTTCGATCTTGGATTCTCGGCGATTGGGTGATCGAAACTAAAAACCGCTATAGATCTACACTAACCTATGCTACAGCTACAAGAAAACGAAGAGAAAGGAGGAGGGAACTCACCAGAGACGTCGGGCGATGAAGCACGGCGGAACTCCGGCGAGGGTTGGATCGGCTTCGATTCGACGCCAGATGACTCAAACCCAGGGTCAAATCGACTCCTGCTGTCACCAGGAGCACAATGGGTTAGGGGTTTTCAGGTGGATTTGGCGGAAGAAGGATCAAAATCAAATTGAAGTCGGGGGGTCCTATTTGAAGAGTTGACGGCGAGGCGAGGAAGACGAGGCCTCAGAGCCTCGGTCAGTGATCCACAGGCCAAGGAATCACTTGGGCGTGAATCACCATTGACCGAGGAAAAGATTCCAAGAAGGAACCATCACCAAATGGTGATCGAGGTTCCCTCGAAAAAGGAGTGAACACAGGGTCAAACCCGACTCTGACAAGGGACAGACCTCGGTCAGGGAGTTGACCGAGGTCAACCAATGGAGCGTTCTGGTTGGTCCACGTGGACCAACCAGAAAATTCCTTGGTTAAAAACCTTTATAAAATGAATTAAAAATAGCAGATGAATTAATTAAATTTTGAGTATAAAATAAAAAAATGTTTGTAATTTTATGAAGTATTTTATGGTGATTTTTGTTTATTTTTATGAGCTATATTTTTACAAGTTTGTACTTATACCCTTATAGGTATCTATATCTATATATTTAAGTATTCTATTTTTATTTAGGTATTTTTAATTTATTTTATTTTGGTTTTTATTTTCTAAAATTATAAAATACTTTTATATACACAAATATATTTTTATTTTAATTTTCTGATATATTTTATACACTTAATAAAATGAAAGTGTTATTTGTATAGGTATAGCTACATGTAGTATACCTATGTATTATAATATATACAAGTATTTTTATTTGTATTTTATTTATGTTTTTATTCTGATTTTAATGCACATAATTATTATAAGTATTATTTACAACATTATAAAAATATAAAATTATAAAAATAATAAATAAAGAATAAATTGAATATTTTAATATGTACAAGTATACAATAGGGGTCCAAAAGTCAACTTTCAAACCGTAGCTCCGCCAAATGCAAAACCACCGCCATTAATTAGCTTATTTTCTTCTATATACAATTAAAGGTGACTACGCTGCATTTGGAGTTTTTATTTGTGAGATACGGGTCTGGGAAGTTGGCATTCTGGATTTTTATTCAGACCATAACTTTTCATCTGTACATTATTTTCCTGTGAAATCAATTTTGTATTTTTCTTTATTAATTTATCTACAACTTTCATGTACAGAGTTTCTTTATTTGATGAATAAAAAGTGGAACCAAAAATAGGTCCCAAAATGAATAAAGAATGAATAGAGTGTATAGGTATTTACACTGTATTTTAGCCCTTATCTCCCCCTACTTTATTCCTTGTCGACCTATTCATCGAGATGCCTAGGTCTCAGGGTTTCGGGTCATAAAATATTTACAATCTTTTATTCTTTTTCTTTTCTTTTCTTTATTCTATAATTTTGGCTTTTAAAAACCGCATTTTATACAATATTTACACACATATGCATGAATGCTAAAATGCATGAATTAGCTCTATTTACACGCATTTACTAGGGTTTTTGAGGCCAAAATGATAGAATAAAGATGATGAAACGTGGATTCATCAAGGAGGAGCCGGCTATTCTACCTTAGCCGGCAGGAGAGAGCAGGAGGGCTAGAGAGAGAGAGAGAGATAGTTGCTTTTCATTTTTCGTGAGAGAGTTATTTGTTTAATTTGTAATAATACAGGACTTGGACACTTGAACACTTCGGGCCTAATTTCTGGGTGTTTGTTCACCCAGGGGATCACCGCGGCTTTCTCGTGTTTTATCGACTGTCATTTTCCGGTTTTGTTTTCTTTTTCATTTCTTTTGTGTATTGATATCTTAGATTTAGGCATTGCTTGATCGCTTAGATTAGGTCCAAACACCTTAACAACACTTGCATGTACCTATATATTGTGCTTGGACTTAGTTTAATTAAACAGCGAAGTCACTCTTCCTTGATCCGTGCACCGCGAGCTCTCCCTGTAAAGCGCTTTCTCCTAACTCAAGTGTGTTGAGCAGAGGAGGGGTGAGCCTAGACCGGACCTTAGGATTGGAGTTGAGTTATTAGCTTGTGGTTCTTCACGCTAGCAGTTGCCTATCTTAGGACGATTTCCGCATTGCATACCGACATATAGATTAGGTTTATAAGTTTCTGCTTTGCATCCCGCGTGGAGAGAGCTGGGATTCGCTGTAAGTCTTCTTACTTTGCATCCATCATTTAGGCACAAAGGTGAGATTTCCATCTTGGTGCCGACTTGCATTGGCTTTTCCCGACTCTTTTCTCCCTCTGATTTTGGATAAATTAGGATAAAGAAAATACAAAATCGTTAGGCGCTTGTTTAAATCTACTCAAAAGAAGCGATAACACCAAAAAAGAATTAAAAAAGGGATTGCTAAGAAAATTTTGACCTAAATAAAATTGGTAATTGGACTCATTGATTGGGGAGAGTGACACCATCACTTGTTTTCAGGTTACATGGGAAGGTCTCCTTCCAAGTGAGGTGAGCGCTTCGTAAGGATTAGAGCCAAAAACCCAACTTGTGGCTGCCTTGTGTATCGCCTGGATTTCCGAAGTATTGGCGCTACTATCGTACATAGTTGATGACACGAAAATCCGAGCGACTAAGGCAAAGGTATCTAAATGGTCGTTGCGACCTCGGTCACTCAGATGTGTCAATCAAGAAAAATGAACCACTAATATCAATCAAATCAATCAAACACACGAAATAGCGGTCCTGCTATTGGATTAACCTGGTATAGCGACCAGGGTCGAACTCAAGGAGCACGGGTTGGCCTCTCGGCCTACGAAGTAGTAAAAAGAAATAAAATAAAAGAAGAAACTATTTTTAGTGGTTTTTAATTTATTTTATATTTTTTCGGATTTTTAATGTATAAAGAAAATAAGAAAAACAAAGAAAGCACACACTTCAACAAATTATTTAAAGCACTAAAAATCAACCAAAAATTCAAACAAAAATATTTTTATGTGTTTTATAATTTTTAGTGTTTTTGGTGAATTTTTGAGAATTTTCTGATATTTATTTAATTTTCTAAAAATCAAACAGTGACTGAAATAAATGGTACTGTCCAGTCGAGCCAAAAAGGTCTAGATAAAATATCTAAGGGCCCCAAAATGGCTGGGAGGTAATTTTCCTGTAAAGAACACGAAATAAAGAAATTATAGGCACCAATTTTATTATTTTTGGATTTTTGGATTAATTACTAGAATTTTTATATTTTTTAAGTGTTTTTCAATTTTTAGTAGTTTTCAGTAATGAAAAATAGCCAAAATTGGCTAGAAAATCAAACTAAGCAAAATAGACAGTAGCTAATTTTTGTGGAATTTTTAAGTGAGTTTTAATTTTTTTTGGGGTTTTTCAAGTTAGACAGTGACAAAAATGAAGATTTTTTATTTTTTAAAAATAACAAATGAAATCAAAAATGTCCTCAAAAATCCACGAAAAGTTTACACCATGGCAGGAGCCATGTGTCCAATTTTCGTTGGATTTGAAGGTGTTTTGCTATTTTAATCAAATATAAAGAAGGGGCACTGTGCTTAGGGACCTTTCTGCAATTAAAACAAAGTTCTGGGTCCCTGGAACAACAAGCTTGGAAAGTACAAGGGTAGGAACGCAAATTACCCCCCGGGCCACGCACGATACACGTGACTCAGGCCTGGGGGGACCTAATTGCAATTCCTATTTCTATAAATGCAAAACTTAACAAGCCAAAAACACAGGGCCGAAAATGCAAATGTACCAAAATACTACGAGTCGATGCACGTGTTCACCACTGGCAGGGGTATAAATGCAATTCACATAAAAGATAAGGTCCACAGTGCAATTTTCACAAAAATAAAAGAACTACACTACGTATTTACAGGACTAAAACTAAATGCAGAAAAGAAAGGGGGCCTGAGGACAATTTACCCCTTTTATTAATGTCGAGGGACGGATGCGCGACGCGTGGCAGATCGGATGGATGGGATGGCGCTCCGCACACAAGAGAAACCCTCGAGTCGATCCGACGGCTGGAACGCGTCCACGTGGAAGATCAGACGGTGGTGCTGCAACGTGGGTCTGCGAAGAAGGCCTCGCTCGGATCGGACGGATGAGATTCAGCCACGTGCTGGATCTGACGGTCGAAGACGTCGTGGCTAAACCTCAGCCATCGGACGGTGGAGATCAAACCTCAAAGATCTGGCAGTCAGGGCTGCTCCGTGAATGGACGAACGGGATCAGATCTGGAGCACCGAGGCTGATCTGACGGTCGGGGAAGATGGTGGAAGAACACTTGGCCGGCGAGCTTCGCCTGCCCCGTACACGCGCTGAGATCCTCCCCTGCTGCTCCTGAGGTGCGGAAAGGCTCCGCCGTGAAGCTCCGCAGCTGATGCAATACTCCGATGAAGGTAAGGAGCTCCGGAGAACTCCTGCGACGCAGGAGACCTGGAGCTGTTGTGCTCGACCCTTGGACCTCCAGATGGGGGTCTTTCGACGATCTAACCTGCACAAGCAACACACGGGGTCGAGGGCAAACTGCCTCGACCCGTCAGAGCGAGAAAAGAATGGCTGGTGCGTCGAGGTGATGGGCCTCCGGCGAGCGACGGAAGGGAAAGCCCGATGTCCCTGCTCCGGGGCGAGCCAGGGGGAATGGGGGGTCGGAGAAGGTGGAGAGGGGTATGGCGGACGTGATGGCGGTGTCGGATGGTCAAATGAGTGGACGGAGACGAAGGGTGAAGCTGGCGGAGCTACGGCTACCCAAATCTAAAAATCCTAATTTACGCTAAACTAGAGGCTAAGGAGGTTACCTGGCGAATGTAGTCGACTGGGCAGGAGCTCAAGAAGCTCCGGGGTCATTGCCTGCAAGGGGGCGTCGTCTCCCCGAGGCTGGGCGCGCTCGCGGCGGCTGAAGACCACCGGATCAGTGGCTCCCGGCTTCCCGGGCCTCTCTGCAACTCCCAAGACCACGGCTGTCACTCAGGGACTCCGGAGGAGGTCACAGGCACCGAGGGGAAGATCCAAAGATGGAAGAATTAGGTCGCCGGAGACGACATTATATATGGTGCGGGATCCGAGAAGAAGGAGGTCGGGCGAGATGCACGGGGCTCGGATCCAGCAAACCCACCCCAGGCGAGGGTCCTGGATGATCGGAGGTTAATCGGAGCCTGGGGTTTGAGGTGTTGGCGGTCGGGTCAGGCGGGCAAAAAGTGGAGAAAACGGGTCGGGTGTGACGCCCCGCCCTGTCGGCTACCAAAACCGACGAGACAGGAGCGTCGGACCTACGGTCCAAATACGCCCACGATCTATGATACTCAGCAAACCATCTTATGCACATTAGATTAACATTTGAAATATTAATAACAACAGGAGAATAATGTGAAATGGAAATTTAAAATGCACCATCCATTTTCATTGATAACCATAATCATCAAATCCATGTCCACAAATGAGATACATCATATAATGATAATTTTGTAGAAGAAGCTCTCCACATATCTCGCTACAATGTCTCTCGAAAATAACATAAAATAATGCAGAAGTAAATAAATTACTCTAAGTAGGGTGCACCCTGTCTGATGCAAGTATGACGAAGAAAAGTCCGATCTCCTTTAAAGACCGCTACTGTGACGGCGGCTGCTCAGGTGCACCTGTTGGGTTCACACGAGGGTAACGTTATGAGCAATTGCCCAGTAACGAAACACTATAATGACTAATATGGGGGTAAGAAGAGAATGTATACTCAACTCTATTCAATGGCATACACATGTATTGTAGATCAGAGAAAAATATGAAGTTATTCTGATTCACTGGGGATCACATATCAACTAACTTTTTTTAATAATTATTAAGCACTACTCCAATGATCTTGATATTTCTACTGGTTGGTTATGATCCATAATGGTTTGCAATTACAAATTCCAGTATTCGATCATTAATCATCACTCGTATTATTTTAGCACATGCAAGTACGCGACTCGCAGGCCTCCGCTAAGCGGGAACTTGGTATCTATCTTGAGTAAACCCTCAAGATTCTCCTTTTCAATCATAAAAGGAATAGATCAAAACCTCATTCTCCAACTTCAAACCATATCCCGGAACACCTCTCACAATAGTAATACTCGAAATAGAATATGATGCGGCCACACCAAATTCTACTCCGAGTATTAATATCGTGTATAAGTGTGAAACCAAGAACGCCAACCACGCCACCTGCCTACTCCGTCGAGCGACTCCGGATACTACCGGGCTGCTAGGTGCAACGTGTCACCCAACTCGTCCGTTGGGGTCGCGACCTTCAAGGTATCTCCCCAGGACCCAAGGGTGCATGCCCACTCCCTTGCGGCGCCTAATTCCATCTATCCGATCATTATGAAATCTCACCTATAGAAAGATAATAATAATGAAAATAAAGCAATCTGTCGACTTGACGGAACCTTGAGTTTGTTGCGTAATTATAAGTTGTCACAAGAAAGTCACTTGGGATTCTCATTATCAATATATGTATAATCGATATCTACAGTTAACATTGATAATAAATGATATTATTTTCCTTAAAAAAAATTAGGTAGAATGTGAGAGTGGTGGTGACTCATTTATGAAATTGGATCCATTGTTCAGACAAGAGTGGTTAAACGGATTATCAATTGACAAGTGAAGTGTTCATCATGAGCAACATTCTAGGCTTAAGTTAAAATTATGTATAAGGTAGTAACAGTTCTTGTTCACTAATAGTTTAGTACGTGCAATTTCTTTTGTCATTCTGCATGTCTAGACACTTAATCATTCTATATTCCCAAAATCCATGCTCACAGTGGTGTCCATATTCTTGACCATACCACAACAGAATCAAAAAGCTTCTCAAGAATTGTATAGCTATAGGTAATGCACCATTTATATGGAAATAATATGTATCACATATACTCGTCATCTTAATTATACTATTAAAGAGCTATTCCATAACTTTTGATATTATTCTAAAATAAAATAACTTACATTACCTATTAAATGTCTGATGAAGTAGAATATCTCCATGATTATTGGATCTTGTCACAAAACGTATGCTTTTACTACTCAATAGATGACTCGATTTAAGAATTCAATATTACGTTATATATCAATAATACGTGTATGCCTTCTATAGATAATTCCAATTCTCATTTAAAGAGAAACATAATGGATAATTAATAAGGGGAGTGATCCTAATCCTACAAACATGACCTGGATCAAACCGCCACATAAATATGGAATTCCAATTGGTGTGAGGAGTAAACACATCTATTGTAAATCATAGGGAATTATACAAACGTGTATCGCGTAGGATTGAAGTTCAAACGTTGATAGTATTCTTATAACACCCTTGTCAAGGACTTAAATGTTATGATTTTCCATTGAGAATCGATGCAATAACAATATGTATAGCATGAACAATGTTTAACGGCATCGCACGATTCTAGTGTCCGATTTAGCATGAAAGCTAATGATCAACGTATTGATACGATTGAACTGTGAACAGTCAAGGACTTGGCAACAAGAATAAGAGTAAATCACAAAGATCTCTAATTCACAAGAGCATTCCAAACATGTAGGTTTAATAGGAAAAAATATGTGGAACACAATAACAAGAGGAAGGTATTTATGGTTACTGATATATAAATCACATCAAGGATGTAGGATATTCAAGCATAGGGGGACAACAGTGCGTGGAAACCAACAGCAAGAGGGGGTTATTATCGTTACCTCCGAGGATGTTCCCTCGGGATCTCCTCTCACACGGAATGGTATTTCCGTCGCTCGATCGCAGTGCGGAGGCATGCACCACGGTAACCTCGAGTTTTCCTACATGATGGTGGTCGCGGATCTTCGATCGGAGCTCCTTCTCCGATGTCGACGACGGTCTTCCGATGACCAGACTGACCAAGATGGTGGTGCTCCAATGAGAGGGAGGGGTATGGTGGCTAGGGCTTTGGAAGGGGCAACCTATCATAGTATATTTATAGAAGGAGGGGTGTAAATGGATCAAGTTTCGGATCCGATTCGGATCCATATATGGATGTCGACCATCCATCATAAAACATTGATATCTTGGGCTAGGAATGTCAGAATTTGATGTTCTTGGGCTCGTTGGAAAGATCTCGAAGAAATCTACAAAGAGGCATGATTATTTGAATTTTTTGGATGTCTTAAATACTCCAGATTTTTGGAAAACGAAAACACGGGATTTTACATCATAAAAATCTTAATGGAAGTCTCGTCCTCGAGACGTAGGATTTAACGTATAAGTTTTGAGTGTGGTGTAGATTCAGGCATAAAAATCTTAAAGAGAACGGAACCCATAAAAATCTTAAAGAGGATTGAAGTAGGGTTTCGTGAACATACCTTCAAAAAGATAGGGGTATTTCTGTCGCATATCTGCCTCAGGCTCCCAAGTAGCCTCCTCAACATTCTGACTCTGCCACAATACATTGACTAAAGGGATGTCTTTCCGTCGTAACCTCTTGACTGTCCGGTCTAAAATCTGCACGGGTGCCTCAGGAAAAGACAAATTTGGTTCAACCGCGAGATCCTCATAGCTAATCACATGTCGAGAGTCTCGAATATACTTCCGGAGGTTTGACACATGGAATACATCGTGCACGCCTGCCAAGTGAGGGGGGAGTGCTACTTGGTATGCTACCTTCCCAATACGAGATAAGATCTCGAAAGGGCCAACGAACTGTGGTGCCAACTTGCCCGTGACACCAAATCTCTGAATACCTTTCATTGAAGATACTTTTAAGAATACAAAGTCTCCGGTATCAAATTCAAGATCACGACGTCTCTGATCAGCATAGCTCTTCTGACGGCTCTGTGTAGTCAATAGTTTCTTCCTAGCCATTTCCACTACTCTTGTTGTGTCCTCGATTATCTGAGTGGAATAAATACCCTTGTCACCCACTTCCTGCCAACACAAGGGAGTAGTGCATCTTCGCCCATACAATGCCTCGAAAGGTGCTATACCAATACTAGCATGGTAGCTGTTGTTATAGGTGAACTCCACTAAAGGAAGGTGATCCTTCCAAGATCCTTGACACTCAATGGCACATGCTCTGAGTAGGTCTTCAAGGGTCTGAATTGTCCTCTCTGATTGTCCGTCAGTCTGCGGGTGATAGGCTGAACTAAGACATAGTTCAGTTTTTAGGGCCTTCATGAATTCTCCCCAATAATGCGATGTAAAACGAGAGTCTCTATCAGATACAACCTCCTTGGGAATCCCATGCAAGCGAATAACATGCTGAATATATAACTTGGTCAGATCTACCGGAGTGCATGTCATGTTTACGGGAATGAAGTGTGCGGACTTGGTCAACCTGTCCACAATAACCCAAATGACATCATATCCATCTACTGTACGAGGTAAGGATGTCACGAAGTCCATAGAGATACTCTCCCATTTCCACAAAGGAATAGGAAGCGACTGTAACAAGCCAGGAGGACGCTTGTGCTCTGCCTTCACCAATTGGCACGTAAGGCATCGACTAACATGTTCTGCAACATCTCTCTTCATCCCCTCCCACCAGAAGTGTTGACGGAGGTCTCTATACATCTTGGTGCTCCTTGGATGGATGGATAATCTAGAACAGTGAGCCTCATCTAGGATGTCTCTCCTTAACTCACTGTCATCAGGAACACAGACATGGCTCCCCCTTCCATAAGATGGACTCACAGACTCTGAATCCATCAAACTCCTCCTTCAGACATCGATGGAATAAGTCTTGTAATTTTTGATCTGTTTGATGACCATGCACAATCCTATCCCATAGTCCACTATACTTGGCAGGTACAGTTACAACGTCTATAGTACTACCAAAGAGGTGCCACTCACTAAGTGCTGCGAGCATATCCCAAGTCTGTAGCCATCCTGCGGTGCCCTCGGTATGTGCTCTTCTACTCAAAGCATCTGCTACTACATTTCCCTTACCCGGATGGTAAGAGATAGTGCAGTCATAATCCTTCAACAGCTCCATCCATCGTCTTTGCCTCATATTCAACTCTCACTGGTCAAAGATATATTTGAGACTCTTGTGATCTGTAAAAATCTCAAACGTGACCCCATATAAATAGTGACGCCATATCTTCAACGCGAAGACTATAGCTGCCAACTCCAAGTCATGAGTAGGGTAGTTCCGTTCATGATTCTTTAATTGTCGTGATGCATATGCCACGACATGACCACGTTGCATCAACACGGCTCCTAAACCCTCCTTTGATGCATCAGTATACACTACAAAGTCTAAGGGGCCTGAAGGAAGGGTGACAATCGGAGCACTGGTCAGTCTTTCTTTCAGCGTACGAAAGCTCATCTCGCACTTGTCGCTCCAAATGAAAGGAACATCCTTCTGTGTTAGACGAGTAAGTGGAAGAGCTAACTGCGAGAAGCCCCTAACAAAACTCCTATAGTAGCCGGCGAGGCCTAAGAAGCTGCGTATCTCGGTAACTGTCTTGGTTGCTCCCAGGACATGACTGCCTCTACCTTGGCTGGATCAACCGCCACCCCTGATCCTGAAATTACATGACCGAGGAAAGCTACTTCGGTAAGCCAAAATTCACACTTGCTGTATTTTGCATACAACTTATGTTCTCTGAGTGTCTCAAGAATAATATGCAGATGTTGCTCATGCTCATGCTCATCACGTGAGTAGATCAAGATATCATCAATGAACACCACCACAAAACGATCTAAGTATGGACGGAAAATTCTGTTCATCATGTCCATGAACGCAGCAGGTGCGTTCGTGAGTCCAAACGGCATAACCACAAACTCATAGTGGCCGTATCTGGTGCGAAAAGCAGATTTAAGCACATCCGTGTCCTTAATTCTCAATTGATGATAACCCGATTTAGGTCAATCTTTGAGAATACAGCTGCATCTTGCAACTGATCAAAAAGATCATCTATTCGTGGAAGTGGATAACGGTTCTTCACCGTCCTTTTATTCAATTGCCTGTAGTCGATGCATAAACGCATAGACCCATCCTTCTTCTTTACGAAGAGGACCGGTGCTCCCCAAGGTGATGTACTGGGACGGATAAATCCCTTTTCCAATAACTCATGCAGTTGTACTTTGAGCTCCCTGAGTTCGGCCAGTGCCATTCGATATGGAGGTATGGAGATCGGTTGCGTGTCAGTTATCAAAGCAATCTCGAACTCGATCTCCCTCTCTGGCGGTAGTCCAGGTAATTCCTCTGGAAATACATCAGGAAAATCTCGTACAATTTTGACATCTTCAATCATACGATCTTCGGCAGGTAACTCCACAACATAGGCGAGAAAACCTATGCAACCCTGATCGAGTAAGTGTTGGGCCTTCAATGCCGATACATATAAGACCTCAATATCTGAGGCACGTCCATCAAACTGAAAGGTAGGTATGTCTGGGGTACGGAACACTATCGTCTTCTCGAAGCAATCAAGCCATGCGTGATGTTGCTCGAGCCAATCCATACCTAAAATGACATCAAAATCTTCTAGCTGAATGAGTAAAAGATATGCAGGCATTAGGTGCCCGCCCATCTGCACCGCTACCTTCTCCATCGCTTGTCGCACTATGAATAATTGGCCCCCTGGACCCTTGATGTAGTAAGGAGATGGAACGCAAACTGGTTCTTTATCTAACTTGGATACTAAGCGATGCGCTAGAAAAGAGTGCGTAGCTCCCGAATCAAATAAGGCGTGTAAGGATATACCATGTACTGAAATCATACCTCGCACTACAGCTCCTGAGGCGTGGGCCTGCTCCTGTGTGATTGCATTCAACTGTCCCTGAGGCTGTGGAGGAGCGTTAGAACCTGCAGTACTGAAGGTTGGTCGTGGTGGAGGACGTTGAAAACCTCGACCCCCACGGCAGGAAACTGATCCATGTAACTGTGCAGAAGAGAAAGTTGGTCGTATATTTGGTGGGTGGCCACCTGAGTTGCTGGCAAGTAAAGGACACTTGGCCTTGAAATGGCCCGGCTGTTGGCAGTGGAAACATCTGCGATCTCCTGGCTGAGAGAAGGAGCCTCCTGAGACAAGGCTAGCACCTCCTGTCTTACGGCTCTGCGAGTGTGTCGAAGAGCGGAAGGAAGTAGTACCACGGCTCGCCAAACCCTGCCCCAAAGTAGGTGTAGGGGCAAATCTGCTAACGGTAGGAGTTGTAGCCACTGGGTGGAAACGACGCTCTCTACGAGCTCTGTAGAAATCTCGACGAGCAGATCTCGCGGGCTGAGGTGGTTGGAAATGTGATGGATTCCCCTGAAGCCGACTCTGGGTTGCCTCCATCTTGGTAGCTTTAGCAGCTACCTCCTTGATGGAAGTGAAATCTAATGCAGATAGCTGGTGCTGCACATCATCACGCAGTCCCCAGATAAACTTCTGTAAATTCTCCTCAGGAAAAGCAGTAGTCGCTGGTGAGTGGCGGGAGAGTTCAGTGTAACGAATGAGGTGCTCTTGGGTTGTCATTGACCCCTGCTTCAGCTCAGCAAATAACCTCCTCTGATCCTTAACCCAGTGATCAGGATAGAACTGACTATGGAACTCATCAAGAAAAATTTCCCATGTTATGGAATCCTCCAGATGTTCCTTGGTGGCGAACCACCAACGCTCAGCATAGCCTGCTAGTGAGAACTCCACAAATGTAAGCCAAGACTCTTCAGGAGCATGAATCATCCTCAACACCTTAGATACGTGATCCAACCATAGCTCAGCCTCATCTGGCGTGCCGGTGCCAAAGAATTGTGCTACCTTAGATCTCTGATATGCTGCGTAGGTCGTCTGATGTTTCTGCAGCGTCTCTAGGTCATCTGATCCTTCCGGGTCCAGAGACACCGAAGGATGAACACTGCCCTCCTCCTCACGAGAGGGCTGGTACGAGGAATCATCCTGCTGGAGGAGCCTTTGCTCCAACACCTCCTGACGTTGTTGTATACCTTGTACGGCCTGAACTAGGAAAGCCAACTGCTGTGCAATATCAGGGTCAACACGAGGCGGCATGATTCCCTACGAGAATCATTATATTAAAAAATTATTTCTATGGTTAGAGAGACAATGGACACTTTAAACATGACTTTAATTATTCTCCTTACTAACGACAAGGTCAAAAGACTCTGTCACTATATTTATACTTCAAATATTGTTAACAATTCTAATATGCAAAAGAGAGAATGGAGTATCGGGCTCTGATACCATCTGTGACGCCCCGCCCTGTCGGCTACCAAAACCGACGAGACAGGAGCGTCGGACCTACGGTCCAAATACGCCCACGATCTATGATACTCAGCAAACCATCTTATGCATATTAGATTAACATTTGAAATATTAATAACAACAGGAGAATAATGTGAAATGGAAATTTAAAATGCACCATCCATTTTCATTGATAACCATAATCATCAAATCCATGTCCACAAATGAGATACATCATATAATGATAATTTTGTAGAAGAAGCTCTCCACATATCTCGCTACAATGTCTCTCGAAAATAACATAAAATAATGCAGAAGTAAATAAATTACTCTAAGTAGGGCGCACCCTGTTTGATGCAAGTATGACGAAGAAAAGTCCGATCTCCTTTAAAGACCGCTACTGTGATGGCGGCTGCTCAGGTGCACCTGTTGGGTTCACACGAGGGTAACGTTATGAGCAATTGCCCAGTAACGAAACACTATAATGACTAATATGGGGGTAAGAAGAGAATGTATACTCAACTCTATTCAATGGCATACACATGTATTGTAGATCAGAGAAAAATATGAAGTTATTCTGATTCACTGGGGATCATATATCAACTAACTTTTTTTTTTAATAATTATTAAGCACTACTCCAATGATCTTGATATTTCTACTGGTTGGTTATGATCCATAATGGTTTGCAATTACAAATTCCAGTATTCGATCATTAATCATCACTCGTATTATTTTAGCACATGCAAGTACGCGACTCGCAGGCCTCCGCTAAGCGGGAACTTGGTATCTATCTTGAGTAAACCCTCAAGATTCTCCTTTTCAATCATAAAAGGAATAGATCAAAACCTCATTCTCCAACTTCAAACCATATCCCGGAACACCTCTCACAATAGTAATACTCGAAATAGAATATGATGCGGCCACACCAAATTCTACTCCGAGTCTTAATATCGTGTATAAGTGTGAAACCAAGAACGCCAACCACGCCACCTGCCTACTCCGTCGAGCGACTCCGGATACTACCGGGCTGCTAGGTGCAACGTGTCACCAAATCGTCCGTTGGGGTCGCGACCTTCAAGGTATCTCCCCGGGACCCAAGGGTGCATGCCCACTCCCTTGCGGCGCCTAACTCCATCTATCCGATCATTATGAAATCTCACCTATAGAAAGATAATAATAATGAAAATAAAGCAATCTGTCGACTTGACGGAACCTTGAGTTTGTTGCGTAATTATAAGTTGTCACAAGAAAGTCACTTGGGATTCTCATTATCAATATATGTATAATCGATATCTACAGTTAACATTGATAATAAATGATATTATTTTCCTTAAAAAAATTAGGTAGAATGTGAGAGTGGTGGTGACTCATTTATGAAATTGGATCCATTGTTCAGACAAGAGTGGTTAAACGGATTATCAATTGACAAGTGAAGTGTTCATCATGAGCAACATTCTAGGCTTAAGTTAAAATTATGTATAAGGTAGTAACAGTTCTTGTTCACTAATAGTTTAGTACGTGCAATTTCTTTTGTCATTCTGCATGTCTAGACACTTAATCATTCTATATTCCCAAAATCCATGCTCACAGTGGTGTCCATATTCTTGACCATACCACAACAGAATCAAAAAGCTTCTCAAGAATTGTATAGCTATAGGTAATGCACCATTTATATGGAAATAATATGTATCACATATACTCGTCATCTTAATTATACTATTAAAGAGCTATTCCATAACTTTTGATATTATTCTAAAATAAAATAACTTACATTACCTATTAAATGTATGATGAAGTAGAATATCTCCATGATTATTGGATCTTGTCACAAAACGTATGCTTTTACTACTCAATAGATGACTCGATTTAAGAATTCAATATTACGTTATATATCAATAATACGTGTATGCCTTCTATAGATAATTCCAATTCTCATTTAAAGAGAAACATAATGGATAATTAATAAGGGGAGTGATCTTAATCCTGCAAACATGACCTGGATCAAACCGCCACATAAATATGGAATTCCAATTGGCGTGAGGAGTAAACACATCTATTGTAAATCATAGGGAATTATACAAACGTGTATCGCGTAGGATTGAAGTTCAAACGTTGATAGTATTCTTATAACACCCTTGTCAAGGACTTAAATGTTATGATTTTCCGTTGAGAATCGATGCAATAACAATATGTATAGCATGAACAATGTTTAACGGCATCGCACGATTCTAGTGTCCGATTTAGCATGAAAGCTAATGATCAACGTATTGATACGATTGAACTGTGAACAGTCAAGGACTTGGCAACAAGAATAAGAGTAAATCACAAAGATCTCTAATTCACAAGAGCATTCCAAACATGTAGGTTTAATAGGAAAAAATATGTGGAACACAATAACAAGAGGAAGGTATTTATGGTTACTGATATATAAATCACATCAAGGATGTAGGATATTCAAGCATAGGGGGACAACAGTGCGTGGAAACCAACAGCAAGAGGGGGTTATTATCGTTACCTCCGAGGATGTTCCCTCGGGATCTCCTCTCACACGGAATGGTATTTCCGTCGCTCGATCGCAGTGCGGAGGCGTGCACCACGGTGACCTCGAGTTTTCCTACATGATGGTGGTCGCGGATCTTCGATCGGAGCTCCTTCTCCGATGTCGACGACGGTCTTCCGATGACCAGACTGACCAAGATGGTGGTGCTCCAATGAGAGGGAGGGGTATGGTGGCTAGGGCTTTGGAGAGGGCAACCTATCATAGTATATTTATAGAAGGAGGGGTGTAAATGGATCAAGTTTCGGATCCGATTCGGATCCATATATGGATGTCGACCATCCATCATAAAACATTGATATCTTGGGCTAGGAATGTCAGAATTTGATGTTCTTGGGCTCGTTGGAAAGATCTCGACGAAATCTACAAAGAGGCATGATTATTTGAATTTTTTGGATGTCTTAAATACTCCAGATTTTTGGAAAACGAAAACACGGGATTTTACATCGGGCAGGACAGACCCGGCTCTGGTGGTCCTAGGGGGAGAGTTGACCGGGGGTCAACAATCCCCCGTGGACCAATCAGAGCCCGCCAAGCATACCATTTTTATTTCTTTATTTTAGGGCAGAAAAAGGTCGAATTACTAAAAACTTAAAACATAAAATATTTTTATTTTGTTTTTTCTATTTTTTAGTGATTTTTAATAATTTTTTTTGAAATAAAAATAAGGTATGTACACTATATGTACTATATAGGTATATATACACTATTAGGGTTTTTAATTTTTGATTTTTAATTATTATTTTTATGCAATTTTATTCCTATTTTATACTTTATTTATTTTCATTATAAAATAAGGAATAAAAAGATATTTTTATTTAATTTTTATTATTTATATACATAGGTAAAATAAATATGTATGTACATTTATATACATGGTGTATGTACAATGTATTTTTGTATTTTTAATTTTGCTATTTTTATTTTGTTTTTGATTTGATTGTTCTTATTTTATTTATTTACATTAAAGAATATAGATTATTATAAAAATTGATTTTATTTATTTACAAGGTTAGATAAATATGGAAGAGTGGTTTATATACAAGATGAAAAGGGGTGTTTTTGTTCTTTTTGATTTTTAACTTTTTCTTTTGTTTTTATATTTACAAATATATACAAGTATTTACAAGCATATTTTTGGTGAGGAAAATATCTTTATTTTATTTACATAAATATTTACACATGAGCCCCTATCTCCCTCTACTTTAGTTTTTATGTGGTCAGGCCCATGCTGAGCCCTCCCTTGGGTTAGGTTGTTCAATATTGATTCTAAATATTTCCCTCTTTTTCTTTTTGATCTTTATTCTTTTATTTTTGCACAAAAACATGCTAATTATATGTTTTTACACAATGCATGTTTTGGTAATTATTCCTATTTACACATATCTACATGTATTTGCAAAGGTTTTTGTAGCTAAAATATAAGAATAAAGAGTGATGAATGAGTATTCATCACCCCCTATACTTAACTTTGCTAGTCCCTTAGCAAACACTTATTTGAAAAAGAAGTAAAAAAGAATGAAAGAAAAAGAAAAAGAGGATGTACATGGATCAAGGTTGATTATTAAACATGCCTTCATTAAATTGGGGTATGGAGCTCGATCAGATCTTTGGATTATTAGTGTGTCGGAACCTTATTTGGACTTAAGTCTAAAACTCAACAGCCTCTGAGTTCCACTAATCTATAACCAAGACTCCTCAATGCTCCAGGACAGAACAAGTCATCAATCACAAACCCTGAAGACCATGAGTCTTTTCTTGTCCTGTGAAAGTGAGGTCTAAGCTCTCCACCTCAGAAATGGCAACTTGACAACCCTCCCCAACAAGGTAACTCTATGACCTCAATCTGGCCACTCTTTCCTCGAGGAGCGGGGTATTCCCTTCTAAGTTCAAGTTCAACCGGCTCAAGAAGAGGAGGAAGAAGAGAATGGGTCAAGGCCAGTGTAGCCAAGTACCCTTGGGAGCTTGACCAGTGTAGCCAAGTCTCCCTGCTGCAAGCTACAACAGGTGGATCATGAAACTCAAGCTTTGCTTATTGCACTCTATATACATACTCCGGTGGGATTATCATTTTCTATCAGACCCACCACTTTTTTGGAGTTATTTTCTTTTTGCACATTTTTTTTCAAGTGCATCTGTACAACATATACATGTGCAGCATATATACAAGGAGTTTTTCCTCTTGAGCCAGTAGATTATCCCTCTTTTGAAGCTTTATTGCAACCCACAACTCCCGTCGTTAGACCTCATGGCAACCAGACCAAGTTGAGACGCACTTCCTTCACTAAAAGAAGAAGAGAGGTTCCGCCTAGAAGTACTACCCTCATATGCTACCCCAAGTCAAGGAAGACTGCCTCCTCACCACCTCATCCGTAGAGAGCTCGGTGCATAGTGCTGGTGTCCAAGTAAAGCCATAATTTATATGAGTCATGTGTTGTTGTTAAGTGCTCTACTTAGGCTCATTGAGATGACATGTGATCATAGCCTAGTGGACTCAAAGAATTAAGTCACCCTGGACCTAAAAAGCCTCAAACCTAAGCCCTATAAGGTTCCTCTTAGAAGTTAGGTGGATTAAGATCTTAATCAAGCTCCATTTCACAATTTGATTCCAGACTAGTTTAAATGTCAACTATCATCCAAATAAACTATATACATATGTACAAAAAGATGCTTATTTACACAAATTTTACAATCATGCAAAATTTTTGAAAAATGTTTTGAAATCATGAATGGATGATGCATGAAGTGCAAGTTTTGCAAAAAGATATTTACACACATTTACACAAGATTTTTGCAAACTTTTGATTTTCAAAACATTTTGGAAAAATTTTGTAATATATACATAATTTTGATAAGAAAATGTTTACACAAGCTTTACACAAAAGATTTTTGAAATCATTTTTACAAAAATAATTTGTACACTAGCCATTTATGTGCAAATAAAAGAAGTTTATGTACATGAAAAAATTTTAATTTTTGTGGTTTTTAGCCATTTTATTTATTAACACACTCACACAAAGTACGAGTTATGGCTAAAGTATATATGAAATATATACACACCCCCCTATACTTAGCTCAAACGATGTCCTCAGAGTCAAGAGCGATGAAGAAGACATAACTCCTGCTTGGTATAGGGAAGTGAAAAGAAAGGCTATATACAAAGACGAATAAATGAAATAGAAAAGTCAAGAAGGCCTCGGGTTTTCCCCCTATACTTAGGATTAAGTAATCCTAAGTATGGCAGGCTGTACACTAAGGGAAACCCGAGTGGAGAATGTACAGGGTCTACCCACCCCCCCCATACTTAGGGTAAAATATCCCTAAGTATAGGCAACAAAACAGGGGTAGCAAGACACGAAGAAAATCACGAATATCTACAAGATGGAGGGTCATCACTCCCCCTATACTTAGGGTGAAGAACCTTAAGTATAGGCAACGACAGAAGTGATGGAACAGCACAAAGAACAACCCGGTGTCTCCACCCCCCTATACTTAGGATGAGCAATATCCTAAGTATAGCAAAGATAATCCTAAGCGAGACCTGGGGTGAAAACAAGAACGGAAGAAAGAAGGATCAAAATAAGACGAAACACGTATAAACAAAAGAGTGCAATGTTGAGGTGCCTCTCAACGAGCGCTAGATTTTACACCACTAGCTGGGCGCAAAGGCTAGGACAATGCAGTATCAAGGTTCAGGACAGCATCGGTAAGTCGAATGTCGTACTGTCGTCGTAGTCTCGGTATGAGAACGACGACGAACTTAACAGTGTAAAGTAAGACACCCAGGTATACAATCAGGCGGGTGTCTGCTACCGGCGAAAGATATGGAGGTAAGTGGTCGGGATCCGGTAGCACAAAAGAAATCAACGGCTCTGGATCAGACTGGAGTGAGAGTATAGAGCCGAAGAAATCAAACGTGGAGAAGGATGGATCAGTCATGGAATCCTCCACGTCAATCAGTGTCTCAAACAGGTGTGGACAATTAGGATCAGGAGACTCTCGAAAAGGGCTGATATCCGATGCATGAAATAGAATAAGATCAGGGAAATCATCGAATATCTCCAAGATAGGCTCATCCTCGCGAGGGTCGTCGAGGTGAGAAGAATCAGAATCAGAAGGATCTAAAAACTCAGTTTCGTGTTCCGCCAGATCGGAAACACTCTCAGCAGGTGAAACTGAGTACTCCTCAAGTGCGGCATTCTCCCGCAGATAACCCTCGGGGAGAGATGCAAGATCAACAGTGATACGAAGAGGATCAAGATCTAGATGGGTATCTGCGCTGCTATCAAGTATCCACTCAGTGCACCCGGCTGCATCATCATCGAAAGTGTAGGTATCGGCAATCTGGAAGCAAGAGAAGGTACTCGTCAACACCGCGGAAGCTGGCAAAGTGTCTGCGGCTGATCCTCGCTCTGCGGCTATGCTGGCTGTCAACTGGTCCTCAGGAAGTGTATCTATCTCAACAAAGTGGAGGACAAAAGGCTCGAAGATGGGACTTTCTGTGTCAATTCTCTCAAAGTGTTGTCCCTCCTCAAGTTGTGGCTGCTGGGCTGAGTCCTGGTGACTGTTTGTATCCAAGAAGTGTCTTTGCAGGAAGGAAACTGACTCCTCCGGGACTGGAAACTCAAATAGCTGAGTCAATGGCTGCAAAAGCTGGGGCTCCTCTAGCTCCTGGAGTATCAGCAGATCTGATATCCAAGACTCGTCGACTGGAAACTCTGGGGCTACCTCGAACTCCGGCTGGAAAACTAACGGGAACTCAAGTAGACTCTGGGTCCGAACCTCTGCTAAGGAAGTCATCTCCTCTGTCCGTGGTGCTGTCAGCTCCATGTCCTTGGGCTGGTGTGTATAAACTGTCTCATCATGTAAAGTGACACACCGCACTGGTACTGCATCGTCCGCATGTGTTGTCCCGACCAAGGCATCTCGTGTAGAAGAACTCTGTGAAAGTAGCCTCGAGATGGTATCCAGTAGGTGAATGTCGGAACTGCGGTGTGAACCGCCACATGTGGTAACCACCAGTGCTATCTTCTTTGCGGTCATCCCCCGCATGGAGATCTCTATCAAGTCTGTAAGTGGAAGTCCGTGCTCAGGGCATCTCCTCAAGAGGTCAAGAAACCTCGTCCATGCCTCGTGCAATGGCTCCTGGGGGTCAACTGAAAAGTCCATGATCAAAGACCGCATAAACTCTACTCTTCGTGGAGGGAAGTATCTCTGCAAGAACTCTCGGCGTAGCTCTCCCCACGTCTCGAATGTCCTCCCCAATCGTCGGTGCCATCTAATGGCTCTGTCGTGAAGCGTGAAGGGGAAGGTCCTGCTCATCAGCTCCTCTGCAGTGACGTCTGAATATCTCTGTGCTCTACAAAACTCCTCGAAGGCCGACAGGTGAAGATATGGCTCCTCATGCGCCTCTCCTGAAAATATTGGCAGTCGCTGAATGTAGTCCAAATCCAAGACGAATGGACCTAGTATAGAAGCTGACTGAGCTCCATAAGGTATCTGCTCCTCCATCCTTCTGGAATAGGATATGTCTGCTGATTTCCACTGCTCTCTCGGGTCACCCACGGAGTGCGCTCTCAACTCAGCAACAACATCGTCCGGGTCTCGCATCTGCTCTAGCTGGTATCCTCGGACGTCTAGTATAGCATGCCCAGAGTGATGAGATGAAAGGGAGGGAGGGAGCGGGGGGTTGGTCGGAGATCCGACCTCCCTAGAAGGTGGACTGGAGTGATGGTCAAAAGACGGAGAAGAAGCCGTAAGAGTCGGCTCGTAGTGAGGGGAATCCATCATCCAGGGATAAAGAAGAAGAAGAAAAGAGAAATGAAGGGAGGTGAGGGAGGGAGATGAGAAAGGATCGAAGGGATCTGGCAATCAAACAAGATGAACAAGCAAACCCCCAATTCACCTACGCACACAGAGCTGAAGACCGAAGGGATCGGTCAATTATCTTGTCAATTTTATTTTAGGTGATCATCCAGTCTATCAGAGCGATTACGTGAGGTCAATAGGTATCCAGATCTTTCTCAACCGACTGTCCCGTACTGAAAGCCGGTAATCAGTCAAGAAAGGATCGGAGGCTCTATCCTAATGTGCGGATCACTCTCTCGCTCATCCAAACCAGACAAGGAGGGGGTTACTCTCCCCAAGACAGATTTTCAGTGAAGTGTCTTTTAGGTCAAGTATGATTAGCAGTCCCGATTTTATTGTTTTTGTTTTTAGATATTTTTCAATAAAAAGAAACGGTCTAACGAATTTTTCGGTTCTCCTAGTTATTTAGTCCAAAACAGGGGGGAGAAGTCGAAAAAGCCGATGCGCGATAAAATCAATGATGCATGCTGAAAAAGAAATGCGTACCTTGTCTCCAGCACTCTACATGCAAGTGATCCGCGCAGAATTTAAAGATAGAAAAGTAAACTACCCTAAATGATGCAACGGGAAAAATCGAGTCCTAGATGAGCAATTTCTATCGCAGAACCGTCTAATCGGTCACCGACCTCCAAGCCAAAGGGTCCGGTCTTGGCCCACCCCTCCTCTGCCCGACAAATCGGGGGTAGGAGAAAGCGCTTTACAGGGTGAGCTGCGGCACGTAGGCTACGAAGGAGATGAGTCGATTATTTTTATTAATTGATTATTAGTGAGTCCAATTAATGCACTATAGGAACATGCAAATAGTTAAGTGTGGGGACCCTACTAATTACGGCACAAGCAAGAGAAATTCCTAAAGCTAGGGGCTCGATGAAAACCGCGTAAACACCGGAAAAGGCAGTAAAAATAAAACCAAAACCGCGTAAAAAGCCGCGAAAAACCTAAGGGTCCCCCGAGCACACCGGTGCTCGGCGAAACAGACCCGCTAAGTGTTCAAGCAATGTCCAAGTTCAGTCTCTGAGAGTCCCTGTATTATTACAACAATAATAATCAAATAAAACCTAATCTAACCCCACCCACTCAACTCTCTCTCTCTCTCGCTCTCTCCTGCGGCTTCGTAGAGAAGGAAGCCGCCTCCAAGTTCCTCGGTTGCACCGGCTCCTCGAAAGTCGCCTCCGCGGTCCTCGGGCCCTCGCAAGAGACAGAGACAAGTGGTCAGACCAAGATAATCAAATAAAAAAAAAGAAAATAAATGAAACCGAAAATGAGGGTATATATGCAAAAATACAAAATAAAATAAACACTCAAAATAAAACAAAACAAAATAAAAGAAAAGAAAAAGAAAATAAAACAAAATAAAACAAAAATAAAATATAGACAAAAGCCGCGAAAAAGCCGCGAGCTCTGAAAGAGCCGCGAAAAGCCACGAAAATAAAAATGAAAATCAAAGTAAAACTACTAAGCCGTGCTCCCCGGCAACGGCGCCATTCTGATGACGTGAAAATCCGAGCGACTAAGGCAAAGGTATCTAAATGGTCGTTGCGACCTCGGTCACTCAGATGTGTCAATCAAGAAAAGATGAACCACTAATAGAGATAAAACAGATAAAACACAAAATAACGGACCTGCTATTGGATTAACCTGGTATAGCGACCAGGGTCGAACTCAAGGATCACGGGTTGGCCTCTCGGCCTACGAAGTAGTAAAAAGAAATAAAATAAAAGAAGAAACTATTTTTAGTGGTTTTTAATTTATTTTATATTTTTTGGATTTTTAATGTATAAAGAAAATAAGAAAAACAAAGAAAGCACACACTTCAACAAATTATTTAAAGCACTAAAAATCAACCAAAAATTCAAACAAAAATATTTTTATGTGTTTTATAATTTTTAGTGTTTTGGTGAATTTTTGAGAATTTTCTGATATTTATTTAATTTTCTAAAAATCAAACAGTGACTGAAATAAATGGTACTGTCCAGCCGAGCCAAAAAGGTCTAGATAAAATATCTAAGGGCCCCAAAATGGCTGGGAGGTAATTTTCCTGTAAAGAACACAAAATAAGGAAAATTTAGGCACCAATTTTATTATTTTTGGATTAATTACTAGAATTTTTATAAGTTTTTAAGTATTTTTCAATTTTTAGTGGTTTTCAGTAATGAAAAATAGCCAAAATTGGCTAGAAAATCAAACTAAGCAAAATAGATAGTAGCTAATTTTTTTGGAATTTTTAAGTGAGTTCTAATATTTTTTTGGGGTTTTTTAAGTTAGACAGTGACAAAAATGAAGATTTTTTATTTTTAAAAAATAATAAATAGAATCAAAAATGTCCTCAAAAATCCACGAAAATTTTACACCATGGCAGGAGCCATGTGTCCAATTTTCGTTGGATTTGGAGGTGTTTTACTATTTTAATCAAATATAAAGAAGGGGCATTGTGCATAGGGACCTTTCTGCAATTAAAACAAAGTTCTGGGTCCCTGGAACAACAAGCTTGGAAAGTACAAGGGTAGGAACGCAAATTACCCCCCAGGCCACGCACGATACACGTGACTCAGGCCTGGGGGACCTAATTGCAATTCCTATTTCTATAAATGCAAAACTTAACAAGCCAAAAACACAGGGCCGAAATGCAAATGTACCAAAATACCACGTGTCGATGCACGTGTTCACCACTAGTAGGGGTATAAATGCAATTCACATAAAAGATAAGGTCCACAGTGCAATTTTCACAAAAATAAAAGAACTACACTACGTATTTACAGGACTAAAACTAAATGCAGAAAAGAAAGGGGGCCTAAGGACAATTTACCCCTTTTATTAATGTCGAGGGACGGATGCGCGACGCGTGGCAGATCGGATGGATGGGATGGCGCTCCGCACACAAGAGAAACCCTCGAGTCGATCCGACGGCTGGAACGCGTCCACGTGGAAGATCAGACGGTGGTGCTGCAACGTGGGTCTGCGAAGAAGGCCTCGCTCGGATCGGACGGATGAGATTCAGCCACGTGCTGGATCTGACGGTCGAAGACGTCGTGGCTAAACCTCAGCCATTGGACGGTGGAGATCAAACCTCAAAGATCTGGCGGTCAGGGCTGCTCCGTGAATGGACGAACGGGATCAGATCTGGAGCACCGAGGCTGATCTGACGGTCGGGGAAGATGGTGGAAGAACACTTGGCCGGCGAGCTTCGCCTGCCCCGTACACGCGCTGAGATCCTCCCCTGCTGCTCCTGAGGTACGGAAAGGCTCCGCCGTGAAGCTCCGCAGCTGATGCAATACTCCGATGAAGGCAAGGAGCTCCGGAGAACTCCTGCGACGCAGGAGACCTGGAGCTGTTGTGCTCAACCCTTGGACCTCCAGATGGGGTTCTTTCGACGATCTAACCTGCAAAAGCAACACACGGGGTCGAGGGCAAACTGCCTCGACCCGTCAGAGCGAGAAAAGAATGGCTGGTGCATCGAGGTGATGGGCCTCCGGCGAGCGGCGGAAGGGAAAGCCCGATGTCCCTGCTCCGGGGCGAGCCAGGGGGAATGGGGGGTCGGAGAAGGTGGAGAGGGGTCTGGCGGACGTGATGGCGGTGTCGGATGGTCAAATGAGTGGACGGAGACGAAGGGTGAAGCTGGCGGAGCTACGGCTACCCAAATCTAAAAATCCTAATTTACGCTAAACTAGAGGCTAAGGAGGTTACCTGGCGAATATAGTCGACTGGGCTGGAGCTCAAGAAGCTCCGGGGTCATTGCCTGTAAGGGGGCGTCGTCTCCCCGAGGCTGGGCGCGCTCGCGGCGGCGCACGGCGGCTGAAGACCACCGGATCAGTGGCTCCCGGCTTCCCGGGCCTCTCTGGAACTCCCAAAACCACGACTGTCACTCAGGGACTCCGGAGGAGGTCACAGGCACCGAGGGGAAGATCCAAAGATGGAAGAATTAGGTCGCCGGAGACGACATTATATATGGTGTGGGATCCGAGAAGAAGGAGGTCGGGCGAGATGCACGGGGCTCGGATCCAGCAAACCCACCCCGGGCGAGGGTCCTGGATGATCGGAGGTTAATCGGAGCCCGGGGTTTGAGGTGCTGGCGGTCGGGTCAGGCGGGCAAAAAGTGGAGAAAACGGGTCGGGCAGGACAGACCCGGCTCTGGTGGTCCTGGGGGGAGAGTTGACCGGGGGTCAACAATCCCCCGTGGACCAATCAGAGCCCGCCAAGCATACCATTTTTATTTCTTTATTTTAGGGCAGAAAAAGGTCGAATTACTAAAAACTTAAAACATAAAATATTTTTATTTTATTTTTTCTATTTTTTAGTGATTTTTAATAATTTTTTTTGAAATAAAAATAAGGTATGTGCGCTATATGTACTATATAGGTATATATACACTATTAGGGTTTTTAATTTTTGATTTTTAATTATTATTTTTATGCAATTTTATTCCTATTTTATACTTTATTTATTTTCATTATAAAATAAGGAATAAAAAGATATTTTTATTTAATTTTTATTATTTATATACATTGGTAAAATAAATATGTATGTACATTTATATACATGGTGTATGTACAATGTATTTTTGTATTTTTAATTTTGCTATTTTTATTTTGTTTTTGATTTGATTGTTCTTATTTTATTTATTTACATTAAAGAATATAGATTATTATAAAAATTGATTTTATTTATTTACAAGGTTAGATAAATATGGAAGAGTGGTTTCTATACGAGATGAAAAGGGGTGTTTTTGTTCTTTTTGATTTTTAACTTTTTCTTTTGTTTTTATATTTACAAATATATACAAGTATTTACAAGCATATTTTTGGTGAGGAAAATATCTTTATTTTATTTACATAAATATTTACACATGAGCCCCTATCTCCCTCTACTTTGGTTTTTATGCGGTCAGGCCCATGCTGAGCCCTCCCTTGGGTTAGGTTGCTCAATATTTATTCTAAATATTTCCCTCTTTTTCTTTTTGATCTTTATTCTTTTATTTTTGCACAAAAAACATGCTAATTATAGGTTTTTACACAATGCATGCTTTTGGTAATTATTCCTATTTACACATATCTACATGTATTTGCAAAGGTTTTTGTAGCTAAAATATAAGAATAAAGAGTGATGAATGAGTATTCATCAGTAGTCGAGTAGGGCTTGGTCGCCATTGGTGACTCACTATTGTGTGAGCATCGACCTTGTCCGAAGTACCGAGCATAGGCCACGCCTTCACGGGGGTGTCTGTCTCACCGGCTGCGTCCGAGTAGGATCTTGCACGCTCACGGGTGATTCCGTTGCGAGCAAGGTCCGAAGTATCGGTTTCGCCTATCGGCTTCCTCCCTCTATTTCTTTGGCTGAGTAGGGATCCAGGAAGGGTTACAAGGACCTTAAAAAGCGCAAGTTACAGGTTACACGGGAGGAGGACAAGTACGGGAATACTTTTCCGGCAGTACTCTCGCTCCTATAGGCGTAGCGCTCTAAGGACTCGTTGAAAGATAAATTCCTAAAATCAAGATAAAAACTACAAAGATAAAAGCCGAACCTTCACGGCTTCACGCATCGAGTTGGTGAACTCCCTTGTCTTGTGTTTGGTTGCTAGTTACATTTAGGTCAAAGATCAAAAATATCGCGCCGTTGCGCAAATTTTGTTCCCCTTCTATTTGACCCTTGCTCATTGTGAGCCTTCTACTGTTTTTCAATCCTCTTTATTTCTTGTTACCTTCGTGCTCTTCATCCAACATCCTTTCCTCTTGATCTTCTCAAGATGTCGTCACGCGGATGGTTTAGTCGGGACCTTGCCGACACCCACATCGATTCCGTGCCATCGACATCTTCAATAAAGAGGGGTGATCTCCGAAGAGTTAATTCGGATCTTGCGAATGTATCCTTGGACTCCCCTATTCTCGCCTCTTTCAATACTTGCCTTTCTCCAATTAATCTGCTATTTGGGATGGACTCGCAACCCAAACTAGCTCTTCCCCTTCCAATAAATCGGGATTACTCTTGTCCCCGAAATAACCCCTTGTGGATGGAGGTCGATTTCAGTCAATATCATATGCTCCATTCACAACATTCTGGGATTGACCTTAATCCCAGATTCATCTCAACAGTAGGTGCTGAGGAAGATACTGATCAGGGTTTACTCCGTCATGCAGATCCTCCACCCGATCAAGAGTCAGAGATTCAAGTGCAGTCTGAGATGGCAGGTGGGAGAGGAAAAGGACCACAGGCCCAGCAGGAACCTGAGGTCAATACAGGGGAAGGACAATATACCACGCAGGGCGAGGTTAACAGTCAGCTATTGGCTTCCATCCAAGCCATTCAGTAGCAGTTGACTAATCAGGCCCTGGCACAGACAGCCTTCCAGGACATGCTGAACGATCTGAGGAGGAGGGCCGATGCGAGAGACGGCCGACGAGAGGATGACCCGAACTTTGATCCTAATTTCCATGAAGTCAATGATGAGTTTTCAGTGGGACCCGAATATGAAGCAGCAGAAGAAGATCCACCGCAGCCCAAGCCCACACTCAAGGAGACATACAATCCAGGAGCAAGGCGCATCACTGAGTGGATTCAAGTTCCACGTATGCACGCTCATTTCGAGTTGAAGCCGTAATTTCTGTCATTGCTTCCCACTTTCCATAGGAACACCACTGAAGAACCATACATCTTTCTCAAGAAGTTTGGTTGCATCTGTTCCACTGCTCATTACCCCGGAATCCCTCTGGATGTAGTCAAGATGATCGCGTTTCCCTTCAGCCTTCAAGACAAGGCCCTTTATTGGGTTGACCATCTTGGGAAGGTCATCACCACCTGGGAGGAATTGAAATATGCCTTTCTCCATAAATTCTATCCTCTCGGGCGATTAAATCAGATGCGCGCCCGGATCTCCAGTTTCTGCCAGCAGCCCCACGAGACCATTCATGAAGCGTGGGAGAGATTTAAAGATCTGCAGGAGAAGTGCCCCCACCATGACATTCTAAAGACAAGTCTCGTGCAACACTTCTTTGGGGGGCTATCATTTGAGAGCCAAAAGCTTGTAGATGCAGCTTGCGGCGGTTCACATTTCAACAAGGACGAGGACGTGGTGTGGAACGTCTTCGAAGAAATGGCTGAGGGAGAAGCAGCCCAATCCTCGTCCAGAATCTACATGAAGACACCAACCGCCATCAGCAAACCAGTTAATATGGCTTCTCACACCGAGGACAAGGATGAGAGCTCCAACCTGAGCATCATTGGGAACCACCTGTCCAAGGTGGACATCTTTGAGAAGAGGTCACAGGACCTCGAAAAACTGGCAGTCATTGAAAAGAGGACCTAAGGTCTGGAGAAGCTCGACCATATCTACCAGCAGCTGGAGCAGCTCGTTCGAGCATTGAACGCCAACATGTGCAACTCTGTGTCTACCTCTGCAGAGCCGAGTGCTGAGAAGAAGGAGCCCGCCATGCAGCAACATCCTCAGCCGACTCTACAGCAGCCCCAACCGGTCCAGCACATGTACTACGTGCAGGCCCCGGAGCAGCCCCCGCAGCTCCAGACACAGATGGTTGTATATCAACCAGAGCCCCAGTCAGCATACCCCGAGCAGTTCTCTCCACCCCCGCCACTGATTCAGGAAATAAATGGCGTATGGAACAATGAAGCGCAGCTGACCCGTCCTCAGGGACATTCTCAGGGTCAGAACATGGGCAACATGCCCTATCAGCAGCAGCAGCAGGGTGGAAGACCCTTCCAGCAGTCTTACCAGTACCAGCCTCCATCATATGGGAACACATGAAGGCAGGATTACCAGCACGGTCCTCAGCAGTCCGGATATCGCGGACAGGGATATCACCAGCAACCGGCTGCTCAATACAATTAGCACAACTCACAGTACTCCTCAAACCCTCCGCCTCAGCAATTTTCACAAGGTCATCAGTCGCAATCTCAGCAACCCTATCAGCATTCTAGACCCCAGCAGGGGGACTCCTCTGAGATTGTGCCAGTCAATCCGGCCCTGGCCTGTTTAGAGCAACTAATGAAGAATATGGTTGAGATGAACCAGAAGATCGACGACCTGACGGCAGCCAAAACCGTCATACCAGCCCAGGTCGAAGCTAACCCTAACAATTTCCGACGCAAGGAGCAGGTAGCCGGCAGTGTCCAACCCGAATCAGGTGAAATTAATTGTTTTTTATCTAATGCGGTTACTCTCAGGAGCGGTAGGACACTTCAGCCATCGGCGTCGGCAAAGGGAAAGCACATCGCATCTGACGGGGAATCGTCAGTCCAGCCAACACCAGGGCCAGCCAGCATTTTGGGAGCAGCACCAGCATCCAGAAAACCACAAAAAAAATGAAGAAAACAGAAAAATACAAAAAGATAGCAGCAACCTCGGTGGAGATCAGCCATCATTGGAGACGCCTGCACCTGCCTTACAGCCAGTTCCGGGCAGGAGGAGCACCACACCTGCAGCGAGTCCAACGCCATCACCTGAAGCCGAGCCTGTCATTTTTGGTCCGCAAATTGTAGATGAATCTATTCCTTTTTGTCATCTACCTGTAAACAACAATATGGACACTATTTTGAATGACATTGGTGAATAGTTTGTAAATATTCCTTTTCCTGAAGCAATGAAAAAACACAAAAAAATGGAAATTTTGAAAAATGCTTTGTCTGATCCTGCTATCATTGAGATCATTCAGAATTTGGTGCTGAATATGCCATTGATGAAAGCTCTTGAGTACGTGCCAGCGGTAAAGAAAGGATTGAAAGAGGCATGCACGACCAAACGCAGGCCGAACCCCCACAATTCCAGAAGCAAGAGTGGCAAATCCGAAAAGCACATCCTCACAATGGCCACCGTCAACGCCATCAGCAACCTACCGGATAAAAAGCTAGATATGGGAGCACCTCTTGTACGTTGTCAGATGTTCAATCAAGAGTTCGAACGAACACTTCTCGACAGCGGGTCTTCTGTCAATTTGATGCCAGCGTCACTACTCACGGAGTTCAAGTTAGGACCGCTCAAGCCTACAAAGATGATTCTGCAGTTTGCAGACAAGTCAGTCAAGCGGCCTAGGGGCCTGTTGGAAGACGTGATCATCATGGTTCAGGGAAAGTCATTCCCGGCCGATTTTGTGGTCTTAGATATGGACGTCTCCTCCCCGTTACTCCTTACCCCGATCATACTCGGAAGACCATTTCTGCGGACATCAAACGCAGTTGTGAATTATGGGACGGGAGAAATCACTTTCGGCGCTGGCAGCGAAATAATCAGAGTAGAGACCCTGTCTGAGGGAACACATGCTGAGCAGACATCTACCGCATGCGCAAGGGTGATTGAGTACGCTGACGACTGTGACTTCCTGGCAGAAATTCAAGATACCAACCTATTCCTGGATGACAATGAGATCCATGAACTCCTCCGTCCCGAGGAGGAAATGGAGACCGCAGTCAAATTCCCCTGTATCAATCAAGATGAGGAACTTGCTGATGTACTACAAGAAACTATTGTGGGAGTAATGTGCCTTCAGAACCAAGAGCTGAAGTCTGAAGAATCCTTGAATGAAGAAGAAATTATTAAGGAATTCAGTCAGGATCTGAGAGAAGAAACAGATCAGAACAATGTGGACACCGAACAGTTGCATGAATCACCACCTGCACTGATAGCTGAAGTCACCACGGAAGCAGCTCAGACCCCACCGGAGCTAAAACCTTTGCCCTTCAACATGAAGTGTGCATTCCTTGCGGGAGAACCTAATATGCACCCGGTCATTATCAATGCCCATCTGACCGAAGACCAAGAATCTCGTCTGATGGAGGTTCTTGAACGCAACTGCAAGGCGATAGGCTGGCGAACTTCTGATCTCCATGGGATCAATCCGTCACTTTGCTCACACCGCATCTTTCTGGAAGAAGATTGCAGGCCCTCTCGAGAACTGCAGAGAAGATTGAATCCGAACCTGCGGGAGGTTGTTATGAAAGAGATCCAGAAATGGTGCGATGCGGGATTTATCTATCCCATCTCCGACAGCAAATGGGTGAGCCCGCTGCATGTTGTGCCCAAGAAATCAGGGATCACCATTGTCAAGAATGACAAAGGAGAGGAGATTGCCACCAGAGTACCCACTTCTTGGCGAGTGTGCGCGGATTACAGAAGACTTAACCTCGCCACCAAGAAGGACCACTTTCCGCTACCCTTCATCGACCAGATCTTGGAGAGATTGTCCGCGAAGGAATACTTCTGCTTCTTGGATGGATACTCTGGGTATAATCAAGTTGCTATTGCTCCTGAAGATCAAGAGAAGACCACGTTTACCTGTCCTTTTGGCACATATGCCTTCAGACGGATGTCGTTTGGGCTATGCAACGCCCCAGCCACATTTCAGAGGTGTATACTTGCAGTTCCTGCCAATATGGTGGACAACTTTCTCGAGGTCTTTATGGACGATTTTTCAGTCTACGGAGATTCCTTTGATCAATGCCTGGATTATTTAGACCGAGTCTTACGGAGGTGCTGCGAAGTCAATCTAGTGCTCTCTTGGGAGAAGAGCAATTTCATGGTGACTGAAGGAAATGTGACGGGTCACGTTGTTTCTAAACGTGGCATGGAGGTTGACCCAGCCAAGGTGGATGTAATTTCCAAGCTTGAGCCACCTACAAATATCAAGCAAGTCCGGTCGTTCTTGGGCCATGTCGGATTTTACCGATGATTTATCAAAGATTTCAGCAAGCTGGCCAGACCGCTGACTGCGTTGCTCGGCAAGGACAATGAATTCATTGTGGACGACTGTGTGCTCCTTGCCTTTAATCAGTTGAAAGAGCACATCACGCAGGCCCCTGTCCTACAGCCACCGATTTGGACTCAGCCTTTCGAGATTATGACCGACGCGTCAGAATATGCCATCGGAGCTGTACTGGGACAAAGGAAAGAGACTGTACCATTTGCGATTCACTACGCTAGCCGAACGCTCGATGAAGCCCAGAGAAACTACACTGTCACTGAAAAGGAGCTGCTAGCGGTAGTCTTTGCTTTGGAAAAGTTCAGATCTTACCTCCTAGGGTCCAAAGTTATCATTTACACTGATCATTCGGCCATTCGGTATTTACAGCAGATAAAGGACGCCAAACCACGTCTCATCCGATGGATCCTTCTCCTCCAGGAGTTTGACTTGGAAATCAGAGATAAACCTGTGGTAAAGAATGTAGTGGCCGATCATCTATCAAGACTTCCTGAACCAGAGTCTCCTGAGTTGAACCTGCAACCTATCACAGAGACCTTCCCAGATGAGTCGATTATGTCTGTCGCCTCACTTCCTTGGTATGTGGACATTATGAATTACCTAGTTGCCAAGAAAATCCCACAAGACTGGCCTAAGTTGAAAATAGACAGATTTTTGTCTAAAATCCATTTCTACCAGTGGGAAGACCCGCATCTGTTTCGTGAGGGAGCAAATTGCATCTGGAGGAGGTGTATTCCTCAGGAGGAAGTTCCAAGTGTCCTCGCCTTATGTCACGATCAGGATTCTGGAGGACATCATTCAGGGAAACGAACGACATCGAAAGTTCTTCAAAGTGGCCTCTGGTGGCCTTCATTATTTAAAGATGCAGACGAGTATGTCAAACGCTGCACTGATTGTCAGAAGATGGGCGGAACCATAGGAATGAGAGACACGATGCCTCTGAAGTACATTCAGATCTCGGACGTCTTTGATGTATGGGGTATCGACTTTATGGGCCCGTTTCCCAACAGCCAGGGTTATGAATACATTCTGCTTGCTGTCGATTATGTAAGTCGATGGGTGGAAGCTATTCCCGCCCGAGCCGCTGACAGTAGGACTGTCTGTCGATTCTTGAGAGATCGCATCATAGCGCGGTTCGGGATTCCCAAGATTCTCATATCTGATGGGGGTAGCCATTTCATAAACAGAGAAGTGAAGAAGCTGACCCAAGAATTCTGCATTGAGCATCGAGTCGCTTCACCCTACCACCCGCAGTCCAATGGCTTAGCTGAATGTTCAAACAGGGAGATCAAGACAATCTTACAGAAGCTTGTGCATCCGGATCACAAGAACTGGTCTCAGCTGCTTGATTCCGCTCTTTGGGCTTACAGAACAACGTACAAGTCACCCTTGGGAATGTCCCCCTACCGCCTTGTATATGGCAAGCCTTGTCATCTGCCCGTGGAACTTATTCACAAATCTTTATGGGCTATTAACATCTGTAATTTGGACTCCAAGCAAGCAGGAAAGAACAGAAACTGGATCTGAACAGATTATGGGAATTCAGAGATTATGCATATGACAACAGCCTGATGTACAAGGAGAAGGTCAAAACATGGCATGATAAGCACATCCGCCACAAGTCCTTTGATCCAGGTCAGAAGGTATGGTTGTTCGATGCGAAATTAAAGATCTTTCCAGGCAAATTGAAGAGCAAATGGACCGGGCCATTCATGGTTAGGCAGGTGCGTGACAACGGAAGTGTATTGATATCCAATTTGTCAGCTGACGCACAGCCATTTGTTGTCAATGGACAGCTTCTAAAGCCATACCTTGAACATGATACATTCATGGCAGTCGTTGACTCAATTCAAGTGATCTATGAGGATGAGCTGAATATCTACGAAGAGGCAGAGAAAGGTGAAGCACATCAAAACATTTTTGAATGATTTTTCTCCTTTTCTTCTTTTCTTCTTTTCAGTTTCTTGTATCTTCTTCTACCGAATTGATGCCATCCCTTTCCATCACTGCTATACTTAGGATGTACTTTATCCTAAGTATAGGGGGGATGCGCATCCCGAGTTGTTCATATCCAATCTCATTTCTTTTCTTCTTTTCTTCTTTTCTTCTTCTATCTTCTTTATCTATCAAAAAGGTGGCATCCCTTGTAGACAGTTTCTATACTTAGGACACACTTTGTCCTAAGTATAGGGGGGTGTGCCCCCCGAGTTTTTCATTTATCTCGATCCTCTCCATTGTCTCCTCTTCTTGTCTATACTTAGGGATATCTTACCCTAAGTATAGGGGGAGACAATCTGAGTACGATCTGTTCATTCCCACCCTTAACCCTCCCTGCGTTGTGTACACTCTGCTATACTTAGGATTATTTGATCCTAAGTATAGGGGGGACGGTCAACTTCTCATTGGTTCACTCGTTCATTCGGTTATTCTTTAGACTTGCCTATACTTAGTACGAGTTATGTCTTCTCTTTTCTCTCCGATCTATGAGGACATAGCTCAAGCTAAGTATAGGGGGTCATATATACTACGTATATACTTTAGCCATAACTCGTACTTTCGTATTTTCTTAATAAATATGGCTAATAATTCTTTAAAATTCATCAAAAATCACTAATAAAAAGGTGTTTTGTTCCTCAAATTCTTGTTGTAATTATTGATTAATAAATCAGGTGAAAATGTTTTTTGCAAAATGTTTGAAAAATAGTTTGAAAATCTTTGTGAACATCTATTGAAAACTATTTTGAAAATATTTTGTTACATGTTTTCAACCTGTGTAAAAATGTGTGGTTTGTAAAATTTATTTTCTTTGTGTGAAATAAAAATGTTTGAAAAATGATTTGCAAATGGTTTGAAAAATGGTTGCAAAAATATTGTGAAAAATCTATTTATACTGTTTTGAAAACCTTTGCAAAATGATTTTCAAATGTGTGTACATGTTTGTAAAATGTTTGTAAAAACTATTTTGGACTATAGTTTTCAAAAATTGTGTGAAAAAGCTTGTGTCAAATAAGTTTGAGGAATATTTTCATCACACCAAAATCCACTATATATACTTATAAAATTGACCACTTACCCTGGTAAATTCTTAAAATCCACTTCTTGTAAATATAAAAAGCACTCCCGTGTACATATTTTCACCTAGTTTTTAGCCAAAATATTTTTCTTTTCAAAAATCCCAAAAATATTTGCAAAATTAAAATTCCAAAAACATTTGAAAAATCTTTTCGAAAAACACAAAAAATTTTGCATCGGCATATACATGCATCATTTTTTCAAAAATCCATAAAAAGATCAAAATCTTTGAAAATTGCATTACAAAAATATTTTCTGCATTGCATTGCATAGCATTTGCATTTTTCGGATTGAGTTTGATAGTTGAACGAGTCTAAGTAAAATCCGGAGATTGGAGCTTGATTGGACCTTAAAATCTAAGAACTGGGTTTGAGGTACTTCAGGTCTAGTTGACTTAATTCTTTGAGGATCACGGGACTTAGTTCAATGGATTCTTGACTGCCTAAGTAGAGTATTTCGGAGCACACACACGACTCTTGCTAATAATGACCTAACTTGGACACTTGCACCTTTCACATGGCTCAACTCAGTTGGAGTGGTGAGGGGATTGGATTTGCCGGTATGAGACGCACACAAGTGGAAACATTTGTCCTCCTCTAGGGAGGGAAGTGCACCCCAACCGGTCCAGTGATTAGGAAGTCTAAAGACAGGAGGCTGTGGGTTGCGATAAAGCTTCAAAAGAGGGATAGTCTATTGGCTCAAGAGGAAAAACTCCTTATGTAAATGCTGTTGTAAATAGTATTTCAAAAAAAAAGGTTCAGGCATGTACGAAAATAAAAAGCCTGCAAAGTAGTGTAAAGTCAATAAGCAAGCTTGAGCATCAAAGTCATATCATGTGAGCCTGCAGCAGGATGACTTGACTACACTGGTCTTGCATCCCGGGATAGGTAGCTACACTGGCTACCGTCTATTCTTCTCTTCACCCCCTCCTCTTGAGCTGGTTGCCACTTGAACTTAGAAGGGAATACGCCGCTCCTCGAGGATGGAGTTATTAGATTGGGGAATCATTGGGTTGTCGTACTGGAGAAGTCAGTCTCTTTGTCATTCTAGTTGGGGAGAGCCACCATCACTTACACTGTACGAGTCAGATTCATAGTCGTAAGAGTTTGCGTATGAATTGAGATATTTCTGACCTGGCTATTGAGGAGACTTGGACAGAGTTATGGGATTCTCAAGGACTGTTGAATTTCAAACACGGTTCTCACTAAGGTTCCGCCCACACTAAAATTCCAAGGGTCCGACTTGAGCTCCAAACTTTGATTTTGCGAAGACAAGTTTGATAATCAAATAAAATCCAAGTTCTTCTTTTTCTTTTCTTTCTTTTTCTTTTTACACTTATTGCATAAGTGTTTGCTAGGGACTAGCAAAGGTAAAGTATAGGGAGATGATGAATCCACATTTCATCTTCTTTATTCTATCATTTTGGCACCAAAAACCCTAGCAAATGCCTGTAAATACCCTTAAATAGAGCATCTTAGCATTCATGCATGTGCATTTATATAGTGTATAAAATGTTCTAATTAAAGCCAAAATTATAGAATAAATACAGAAAATAAAAAGAATAAAATATTGTAAATATTTTATGACCCAAAACCCCCAAGACCTAGGCATCTTGATGAATAGGTCGACAAGGAATAAAGTAGGGGGAGATAAGGGCCAAATACCTATAATTATTATATCATTCTTTATTCATTTTGGGACTTATTTTTGGTTCCACTTTTTATACATCAAATAAAGAAACTTTATACATGAAAGTTGTAGATAATTTAATAAAGAAAAATACAAAATTGATTTCACAGAAAAATAATGTACAGATAAAAAGTTATGGTCTGAATAAAAATCCAGAAACCCAACTTCCCAGACCCGTATCTCACAAACAAAAACTCCAAATGCAGCATAATCACCTTTAATTGTATATAGAAGAAAATAAGCTAATTAATGGTGGTGGTTTCGCATTTGGCGGAGCTACGGTTTGAAAGTTGAGTTTTGGACCCACATTGTATACTTGTACAGATTAAAATATTCAATTTATTATTTATTCATTATTTTTATATTTTTATATTTTTATAATGTTGTAAATATTACTTATAATAATTATGTGCATTAAAATCAGAATAAAAACATAAATAAAACACAAAATAAAAATATTTGTAAATAAAATACATAGGTATAATACCTGTATCTATACCTATACAAATAATACTTTTATTTTATTAAGTGTATAAATATATCATAGAATTAAAATAAAAATATATTGGTGTAGATAAACGTATTTTATAATTTTATAAAATACTAAATAAAAATAATAACATTAAAATACATAAAATAAAAATAAAATGCTAAAACACATAGGTATTATACCTATAAAGGGCTAAAAAGTGAACTTGTGAAAATAAGTCTCATAAAAATAATTAAAATTCATAATAAAATACTCCATAAATTAATAAACATTTTTTATTTTTTAACCAAAATGAAATTCATTAATTTACTATTTTATTTTGATTTTTGAAATAATTTTTTGAGGATTTTTTCCTGGTTGGTCCACGTGGACCAACCAGGTTTGTCTGACAGTTGACCTAGGTCAACTGTCTAACCTTCTCCTCCAGGCTTGTCAGAGAAGTTTTGTCCCATCTTCGCGCCATTTCCTAGGCTTGACCTTGCACTAATCCATGATGGGGTCTTCTGCATTTTTGCTCCTCGATCAATGGTGATTCACGCCCTAGTGAAATCTGGGGCTGAAGACCATTGATCGAGGCGGTTCGAGCCTCGTCTTCCACGCCAATCGTCAACCCTACAAAAAGAACCTCCGAACTTCGATTTGAATCTAATCCTTCTTCCGCCATTTTCAATCGAAAACCCCTACCTCTTCGTGCTCCTCGTGACAGGAGGAGTCGAATCGACCCGGGGTTCGAGCTGATTGGTGTAGAATCGAAGTGATTCAACCCCTCACCGGAGCTCCGCCGCTCCTCGCAGCCGTCGTCTCTGGTGAGTCTCCTTCTCTTTTCTTTGCGTTTTCTGGTAGCATTAGCGTAGAGTAGCTTAGCCTAGTAGCAGTATTCGTAGTCTTCGCGTGAGTCGCCGTGAATCTTCGGTCAAAGCCACGGCGGAGCTGAGCTCCGCCTCCCATTTCCGGCCACTCCAGTCTCCTACCGCCGCCAAGACCACCTCCGTTATCTCCCCCGTCACTCCTTCATCCCGCAGCACCCTCCATTCATCTCGATCTTGCTCAGATCGAGTCTACCGAGCTCCCTTCTCCGCCGTTCGCCGGAGCTCATCGCTCGACCCACTCTTCGCCCCCATTGGATCACCCGAGACCCCCATTTTGCTCGCCTGGTTTTTGCGAACTTAACCCTACAGGTCCGAGCCCCAGAGAAGGCTCCATCGACCATCATCGACTCCAGGCCCCTCCGCCCAGGTCGCCTTCCTCGTCCGGCCGCTTCACGCCGCCTCCGCATCGCCGGAGGCCATCATCTGACGCGGAAGGATCCCCGGATCCTTTTGCCCTTGATCCGGGGGCCGGAGCGGCCTTGTGTCGGCCGCAGTCGCCGTTCGAAGCTCGCCGGGGAGGTGTTCTTCGTGAACCTCCCCCTGCCGTTGGATCAGATGCCTCCTCCAGACGCGACGCCAGCCGTCCGATCGCGTGTGGCTCCCCGCCGTTGGATTGACCGTCCACGATTTAATCTCAGCCGTCCACGACGAAGGGGTACCAGCCGCTCGATCCTCGCCACGTGTCCAAGTGAATCGCCATCGGCCGCACGATCGAGCCCGTGGGTATTTTGCATCTTCTACCCACGACTTTTTGCATTTGCTTTTTAGTCTAAAAACTTTCGTCTGTAGTTTAAAAAGTTTTGTAATATTTGCACTTAGACCCTCATGCTTTCACTATTTGCACTTTAGTCCATGCCACGTCACCTCACGTGACTAGGGCGCGTGACTTTTGGGTATTTTGCATGTTCGGCCCGGAACTTTTAGTTATTTGCAATTACATCCCTGTGCGTAGTTAATTAAATATCTTTTTGGAGAAATTGCATGTATGCCCAGCCGGTTTTCATTAATTACAATTATGCCCCTGTGAATGACATATCACGTGATATGTGCGTGCCTTTTTGGTGAAATTTGCACCTGATCCCCTGGATGTTTTTATAATTACATTTATACCCCTGCTAGGCTTAGGATTTTTGTGTGCTTAGCCTATTTATTTCACGCCTCATTTAATTGATAAAAATTCTAAAAAAATAGGTTTAAGCTCCTGTTTGCTTCTACTTTCACGCCATATTTTTAGTTTTTAATTTTGTTGTATTTTTTATATTTATTAAAAATCAAAAACATGTTGTTTCAGCACTATCTAGCTTAGAAAATACCAAAAAAATATTAAAAGGTCTTAAAAAATTCCAAAAATATTCTTTGTTGTGTGTTTTGACCTGCTTTATTTTCAAGCCAAAATTCACCAAAAATCTCAAAAGAAAAACCTTAAAAATTCAAAAACACTTAAAAACTTCAAAAAATTCTAGAAAATAGTAGAAAACTCTAAAAATTGTAAACTCAAGTTCTGTGGTTTCTTGTTGCTATTGTCTTTATTTAAAAATTAGTTTGCAAAATTTTTGTGACTGTTTGCTATTTTTAATTTTCATTTTGCTCACAGCTAGCCTTTTCTTCATTGTTTTGCTTCATCTTATTATTTAAAAATACCAAAAACAATCTGAAAATTACCCCAAAATCACAAAAACAGATAAAAAGACCAAAAAGATTTTATTTCTGAATTTTTGATTATTTTTGCATACTTTTACAAATATTTTATCACCTCTTTTACTACATTGTCTTTATTTCCCAATATTGAAAAAGAAAATAAAAAAATATCAAATATAAAATTCTAAAAATCAGAAAATTCAAAATCAAAATACAAAATTAAAAATTAGATTAAAAAAAATTAAAAAAAATTAAAAACCCACAAAAAGAAATTAGATTGGCTAAGTTGTTTATTAGACCTAGGTTTGGATTTTTATCTATGCTCTACACCCTTGCTTCCTGAGTTCAACCCCTACTTGCTTGCCATTGTACATTTTTAGTAGGGTATAATAAATTTTAGTCCTTGCTATTCATTCCTTGATTGATTGTGTGGGTTAATTGTTGAAGAACGAAGAGGCTTGAGTAGTCGCATCAGCGATAGTGAGTCTGATTTGTCAGACCACTATTTAGCGGCTCTCGCTTTTCTCGCTTTTCACCCCCCCAGCCGACAATCCTGCCTTTGTCCCTGACAGTAGGTAATGATGGAGGAGGAGAGAGTAGTAATTTATCGCCGAGCGTGGGGAGAGGGATGGTTATGGCACACATTGGTTTTTTAGCTTTTGCTACTTTTTAAGAGAGACGTTAGGTAAATATCACGCAATTCCAAATAATTTATTGACGTTGCATCATTTCCTCCCTTATTCATACATCATGTGTGCATACATTGAATGGAAAATGTACGAAAACACTAATAAAATCAAAACAAGTTATCAAATTTACTTAACAAGTTGAGCCTCCACTCGATAATCTTAATGAGCCATTTTTTCGACTCGAACTCGATCTCAATACTCTTATCAAGTTGAGGCCAAGCCAGACTAATCAAACTTGAGCTTTCCGATGCTCCTAAGAACAACCTTTTATTAATTGGTGTAGTACGGTGAAGATTGTGATCAAAACAAAAGAATTTATGTAAATGACAATGTAGATGTATATCGATTTGGTTGGGCAAGTTCCACAGTCGAATTCAAGGAGGCTAACTTAAACAAGCTACCTAGGTGTAAATAGGATAGTGACTCAACTATCTAGAACGTGCAACCTAAGCCCTAAAGAAAAGGTATTTTGTGGTTTTTGAGTTCTATTTTATTTTCATTTATTTTTTGATATTTAATTATTCTTTCGAGTTTTAACCATGCTTTTATATGATCTATTGATTTTAGTATATATTTTTACATTTTAAAAAAGTTTTATTTTAAAGTTTTTTAGGTTATGAAAATATAAATTAAGGGAAAATGAGAGCAAATATTTTTGAATTTTAAATTTTGAAAATGCATTGTTCGAAGGTATTTTTGATATTTTATATATTTACTATACTTTACAAAAATAAAAACAAATATAATAGATATAAGTGAATAATTAGAGATGAGAAACTAAGTTAATAAATGAGTAAAGGCCTTAAAAATATCTATGAGTTTTAAAAAAATAGTAGAGGGAAATTTGGAGAGATATTTGCAGGGCTCATCTATCAACCGAAGATAAACTCTCGTAAATTTTTAGATCAAGAATGGATTGTAATGAATTTTTAATTTAAAATAAGGAGTTTTTGGATTTGGATTTTTAGGAAACATGAAACTATTTAATTTTATCAGCAAAAAGTTATCATGAGTAGATAATATATAGAGGAATAATGGGTTAAAAGATATTAACTAAATATTATGTGAGGATCTAAATAAACAGAGTAAATTAAAAAACTCCTTGAATTATTCACTCGATTTCAATGTCATACTTGAACTTTAGAAGGTAACAATGTGGTACTTGAACTTTAAGATTTACCTCAATGTAGACCTTGACTATCGAAATTCAATTAATCATTTCATCTTTCCAACTTTAAATCACAATAGATCAAAACCACTATGAGACAAATCTTAAAGATCATGTACCACATTTTACCTTTTAAAGTTTAGGCATAACATTAAAACCATGTGTATAGTTCAAGATTTTTTGGGGAATTTACTCAAATAAATAATATCTAAGAAAAATTAGGCAAATTTAAAGGAAATAGAAATAGAAAATTTAATAACATGAGAGGGTTTGTCATGTAAATGATGGGTACCTAGCATTGTTTCCTCAAGCCCGGTATTAACGAAATAGTCTTTAAATGCTTTTTAGATCAAAAATCATAAATTTCACAAAATAAATTTTACCTAATCCATGCAATACCCGGACATTATGAATTAATACATAAATTTAGGCAATTAAAATGTTGAAAAATGATTCAGTTATGATTTTGGAATGCTTTAGAACCAATAATCAAATAAGAATTCTATTTTAAATACAAATAGGTCCCATAGGGACTAAAGTGCAAATAGTAAAAAGTATTTAAGTGATTCCTAATGCTCCCTAACAAGACTACTTAGAAGCACCTAGAAAACTAGAGGGTGTCAAGTGCAAATGTTCTACTATACATTAATATTGAATGTTTTATTGCACCATTGATCAAAACTAATCTTTCCATCATCTAACATATCATACGTATATCTTTTGATTTACCTGCTCAACTATGCTCTACAAGATCAAGTTAAAGAAGTGTCTTGCTATATAAACTTAATCGACTTGGTCATGTAATATAGGACCCCTTATCGATCTGATTATAGGAACTAGTTGATTTAAATAGGTAACTACAAGAACTGCAAGATAAATGTCTACATAATTACTGATTGTAAACCTCCTTATACACACTAATTATCGATTGAATGCGAAAGTAAATGTGATTGGATAAATAAATTTTGAGTTATTATTTGTTATGCCCCTATGAGATATTGCAATCCCAGTTTTGCCCCCTCCTTTTTTTAAATATCAGTTGTGCCATCGATTTCATACCATTCTATTACTTGTGTCCATTTGGTTAGTTTCCATCTATCCCAAATGCAAACGAACATTAACTATGAGGACATATCATGAATTAAAAGTAGATCGAAAAGTACATCCCCTTCTTCATCCTCCTTCCCCATCCGATTCCTCCTCCCTCACCTCCCCCATCCTCTTCCTCCTCCCCCGCCGCCCCAGCTCCTTCACCCTCACTCCCCTTTTCACCCCCATTTCCTCCCCTCTGCCCCCTCCTCACCCATTGCCTAGCTCCTCCACCCCTGCTCCCCCTCCGGCCCAACTCCTTCGTCTCAACACATGAAGCAGCAGACTGCATACTGTCTTGCGTGGATCAGCAACACAATACTTTTTATGTCGTGCGCGAGCAACACCCCCTCCCACCCCCGTTATCTTCATCGAGGAGGATGCCCCCAAGGCCCCCTTCCTACCCTTGATCCCGCCACCATTAACTTATACCCCAAGTTCCCCTGCTTGAGATCCAGGAGATGGGTTGTACTCCATCTTCCTATGAGAGTACATTATGCTCGAGTACCGGCACTACTTCCACGCATCATGGGTGAGATGCCTGGCTTCGACTTAATGTGTTCATCCCCTTGTGCAGGTTGAGGGAGAGGAAGATGATGAAAAGGATGAGGTGATTGGGGTGTTTGGACAGTTATTTCCCTCTTAACCGCACCATAGTTTGAGAAAAATATGATTAAGTTCAGCTCATTGACGGTTAAAATAACAGAAGGGCACAAGTGATAGAATGGGAAGAAGTTGGGAGCACAACTAATATTTCTAAAAAGAGAAGGGCTTAACTAAAATTACTATATCTCAGAGGAGCACAATATATAAAAACCCATAAATTATTATATACCAAAGCTGCCAACATATATAACTAAAAAGAGCACAAATCCATAAAAAGATATAACACAAGGCATCTCGTAGGATGAGAGGAAGAGACATTATCATGATTCCAATTTTCGCGAAATTTCTTCGAAATTTCGATTTCGACACCTTATCAAAATCGAAATCTAAATCTCGATATATGTACCATTCCTTCATAAATGAAAGCCGATTTTGATCGAAATTGGTGAATTTTCATCGAAATTATTTCTTTTTTCACCATCTCGAAATGAAATCGAGATTTAAAACCTTGAACATTATATTGTAAGCAACAAACTCACATCATTAAAACCATTTTTTCTATATTAAATTAAAATTATTCATTCGCAACAATTCAATGGGATATTACATCTCGACATCAGGAATCTAAACAAAGCATTTTAAAGAGTTCATCGTTCTGACCAAACGGGTAATTGCGGGTATTCCATACAATACCCAAGAATATATCATACATGTACAGGTTGCCAAATAATCGAATTCAGAAGCTACACGTAGTCGATATGCATATATAACGTGAACAAATCCTTAGCTACATGTGTGCACGGAAATGATAAGGAGACAATTTAACGAGAATAATCTTGATAAGCCAACAGCAAAGGACGATCTTGGGAGATGATCAGAATCAACCATTCATCCCTAAACTTAACAATTTCGTATGTCACGAGAAACACAAACAAAATAGTAGGAGAAGGTCGAATATTCATTTCCCATGCATGAGAATCTCGCACGTGCCTTTATATCCATGCGTACGATCAACCCGAGTATAAGATGCTCCAATGAATTAAGTATAAATTTAAGTCTGTAAATTCGTTAAATCTCAAAATAAAATAAATCTAGATTCAAGTTTATAAATTCGTTTAAAACGATTCGATTAACACCCTACTCTTACGTGGCGACATTGGAGTACATTGAAATTTATCTATTAAATGTAACACCCCAACCCCAAACATAGTGCCATACCTTAAACTCACAAAGGGTGGGTGTGGTATATAAGTGGTGGAGATTACTACTTGACAACTTGGGCTTAAGCATTTTGGGTGGTTGTCAACGGATCCATTTGGGTCCGTACCCAACAAGGGAGACCTAAGCCCGGGACGTTACATTAAATATCATGGAAGGAAATATCGGCGATATATCGATATCGACATGGGACCGATATGGACACCGATATGACGATAGATCCCGATTTTCAAGCATTTTCTTCACAAAAACTCGTCGATATGGACGCTATTTCGACGATATCGATACGATATCGAAACGATAGCGATATCGATACGACATTCCTGTTATTTAAACAATTAATGTATCTCGATATCGATATGACATTCCAGTTATTTAAACAATTAGCGTACCTGCGAATATGAAATCTGAGGAGGGCACATATGCAAAAAAGCTCCCTTAACCGCCTCAAGTGATGCAGAGAGCAAACACGAGCTTACGTAAGGAGACGAGCGAGCGCTTCATGTCACATCAGACCTTTCGCCTTCTCTTGCTCGCCATCGACCTCTATAAGGTAAGCAGGGAGCTCTTGCTTTCTCCACCCGACCCTCCTTTCCTTCCCTCTTTTTCTCCGCTTTCGCGATCGATCTCGCCATGGGAGAGCGAGGAGCTGAAAGGGCGATTGGAGACGCGAGGGCAATGCTGCCTTTGGATCTCATCGACGTGGTATTCTCGTGGACACTGGATGATATTTGCAATCCCCATCTCTTTCGGAATGAGGTCCATTCTCTGTCCCTTTTCCTTTGCCTCTGCTTTTTTTGTGCTTCGATTTGTGATTACCTCTTGCGGAACGAGAATGGGCATGTTCTCGCTGATCCCGTGGAGCTCAGTGAGCTTCCCGATTCGAAAACTGTGGTGCTCTGTGCATTTCTTTTTAGGATTTGATTAGCAACGAGTGGCGATTATGGAGATAACGTCTGTTAAGATAGTTCCACCCGAAGTTGGATGTGAAGCTTGTCTTGCAGCCGATTCCACTGTTCTCGCAAAATCATGAATTCTGTTTGAACTTAGCACTGAGCTGATTAAATATTTTATAGGGATTTTTATCCGGCAGATCCTATAATTTTTGTCAATGATCTCTATGATCTTGGAAATATCGATATTCATCCCTCGATCCTGTAAATTTATGCCGTCTTACTTCACGAACCCTACCGTTAAATTGATACATCTAGAGTTAACTTCCTTGAGTTAAAAACGAGTTAATTTAACCAATCCACAATCGGACGGCTAGAATTAAGAAAGAGAAGAAAAAAATTCCTCCCTTCTCTTACAACTTCCCCTCCCACGAGTCTCGACCTGATGGGAGGAGCTGCGGAGGCGACGTTCGACCTGGATGAGGTAGAGCTTCCAGCGGCGGGAGCTTCAAATCAGGGGGGGGGGGGCTTCGCACGGGAGGCGTCGTGGGCTTCGACCAGCGGGGGAGGGTGGGGCTTCATTGGTGGCTCGGGTGGCTTTTGATCGGAGGGGGGCTTCGCAGGGGAGCCGTGGCGGGAGGGGGCTTCGCAGGGGAGCCGTGGCGGGAGGGAGCTTCGCAGGAGAGGTGGAGGGGCGGGGGGTGCTGGGGTAGGGGGTCTTCGAGCAGTCACTATGATAAATTGGCTTAACTTGAATTAATAACACTGAATGTTATTTATTATAAAGTTATTTTTGTGTTCTTGTAATTTGTAGCGAGTGTTATATTCATTGTTAAAAGTTTATAATAAAATATCTTTTTTCATAAAAAATTGTGTTGATCGTTGCTAACTTAGCATCAATTAAAAGTAATATATATCAATTAATATTCTATTTGTTGCGAATTAAAGAATCAAGCAACGAATAATATTCATGGTTATACATTCCGTTTTCAATAATTACTTATTGAATAAAAAAGTAAACATCCCAAAAGTCCGTAAATAGTACATCCAGGTTCAATATCATACTTAAACATTAAAAATTTAAAAATAACATTGTAGTACTTGATATTTAAGATTTGTATCAGTAAAATATGTGACGAATTAAGTTGATCATTTTATCATTCTAGTTTTATATCGCATTATTAAAATTGGATTGATAAAAAAATTTAAATATTGGATACCACGTTGTTATTTTTTAAAGTTCGTGTACAACATTGAAATAGATGTAGAGTTTAGGATATTTTTATGCAATTTACTCAATATTAAAATATTTGATGTCATATGTGAACTTTATTAATGCGAGTTGAATATTAAAATGTTTTAGCCTTATGGCATCTAAATTCGTAGATCCGATTTTATATTTCATCCGAAATTATTTTCCTTTTCCATCTTGACGTCTTCAACTATATTTATATCACGTGGAATGTTATTTATGAAATTGAATTTTATTCCTTCACGAAGTATACCAAAGTCAAACTTTAAGTTGGTTTAATAGTCAACGGAGTGGGTTGAAAGCCTTTTTACACATCTTTTTCTTCATTTATTAGATAAAAAGGTTCAAAGCAGACTTGATGCCTTCTTTAATCGGAAAATTTACAATTTAGCATTATTTATGTAATTTAATTTTTATTTACTTTTTTATATCTATATTAAGAAAACATTGAAATGCATCCAATCAAGCATGGTCTTATATGTGAAAGATCAAATTTATCTAGGTAGAAATTTCCTTACTTTAACATAATATAGTTTTAAATCTTACAAAAATGAAAAACAGACCTCAAGCGTGAAATGCATTAATTTTTTTATTAAGGTTATTTTTTTTAGTTGTTAAGATACTATATTAAGGTTAGTACCTAATTATCAAGTTTTTTGAGCTGATAAGGTCCGAATTAATTTAGTACCTTGTCAACGTTATTTGTATATTGCAAGATATAAAATGTCCAAACATGGTACGAATTAATTTAGTACCTGGTCAACGTTATTTGTATATTGCAAGATATACAATGTACAAACATACGCCATCAACGAATTAAATAAAAGTGCATACATGATGTAATTGAAATATGAGAGGTAATTTCGAGGGAAGGACTCAAGCGTGCAAAGTAATAACTAATAAAAAGCTTTCCAGTCCCCTATTTATGTAAGGTAGATCAGAAAATATAGAATTTATGTTAGGTAGATCTCATGGGTTTTTTTTTTAATTTTAATTTTATTTTGATATTTTTGTATTTTCTTTTATCTATTTAGATTTTTTATATTCTTTTCCTTTTAAATAAGTAATATAAAATATATATAATTTTATATACAACATAGACTAATATAAATATCAACACTAATAAAAATACTCAAAATTTAGGAAATAATTTTTTTGGTTTTTAAAATGTTCCTACTGTTTTCATATTTTTTTAAGAAATTTTGCTTGTTTTTATATATTTTAAAGTCAAAAATATTAAATACCTGAAAATGAAATGAATATTTAAAAAATCAAATGATGTCCAAAATTCTTCAAATCAATTTTGATATAAGGAAAATTATAAAACATAAAATAATATTTGGAATTTTTGTAATTTTTTTAGATTGTTATAGGTTTTTGGTGTTTTTCAATTTTTAAGAGTTTTCTTTTCCTTTTTTTATGTAATTTTACTCTGAAGGCTCTAAATACTTAAATATGCAAACTATTTTTTTGGGATATTTGAATTATTTTTATATTTTATACTGCAAACAAGGAATATTTGGGTTGTTCTGATTTTTCTTAAATAATGAAAATGCTTAAAAAATGAAAATACCTGAAAATGAAATGAATATTTAAAAAATCAAATGATGTCCAAAATTCTTCAAATCAATTTTAATATAAGGAAATTTATAAAACATAAAATAATATTTGGAATTTTTGTAATTTTTTAGATTGTTATAGGTTTTTGGTGTTTTTCAATTTTTAAGAGTTTTCTTTTCCTTTTTTTATGTAATTTTACTCTGAAGGCTCTAAATACTTTAATATGGAAACTATTTTTTTGGGATATTTGAATTATTTTTATATTTTTGGTATTTTATACTGCAAACAAGGAATATTTGGGTTGTTTTAATTTTTCTAAAATAATGAAAATGCTTAAAACCAAAATATAAAATTATAGCGTGAATCTACAGCATGTCAGGTACCTATCCCTATTTTTGAGAGTTTTTGAGCACAAATGATATATTTAATAAATAGATCAATTCTCAAAAAAATGCAAGTGTTGATCAGGGCATAAATATAATTAAAAATTTAAAGTAAAAGGAACAAATTGCAAAATATCCATAATTATATAATTAAAATGAGAAACTCTTGGACCAAGATAAAATATAAAAATTAACAGGGATACATGAGCAAAATGCCACTTCACGTGGGACAACACATGAGGAGAGTTGGCATGGACTCAATCACAAATATAATAAGTTTGGGGGCCTTTTGCAAATATTACCCTAATTATATAACGATAGAGGAAAGATTCAATGTTAAATATTAAATACAAGAATTGCTGGGTGAAAATATGCAAAATACCCAACTACGTGCAGAGACAGACGGCTCCGATGGCGCACTCGCAGCTTGAGATGACGGTTCATGACGGGCCGCTCAGATTAGACCCTCCGAAGATGATCGACGGTTGAGGCGCACTCCGTCCAACGATCACTGGAGGTTTTGGGGGTAAGGCTTGATCTAACGGCTCTAGATCTCCCTGTAAGAACAAGGAAGAACAGAGCAGGCATCGAGCTTCGATCGATGATGTGGCATACCTTTCACGAGTTGGATTCGCTTCGAGGGATGCGAAAGAGGGCAGGAGCGTTCCTCTATTTGCAAGTGTCTTTGGTAGGCACTCCATAGCTCCGTTGAAGTCGAAACGGTGAAGAATGAGAGCCCCAAGTGCCTTTAGGTCCTTTGAAAAGCCTTGCAACGAAGCCTTTTCTCTCTATATCTTGCAAGGACTGGTTAGGGGGGCAAAAACGAAGCTCCAACGAGCTTCTGAGGGACGGAATGAGCGAAGAGTGCGCGGGATGGCGTCCCTTCGACGAGCGGCAGAGTTGGAGGAATGGTTTCCTTGATCCGTGCAGGATGGAGAGGTATGGGTGGGCGTGGGGTGACGAGAAGCGAATGGGAAAGATGTGAGGGTGGTTAGGTGTGACAGAGCGGCTCGGAAGTAGTTGAAAAATGGTGGTGGTGCCGAAGCTCTGCCTTGCGAGGAAATCAAACGATATGAATAATGAGATGGATTCGACCTGAAATAAGATCCAACCTTGATTGCTGTTAGCCTAAGGAATAAAAGCAACTAAGAAAAAGAGAGCTTACCGGTCAACCATGACCAGAAGCAAAAGTTACAGCGAATCTAGCGGAGAAGCTCAGATCACTTGATTCGACACTCATGTGCCTCGCTGGTACACCAAGGATGTAGCTGCTATCACCGACTACCTTAATCCAAGCTAAGACTAGGGTTTGGCGAAGTAGAAGAGGATTAGATTCGAAAATTGGTTGGAGGTGATATTATATACAGGTAGTGGAGTGGCTCCAAAGATCGGAGTGTCTGGAGCGATGTAGTGATACATGGATTGAGGAGATGGTCTGGCGTATAAATCCAGTGATCGAGGAGCAAAAGTTATCAAGGAATTGAGACGAAAGGGTGATAGGGTCGAGTCGTAAAAATCGATGAACAACAGGTCAAACTTAGGGCTGTCAGAGTGGCGGGGGCGGTCTGCTAGTTGACTGAGGTCAACTTGCAGAGCCACATGGTTGGTCCACGTGGACCAGCCAGGAAAAACCTACGTAAAATTATTTAGAAATTATATAATAACTAGTAAATAATTTAATTAAAATAAAGTTATAAATTGGAAGTTTGTTTCTTATTTTTTATAATATTTTATTATAATTTTTATTTATATTTTTCGACGTTTTTAATTACAAGTTTATTTTTAGGATTCCATTTATAGGTATATTTATCTATATTTTAAGTACTTTATTTTTATTTTTATTTTGAATTTTTGATTTATTTATTTTATTTTATACTTGTATACATTTATAACCTATTTTTATATACATAAATATATTTTTTTGTACTTTTCTGATGTAATATATACACTTAAATAAATATAGGTGTATATTATATATGTATAGTTATTATATATTCATCTATGTATTTTTGTATTTTGTTTTAGTGTTTTATTGATGGTTTATTCTTATTTTAATGTGTACATATATTATCAATAATATTTACAAAATTATAAAAATATAAGATTATTAAGATAGCAAAGAATAAATAAAATGTTTTTTTATTCGATATATTGTAAAATCAGGATCCAAAACCTAACTTTCACATACCGACTCTAAATTTATTGAAACCTCCTTCATTAAATAGTTATTGAAAGTGATATACAATTAAAGGTGATTGTGATACTTTTTATGTTTTTATTTGGAATATATGGGTCTATGAAATTTAGGTTTTGAGATTTTATTCTGAGTATAAAAAGTACATGTATATTATTTTTATATAAACTCAATTTTGTATTTTTCTATATATTATTATCTACAACTTTCATGTACAAAGTTTTTTTATTTGAGGTATAAATGTAGAAAATAAAATAGATCCAAAAAATGAATAAATAATGAATTAAAGATTTGGGATTTATCGGATTTATTGGCCCTTATCTCGCCCTACTTTATTCCTTATCGACCTAGTCATCGTGATGCCTAGGTATAGGGGTTTAGGGTAATAAAATACCTTCGGTGTTTTATTCTTTTTCTTTTTTTCTTTATTCTATAATTTTGGCATAAAACAATATTTTATACATTATTTTAAAAATAAAGTATGAATGTTAATTTGTACAAATAAAGAGTATTTACTGGCATTAGCTAAATTTTTTAAGACAAAAATGATAGAATAATGGTGATGAAATGGAGATTCATCAGGTGTGATATAATTATTAAGATATTGTGCTGAAATGCACCTCCTTTATGTCTCTAAATTGTCATTGGCCAAATTTCATCATTTCCTTTCAACGCCTCTCAATAATCATTGGTCAGCATAGACAACAATAATATGTGCGATATAATGTGTATTGATGCACTAAATGCACCTCATTATTGCCTATAAGTGTGCATTTGTTTGTTATTTTATGTTTTAAAAATTAGGATGATCTTAATTTGTGGAAAAGTTGCTTTTCGTGCCATTTTCATGTTTTTCACTGATATCTTTGATATCATGGTCTTAAATGTTGATTTCCTTAATATATCGATGACATTGGGAGATTGAAATATCGCCATCATGTCACGAATATTTCGCTCATTTTGGTCAATATCTTGGAAATGCAAAGAAGTTCTGGCAAATATTGGTTTTGTTGTTTCAATATTGCCAACTTGGGGAAATAGATTTTTCACCAAAATTTTGTTGAATTTCATTGAGTTTCGAGCCTTGGTTGATATTTCTCTATTTATCCTTGAAATATCCTTTTTCGAGCTGACTGTAATGACATCGATATCTCAAAATTTAATAGCCTTATTGACTCTCAAAACTATGTGGAAGGAAGAAAGTAAGAAAACACGGAGAAAAGTACCAAAGATGAATATATGCACATATATACATGCTACTAATATTAGTAGGATTGACTAGATTGGTAGTTATTGTTTATGATTCCTAATCCATAGACAAAGTTAGAATGACTTGACTATATAACAAAAGTTTTAGCGTAACCTCAAAGATATTAATACGTTGTGTTGTGTGTGTCTATGTATATAACACATCTTCAAACAATATAAACAAGCAATATTTGTACTATTATCTTTGAACTATTTCTTTTTAAAATTTAGCTTTCTAATATATACTTGTTTACTTTTTTAAATAGTGAAAAATCCTAAGAAATACAAAGTTGAATTAGAAAATCATTTAAAATAATATTTTTATCTAAAAATCTAGAAAGTTACGGTTATATACCCCTTATTTAGATTTATATCCGTGATAATTTTTTCAAAATAGTATCTTCTAATAAAACCTTATTCATTAAATATTCTCAAAAATCTTAGAAATCTATCAAACACAAACATTCACTACTTATACTACCTACTCTCTATATAAAATATTCATGCCTTCATTTATCACCTTGTACTATTTATTAACTTGTTTATACTCTACTTATATCCGATTAAATTGTTTTGCTTAAAATTTATTATATATAATCAATTAAAAAATCTCTCCAAATACACTTCAAATTATCTATAACCTACAAATATTTTTCAATCCCATATAGATTTTAATACTTATAAATTCTAGAGACCATATACATTTTTAAATTTCTTTATATAAATATAAATATTTACTATTAATAAAGAAAATAGTAGCAAAATATAAGTAGTATTGATAAATAAATATTTAGTATTTATAAAAATTGAAAAGTAGACGTTTAAATAAGACAAGAAATAAAAAATCCAAAATATAAGCAGATAGAACTTAGTATCATCAAATTTTTGAATAAGAGTGCATACACACCTTGGGATAAATAAAAACCTTTATACACCGATATAACTGAACCAACACACTCCTTTGCTTTTTATGTTCGTAAGTTGCGTCCTTGAGTTCGACATTGGGACTTATCGATGCAAAAATAGATGAACAAAATGTTTTAATTGATTAGTTTGAGTGTAATTGCACATTAATCAACTTAATTCATCTAAATAAATATCTTCAAACCTTGATCAATCGACTAATCATTATATTACCTAACTTATGTAGAAAGATAGAGACTAGTATGTTGATTAGTTAATTTACGATTAAGGGGTAATTGACTAATTTGATGGTTAGTTAATAAAGATGGCCCAAGGTATCCTCTTAATTGGCTAACCTTAACCTTGAGTTGCTTGGGCTGGATTAGTCACCGACCTTTTCGGAGAGCTAACTAGCCTAACGGCAAGGGCAAAGCCTTCTATTGTTAGTCAACAAATCATTTTGATACTTGCTAAAAATAATGCATATTTAATGGGTTTTCTTGTATCTCTACATTAATCTAACATAATAAATGAATTCTACGAATCACTCTAGATTAGCAAAACAACATCCAATCCATCTAAATAAGATGCTAGAATAATTTAATCATGCACAAAAATTGATGTACATTTCAAAAACAAATACAAGCAATTAGAAATCTTATGTTTAATTTGTAGATTTTGTTTATAATCGAATTCGAGAGCAAAGAATGGGAATTTTATGATTATGGAGTCATTCTAATTGGTGGGAATATACACTAAGTATCAAAAGACATCAAGCACTCCTTAAAAGTCAAGGATTTGAGAAGGTTTAAGGGAGTGCACCTTCTTCATGACAATTATTCTCTTGTTCTTGAGCGTTCTCTGCGAATCTGTCAAGAGTCATGAATCTTAATGTTTAAAACCAGGGATAGGGTTTTATACAAGCATGAATTCCAGTCTCGTGAGGGAAAGGATCAATGAACTCTTATATTTTATGGGTTGCATAAAATTTTGGCTTCTTGTGCTTCGGAATTCTTGTTTGTTGATCTTTTAGTACACGTGGAAGGCTCTCCTCTCTTCTACAAGGGCTGGAGCACATAAATTTTAAAGTAGGCCGATCTCTAACCCATGAGGGCTTTTTTTAAATAACAACTTATTTGAGAGAAATGTGGGTTTTGTTTCTAAGACAATTGGCTCTATCAGTAGTTGCATGTGACCATTATCCTCGTAGTCCTAATTGAAATAAAAATATCTTTCGCCAACGAAAGTAGATAATTATATTATTTATACTTAATTCTTATCATATTAAGCCTTTTCATTCATTTTCTTTCTAGCAAGGGATTTTATTTTCTAGAGTTGCCAATCTAGATAGGTTATGTAGCGTTTTTTGTCAAGTCTAATTGACCTAACCAAGTGAGTTAGTCCCGCTTAAAGTTAATTTGTTTCAAGTTAATGAGCAAACATGTATAATAATATTCAGATGTTGTAAACTTTGTAAAGTTTTTGAAGTAAACAAGTAAGTATCGTGATGCAAAGGAAGCTAGTAGTAAATGGATTAACAACTTCAAATGAATTAGCAACATGTTATTGTTGAAAGCAAAATGAATAATGTTGGAGTATTTGTTTATATGCGTCACTTATTTGGGGAGATGGGTAAATGAATTCCTCTAGGATCCATTTACCACATCCAATTGTTTAGTCCCACATCTACCAGTTTGGAGATGTGGAGATTCAGTGGGGGCTATATGTAGATCCCCATACTATCCAGTGAGAAAAGCAATAAACTACCAGATCTTTGTGGTGTTCTCTTGTGGTTTCATCCTGCTCCTTAGGGAGTAGGGTTCCACATTAAATCGTGATGCAAAGGAAGCTAGTTGTAAATGGATTAGCAACTTCATATGAATTAGCAACATATTATTATTGTTGTAATCAAAATAAATAATGTTGGAGTATTTGTTCATATGCATCACTTATTTGGGGAGATGGGTAAATGGATTCCTCCAGGATCCATTTACCACATCCAGTTGTTTAGTCCCACATCTACCAGTTTGGAGATGTGGAGACTCAGTGGGGGCTAGATATAGACCTCCACACTATCCAGTGAGAAAAACAATATACTATCAGCTCTTTGTGATGTTCTCCTGTGGTTTCATCCTGCTCCTTATGGAGTAGGGTTCCACATTAAATCTCTTGTTCTTATTGTTTGTATTTTATTTCTTTGATATGTTTCCGCATTCCTATTTTATAACAAATAAAAATGAAACAGAGTGAAAGGAAGAGATAAAAGAATAAAGGTGCTAGCAGTAAATGGAACAAAAAGTTTTAATCAAACAAATGAAAGAATGGTAGAGTAGTGACAAAGGGGTAAGAGGAGCGTGTACTAGATGAAAAACTTGTATTTTTACCTTGGTTTTCCCCCATATTCTTGCTTGATTATGTCATGTTTATCTTGTTCACTAGGTTATCTTGTTCACTAAGTTATACTGACTGATCTTTATTTTCAGATGATAGGGTAGGAAGATCCATGATGCATTGTGTTGCTTTTAAGAACTTTTAAATTGTAAATCATAGGCTCACACCAAGAATTTAAGATCCCTTTGAAATGCTCTAATAACAATTAATTCTTCCTTCTCTTTCAAGCTAATATGACAAGTGGGCACCTTTATAAGCTTGTGTGTGATCACCTCTGTATGGATGTACGTGTGTGCCAAGTTATACCTTTGGTTAGGTTTGAGTATGTGGTGGTCCCAATTGTGTCCAATTAAAATTGGCTGGTGTTGTTGGGCATGGATCTTGTTCAATTACTATACTTATATGGGTAAATGGATCATTGGATGAGAGATCGCTTTCCCATCCTTCTATATATATTGTACTCATCACTCCTCATTTGAAAATCATTTTTAGTGAAGAGAGCCCTATTCTTTAGTGAGGGAGATTATGGATCACGAGTCCCCATGGTTTTTCCCTCTTCGTAGGGTTTTCCACGTAAATTCGTGTCTCCATATTTGTGCGTGCTTTAAGTGCTTGATTCTAACCTGGTATCAGAGCCTCGTTGAGGCATATGATTGTGTTTTCTGCTGCTTGAATTGCTGGAAATTGGTTCCACTGTGCTGGATTTTGTCTTTTGGTGGTGATTTTTTAATTTCTCTCATCGTCGATCAATCATATTGCGTTGCGTCAACCACTCCACGTGTTGCGGAGTTGTGGTGAAGATCTGAATCCATCCGCAAGAAGCTCTTGCCGCTACTACGGTGTTTTTTGGCATCTAAAGTTGATTCGTATTCCATTGGTGTCGTGAGGTAAGTTCTCTGGTTGTTGGGGGGATCAACCCTTGGTGTGAGATTTGTGCTCTTAAGTGTTATTTCATACGTATAGCCCGTTTCTTGGGGACATTTTCTGTCCCTCTTTTGCAGGAGAAAATTGGGTTGTTTATTGTTGTTCGCCAAGTGTTCGACAAAAAGCCACAAAGAGCCTCGTTGAGATCTTCTGTGTTTCAAGTTCTTTATGCTGAATTGCTACTCCTATTATACTGAAGGTGTATGATTAAATGTTTATGAGAGATAATCAAAGTCTAAATGCTACAAATTTTGTGGTGAATGATCCTATGATGCTTTGAGCATCCACATAACCTGACTCGACAATGGATACCATTATGGAGTTGCGGTCCTTCTTGAAGGAGCCATTTACGAACGAACATGTCTCCTTGCAATCAACAGACAATGGTTTAGCTTTTAATATGAGAAGAACCGACAATACTTGCTCTACCAAATCTGAGTGGATTATCGGTAGTGGTGCTTCCGATCACATGACATGTGATCATAGAATGTTTCATGACTACAAGTTATCGTCCGGAAGAGAGAAAGTTACAATTGTAGATGGGTCTCCAGCTATTGTTGCTGAAAAAGGAACGATTTTTGTAGTTGGCCGTTTCCTCCTTACCAATCCCTCCTACTCCGAGGATCTCCTTCTCGTCGAATTTGTGGTTTTCATCCTGCACAATTTAAATCAACCAGTGGACTATTTAAATGGTTTCGTTAGGGGGGAGATTTGCTTCGGACTTGTAAGCGCGATCTCACATGTAATTCAACAATTGTAAAGAACCGACCCAGACCGAGGGCATCAACATCGAAGAAGCTCGAGTAGTCGTTGCCCTTGCTATGACACGAGCTAAAGCGACATTCGGATCCGCCTCTGGACCTGATATAGGTGGTCGAGAAGGTCTCTTGGCCCACGTGAATCAGGAGTAGCCAAGAGGAGAAGCTGCCCTTGCGTTGCCAGTCGACCGGACGATCCTCCCCTTCCTCTCCCCTCGCGCGAGCATCCGCGTCAACACCCTTCCCCTTTCATCTCGCGAGCAGCAGCTACCCCTCCCATTCCTCCTCCCTCCGCATTCCCCTCCCATTGCGGGAGCTGCAAAACTAGCATCCCTTCCCCTTCCGTCGCACGAGCAGCATGAGATGTTGCTTCTCCCCTTTTTTTCCCCTCGCACGAGCAGCCGCACCTTGCACGATCAGTAGCAGCAACGTCACATTGAGATGGAGGAAGATGAAGTGGGAGGTGATGGAGGTCGAAGAAAGAGGGAAGGAAAGGAGTGGTATACCTTGTACATATGGTAAACTCAAAGGTGTATTATATAACGGATTCCGTTATACGTAACGGGAAAACATATGGAAGGTACTCCTCAGGGTTATGTGCGTAATTATGAAACTACCCATGGTTATGCTATGTAAGAGTTAAGGAAGACTCGAGGTCATGTGTGTACTTTGTTATGGAGGGTTTCTGCGCTAATTATGAAACTACTCAAGGTTATGGGTGTAACTATCCCTTTATTTAATACCCCTATTATTTAAGTGTACATAATATACAAAATAATATAATAAAAACATGTTTATGTGTATAAAAAGTAAGTTATATATAATAATAAATTAGAATAATAAAATCAAAAATACGAAATAAAAATAAAATACTCAAAACATAGGTAAATATACCTGTAAATGTATCTTTAAAAAGTAACTTGTAATAAATTAACTCATAAAATAAATAAAATTCATAATAAATTCCTGCAGAAGATAATTAACATTTTTATTTTATAACTTCAATTTAGTAAATCATTTATTATTTTTTCGATTATGCAATTTTTTTCGGGCCATGTTGACGGGTCGCGGACCTACCCTTGTTAATGTTGTCGAATTAACGCGTGCGTTGCAGTCGGATAGATCCGCGTCGATAAAAAATAACTGCACAAATCGAATAAATCGTCGAATGAATTAATGCACGGTTTTATGTTTATTTAGCCTGGGCAAGCCCATGGTCGACTCAAGGAGGCTAAGGAACAATTCGGGATCAAGTTAGATGGATTAGATTGCGGTTTTCCAAGTGAGATTCTTTTTGTTATTTTTTATGCAGTATAAAAATGCCAAATGCAAAAATGCGGATGAATTAGGTTTTTAAGAAAATCAACAACTTAACCAAATTTAATTTTAATATGAAATTAGTCCAAATTGGCCAAATTATATTTCTCCTGTAAACCTAATCCAATGATGAATGCAAATGTATTTTTTTGGAAATTTTGGTTTTAAGATGCACAAATGAAAAATACAAACTTTTTTGGGGGTTTTATGCAATTTTTCATGCAAATGATATGTAAAAATTATGAAAAATTTACTAAAAGATAAACATGATGAAATGAAGCTACAAACTAATTTTTTTAGAATTTTCTGACATTTTCTAAATGTTTTATGAATTTTTTACTGAAAACAGAGCGACTGTGAGTATTTAATTCCTAATAAATCCACGAAATCAAATTATCCAAAGAATTTATTATCTCAAATAGATATTTCAATAAGGAATCCAGGAGACTTGAAATTTCTCAAAAATAATAATCGTGGAATTAATTAAAAATCATATACAGAAATCGCTAAGGAATTTATTTTACGCACAAGACAACCCCTAATTAGTCGAAATTTTGACTTAATTAAAGCACACTTAAATACATCATTCATAATTTTTTCACAATTTTTGGAGAAATAAATGAACACGTGCGAATTTCAGAGCTTAAATGGGTAAAATATCACTGATTTTTACTCTCTGATTTTTAATAAATAAATAGATGCTCACAAAAATGCAATTAAATAGCCAGATGATAACGATTTTATTGCTCTACAACATGTTATTTTTGATTGAAAAAATGACACTATTTTGATGTCCAAATCATCATGCGAAGGTAGGGTTATCAATGCAATACAGAATTGAACTAATATACTGAAACTATGCACATGGATGCGTTTGCAAATAGAGAAATATGCGGAAAACAAAATGCAATTTTCACGGTTAAAATAAAATAATCTCTCTTGTTCTTCTCCCGCAAGTAACGCATAGAGATGGGCTAGAGCGGCTAGGGTTTCGCGTGCGGCGGGAGGTCGGCGACGGCGGCGTCAACGCACGGTCGCGAGGGGCGGAGGACTCGGCCGCGCGGGGCTGCGCACGCCGCGCGCGAGGCGGCGTACGTAGCAAGGGGCGCGCGGGGCGGCGCACGACCGGCCACGCGCGGGCGGAGGCCGCTTGACAGAGGTGCTGCGAGGGCGAGCTGAGGGTCTCGGGGCTGGTGGCGCTGGCGGGAGGCCGGACGATGGCCTGGAGGTGCGCGCACGCGCACGGTGCGCGAGGGCGGCGAGGCAGAGGCGGCGCGAGCATAGGAGGTCGAGGCGGCGCCGGCCTTGAGCGGCGGGCTGACGGGCGGAGGAGTTGTGAGCAGCGGCGCACAGGTGCGCACTGGAGGTGACGCGAGGCGGAGGTCCTGGGGGCCTGCGGTAGGCGCAAGGGGCGGGTGGCCGGAGTGGATGGGGCGTGTCGAGGGGATGGCCGCTGGCGGCTGATCGTGCGGGGAACGACGACGGCGGAGGCGGTGGTCCGGCGAAGGTTGTGGCCGTGCGGACTGCCTGTAGTTTTTATTTTATTTTTTTATTTTATTTTTTTGTTTTGTAATTATATATATATATATATATTTGCACAGTGGAAATGGATATATTGAAAGGAAGAGATGATATGGATGATTGTGATGGCTGTGATTGTGAATGCTTGAATAAAATGATGGTGAAATTGTAATGTGGTGATTGTGATGTTGATGGAATGTGATGATGGTGTTGTAGTTTTTGTGTAATGATTTGTGATGATGAATGAAGATGATGAATGTTGGTGGTGGTATGTGATGATGGTGATTGTGATATTGTGATTGTTGTAGAACAATAATAAAAAAATTTATTAGATAAAATAATATGACAAGATGAAGATAGAGTGTACTTACCTGTGGTTCGCCGAAAATGTGCTGCGGTGCGCGGCTTCCGTCATGGCCTCGATCCGGTTCGACGAAAAATCGGAGAAGCTTTGCGATCTTGATGGGAAGTTCGCTACGCGGATATTAACCGCGGATCTCGCCTGGATGTCGTCGTCGCTCAACGTCTAAGGAGGAGCTGTCACCTCACGATTTAAATGGGGCTCGAACCTCTCTCACTTGTAGAATGGCGGATGATCAACAATGTAGGAGGGGATGTAAATATAAAGGAAGATGAGAGGGAAGTTGGAGAAGAAGTGGGGAGAATTGAGTGGTGGAGAGAGTGGAAAAAATGGTGGCTTGGAGTGGGGAATAAGAAAGGAGAAGAGGTAAAAGGGGATTATAACAATTTATTAATAAAATAATATAGTAGGCTACTAAAAATATTTAAAATAATAATAGAATAATAATAATAATAAATTCGAAAATAATAAAAAATAAATCCGAAAAATAAAAAAATTGGGGTGACATGTGGCGGCTCCAGGAGCCGCCACATGTCGCTCCTAGAAAATTCAAAGATTAAATGTAAAGAAAATAAAAAAGAAACAACAAAAGGGATTAAATCAAAAAGTGGTCAACACGAAAGTTGCTCGTCTCGACGAGATCTACAACTTTTATGAAGGGTTGAAAATCAAAGGAAATCATCTGTACAAAATGTATGTTTGGGTGGTACCTTCTCGGTATAAAATACCACATTTTTCCTTTTGCAATTTTTTGTCATTTTTCAATAAGAAAAATTAAAATAAAGCTAGATAAAATATGAGAAGAATATTTACAACTTAATCTATTTTTTTGGATTTTTAATAATGAAGAAAATAAAAGGATAAAATACATGGGTAAAACGGTCAATATGTACAATATTCAAAAGGGACTCAAAACCCAAGTTTTGCATACGAGCTCCGATTTTAATGAAATTGGTCTTGTTTTAAAGGTCTATGAATGTATATTACTTTAAAAGTGAGTAGACCTAATTCGGAGGTTGTGTGAGAGATATGTACATTTTAAGGTTCCTAGTTTCAAACTTGGATTGAGAGTTTATTGGTCAATTTTGCCGGTTGGTATTTTTTTGATATTTTTCTTTAATTAGTGTTAGTATTATATACACTATGGAGTTGATTTTATTAGATTTGGAGTTAGTATAAAATATATACAAATAAGTGAATATGGTGAAATACATGTGAATATTTATAAGTGAAATTGGCTTCTTATTTTATGCAAATATGAATGCTAAAATGCAAATGTTATCAATGCATGCATGAATGCTAATTATGCAATATAAGTAGAAATATGCATCTAATTACTTGGGAACAAAGCTCTATTTTCAACTTTTAGAGTGATGAATCGCAGATTCATCACACGTTTTTCTGGTTGGTCCATGTGGACCAATCAGAGTGTAAAAAAGTATACAATTGCCTCGGTCAACTATCCTTCCCTACGACTGTTCCTTATCTGACCTTGCTTTGACACACACTTTGCCTTTTTCCTTCGAGCGATGTAAGCATCGAAACGAGTTGATTTCGTATGCGCTTTTCTTCCTTGATTCACCCTCTTTCACGTGCCTTTGACTCCTCGAAGATTGGACATCTGAGTCGAGCGTTGCACCTCGTTCTTTGTCGCCTCTCCTTCACATGCACAAAACCTCGCCTCCTCCTTTCCTTTGACTTTTGAATCCCTTTGGCCCTTGTTTTGACTTTCTCTCCCGTGCTTCGGATTGACGCTCGTGACAGGAGTGTTCTCCAGCTGAGTGTAGTGAGGCAAGGCGTTGTCTTAGGTCGATTCCAGCCATCTCCGGCCTCCTTGGTCGTGAGATTCCCTATCTCCTAGCTCCGGTTAGTCGACGTACATTTTTTTCTTGCTTTTTAGAGTAATTTTAGGTTTAGATTTCATTTCATGCATTTGGTTTAGTCATTCATTGCGGGTTTTAGTGTAAAATCATTCACTCCTAGTTTGCTGGAGCTCCACTCCGACGAACATTTTCATTGTGATTCGACCTTTTCTGACTCGCCAACCGAACCCACCTTCCCCTCCCCTTCACTCACTTAGCTCTTCTGTGGATCTGAGGATCAACATCTCCATTGCCTCTACCTTGCTGGAGATGTCGATCTGACTCATCCTCTTCCCATTCCGACCAACCAACCTTGGGATCGTTTGTCTTTTTGTTTTTGAGCTAACCTTGCTGGTTCCAGGTGCTAGGGAGCCCTATTTGAGGTCCGATTTCGCTAGAGGCACCTCCAGGTCGTTGGAGTACCTTGAGCTCCAAGAATTCGATCCGTAACCCCCAGACATGTTTCAGATCTCTCGGAGATTCGTGGCCGCTGCAGGAGCGTGAAGTGCTAGTCATCGGAGTTCTTCCTATGTTCTTGTTGACAACTTCAGAGTCGTTGGAACAGGAGCAGTCGCTAGAAGCTACAATCACCATCTGATTTTGTGGAGCATCATTGTTGGATCTTGATCTAGGATTTAATCGTGGATGTCGGTGAACGAAGAGGTATCAACCGCGCAAGGGTCGACACTTGTATAGGTGAGGAGATCGCCATCGTCCGCCTTCGCCCTTAGGGGGTAAATTGCATCCTTGGTCCCCAATTTTGTCACTTTAATATTCTATTTTGTAATATTTTTATTTAGTTTAAACTTTTTGGTAAATTTGCAAGTAAACCCCTGTTGTTTTTGCTATTTACACTTGGATCATGTCCAACACACCTTATGTGTGTCCCATTTGATGTAGGCACTTTACGTCGATGCCCTTGTAACTTCTTGTATTTAAGATTAGTCCAAAAACTTTGAACTGCTATATAATATTTTGGGATGTTTGCAGAAACACTCTCGACTTTATTTTTTTGCATTTATGCCCTTGCTAGATCATCGACTTTTGTGTGTTACTATTTATTAAATATATCATCCGCACTCCAAAAAATCTCAAAAAAATAGATTTGGTGCCTACTTGTTCATAGATTCACACCACATTTTTGGATTTTGGTTTTAGGCAATTCAATTATTTTATAAAAATAAAAAAGAGCATGTTTTTGCCCTATTAGCATGATAAAATACCAAAATAATAAAAAATATTTTGAAAAATTAAAAAATAATATATTTTAATATATTTATTTTATAGCTCCAGAATCTTAAAACTCTAAAAATATAAAAAGAAAACTTGTAAAAATTAAAAAGTTCCAAAATTTATTATAAAATTCTAAAAAAATCCTAAAAAAACCCTAAAATTTTTATTTTTATTTCTGAATTTCGTTTTTGTTTTATAATATTAATTAAAAACAGTTTTAAAAAATGTTGAATTTATTTTCTATTTTTATTTTCTAAAACAATTCGATCTATTTAATCCCTAATTTTGGATATTTTTGACTTTAAAATCCATAAAAATTAGTAAATATCCCTAAAAAATACTGAAAATAGTATTTTTAAAAATAAAAATAGTTTATTTTGTGTATTTTGTTTATTTTCATTAGTATTTTTATATATTAGCTTGTATTGTATATATAGTCTATTATATATTTTAAAAGAAAAGAAATTAAAAACCAGAAAGTATAAAAAGAAAATAAAAATTATAAACTTAAAAATAATTAAAAATACATATTTTTTAAAAAAAATTAAAAAAATAAAACCTGCAGAAAACAAATAGACAAGAAGAACATGTATTTTTGGATTTATTTTCTCGATCTATAGTTTGCTCCTTGTGTTCGACACTACACATACTTGCACTATACACATCATTTGTAGAGTTATATTAAATTTAAACTCCATACTTTTATTTCCATTGATTGATTCTTAGTTGTGGTAATCTTTGAATTTAACGATGTTCTTGAGCGGTCATCTCAACGACCGCAGTTTCACCTTGTGAGACTATGCGACCCTTATAACGCTGTTATTTCAGTATTTCAAAAATTTCCCTATAAAGAGAGAGGATTTTTTCAATGGGTACAATGTACATTTGGTAGTTAAGGAGCATAAATCTCAGCCATCTGATTACCATCCTATGATATCAATTGAAGCCGGTTTTAAAGTAATAGATGATTTTAATCTCCATTCAATCTTTCTTCATTTTTGGGCTGTGTTAAAGCTTTCGGTTTATTATATCAATTTAAAGAAAGGAAAGTCAAGAAATGCATCCTATAATGTCACCATGACTTCAATTTATAAAAGGAAAACATCCAAGCTGCCGCAACAATGATGACCCATGGTGGCGGTGCAACACCACGAGGATGGATGAGACATGTAGTAGCACCACGGCTATGAAAATTTGATGGCGGCTCGTCACACGCCACCATGAGGATGAAGGAGGCTTGTTGGCGGTAGTGTAAGTCGTACAAACTCCTATGAGGGCGCAAGACAAGAAAAGGGAAGGTGTTGGGTTGGTGAGCGTGTGACTGGAGGTTGACGGCAAGGTGTTGGGTTCAGGAATAATAAATTGCAACTTCGCTCCCTCCCCACAAGGTCAACTTGTTTTTTTGATATACTTGCGTTTTTTTACAACTTTTTTCTATCATATTTCTACACACTCATTTTTTTCAACTTGACGGTGGAGAGTATATTACAGTTGTAGCAAGTATAATACATATGTGTAATAAACGAAGGAGTTGTAGAAGACAAGAAATTGTAGTCCAGCGGCTGAATTACAACTTCATGTTAGTTTTTTTACAACTCCACTATTATTTTTTACATATCCGTATTCTATTAGTTACAACTTAGTTATACTTTTTTCTCTTAAGTTGTAAATCTTGATACTGATTTGTAAAGAATGATAAAGGGGTTGTAAAACGTTTAGCGATTTGTAAAATCAACTTTACAGTTGTAAAACTTCCACATGCATACGCAATATATTACCACGTAGGTATACATGGGTTGTAAATGGACAACAATGATGTCTGAAAATTAGCTTTTTATAGTTGTAAATCTACCCCGTGCTCCACGAAGTTGTGAATTGTAATGAAGGATTTATAACAATATGTATGTTGCAAAACGTATATTCAAGATTATTCTTAAAAAAGGCAGGATGAAATAAGTAACTTATTTTGCAATCATGTAAACATGGAACCAACAGAATTATCTTTTCTGTAAAACCAAAGAGTGAGTTTCATGTAATATATGCTTATTAACTCGTTAATTGGTTTGGTTTGGAAATGCGCTACGTCTGTATATGTTTAGGTGTGTACACAAGCACGCACACACACACCAAGGGGATGTTCGTTTGGGGGATTAACCCCACTTTGTGGGGGTTACCTTCCAAAACCCACATCTCTAACCCACTAGTGGGGCTCACTCTCTCTCCATCAAAAAATTTATGTTATACCCTCATATCATCTAAAAATTATAAAATACTCAACTTCTACTCACTATTCCAAACTTCAATACAATCGTGTCACAACAACTACTCACTTTTTCGAATTTCAATACAATCGTATCATAATAACTACCCACTTTTTAAAATTTCAATACAATCACATCACACAAACCCTCCTAACTCTAAACCCACCAATCAAACACCAAAACACAAAAGCGGGTTATCCTCCCCCAGATAACCCACGAACAAAATGCACCTTAAGTGTTTATATAAATAGTTGGAGTTTATCTCTACATTGTGTACTTGTATCTGTGAATGATGCATGTGATTTATGGTTGTGTAACTGCGTGCTATCTATTGTTCGTATTTGCTTGATTTTCGCTTAGTTGACATGATAACCAGGTGTATGAGTATCGTCGATGTGGAAAAAAATTCGTAACCCATTGCATAAGGTGGTTTTCAAGTACAAAAGTTGTAGATTATGGGTTTGGCCATCCATCCCAGGTCCATGGTTTGGCCTTCCATTAATTAGTTTAGTGTTGATTGTGGTTGTATGAAGTCTGGGGCACATAACTAAGGGATATGATGATCTACTTCAGATGCGATTTCCAAGTGTCTCAACATCTACGTAGTTACAGACAAGTCTGGTATGACTACCTCTTGCTTGTTTGGCTTGTATCGAAGCTTATTGCTTGTCGGTCGTCATGCTTGTTCATGAACCCATCTATTTCTCAAAAACAATTTTAGCTCGCCTTGGCACACCATATTAATTGATGTTGGTTCACACTCTCCGATATCTTTTTTGTTTGTTAGAGACAAAACACTAGGGTGTTTGATGATGTAAGGAATGCTAGGGCATGGTTGTTTTGTAATATGGAATGCAGGTTATTGAGTGGTTTAATGGGAAAATGGATCTTGGGATGAGGGACTATTTACCCATCATTTATATATTGTACTCATCCCCCCTTATTGAAAGAGAGAGTGAAGAGGGATCCCTAATCTCAAGTGATGGAGATTAGGGTTTGAGTGTGCTCCTCCCGTGGGTTTTTCCTCATCGTAGGGTTTTCCACATAAAACTTGGTGTCAATCTTTCTGTTCTTCGATCATTGTTTTCAGCTTGGTATCAGAACCTAATTAAAAGGTGACTTTCTTCGTTCTTGGTTCGAGTGCCTGTGCAGCTAGCCCGACACACCCCCTTGCCGACGTGCAACCCTATACGCGTGCGATCCTTGCACGTGCGTGCCCCAGATCTGCTCTGACCACCCCTTGCGCCAGCCCATGGGTGCGCCAGCCCTGCATGTCTCCCCCTTGCGCCAGCCTTACGTGCCCATGTGCCAGCCTGGGGTTGCCCACCAGCCTTGCACGCGCCCTGCCTACACGACCTCCTGCTGTCGCACAACACCCCCCCCCCCCCTGACCCGCACGACCACTGTGGCGATCCCCTAACGCACGCGACCTGCTTCCCCTTTTTCTTGGAGAAGAAGGGGGCAGTGCTCTCTTGCTTGGAAACAAGGAAATAAACGAAGCCCCCTTCCATTTTTTGGGAAATTGCAACTTCACCTCCCAGAGTTTCTGGTCTTGCAAAAAGACCCTTGTCAAAGCGTCATCAACCATCAAGCATAATCTTGGTGCTGATTCGCAAAGCTACCGGTCTGTGAGTTCTTTCTCTCCATCTCCATTGCCATTTGTTGTGTGGTCATGGTGATTGGTCAGTTCAGTTGTGCTGTTTTTCTGTGATTCTGCTGCTTGTGTAGCTTTCGCTTCTTGAGATCGTGGTTAAGACTAAGCCGTGTAGAAACTTCTCGAAAAGAGGTATGCTTTTGTGGCTACCCATTGCACATGTGCTTGGTTTTGAATGTATGCTCCTAGCAAATTGGAATTGTCGATGACGAGATTAATGGTTGACAATCATGGTTCTAAACATTCTTCTGAAATCATCCTCGCTCTTAACACAAGGTGATCTGATCAAAATAATCCAAACATTACTGAGTGGATCATTGATAGTGGGGCTTCTGACCATATGACAGGTGATCCACGAATGTTTCATGATTATAAATTATCCTCGGGAAGTGAGAAAGTTACTGTTGCATATGGATATTCTGCTACCGTCGTTGGGAAAGGGATCATTTCTGTTGTTGATCAGTTTTCCTTCATGGTGCTCTTCATGTGCTTGATTTTCCTATAAATCTTCTATCTGTTAGCAAGATCACAAAAGAATTGAACTGCAAATTAATTTTTGATCAAAAGTTGTGTATTCTGGAAGACTTGGAGACGGGAAGAGGATTGGAATTAGTTGAGTTGAAAATGGATTATATCGTCTTCCTGCTCGGGTTGGTCAAGCTCTTACTTCTGCAATGAAAGTTCGAGTTGAGAAGGATTGTTCGATGATAGTGAAAAAATGACATGAGCGTCTTGGTCAAATCAATTTTTCTTCTCTGCGAGAGTTGATGCCTGATAATTTTTTTTAAGGTCATCTGAATGTGATTTGCAATGTGATGTATGCCAATTTGCACAACAAACTTGCAGCACTTATCCCATTTATACCAGTAAGTCTACTCATACCTTTGATCGTGTTCATTCTGATGTATGGGGGGGACCTTCAATTATAAGGAGTGTTGGTGGTCATCTCTACTATATCACTTTTGTCGCTGATTTGTCACAGAGTACCTTTGTATATCTCTTGAAAAATAGGAGTGAAGTCTCTAAAGCAATGAAAAGTTTCACTAATATGGTTGATACTCAATATGGAGCCAGAATTAAGAATTTAAGAATGGATAATGCCATGTAATACTTAGAAGGATCTCTATCTAATTTTCTTGATGAGAGGGGCATCATTCTTGAAACCTCGTGCAGTTATACACCACAACAGAATGGAATAGCTGAAAGAAAAAATCATCACCTATTGAAGGTTACCAGAGCACTCTTACTTCAACGAAATGTGCTAAAAATGTTTTGGGGAGAAGCTGTCTTAACTGCAGCCTATGTGATAAACAGGACACCTTCTGGTGTGATGGCAAAGAGAACTCCCTACTCTATTATTTATCCCGATAAATCTCCTTTCAGTTTGGACCCCCGGGTCTTTGTATGTGTATGCTTTCTCCATAACCCTGGACCTGGTGTGCGAAAGTTAGATCTACGAGCTACGAAATGCATCTTCCTTGGTTATTCTGGAACTCAAAAAGGGTATAATGTTATGATCCTGCGGCTCGTCGCCTTCATGTGAGTAAGGATGTCACTTTCTTTGAAGATGAACCCTACTTTAATAAGAATTTTTCTTAGGGGGAGTATGCTAATATAGATTTCGAGAAAAATGAGAAGGGAATTTACTTTCTTTGCGATATACAGGAGAATATACATCTAAGGGATGACGGTGAGCAACATAGAAAAGAATATAATGAGGATAGAGATCGATTTGGTCAGACTTATAGCAGACGAAAAGAAGTGGATAGTGTGGTGGAGACTGAAGAAGAAATTATACAAAGCCATGATTTGCATGTAGTGGAGACTGGATGAGAAATCATACAACGTTATGATTTCAATCTCTCCTCAAATTTAGAACACGAAAACTCTGTAAGAAGTCATCTTACTCCTGATATTTGATGAATACCCATTCATCACTTTTTATTCTTATATTTTAGCTACAAAAACCTTTGCAAATACATGTAGATATGTGTAAATAGGAATAATTACCAAAAGCATGCATTGTGTAAAAACCTATAATTAGCATGTTTTTGTGCAAAAATAAAAGAATAAAGATTAAAAAGAAAAAGAGGGAAATATTTAGAATAAATATTGAGCAACCTAACCCAAGGGAGGGCTCAGCATGGACCTGACCGCATAAAAGCCAAAGTAGAGGGAGATAGGGGCTTATGAGTGTAAATATTTATGTAAATAGAATAAAGGTATTTTCCTCACCAAAAACATGCTTGTAAATACTTGTATATATTTATAAATATAAAATCAAAAGAAAAATTTAAAAATTAAAAAGAAAACAAAAACACATCTTGTATAGTCACCTTGTACATGGACCACTCCTATGTATTTATTTAACCTTGTAAATAAATAGAATTAATTTCCAAACTTTTTGTAAATAGTCTCTATTATATATTGTAAATAAATAAAATAAAAACAATCAAAACAAAAATCAAAATAAAAACAGCAAAATTAAAAATACAAAAATATATTGTACATATACCATGTATATGAATGTATATATGTATTTATTTCACTTATGTAAATAAATAATAAAAATAAAATAAAAATACCTTTAATTCCTTATTTTATTTTATAAATAAATAAAATATAAAATAGGAATAAAATTGCATAAAAATAATAATTAAAAATAAAAAAATCAAAAACCCTAATAGTGTACATATACCTATGTATTACATACTATGTATATACCTCATTTTTATTTCCAAAAATTAATTAAAAATCACAAAAAATAGAAAAAAAATAAAAGAAAAATATTTCATGTTTTAAGCTTTTACTGAATCGGGCCCTAGCTACCCTTAATATTCATTTCAAAACTCAGCCACGTGGCCCATTCCTATTGGGTCCTGGGGATGTTGACCGCCCGGTCAACTACCCCCCCAGGACCACCTCCCGCGGATCTGGGTCGTGGACCCGACTTCTCGAAATTTCGCCCGCTCGACCCGATCATCATTTTACCAAACCCCGGCTCCGTTTTGATCCTCCCACATCCGACATCTTCGCCGGGCATACACCTTGGGATCCGCGCGCCTCCTCGACCTACCCGAGCCAGTCTTACCCGGACCCCTCCAGCGTACATAAGCGAGCTCCGCCACTCGATTGATCCATCTTTGGTCCCTTGTCTCCACCCCCAGTGAGCTCCAGAGCGCCCGCAAGAGTGACAGCTTGCGTCCCGACCTGTCGAAGCGAGGAGAGGGAGCTTGGCCATCGATCCGGCGAGCCCAACCGCCGCAGCTCCGCCACCCGCGTGAGCTCCGAGCCTTGGAGCGAGACGATCCTTGAGGCGACGACCAGGAGCATCAGCAGCTCCTCCCCAGTCTCTCCGACCACCCAGGTAACCCCTTAGGCTTCCCGTTTCCTTTAATTTCCGTTTACGCCCAAATCGCGCCGCCGCCGCATATCTTCGATTCCGACCATCCCTTCACTCCGCTCGATCATCGGAACCGACCATCGCCTTCGCCATCTCCCCGCGCACCTTCTTCACCCCTCCAGCCAACCCAGCTCGCACAGGAGCTGGGAGTCGAGCTCTTCCGTCCACCACCTTCGCCGGAGCTCGCCGCTTCGACCCACCGTTCTCCCCCACTTCGCCTAACCGGGTCGAGGCAGTTTACCCTCGACCCGCGAGTCTCATGAGCTATTTTGCAGGTGCTACCGAGCCTATCTGAGGGCTTCGGTCATTCAGGCCAGGACGCCCAGCTCCGCCGACCTTGCCCGAGCTCCTCAGAGCTCGGCTCGATCATCGGAGCATCGCAGCAGATGCAGGAGCACTCCAGTTTTCTTCTCCGACCATCAGAGTGCTCCAAGGAGGAGCATAGCGCACGCCCGAGCCCGGCGAGTCTCGCCGAGCACCTGTTCTTCCAGCATCCTCCATCGCCGTCGGATCAGCCTCCGGCTCCAGGCGCCATCCGGACCGTTCGTTCCTGGAGCCCCCTTTGACGTCAGATCTGAGGAGTCTGATCCCAGCCGTTAGATCGACACGTGGCTCGGCCGTTACCGTTGGATCAGTCCGAGGACCCCAGTGCTGGAGTGCCACCTGCCCTCGACCGCTCGATCAGCCACGTGGCAGCGATCCAGCCCTTCTGCATAATAAAGTGTAATTTACCCTTAGGCCCTGTCTTTATTTTTATTTAGTTTTAGTCCTGTAAATATTAAAGTCAGTTGTTTAGTTTTAGGGCTATTTGCATATTGGACCCTGTGCTTTACTTCATTTGCATTTATATCCCTGCCAGTTGTGGACACGTGCATCGACACGTGATATTTTGGTTTATTTGCAATAGAGACCCCTGTAGTTCTGGATGTTATTGAATGAATGAAATCTTTTACTTATTTGCATTTATACCCCTGTGTGTGGTTTATTTGAGCATGTGCGATATAGTTTGGGTGTTTTGCAGATAGGCCCCTGGACTTTTGGTACCTGTTACCAATAAGTCCTCGGGACTTATTTTTATTACATTTGGGTCCCTGAGTGCCCCAGGCACGCGCGTGGCTGGGTATTTTGCACCAGACCCCCCAGAACTTTGGGCATTTGCACTTTGGTCCCTGTGCACAGTACCCTCTCTTTATTTTTGAATAAAATAGCAAATCACCTCCAAATCCAACGAAAATTGGTCACATGGCTCCTGCCATGATGTAAAATTTTTGTAGATTTTTGAGGACATTTTTGATTTCATTTGATATTTTTAAAAATTCAAAAATCTTCATTTTTACTACTGTCTAACTTGAAAAATCACAAAAAAATATCAAAACTCATTTAAAAATTCTATAAAAATTTCCCACTCTTTGTCTTGCTTAGTTTGATTTTCTAGCCAAATTTGGCTATTTTTCATTACTGAAATTCACTAAAAACTTAAAAACACTCAAAAACCTATAACAATTCTAGTAAATAAATTAAAAATTCAAAAATAATAAAAGTGGTACCTAAATTTTCCTTGTTTCATCTTCTTTACAGGAAAATTACCTCCAGGCCATTTTGAGGCTCTTAGATATTTTATCTAGGGCTTTTTGACTCGGTTGGACAGTACCCACTGTTTGTTTCACTTTTTGATTTTTAAAAAATTAGATAAACATCAGAAAATTCTCAAAAATTCACCAAAAACACTAAAAAATATAAAATACATAAAAATGTTTTTGTTTGAATTTTTCGTTGATTTTTAGTGCCTTAAATAAATTGTTGAAGTGTGTTTTTCTTTGTTTTTCTTATTTTCTCAATCCATTAAAAATCCAAAAAAATATAAAAATATTTAAAAAACCACTAAAAATATTTTGTTCTTTTGTTTTATTCCTTTTTACTACTTCGTAGGCCGTAAGGCCAATCCGTGCTCCTTGAGTTCGACCCTGTGTGCTATACCAGGTTAATCCAATAGCAGGACCGCTATTTTGGTTTTATCTGATTTTATTGATATTAGTGGTTCATTTTTCTTAATCGAGTGCATTTGATTGCTCGGGTCACAACGACCGATTAGTACCTTTATCCGAGTGATCGATTGTGCGCTCATCAGAATGGCGCCGTTGCCGGGGAGCACGGCTTAGTAGTTTTTGTTTCTGCTTTGTTTTTATTTTCGCGGCTTTTCGCGGCTTTTTCAGAGCTCGCGGCATTTCGCGGCTTTTGTTTCTATTTTATTTTTGTTTTATTTTGTTTTATTTTCTTTCTTTTTCTTTTATTTTTATTTTTGTTTTATTTTGAGTGTTTTTTTTATTTTGTATTTTTGCATATATACCCTCATCTTCAGTTTCATTTATTTTCTTTTTATTTTATTTGATTATGTTGGTCTGACCACTCATCTCTTTTTCTTACGAGGGCCCGAGGACCGCGGAGGCGACTTTCGAGGAGCCGGTGCAACCGAGGAACTTGGAGGCGGTTTCCTTCTCTACGAAGCCACAGGAGAGAGCGAGAGAGAGAGTTGAGTGGGTGAGGGTAGATTAGGCTTTCTTTTTATTTCATTATTATTGTAATAATACATGGACACTCTCAGAGACTGGACATTTGTGGACTTTTGACTTAGCGGGTCTGTTTCGTCGAGCACCGGTGTGCTCGGGGGACCCTTAGGATTTTCGCGGCTTTTTTCGCGGCTTTGGTTTTATTTTCATTTTTTCTGCCTTTTTCGGTGTTTACGCGGTTTTCATCGAGCCCCTAGACTTAGGAATTTCTCTTGCTTGTGCCGTAATTAGTAGGGTCCCCACACTTAATTGCTTGCCTGTTCCTATAGAACGCTAATTGGACTCACTAATAATCCATTAATAAAAATAATCGACTCATCTCCTTCGTAGCCTACGTGCCGCAGCTCACCTTGTAAAGCAATTTCTCCTACCCCCGATTTTTCGGGCAGAGGAGGGTTGGGCCAAGACCGGACCCTTTGGCTTGGAGGTCGGTAACCGATTAGACGGTTCTGCGATAGAAATTGCTCATCTAGGACTCGGTTTTTCCCGCTGCATCATTTAGGTAGTTTATTTCCTATCTTTACATTTATGCGCGGCTCGTATTGCATGTAGAGTGCTGGAGACAGGTACGCATTTCTGACTTTGCATGCATCATTGATTTATCGCGCATCGGCTTTTTCGTCTTCTCCCCCCTGTTTTGGACTAAATAATCAGGAGAACCGAAAAATTCGTTAGGCGTTTGTTTTTATTTGAAAAATATCTAAAAACAAAAGCAATAAAATCGGGAATGCTAATCATACTTGACCTAAAAGACACTTCACTGAAAATCTGTCTTGGGGAGAGTAACCCCCTCCTTGTTTGGTTTGGATGAGCGAGAGAGTGATCCGCACATTAGGATAGAGCCTCCGATCTTTTCTTGACTGATTACCGGCTTTCAGTACGGGACGGTCGGTTGAGAAAGATCTGGATACCTATTGACCTCACGTAATCGCTCTGATAGACTGGATGATCACCTAAAATAAAATTGACAAGATAATTGACCGATCCCTTCGGTCTTCAGCTCTGTGTGCGTAGGTGAATTGGGGGTTTGCTTGTTCATCTTGTTTGATTACCAGATCCCTTCGATCCTTTCTCATCTCCCTCCCTCACCTCCCTTCATTTCTCCTTTCTTCTTCTTCCTTATCCCCGGATGATGGATTCCCCTCACTACGAGCCGACTCTTACGGCTTTTTCTCCATCTTCTGACCATCACTCCAGTCCACCTTCTAGGGAGGTCGGATCTCCGACCAACCTCCCGCTCCCTCCATCCCTTTCATCTCATCACTCTGGGCATGCTGTGCTAGACGTCCGAGGATACCAGCTAGAGCAGATGCGAGACCCGGACGATGTTGTTGCTGAGTTGAGAGCGCACTCCGTTGGGGACCAGAGAGAGCAGTGGAGCTCAGCAGACATATCCTATTCCAGAAGGATGGAGGAGCAGATAGCACATGGAGCTCAGTCAGCTTCTACACTAGGTCCATTCGTCCTGGACTTGGATTACATTCAGCGACTGCCAACGTTTTCAGGAGAGGCGCACGAGGAGCCGTATTGTCACCTGTCCGCTTTCGAGGAGTTTTGTAGAGCACAGAGATATTCAGACGTCACTGCAGAGGAGTTGATGAGCAGGACCTTCCCATTCACGCTTCACGACAGAGCCATGAGATGGCACCGACGATTGGGAAGGACATTCGAGACGTGGGGAGAGCTACGCCGAGAGTTTCTACAGAGATATCTCCCCCCACGTAGAGCAGAGTTTATGCGGTCTTTGATCATGGACTTTTCAGTTGACCCCCAAGAGCCATTGCACGAGGCATGGCCGAGGTTTCTTGACCTCTTGAGGAGATTTGCAGATCACAGACTTCCACTGACAGACTTGATTGAGATCTCCATGCGGGGAATGACCGCAGAGCAGCTTGCACTGGTGATTACCACATGTGGCGGTATACACCGCAGTTCCGACATTCACTTCCTGGACACCATCTCGAGTTTACTTTTACAGAGATCTTCTTCGCGAGATGCCATGGTCGGGGCAACACATGCGGACGATGCAGTACCAGTGCGGTGTGTCACTTTACATGATGAGCCAGCTTCTACACACCAGCCCGAGGATTTGGACGATGCAGTACCAGTGCGGTGTGTCACTTTACATGATGAGCCAGCTTCTACACACCAGCCCGAGGATTTGGATGATGCAACACCATTGACAGAGGAGATGACTGTGATAGCAGAGGTTCGGACCCAGAGCCTACTTGAGTTCCCGTTGGCCTTCCAGTTGAGTTCGAGTCAGCCCCAGAGTTCCCAGTCGACGAGTCTTGGATATCAGATCTTCTGATACTCCAAGAGCCGGAGGAGCCCCAGCTTTTGCAGCCATTGACTCAGCTACTTCAGTTTCCAGTTCCAGAGGAGTCAGTTTCCTTCCTGCAGAGACACTTCTTGGATGCAGACAGTCACCAGGACTCAGCCCAGCAGCCACAACTTGATGAGGGACAGCACTTCGAGAGTACAGACACAGAGAGTCCCGTCTTCGAGCCTTTTGTCCTCCACTCTCACGAGAGAGACACCTTTCCGAAGGACCAGCTGACAGCCAGCATTGTCGCAGAGCGAGGATCAGCCGCAGACACTTTGCCAGCTTCCGCGGTGTTGACTAGTACCTTCTCTTGCTTCCAGATTGCCGAGAGCTACACTTCCGATGATGATGCAGCCTGGTGCACCGAGTGGATACTTGTTAGCAGCGCAGATGCCCATCTAGATCCTGATCCTCTTCTTGTCACTTCTGATCTTGCATCTCTCCCCGAGGGTTATCTGCGGGAGGATGCCGCACTCGATGAGTACTCGGTTTCACCTACTGAGAGTGCTTCCGATCTGGCAAAACACGAAATCGAGTCTTTAGATTATTCTGATTCTGAGTCTTCTCACCTCGACGACCCTCGCGAGGATGAACCCATCCTGGAGATATTCGATGATCTGCCTGATCTTCTTCCATTCTATTCATCAGATATCAGTCTGTTTAGAGAGACTCCTGATCTTGATTGTCCATACCTGCTTGAGACACTGATTGACGTGGAGGATTCTATTACCGATCCATCCTTCTCCACGTTTGATTTCTTCGGCTCTATACTCTCACTCCAGTCTGAACCAGAGCCGATGATTTCTTTTGTGCTATCGGATCCCGATCACTTCTTTCCATATCATTGGCCGGTAGCAGACACCCGCCTGATTGTATACATGGGTGTCTTACTTTACACTGTTGAGTTCGTCGTTGTTCTCATACCGAGACTGCGACGACAGTACGGCATTCGCCTCACCGATGCCGTCCTGAACCTTGATACTGCGTTGTCCTAGCCTTTGCGCCCAGCTAGGGGCGTAAAAACTAGCGCTTGTTGAGAGGCACCTCAACATTGTACTCTTTTGTATATACGTATTTCGTCTAATTTTGATCTTTCTTTCTTCCGTTCTTATTTTCACCCCAGGTCTCGCTTAGGATTATCTTTGCTATACTTAGGATATTGCTCATCCTAAGTATAGGGGGGTGAAAATACCTGGTTGTTCATTCGTTCTGTTCCATCGCTTCTGTTGTTGCCTATACTTAAGGTTCTTCACCTTAAGTATAGGGGGAGTGATGCCCCTCCTTCTTGTATATATTCGTTGATCTTCTTCGTATCTTGCTACCCCTGTTTTGCTGCCTATACTTAGGGATCTTTCACCCTAAGTATAGGGGGGGTAGACCCTGTACATTCTCCACTCAGGTTTTTCCTTAGTATACAGCCTGCTATACTTAGGATTATTTGATCCTAAGTATAGGGGGAAGACCCGAGACCCTTTTGACTTTTCTATTCTCTTCTTCTTCTTTGTATATAGCCCTCCTTTTCACTTCCCTATACCTAGCACGAGTTATGTCTTCTTCATCGCTCTTGACTCTGAGGACATCGTTCGAGCTAAGTATAGGGGCGTGTGTATATATTTCATATATACTTTAGCCATAACTCGTACTTTGTGTGAGTGTGTTAATAAATAAAATGGCTAAAAACCACAAAAATTAAAAAATTTTCATGTACATAAACTTCTTTTATTTGCACATAAATAGCTAGTGTACAAATTATTTTTGTAAAATGATTTCAAAAATCTTTTGTGTAAAGCTTGGGTAAATATTTTCGTATCAAAATTATGTATATAGTACAAAATTTTTCCAAAATGTTTTGAAAATCAAAAGTTTGCAAAAATCTTGTGTAAATGTGTGTAAATATCTTTTTGCAAAACTTGCACTTCATGCATCATCCATTCATGATTTCAAAACATTTTTCAAAAATTTTGCATGATTGTAAACTTTGTGTAAATAAGCATCTTTTGTACATATGTATATAGTTTTTCTGGATGATAGTTGACATTTAAACTAGCCTGGAATCAAATTGAGAAATGGAGCTTGATTAAGATCTTAATCCACCTAACTTCTAAGAGGAACCTTATAGGGCTTAGGTTTAAGGCTTTTCAGGTCCATGGTGACTTAATTCTTTGAGTCCACTAGGCTATGATCACATGTCATCTCAGTGAGCCTAAGTAGAGCATTTAACAACAACACATGACTCATATAGACAATGGCTTTACTTGGACACCAGCACTATGCACCGAGCTCTCTACGGATGAAGTGGTGAGGAGGCAGTCTTCCTTGACTTGGGGTAGCATATGAGGGTAGTACTTCTAGACGGAACCTCTCTTCTTCTTTTAGTGAAGGAAGTGCGTCTCAACTTGGTCTGGTTGCCATGAGGTCTAACGACGGGAGTTGTGGGTTGCAATAAAGCTTCAAAAGAGGGATAGTCTACTGGCTCAAGAGGAAAAACTCCTTGTATATATGCTGCACATGTATATGTTGTACAGATGCACTTGAAAAAAAAGTGCAAAAAGAAAATAACTCCAAAAAAGTGGTGGGTCTGAGAGAAAATGATAATCCCACCGGAGTATGTATATAGAGTGCAAAGCGTGGTTTCATGATCCACCTGTTGTAGCTTGCAGCAGGGAGACTTGGCTACACTGGACAAGCTCCCAAAGGTACTTGGCTACACTGGCCTTGACCCATTCTCTTCTTCCCCCGCTTCTTGAGCCGGTTGAACTTGAACTTAGAAGGGAATACCCCGCTCCTCGAGGAAAGAGTGGCCAGATTGAGGTCATAGAGTTACCTTGTTGGGGAGGGTTGTCAAGTTGCCATTTCTGAGGTGGAGAGCTTAGACCTCACATTCACAGGACAAGAAAAGATTCATGGTCTTCAGGGTTTGTGATTGATGACTTGTTCTGATCTGGAGCATTGAGGAGTCTTGGTTATAGATTAGTGGAACTTAGAGGCTGTTGAGTTTTAAGCTTAAGTCTAAATAAGGTTCCGACACATTAATAATCCAAAGATCTGATCGAGCTCCATACCTCAATTTAATGAAGGCAAGTTTAATAATCAACCTTGATCCATGTACATCCTCTTTTTCTTTTTCTTTCTTTCTTCTTCACTTCTTTTTCAAATAAGTGTTTGCTAAGGGACTAGCAAAGTTAAGTATAGGGGGGTGATGAATACCCATTCATCACTCTTTATTCTTATATTTTAGCTACAAAAACCTTTGCAAATACATGTAGATATGTGTAAATAGGAATAATTACCAAAAGCATGCATTGTGTAAAAACCTATAATTAGCATGTTTTTGTGCAAAAATAAAAGAATAAAGATTAAAAAGGAAAAAGGGAAATATTTAGAATAAATATTGAGCAACCTAACCCAAGTGAGGGCTCAGCATGGGCCTGACCGCATAAAAGCCAAAGTAGAGGGAGATAGGGGCTTATGAGTGTAAATATTTATGTAAATAGAATAAAGATATTTTCCTCACCAAAAACATGCTTGTAAATACTTGTATATATTTATAAATATAAAATCAAAAGAAAAATTTAAAAATTAAAAAGAAAACAAAAACACATCTTGTATAGTCACCTTGTACATGGACCACTCCTATGTATTTATTTAACCTTGTAAATAAATAGAATTAATTTCCAAACTTTTTGTAAATAGTCTCTATTATATATTGTAAATAAATAAAATAAAAACAATCAAAACAAAAATCAAAATAAAAACAGCAAAATTAAAAATACAAAAATATATTGTACATATACCATGTATATGAATGTATATATGTATTTATTTCACTTATGTAAATAAATAATAAAAATAAAATAAAAATTCCTTTTTATTCCTTATTTTATTCTATAAATAAATAAAATATAGATAGGAATAAAATTACATAAAAATAATAATTAAAAATCAAAAAAATCAAAAACCCTAATAGTGTACATATACCTATGTATTACATACTATGTATATACCTCATTTTTATTTCCAAAAATTAATTAAAAATCACAAAAAAATAGAAAAAAATAAAAGAAAAATATTTCATGTTTTAAGCTTTTACTGAATCGGGCCCTAGCTACCCTTAATATTCATTTCAAAACTCAGCCACGTGGCCCATTCCTATTGGGTCCTGGGGATGTTGACCGCTCGGTCAACTACCCCCCCCAGGACCACCTCCCGCGGATCTGGGTCGTGGACCCGACTTCTCGAAATTTCGCCCGCTCGACCCGATCATCATTTTACCAAACCCCGGCTCCGTTTTGATCCTCCCACATCCGACATCTTCGCCGGGCATACACCTTGGGATCCGCGCGCCTCCTCGACCTACCCGAGCCATTCTTAGCCGGACCCCTCCAGCGTACATAAGCGAGCTCCGCCACTCGATTGATCCATCTTTGGTCCCTTGTCTCCACCCCCAGTGAGTTCCAGAGCGCCCGCAAGAGTGACAGCTTGCGTCCCGACCTGTCGAAGCGAGGAGAGGGAGCTTGGCCATCGATCCGGCGAGCCCAGCCGCCGCAGCTCCGCCACCCGCGTGAGCTCCGAGCCTCGGAGCGAGACGATCCTTGAGGCGACGACCAGGAGCATCGGCAGCTCCTCCCCAGTCTCTCCGACCACCCAGGTAACCCCTTAGGCTTCCCGTTTCCTTTAATTTCCGTTTACGCCCAAATCGCGCCACCGCCGCATATCTTCGATTCCGACCATCCCTTCACTCCGCTCGATCATCGGAACCGACCATCGCCTTCGCCATCTCCCCGCGCACCTTCTTTACCCCTCCAGCCAACCCAGCTTGCACAAGAGCTGGGAGTCGAGCTCTTCCGTCCACCACCTTCGCCGGAGCTCGCCGCTTCGACCCACCGTTCACCCCCACTTCGCCTAACCGGGTCGAGGCAGTTTGCCCTCGACCCGCGAGTCTCATGAGCTATTTTGCAGGTGCTACCGAGCCTATCTGAGGGCTTCGGTCATTCAGGCCAGGAGGCCCAGCTCCGCCGACCTCGCCCGAGCTCCTCGGAGCTCGGCTCGATCATCGGAGCATCGCAGCAGACGCAGGAGCACTCCAGCTTTCTTCTCTGACCATCAGAGTGCTCCTAGGAGGAGCATAGCGCACGCCCGAGCCCGGCGAGTCTCGCCGAGCACCTGTTCTTCCAGCATCCTCCATCGCCGTCGGATCAGCCTCCGGCTCCAGGCGCCATCCGGACCGTTCGTTCCTGGAGCCCCCTTTGACGTCAGATCTGAGGAGTCTGATCCCAGCCGTTAGATCGACACGTGGCTCGGCCGTTACCGTTGGATCAGCCCGAGGACCCCAGTGCTGGAGTGCCACCTGCCCTCGACCGCTCGATCAGCCACGTGGCAGCCATCCAGCCCTTCCGCATAATAAAGTGTAATTTACCCTTAGGCCTTGTCTTTATTTTTATTTAGTTTTAGTCCTGTAAATATTAAAGTCAGTTGTTTAGTTTTAGGGCTATTTGCATATTGGACCCTGTGCTTTACTTCATTTGCATTTATACCCCTGCCAGTTGTGGACACGTGCATCGACACGTGATATTTTGGTTTATTTGCAATAGAGACCCCTGTAGTTCTGGATGTTATTGAATGAATGAAATCTTTTACTTATTTGCATTTATACCCCTGTGCGTGGTTTATTTGAGCATGTGCGATATAGTTTGGGTGTTTTGCAGATAGGCCCCTGGACTTTTGGTACCTGTTACCAATAAGTCCTCGGGACTTATTTTTATTACATTTGGGTCCCTGAGTGCCCCAGGCACGCGCGTGGCTGGGTATTTTGCACCAGACCCTCCAGAACTTTGGGTATTTGCACTTTGGTCCCTGTGCACAGTACCCTCTCTTTATTTTTGAATAAAATAGCAAATCACCTCCAAATCCAACGAAAATTGAACACATGGCTCCTGCCATGATGTAAAATTTTTGTAGATTTTTGAGGACATTTTTGATTTCATTTGATATTTTTAAAAATTCAAAAATCTTCATTTTTACTACTGTCTAACTTGAAAAATCACAAAAAAATATCAAAACTATTTTAAAAATTCTATAAAAATTACCCACTGTTTGTCTTGATTAGTTTGATTTTCTAGCCAATTTTGGCTATTTTTCATTACTGAAAATCACTAAAAACTTATAAACACTCAAAAACCTATAAAAATTCTAGTAAATAAATTAAAAATCCAAAAATAATAAAAGTGGTACCTACATTTTCCTTGTTTCATCTTCTTTACAGGAAAATTACCTCCACGCCATTTTGAGGCTCTTAGATATTTTATCTAGGGCTTTTTGGCTCGGCTAGACAGTACACACTGTTTGTTTCACTTTTTGATTTTTAAAAAATTATATAAACATCAGAAAATTCTCAAAAATTCACCAAAAACACTAAAAAAATATAAAATACATAAAAATATTTTTGTTTGAATTTTTGGTTGATTTTTAGTGCCTTAAATAAATTGTTGAAGTGTGTTTTTCTTTGTTTTTCTTATTTTCTCAATCCATTAAAAATCCAAAAAAATATAAAAATATTTAAAAAACCACTAAAAATATTTTGTTCTTTTGTTTTATTCCTTTTTACTACTTCGTAAGCCGTAAGGCCAATCCGTGCTCCTTGAGTTCGACTCTGGGTGCTATACCAGGTTAATCCAATAGCAGGACCGCTATTTTGGTTTTATCTGATTTTATTGATATTAGTGGTTCATTTTTCTTGATCGAGTGCATTTGATTGCTCGGGTCACAACGACCGATTAGTACCTTTATCCGAGTGATCGATTGTGCGCTCATTAATATTCTCGTTGATAATTCTAAGCCTTTAATGGATGATCGCCTCATTACTATGAGAAAGGCTGTTAGAAATGTTCGAGCTTCCCCTCATTATCCTTTGGAAGACTTCGTTGCATACACCAAGATGAGTCCAAGCTACAAATGCTTTATCTCCTTTTTAGATGCTTATCATATTCTTAAAAATATTAATGATGTCCAAAATGATCAGAAATGGGTTAATGCAATGGAAGAAGAAATGAAAGCCTTGGCAAAGAATGATACTTGGGATATTGTTAATGTCCCTAAGGATGCTCCCTTGTTGGGTCTAAATAGGTATATACAATTAAATATGATCCTGATGGAAATATTGATCGATTCAAAGCTCATCTTGTGGCTAAAGGATATAGTCAGAAATATGGTATTGACTACCTTGAGAATTTTGCTCATGTTGCTTAAATGAATACAATTGAGGTTGTTATTTGCCAGAAGCTCATTTTTCATGGAAAATACACCAACTTGATGTAAAGAATGCTTTCCTGAACGGTGATCTCAAAGAAGAAGCAGTGTTGCAGAAGACGGTATTCGATATTCAGTCGGAGGGGTCACTGAATAGAGAATAATCGGTATTCGGGGGACTATTCGGAATTATTCGGTTTTGTATTTTTTAATATAAAAATTATTTATAATACATGTATTCTTATATTTTTATACATATATGGTCATTATTTAACATGAATCCAAGATAGAAGTACCAATCAATATAATAGATATATAGAATTTGACAATTGTGGCGATACCGTGGTAAAATGTAATCCATAAAAATTGAAAATTGAAAATAAAAAAAATAAAAATGTCAAAAGTCAAACTCCAGTCGGCCTAATAGTCGGGCCAGTCGGCCGAATAGTCGGCCGACTATTCGGTCGGGCCGACTATTGGCCGACTGGGGGTCTATTCAGTCGGAGACCCCCCCGCATCGCATAGTCGGACCGACTATTCGAGATAGTCGACCGACTATTGCAACACTGAGAAGAAGTATATTTGAAATTGATGCTTGGGTTTGAGAATGATGGTAAGTGTTGCGAACTAAAGAGATTGTTGTATTGACTGAAACAATCTCTAAGAGAATGGTTCGAATGTCTACGCGTGTTCATGATTAGGAATGGATATACTCAAGTGAATGGAGACCACACTCTGTTCGTAAGAAGACACGATGACAAAAGGTGTATTCTTTTAGGTTATGTGGATGACATGATTCTTACAAGTGACGATGAGGTGGAACTTCTTAGGATAAAGAAAACACTTGCAACTGAGTTTGAATTGAAAGACTTGGGGAAGCTAAAGTACAACATAGGTATTGAGATGGCTCGATCTCTAGGGGGTATGTGTCTGTAAAGCCTTTAACTTGGCATATCTCGGATCCTATATAATAAGATCCGTCTCGTTAAGAGGAAACCACCGGAATTTGTTTCGTGTGAATCGGACTTCGTTTCGATTTATTATGATTTTCAGAAGAATGAGAAGTAAGGAGGGTTAAGATGTCATTAACTCATAATGACTGTCATTAAGACTAATTGATATATTTAAAGAAATTAATGACGGATTGAAAACCGCTAATGATCATTAGCAAACACTAATTAATAGTTAGCAAAAAATAAGCATAAGTCGCGAAAGTTAAATCGTAATTAGTAAAAGTTAATCACGATTAATGTTAATTAAGCTATCATTAGCGAATCTAGAATACTGTAGAATGTTCTAACTTAAGCCCCTAATTTGGCATAAGTTTTGGCTAAAAGCACGAGCCAAAACCATGGGCCGCTAAACCATGGTTAACGTCTAAATTATGGTTTTCTAACCATAGTTAGTGATTTTTTGGAGCCTATAAATAGACCCCTCTACCCATTCATTCTCTACGATTTCCACTACCAGCACCATCCCAAGGGTTAGGGTTGAGAGGTCGGGAGGAGGAGTGGGGGGCATGGAAGGCCGTATCCCAATATATCGGCGATATATCGGTATCGACATGTCACCGATATATCGCCGATATGTCCGATAAGGCGAGCTGAATCCCGATGTCGGCGATAAGACGTCGATATATCGCCGATATATCAGTATCGAAATGATATCGATATCAATACCGATATCGATATGTCCTTCCGTGGTGGGAGGCGAGGGAGGAGTGCTAGCGAAGCGCTGTCGAGAGAACGAGGAGGAGAAATGTATGATCCTCTCTTAGTTTGTTTCGTAAGCTAGGATTTCAATTCATCCTTTTTTCTTGCAAGTTTTGTTCTTGATTCATCTTTCTTTTCGATTTGTTTTTTGTTGTGGTTCGAGGAGAAATCTGTGTAACACCCTACTTAGGTGCGGGCGGCTATACACGTCAGTGAACCCTGTGATTCGTCACACATTCACTCGTCTAAGATGCGTGGTGTCTACCGATTCTCCATCGCTTATGTTTCTATTCTTTCAATTATGCTTTATAGTTATTTTGATGGAGAAATCTGTGTAATACCCTAGTTAGGTGCAAGCGGCTATGCACGTCTGTGAACCCTGTGATTCGTCACACATTCACTTACCTAAGATGCGTGGTGTCTACCGATTCTTCATCTCTTGTATATTCTTTCAGTTTTGTTGTTGTTTTCCTCTCGGTTGATTTTATAAAGGAAATTCTTTTCATTTTTATTTTGAAATATGTCCCGATATTGGGAGAAACTCTGTCGAAATTTTCCGAGGAATATGTCCCGATATAAGGGGTAACTCTGCCGAAATTTTCTGAGAAATGTCCCGATATAAGGGGAAATTCTGGCGTAGTTTCCCAAAAATATGTTCCGATATAAAGGGGAACTCTGCTGAAATTTCAAGAGAAAATATGTTCTTCGAGTTCTTCGTGTTCTCCGTGTTCTTCATTCGTTCTTCGCGTTCTTGACGCGTTCTTTGCGTTTTTTATACGAAAATGAAATTCGATCTTTTCAGGAGCCTTAAAACATCCTTTCTGAAAACGAAAAACGATAAAGCCTTGCATACGTAAGAGAGCTCGATTAGGTAACGAAATCCTTCCTTTTCCTGTTGGGTTTCATACGAGATTATTGAAATTCTTGATTTTATGTTCTTTGCTACGAAGAACCCTAATTTTGGTTATTTTTGAAAAAGTCTAAAGAGTTGCTTTGTGATTCCCAGTAAAATAAGGTTTAAGCATCAAATTGATGCGGTGAATTTGAAAGTTAAGGTTTGGGAGTTAAAATAGCCATAAATACGAGTATATATGCATATGAATAATATCTATGTGAGTCTATACTAAGTGTTGCTGATTATGCAAGTTGATAACTTAACAAAAGAATTACATCATGGGAATTGATGTCGTTTGTGTTGGATCCTGAAAAGGATCGTATGTCACGTTAAGAATGACTGGGAATAACTGTAGGTCGGGCATGCAACCTGTAGGTTTGTCAGAAGGAACCTGTATTGGTGTTTCCCTACCTAGGTGGTACACGAGTGCCCTGTTATGATAAGTGCGCACGAAATAAATGATTTACAACGCGTGGTACCGGGAGCCAATATCTTCGGGTTGAACGACAGAAGATGTGGTCGTGTCATGTTGAGGCACGGGTGGTTCAATAACGGTTGGGTCACGGTAATATATATTTAAAGCCGCTAGGTTATATGATTAAATGTTAACCTGATGTTTTACGCAATCGAGTCCTTGAGGACGGTGCGTTCATTAGTTTTCGAGGCTGAGGGTTTGTGATCCTGTTTAATGAAAGAAAAGAAAATTGTCAGGGTAGTCTTGGAAGATTGGTTGAGGTGACATGCGGTGACATAAGCTTTCCAAGATCAACACAATCTCCAATCCTGAAGTGTCCACAGCTTCGGAGTCCAAGGATGGTGGGGTTCCTCTGGACTAATCCCTGATGTGGAATAGAAATGAATATGGCTTAAATTAATGAAAGGATTGTAACTTTTAATGACAACAAGTTTAGAAAAATCATATAATTTGTTTGCTTTTCTATTCTTCGTTACTTAGCATTTGCTAATTTTTATCCTGTGATTTATGGAAACCCAACAGATGTCGGTGAGCCAACGCAAGGATATTAGTAGACATCTAGCCAGCCACAATAGCTTTACTTTGTAAGGTAGTTAGTAATCTTTTATATATTTTCCTTTCAAGCTGATGTACATGTAAATGGTTTTAGTGGGACAATGTATCATTTGAACTTTATTTTGTGGATGGAAAAGAGTTGAAATACTTTCTTCGGAATATACTTAATTTGTAGTCTATTTCTAAATATTAGTTGTGATTGCTAAATAAATTATTTTTGAGTAACCAAATCCGGTTATGGACGGCCCGGAATTGGGGAGGTGACATTGTCTAAGTCAAATAAAACACACTCTTGATTTGCTAAAGGAATGTGGTATGTTGGGATGTAGACCTACTACTATCCCTATTGAGGCAAATCATAAACTTGCTAAGAAGATGGCGCGCTCCTTAATGTTGCAGAAAAAGGAAGATATCAAAGATTGGTGGAACGTTGATTTAGCTTACCCTCATAAGACAAGATATTACCTACATGGTAAACGTGGTAAGTCAATTCATGCATGCTCCAACCACCTCTCATGCTAACACGGTGAATAGAATTCTAAGCTATATAAAAAGATCACCGGGAAAAGGGCGTATGTTCAAGAAAAATCCTGAAGTTACAATTGAGGGATACGTTGGTGCGGACTGGGCTGGTTCTGTGGATGACATAAGATCCTCTTCACGCTATGCGACATTTGTGTGGAAATCTGGTTATTTGGAGAAGTAGAAAGCAGAATGTGGTTTCAAGATCAAGTGCTGAAGCTGAGTATTGTGCTCTTGCAAATGGTGTCACCGAAAATCTATGGCTAAAAATTCTGTTAAATGATTTGGATATCAAAGTGAATATGTCGATGGAGATGTTTTGTGACAACAAAGCTGCAGTAAACTTGTTCAACAATCTTGTAATGCATGATAGAACAAAGCATGTGGAGATAGACAGACATTTCATCGGTGAGAAGATTGATACTAGACTGTTGTGTCTTCCTTACTTGAAGTCTACCGATCAGATTGTTGATCTTTTCACAAAGAGGCTACCTACTGTACAATTTGAGATGAATGTTGGCAAGTTGGGTATGGTTGACATGTATGCCCAACTTGAGGGGGGGTGTTGAGTGGTTTAATTGGTAAATGGATCTTGGGATGAGGGACCATTTACTCATCATTTATATATTGTACTCATTCCCCCTTATTGAAAGAGAGAGTGAAGGAAGATCCCTAATCTCAAGTGAGGGAGATTAGGATTTTAGTGTGCTCCTGTGGTTTTTCCTTCATCGTAAGATTTTCCACGTAAATGCTGGTGTCAATATTCCTGTTCTTCAATCATTGTCTTCAACACTAGTAAAGTATGTCCTTCATTAATTGCCTTCATAAAAAATTTCGTCTGTTGTGGTGAATCTTTGTATAATTGTTCTTTGCTTTGTAGATTGAAATTTAAATTGCTAATGTTATTGTATTGTATGCTTCTAATCGATAATGTGACCTTTATATGCAGATTGTTAAAATCCCGCTAATATTTAAGTCCGTTATCCATTATCTGGGTTCCTATATTTTTCCATTACTTGAAGAAGTACGTGAAGATTTTTGTTCTAGCTTGAGAAGTGCATCCGTTGCCCCTTTCTCGGAGGTTTCAAGCATTTGTGCACGCCAAGAAAGAATTTATGAAGTGAGGGTAGAAACTTGGAAAAATGGACCTAACAATTCCGAAGATGATTATAGGCCCATGCCTGGTGATATTCTTCTCTTCACAGCTGTGAATCCTGCAACTGTTTCCGATGTTAACAGATTTGGAAGAAGTTTCCATTTGGCAGAAATTACTAGATCGGAGGGAGACAAGGAATCACTAACAAGCTTTCAAGTTAAAATGTCAGAGAAACTCGAAGGTTATGATGACATGCTCAATCCTTTCTTTGCTGTGTGCTTGTTAAATTTGACTGCATATGGTCGCGTATGGAAAGCCCTCCATGTCGGGAATTCAGCTAACAGAGATGAGAGTATGATTAAGGAGGTCTTAAGCACTAATAACTTGTCTAAGGTATGTCTAGGTTTCCACCGAATTTGATTATTGTATCATTGATGCTTTCTTGTCATAATATGCTATTGTAGAAGGCCATTACTCAAACTTTTTTGTTAATAAATTGTGTTTTAGCAGTGTTTTGGTTAATTTTGAGCAAGCATTCCCAATATATTCTTGTGATAGATACAATGATATGTGATCATGCTTTTTATCCATATAGTAGTGACATGTTCGTTATGTACATGTTAACTATATCATCTTCTTTTCTCTGTCTTTTTTCTTTTGATTTTTTATTTGAACCTAACGGACTCTTGATTCCTGACATTTAAGAAATTATAATCCAATGATAGCTAGCACAAAAAAGAAATGCACTTTATTTCAGCTTTACCCAGATGAACTATTTCCTTGCTGAATTAGTGTTTCCAAGTGCTTACCATATAATAGTATCGGAACGGTTTCAATGCTATGGATAAAAGCCATGCATACCATCCTGGTAACCGTGAGGATCGCATGATAATCCTATGATTCCAACTTGTGAAAACCCGGGGCCATACACCCAGTTGATTTGATTAATTACCTTAGACACTCCAGGTTTTGATTTGAAAGTTTTAATTGTCATCTCTCATGACAGAATGCAGGGTGCGACCGTTGCAATCTTGATATTGGAAGTAGCACTATTTCAGAATGTTTGTCCGAGTTGAATGAATCCCAGTCTTCTGCTGTGATTGCCTGTGTTGCTGACATGCAATGTAATCACCAGCCTACGGTAAATCTCATTTGGGGTCCTCCTGGAACCGGAAAAACCAAAACAATCAGTGAACTGCTTTGGATGTCGATTTCCATGAAGCACAATATTCTTACTTGTGCTCCGACTAATATATCCCTCATTGAAGTTTCTTCTCGATTTCTTGGCCTAGTTCGAAGAAAAAGAACTACTCGAATTGGCAATGACACTGCAATCTGCCTGCTTGGTGATATTCTGTTGGTGGGAAATAAGTGGCGATTAAAGATCCCTGAAGATACGGATTTGCTTGAGATTTTTCTGGATCATCGTATTGATAGACTTGTTCGATGCTTTGCACCATCTTGTGGATGGGGACATTGTTTTTCGTCATTCCAAGATTTTCTTAAGAACTACAAATCTCATTATGTAGATGCGAGAAAAGAACATGAAGCGGGCAAGTCACTCAAGGCTCATGCGGATAGTTCTAATGTTTATAAAAAATTTACCACGCTGGCGGAGTTCTTCAGAATGAGATTCAGTGCACTTGCATCGCCGCTTAGATTTTGTGTTATTGATTTATGCACCCATATGCCCATGTCATTTCTTTCGGAGACCAGACTTGGTTACTTAAAGGGTCTGGTTAACATACTCGATCATTTTGACAAATTACTGTGCAGAATAACTGATGAGGACCTCAAGTCATCTTTAAAAATCTGTGGAGGATTTAGTGTATCCGATGATGAAGATGAGACGTTGATGATGGTTGGTAATCCAGCAAATTTATTCTGTAGTACTTGGAGGAAATGTTTGAATAATCTGAAGTTGCTACATGGTAATATGCCAGTCCCTACTTTCTTCGAAAAAGAAAGGGTTCGTGAATTCTGTATTAGTTCCTCAAAAGTTGTTTTCTGCACTGCTTTGACATCTTTCAAGATGATTGGGGTGAAATCATTTGATATATTGGTTGTTGATGAAGCCTTGCAACTAAAAGAATGCGATTCAACTGTTCCCCTGCAAGTTGGCGGCATTCGACATGCCATACTAATCGGCGATGAGCATCAGCTACCATCTACTGTGAAAAGCAAGGTTTGTAATCATTACAATTTTTGTTGTTGTCCTTGTATATGTGTACTTATAAATCAGCATTCTGTGCTTATTTTCCAGCTCAGTGAACATGTTGGTTTTGGAAGAAGCTTATTCGAAAGATTAAGCACTTTGGGGCATCCAAAGCATCTGCTGAAGATGCAGTACAGGATGCATCCCTCAATTAGTTTATTCCCCAACAAGACATTTTATGCTGGCCTCATTGTTGATGCACCCAATGTCTCTTGCCGAAGTTACAAAAAAAGCTTTCTGCCAGGAAAGATGTACTGTACATTTTCCCTTATAAATGTGGTTGATGGAAAGGAGGAACTTTTGGAGGTTGGGCATAGCATGAAGAATGTGATGGAAGCTGCTGTTGTGTTGCAAATTGTGCAGAATGTCTTCAATGGTATGATATAGTTTCTGCGCATTTATATCAATTCTGTTTTGTTGGTTTTTGCCATTTATATTTGTAAAGGTTCTGGCAGTTATAACTATATTCTTTAGCTACGTGGGTTGTGCACTAATCTGAACATGAACTTGTCATAGTTCTTCCAAGGTTGGTAACACAATCACAAGATCAACATCATTACGTCACAAGTTGATCAAAGTCATGCTGTATTGATAGAGTAATTGTTGGAGTTCGTTATACACCTGTGAGATTAGGATAGGAGACAATCTAATGTTGGTACGTATTTCCGCATCTCCCCAAGGCAAATTAATTGTAGCTGATTGTTTATCATGTAGATCAACATCTACTCCATGTATCAAACTTCATAACATGACCATAACATGTGTGGATTTATCACATATCAATGTTGGACTAGCTTTAGATTCGAGTGTATTTTAAACTTAGCCCATATGTTAGAATTGGATGTGTTGTGTTGCGTACTAGAGCAAATTGATTTTGGATGTGGATCTGTTTATCCGTTGAACATATAAATTTGGTTCACATAATTACATATCGTTATATACAGTTGCTTGAGCACTGTCTCAAGTCCTTAGATGCGTCGGTATATACAGTGAAACCCTCAGTGTCGGAGGGTACAATGAGGATAGATGCAGTGGTTAAACGTTCTTTCAATGTCTGAAAGTTGGTTTCACAAGTATTAGACCATACAGACAACGCCTCTTTCTGAGTTAACCCAATCAAAGGCAAAGCTATTCATGAAAAATCTTTTACGAACCTTCTGTAATATCTTGCTAGCCCTAGAAAAGATCGTATTTCTATTATGATCTTTGGACGCTCCCAACTCATCTTCGCAGTAATCTTTGTTGGACCAACAGATATAATTGCCCTTGAAATGATATGTCCTTTAAAGGAGACTTTGCTTTGCTAAAAATCACACTTGTTATACTTGGCATGCAAGTTATTCTTCCTTTAGTGTCTCAAGTGCTCATTGAAGTTGATGTTCATGTTGTTTTTCCTTAGAATAGATGTGTATATAATTAATAAATACTACCACAAAGTAATCTAGGCACTGACTAAATACCTTCTTCATAAGATCCATAAAGGTTGCTGGTGCATTTGTCAGTCCAAAAGGCATGACTAATAATTTGTAATGTCCATATCTAGTATGGAATGTTGTTTTAAGAATATATGAGTCTCTAATTCTTAACTGATGGTATTCAAATCTTTGTTCAATCTTCGAGTATACGTTGGATCTTGTAACTGATCAAAGAGGTCATCTATTCGTAGCAAAGGATATCGGTTTTTTATTGTCCTTTTAATAAACTGTTGATAGTCAATGCATAATCGCAACGAACCATCTTTCTTTCGCAAAAAGGATCGGTGCACCCGATGGTGTAGTACTTGGGCGAATGAATCCTTTATCCAGAAGTTCCCGCAGTTGCACCTTTAACACACATAACTTGACTGGTGCCTTACAATATGGTGGAATAGAGATTGGTTGAGGTGGTTATCCAGGTAGTTCATCTAGAAAAACATTTGGGAATACATACTGTAGGAACATCTTCTTTCCTTTGCTTTGATTTGGTGGTACATACGTAGGATAAATAGCCTTGTGCCCTTAAAGTAGTGATATATGCTACCTCATCATTACAAGTCTTTCCACTGAAGTGGAATTCTATAGAGTTAGGAAGGCGAAAGGTTACTACTTTCTGGAAACAGTAAAGGCACGCATGATACTTTTCCAATTAGTTCATCCCAAGGATTGGGTTGAAATCATCCTTTCAATATGTAGCAGATAAGCATGTAATTGATTTCCTGTAATCTGTATAACACAATCATCTAAGATCTCTTGAATTATAAATACTTGACCTCTTGGTCCCTTAATTGGATATGGTTTTTCTACTTCTATTGAAATCTTATCTTTATGGTAGGAGTCAAATAAATTTTAGTACCTAAGAAGGGCCTCCTGTACCCTTAGCTCTAGCATTCACATGTCTAGATGCCTTGAGTTTCTCAGCCTAGTGTTGAGACTCTAATCTAATGCTAGTTGTCTTTGCCCCTTCTCTTGGTGCATCGGCATCAATGTAACCATTTTCCTAGTCAAGTATGGTTTGCCATGATCCTTAGGTGAATCAATGCAATCGATTAGTTCTTATTCTACCTAACATGATCTACATTAGGGTCATTAATTTGTAAATGGAATATTTTTGCTGTCAATCTTTTAGATCGAAGGATTTTAACATTTCCTTAGTTTTTGAATACTAATAATAACTATTAATTACTGAATCCACTGGAGTAACCTGGCTCTGCTACCTATTTGTCACGACCCCATCTCTAGGTCGTCGGATCCTCCCATTTACTAGATCTTGTTACTCAACAACAAGGTTAATCAATAGTAGCAACTAACATTCAGAAACAGACTGCGGCAATATACTACAGAGAGAAAGCATCTTACTATTTTCCATATACGAAATAAGGATTATACAAAAAATATCCCGTCATATTCTTTTACATGTACATCAAGCTGAAGGAAAATGTCAGTAAAGAACCACCAACTATCTTATACTATAATCTACTACTGTTGAGTACTTGATTAAGGTCATTGCGGTGGCTCAATGATATATGTTGGGTTTCCAGAAATCATAGGATAAAGATTAGCGAGTTCTAAGTAACAAAAAGGAGAATAGTAAAGAGCTAGTGTAGTCTAGCTCCTTATATTCCACGTCGAGGATTAATTCATGTGATATTTCAGGTGATCTCTCAAATTTTCGGTAGAGTATCCCCTTATATCAGGTGATATTTCAAGGGAAATTTCGGCAGTCTCCCCTTTTATCGACTGATATTTTAATGGAAAATTCGACAGAGTCTTCCCTTACATCGGGTGATATTTCAAGGAAAATTTCAACAGACTCTCCCCTTACTTTGAGAGAAACTCGAAAGAAAGTTCGAATCTTTGAAGAAATGGATCATAACATGAATTAAAAGGATCTAATTACCTCTTTCTCGAAGCCATCGAGGAGAGGAGCGCTTCGTCTTCCTTCTCTTCTTTCCGGCAACGCTTCATTGGCGCTTCTTCCCTGCCTTCCTCCCCTTCTCTCAACTTCTCAACTCTAGCCCTTGGTGGTGGTGGGTGGTATGGAACTTGGAGAGAATGAATGGGTGGGGAGGGGATGTTTATAGGCCTCTAAGGTGCGTGCATGTCATCCCCATTAACATCCTGTCAGCAGGACCAGCAGATCACCGTTCGCCTGTTGTTTCATACGATCCCAATCAGCTACCCCCATCATTGTCAAAACCATGGGCTGCCCATGATTTTTCCCAAGCTTATCTCGATGCCCACAGTTTATGCACGACAAATTGGTGCTTGAAGAATAAATTTGATTGTCATCTCAGTTTATGCACCACAAATTGATTTAGATAAAAGGACTAAACAAGCTTTTTGGAGGATTTGGATAAGAGTCTACAAGGAATCCCACAAAGAGAGGTGATTTGCATCAGTGGATATCTTAATGGACATGTGGGAAAAGATGCTTCAGGGTATGTTAGTGTTCATGGAGGACATGGTTTTGGGGTAAGAAATGAAGAGGGAAAAGCCATCCTGGATTTTGTAACGGCATATGATCTTTTCATAGCAAACACTCTTTTCAAGAAGTGGGAGAAACGTTTAATTACTTATAAGAGTGGGCCAACTAGAACACAGATAGATTACTTTGCGTTGAGGAGAAGAGATCGGTTGTGTTGTAAAGACTAAAAAGTAATCCCAGGAGAGAGTTTGACAACCCAACATCGTTTGTTAGTCTTGGATGTACAAATGAAAGGGCTGGTAAAGAAAAGGAGGGTTTCTAAGATAACTAGAACTAGATGGTGGAATCTTCGACTGAAGCAAGTGAGCTTCAGGTGTTGCTATTTTATCCATGTTTGAATCAAACAATTAAAACACAAAAAATGAAAGGATTTACTTGGAAAACCCTAGGGAGAGGGAAAAATCATGAAGGCGCACAATCCCTATTCTCACTTACTGGAGTTTAGGGCTCTCTTCTTTAAAAACTTATTTCCAATGAGGTGGATGAGTACAATATATAGAGGATGGGTAAAGAATCTCTAATCCTAAGATCCAAGTACCCATATAAGCACAATAGCTCAACACTCCCTCTCTAGTTGTGTATACATATCTATCATGCCCAACTTGCCTACATTCAACTCAAATTCTGCTGTAGGCAGCCCCTTTGCGAAGAGATCAATAACCTGTTCTGTAGACTTTAGGTAAGGACACTACAATCTACCATCAATCTTCTTACCGATGATGTGTTTCTCTATCTCCAAATGCTTCGTTCTATCATACATCACCTGATTGTTTGCATAAAACATCTTTATTGGTATTTTGACTTTGATTCCTAACTCATGGAGCATAATTTTTAGCCATTGAATTTCTGTAACGTCATTCGCAAGAGCACAATATTCAGCTTCAACACATGATCTTGAAACTACATGTTGCTTCTTACTTTTCCAAACATCCATATTTTCATATAGATAAACTGCATAACCTGAAGTGGATTTTTGTCTGCAACAGAGCCATCCCAATGAAAATCAGTGTGTCCTTTATTTGTGACCTTAAGATTTTTCTTAAGCATATGGTCTTTTCTTGGCAATACTTTTATGTAGCATAAAATTCTATTTACCTTATTAGCTTGAGAAGTGGTGGGAGCATGCATGAATTGACTCACCACATTTGCAACTTATGATATATCTGGTCTAGTAAGGGTGAGATAGATCAAATTTTCCATCAATCTTTTATACCTTCCCTTTGCTACATCATCAAGAAGCTCATCTCCCTCTTTATTCTATAAATGATTTTCTTCGACGACAAACTTTTATTTCGCAGTCCTTTCATAGTAGGCTTGCATCCATGCATTCTACAATCCTTCAGTAAGTTCCAGAGCATATTTCTGTTGACTTAAGCACATACCTCATACTCATTGAGATTGAGCCATCACAAAATTCTATTTACCTTATTAGCATGAGAAAAGGTGGTAGCATGCATGAATTGACTCACCACATTTGCAACATATGATATATTCGGTCTAGTAAGGGTAAGATAGATCAATTTTTCCATAAATCTTTGATACCTTCCCTTTGCTACACATCATCAAGAAGCTCATCGTCCTCTTTATTCTATCTATGATTTTCTTCGATGACAAACATATATTTCGCAGTCCTTTCACAGTAGGCTTGCATCCATGCATTCTACAATCCTTCAGTAAGTTCTAGAGCATATTTCTGTTGACTTAGGCACATACCTCATACTCATAGAGATTGAGCCATCATAAAACATCTTTATTGTCTTACTGACTTTGATACCCGACTCATGGAGCAGAATTTTTAGCCATGGAATTTGTGTAACGCCATTCACATGAGCACGATATTCAGCTTTAGTACTTGATCTTGAAATCACATTTTGCTTCTTACTTCTCCAAACAACCTAATTTCCGCTTAGATGAACCACATAACCTATAGTGGATCTTTTGTCATCAACAGAGCTATCTTAGTAGGCATCAGTGTATCCTTTAATCTGACCTCAGGATTTTTCTTGAACATAGGTCCTTTTCCTGGCAATCTTTTTATGTGGCATAAAATTCTATTTATCGAATTAGCATGAGAAGTGGTGGGAGAATGCATGAATTGACTCACCACGTTTATTGCATATGTTACATTCGCTCTTATAATGGTATGATAGATCAAATTTTCCACCAGTCTTTAACAGCTTCCCTTTGTTGCATCATCAAGAAGTTCGACATCCTCTTTATTCCGCTTATGATTTTCCTTAATGGGATTAGTAGTAGGTTTGCTTCCAATCATTCCACATTCCTTCAGTAAGTCCAGAGCATATTTTCAATGACTTAGGAACATACCTCATGGAGATCAAGGCATCTCGTATCCTTCTGGTGTACTTCCAACCATCACACATCTCAACAGAGTCAAATTTCTACTCTCTTGTCCACCTTCTCACACTTGTAGCGGAGCTCGCTCCTCAGTGGTGTATTGACCGAGGACAAGGAATCACTCTTAGCGGCCCTTCTGTGGACCATTGGAGCCCTCTTTTGCTAGCTCGACAATCGCTGCACTTCCTTGAACCTCGTCTCAGCCTACGACCGCCTGCATCGTCTCCGTTGTTGTCTCCTCAACACTCGTACCACCGTGCATGTCCTAGTTGTCACTCTGATGCATGTTGTCTCCGATCACACGCCCGATTTACCTCAAACTCCTCACCTTGAGCAGCAACAGAGGAGTTTAACACCCTTCCTTCGAGTGCCTCCTGTTTTACCTGAGACCGCAAGAGGAGGTCCTCTATCGCATTTACACCGTAAAAGAGATGGAAGGAGCAGAACATACAACTATCATCGATTACTGCCTCCTCCCTCTCATCCGACGGCTCCAATACCATCATGTCTTTCTCTCAAGCCATCCATCGAGATACTATCGACCCGAAGCTACTAAGAGCACCACATAGAGTCGCAACCTGAATATCTTGTATGCATGTGTTGTATACGAGGCGGTGGACTTTTGCGCGAGAGCTCCCCCCAATCCTTGGAATTTATATCCACATCCTCACCAGTTGGAAGTACGTGAGGCACCTGTCTGGGTGAAAATCTTGCATAATTACTCTTTTGAGTATAGGTAATTGCATTAAGGTCCCCCAACATGTCTATTTTGTATTTCATTTTGTATATATAATTTGCATGATTACACCTTTGTTTGCGTATTAGTTTGGATTTTCATTTTGCCTCATATTTTTATTATAAAAATTGTATTAGTTTGGATCGCCCCTTTGATTGGGATTTATTAGGAGCATCGCTATGCATGAGGTGACACACTATGTGTAGCGGACTTACAAGATTGTTTTATCACCAACCTAAAATTGAAATGATAATTGGCCGGACCTTTGCGGAATTCACCGTGTGAAGTTGGTGAAATTGGCGTTTGTTTGCATTGTTCGTGTATCGTCTATCAAAGGGCATGCCTTTCTGCCTTCACCATCTCTATTTGATTCACTATTCATGATCCCTCTTCAACCCACCTGGCATTGAGATGGAGAATTGGAGTGATATTTGTTCTTTTTTGAGATTTGAAGTATGTCCCATCCCTAGACCTCCTTGGGTCCAACATCTATAATTCTAATCAAAAGTTTGGTTCGTCCCAGACCTATCCCTTACTCTCTTTTTTTCTCATCAAGGAAGACTTTTGCCTCGATAAGTACATCCTAGCTTCTTCACAATCTAATTTTAATCTTTTTTTGGTGATTGTGAAGACATTTATGAAGGAATGCCTCCTAATAAGTAGTCTGGTGAAGATGAGGACAATAGAGATAACCCAATGCATTAGCCCAGTTAGCTTAAGCAGATCCACAGAATGTCGATTATGGTCTTTGGGATCAAATGGGACACGTAATCGAGGTGGGTGGAATGGTCAGTCCAATGACGGATGCCTATAAACCTTGCACATAATGAGATGAATAGCTAGCTCATTCTGGATGTTCCTAATGAGGCATTCAAGCTGAAGCCCCATTTCCTTGGGCTATTACCGAAGTTTAATCGGAATACCACTGAGGACCCATATGTATTCCAACGATATTTTGAGTTGGTATGTGACAACCTTAGTTATTCTAGGAATGAACAAAATTATATCAGGCTGAAGACTACCCCGTTTGTTTTAGAAGATAAGGCTGCCCATTGGTTGAATAAAAACAGGATTAGATGCACGACCTGGTTGCAATTTAAAGATCTATTATTAAAGAAGTTCTACCCACTTAGTAGAACTAACTAAACACAAGCCAAGATTGCTTGCTTCTTTTATGTTCACCATGAGCCATTCTATAAGACCTGGAATAGATTCAATGATTTGTTGTAGAAATGCCCCCGCCATGGCATTACTAAAGTAATCTTTGTGTAGATCTTGTTTTGTGGTATTACCCTTGAGATGCAGGGGTTAGTGAGTGCAGCTTGTGGAGGAAGCTATCTGAACAAAAATGCAGCTTGTGGTTAGGCGTTTGATATGCGTGTGTGACCTTGCACCTCTATTGCGCGTCGTTGTCACGCGTGATCTGCGCGTGGTCTCACGTGCTCCAGTGCGAGCCTACTGCATGTGTGAAGATCTTGACCTCCGTGCACGTGCAACCCTAAGGGCCTGTTTGGTTGCTGGGTTGGACTGGGTTGGGTTGGGCTGGGTTGGGGTGGGTGAATAGTAATCTGTGAGGAGGAAGTACCCTTGTGAATAGTAACCAGGGTTGGGCTAACCCTGCCCAACCCTGCAACCAAACAGGCCCTAAGTCAAGCACGTGTGTGGCCCTAGAACTCGTTTTGCGTGCACATCTCCAAATTGATGGGTTTGGTTGCTTGAGTCTACACATGCAACTAAACTCATTAATGTCCGTGTAGACGATCATATCTTCAGTCTATTGCCCTTGTCTTCTATTATCAATATGTCAAAAAACAAGGTAGACATCCCTTCTATAGGTGCCTTCAGAGGTCCAGCGTCGATTGTGAAGACGGATGGTTCAAATTATGAATAGTGGGCAGTTGATGAGCATGATGAAGTCAACCGATAAGAAACACATTCCTACTGAGGAAGAGCATGCTGAGAAGACTGGGGTCAATGCCTCATGGGAGGCTGATGATGCATATGCCAAGGTTTGGCTATCTGGGACCATGGAAATTGAGATTGTCAATGATATTCTTCATCAGTCCACTGCAAAAGCAATGTGGGATAGTTTAGCTGCTACCATGGAAGGCCATGTCGGCGATATAACGGCGATATATCACGGATATATTGATATTGACATGGGACCGATATCGAAATCGATATATCGATATATCCTTTCAGACATTTTCTTCAGAAAGATTCCTAGATATAGCGATATATCGGCGATATATCGATATCGACACGATATCGATATAGATATTTCCTTCCATGGCTGCTACATATTCTCAGGCAAGGAATGAGACGAAGATTCTGCAACTCCAGCATGACATATTTACTATCAAGCAGAATGGACTGCCTCTACACTCGTTGTACACATCTTTACGTGGAATGTTTGAGAAGCTTTATAGCTTCATGCCTCTCACAGCTACTCCAGAGCAACAGAAGACCTATCGGAATTGTTAGGAAAATAAAAGAACTTGTTTATTCCATCAGCCCTAGGCTCTCTTATATAGGAGAGTAGCCTATGGGTAAATTATATAAAGAGTACTGCAGGAATGAAAAATAATAAAAGACTACATAAGTAGATAATATATATGTTTAAACTCCCCCTCAAGATGGAGCATGGATATCAATCATGCTCAGCTTGGACGCACACTTCTGAAATGGGCCTCGCAGTAATGCCTTGGTAAAAATATATGCAGTTTGATTTTCTGAACTAACATGGGATGTAGCAATGAATCCCTTCTGGATCATGTCACGGATAAAGTGGCAATCAACTTCTATGTGCTTGGTTCCTTCATGGAATGCTGGATTGTTTGCAATGAACAAGGCTGCCTGATTGTCACATTCTAAAGCCATAGGAAGTGGGACTTCTATATGTAAATCTGTATGTACAGCTTTTACCCACATCATTTCTGTACTAGCTTGGGCCATAGCCCTATATTCAGATTCAACACTAGACCTTGCTACCACAGTTAGTTTCTTGCTCCTCCTCGAGATTTGAGAATCTCCAACATACACAGCAAACCCCAGTGGTGGACTTCCTGTCCTTGGGACACCCTGCTTAATCTGCATCTGCACAGGATGAGATAGAGATCACCTTGCCTTTCTTGAACAACAGACCCGCACCTGGGGATGACTTAAGGTTCCTGAGTATCATATGTATTGCATCCATGTGGACCTGACGTGGTTGCTCCACGAACTGGCTCACTCGACTCACGGCAAAGGCTATATCAGGCCTAGTGATAGTGATATATAGAAGTTTGCCCACCAGTTCTTTGTATCTTCTCTTATCCACCTCCTCTGTATCATCATCATATAGCTTCATACTGGGATCCATTGGTGTGGTAGCAGGTCGGCAGCCAAGCATTCCTGTATCACTCAACAGGTCAGTGACATATTTTCTCTGAGACATTACCAACCCATGCGGATTTCTGGCGAACTCCAGTCCCAAAAAATATCTAAGAACTCCAAGGTCCTTGGTGACAAATTCGCTACCCAACATTTCTTTCGCCTTCTTTATCCCTTGTACATCATCACCTGTAATCAAGATGTCATCTACATAGACCATTATGGCAATAATACCTCTGGAAGTCTTTTGTACAAACAAAGAGTGATCAGCATTTGAACGTTTGTATCCCTGTTTCTCAAAAAGATCTGAGAGCTTCTGAAACCACGCTCTAGGACTCTGTTTAAGGCCATAGATAGCCTTATGAAGTCTGCACACCTTGGAACACACCCCCTCAAACGCAAAACCGGGTGGCTGTTGCATGTAGACTTCCTCCTGTAAGTCACCATATAAGAAGGCATTCTTCACATCCAACTGATATAGCGGCCAGTCACAAGAAACCGCAACAGACAATAATATATGTAGAGTGGAATGGCGGGCTACTGGCGAGAACGTATCAAGATAGTCCACCCCGTATGTCTGTGTAAAGCCACGAGCAATAAGACGGTCCTTGTATCTGTCAATACTGCCATCTGCATTCTGCTTGACTGTAAATACCTATTTGCAGCTCACTGGGGACACATCTGCAGGTATAGGAACCAGACTTCAAGTTCCTCTAGACTGAAGTGCCGCCATTTCTTCCTCCATTGCTAGACGCCATCTACTATCCTTCATAGCGTCTTGGTAACTTTGTGGAATATCTACAGCTGACAAAGCAACTACAAAGTTGCTGAAATCTCCTGTTAGGCGCTGAAATGACACAAACGTTGCTAAAGGATATGAAGCGCAGCTTCGCTTCGACTTGCGTATAGCTATAGAAACATCTAAATCAACCATGTCCTCGTATGTCCCCTGTAACACATCATGCTCAGAAACATCGTCAGATCCATCAATAGTAATATCTTCAGAACATACCTTGGGCGAGCTAGGTGATGAGTCATGATCATGAGTTGGAGCAGGCCTGCGGGTGTAATGAAATGGTAGTGGTGAAACAAGTATATTTATAGGAGGTGCAGATGGTGGTGGTGGTGGGGGGTAATGGTGGTGGTGGTTTCACATAAATGGCATCGATATTAGTTGGAGGTATCAACTGATCACCTGAGGATGAAAAATACATTACGGATTCAAAAAACGTAACATCTGCACTAACTAGATACCGCCTGCGCAATGGATCATAGCACCTTTACCTCTTCTGCGTTCTGGAGTACCCAACAAACACACACTTGACATCCCTAAGAGAGAGCTTCTCAGTACCGGGAGACAACTGGTGGACAAAGGCAACCGATCCAAACACACGAGGAGTAAGGGAAAACATATCTTTACCAGGGAAGATAAGGGAGAAAGGAATCTTTTCACCTAGAACAGAAGACGACATACGATTGATTAGGTAGCATGCTGTGAGAACCACGTCACCCTAGTAAGAATAAGGAGCATGGCTCTGTATAAGAAGTGACCTGGTGACATCTAGTAAGTGGCGATGTTTCCTTTCAGCTATCCCATTCTGTTGAGAGGTATAGGTACGGGATGTCTGGTGGATAATCTTTTGGGATGAGTAGTAACTGGCTAGAACATGAGTACACAATTCCAGGGCATTATCACTTCTCACAGTTTTAACAGATGTGGAGAAAACAATACGAATCTCATTAAGAAAATTGATAATAATATTCCCTGCTTCAGATTTATTCTTTAAGAAAAACACCCATGACACCTGAGAGAAGTCATCCACAATAACTATAAAAAATCTGTCCCTGATGATCAGGAACACGACTCGGACCCCAGATATCAAAATGAAATAACTCAAACTTGGAGGTACTACTCCGACACTGACGACTGGGAAAGGTAGATCGATTATGCTTTCCCAACTGACAGGCCTCACATTGGATAGATGTGTGAGGCAGACCCTGGGGTAACACACGACGCAACTTCTGAAGCGGTAGATGTCCAAAGCTCAGACGCCATAGCAAAGTAGATACGGATCCAGTAGGTAGGGATGAAGTTCCAGCAAAAAAAGTCTGACTGAGGCGATAGAGGCCTCCTTGCTCATAGCCACGACCAATCACGTTGCCCGTAAGGATGTCCTGAAAAACAAGAGAAGATGGATCAAAAATCACCCGACATTGTAATTCCTTTGTAATTTGGCTGATAGATAAATTCATTGAAAAATCAGGTGCGTGTAACACATTCTTGAGCTGCATGGATGGTGTCAGTCTAATCTCACCCCTGACTAGTAATTGGGGAATATGTGCCATTAGCAATGACCACTGTTCAACCTGGAGGAATATGGTTGTATCCTGTAAGTAGACTTTGATCGCCACAAAGGTGATGTGTGGCTCCAGAGTCCATATTCCATGCTGAAGTATCTGATCCACTACTAGTAAGTGCAAGTGTGCTACCTGATGTACTGGTAGATGAAGAAGCGGATGCAGCTGCATCAAACTGGTTCTTAGTAGTGAGTGCTGGGCCAGATGAAGGAATAATGCCCCATAGACGGGCAACGAGATCATCAAAACGCCGATCCAAAGAAGCAGCAGATGGAGGCTCTATCTGCTCGGCGACTCGTGCGGATGCAGGAAATCCATGCTTAGAGTAGCATGAATCTTCAGTATGTCCGGTGCGATGGCAGTTGGTGCATATTGGCCGAGTACGACCTCCTCTCCCACGAGGACCACGGCCATGGGTATGAGGACTTCCACGGCCCCTGTTGGTAGCCATTGCTGAAGCAGTCTGATTCATGGTCGTAGAGGGAACAATGATCCGACTTAGTCTGTGAAAGGCTTCCTCCATAGGAGGTATAGTAGAATCTGCCAAGATCTGAGACTGTGCCGCCTCATACTCTGGATCAAGGGCAGTAAGGAATACTCCTACCATAGTAGCGTTCCGGTAGGTCTTCTGTTGCTCTGGCGTGGCTGTCAAGGGCATGAAGTTGTACAACCTCTCGAACATCCCTCGTAGAGATGTATATAGTGAGTGTAGAGGTCAGGTAATCCATTCTGCTTGAGGGTGAATATGTCATGCTGAAGTTGCAGAATCTTCGTCTCATTCTTCGCTTGAGAGTATGTGGCAGGCAGAATATCCCACATTGCTTTGGCTGTGGGCTGATGAAGAATATCATTGGCAATCTCGATTGCCAGAGTACCTGATAGCTATACTTTGGCATATACGTCATCCGCCTCCCACGAGATATTAATTCCAGTCTTCTCAGCATGCTCTTCTTTGGTAAGGATGTGTTTCTTACCGGTTGACTTCAGCATACTCATGAAATGCATTGCCCACAGTTCATAGTTCGTACCATCCATCTTTACAATAGACGCTGGACCTCGAAAGGTACCTATAGATGGAATATTCGCCTTGCTTTCTGACATACTGGTAATAGAAGACTGGAGTAGTAGACTGACGTTGTACTTGTCTTCACGAACATATACGGGTTTAGTCGTCTGTGTAGACCTCAAGCAACCAAACCCATTTCTTAAGAGTTGCGAGCCCTAGAGATATATGCAGGACTGATTCACTGCTTAGGGGCGCACGATAGGGCGCACAGGGAGCACGCGAGAGATCGCACGAGAGGGTGCACTGGAGTATGCGCTAGATGCGCAGGAGATGCACGCAGGCGCACGGCCGACGAGCACTGGAGGTGGCGCGCGAAGCGCACTGGATATGCGCCTGAAGCACGCTGTAGGCGTACGCGAGGGCGTAGGCGAGGCGCGCGGGGCGCAAGGCTCAGCACAGGCGAGGCACGCGGCGCGCGGGGCGCAGGTGATGCACGGCCAGCGGTGCGAGGGGATCGAGGTGCACAGCCGACGACGCGTGGAGGGAGGGAGGCTCGACGGTGGGGTTAGGGTTAGGGTTTAAAGAACTCTGGTCTAGGACCGTCGCTCTGATACCATGTTGGGAAAATAAAGGAACTTGTTTATTCCATCAGCGCTAGGCTCTCTTATATAGGAGAGTAGCCTATGGGTAAATTACATAAGGAGTACTTCAAGAATGAAAAATAATAAAAGACTACATAAGTAGATAATATATATGTTTACAGGAATGCCACTATGGTGGATTTTTTTCTTGCTTCCCTTGATCCTGAGTACGAGGCATCACGTTCCCAGATCTTGGTGGATTTTACTATTCCAGGAAGCTTTTCATAGGCTGAGTTGTATCACTGTTCCCTTGTCTCCTACAAATCCAACATCCTCAACCATGGCAGCCAATCGAGGTCGAGGAGGTCATCATCAGTTTTGTGGTCGTGGACCTCGCGGTAGAGGAGACCGTGTTCGGCCATCATGTACTTTTTCCCATTGTTCTGGACATACCGAAGACATGCTATTCTAAGCATGGATTTCCGGCTTCTGCACGAGTTACTGAACAGATCGAGCCCCCACTCGCATCATCTATGGATCATCGCTTTGATGATCTTGTAGCCCGTCTGTGGGGCATCATTCCTACATCTGGTCCCGTTGCATCAACATCTACTTCTAAGAGTCACGCCGATGTTGTCACATCTGCATCCACCAATACATCATGTAGCATCTATGCATTCACTAGCAGTAGTGAATCATATACTTTAGAGTGGATTATGGACTCTGGTTCCACACATCATCTGTGTGGTGATCAAGATCTACTTACATTATACAGACATGTTTCTCTAGGCCGTACAATGGTTATTGCTAATGGAACACATTCCCTGATTACTGGAGGGGAAGATTAGATTGACGCCATCCATGCATCTCAAGAACGTGTTACATGCACCTTATTTTTTGATGAATTTGTTGTCCATTAGCCAACTTACAAAGGATTTACAATGTCAAGTAACTTTTGATCCATCCTCTCTTGTTTTTCAGGACATCCTTACAGGCAACGTGATTGGGTGTGGCTATGAGCAAGGCGGTCTCTATCGCCTTAGTCGGACTCCTTATGCTGGAACCTCATCTCTACCTGCTGGATCCATCTCCCCCATTACTGTGGCACATGCGCTTTGGACATCGTCCGCTTCAGAAGTTGCGTCATGTGTTACCTCATGTTTCACCTCACATGTCCATTCAATGTGAGGCTTATAAGTTGGGAAAACATCATCAGTCTACTTTTCCCAGTCGTCAGTGTTGGGGTAGTACCTCCAAGTTTGAGTTATTTCATGTCGATATCTGGGGTCCGAATCGTGTTCCTGATCATCAGGGACACATGTTTTATATTCGTATTCGCATTCGCATTCGTATTGTAAAATGGATAAGGATATGACAATACCTATATTCATATCCGTATCCGACCGTTTTTATCCCTAAATGTTGATCATTCCCTGCTCGTACAGAAGACACCCATAGGTATTATTGCTATTATGGTGTTTGTAGACGATATTCTGATTACAGGTGATGATAAACAGGGAATCCAGGGGGCAAAAGAAATGCTGGGCCATGAATTCGTTACCAAGGACCTTGGGGTTCTTAGATATTTTCTGGGACTGGAGTTTGCCTGAAATCCTCATGGGTTGGTAATGACCCAGAGGAAATATGACACTGACTTGTTGAGTGAAACAAGAATGCTTGATTGCCGACCTGCCACTACACCTATGGATCCCAGTATGAAATTTTATGATGTTGACACTGATGAGGTGGATAAGATAAGATACAGAGAACTAGTGGGCAAACTTCTCTATGTTACTATCCCAGGCCCGATATCTCCTTTGCTGTGAGTTGAGTGAGCCAGTTGATGAAGCAACCACGTCTGGTACACATTGATGCTATACATATGATACTCATGTATCTTAAGTCATCTCCAGGTGCGGGTCTGCTATTTAAGAAAGGAAAGGAGGTTACTATATCAACTTGTGCAGATGCAGATTACGCAGGGTGCCCCAAGGATATGAAGTCCACATCTGGGTTTGCTGTGTATGTTGGATATTCTCTAGTCTCATGGAGAAGCAAGAAACAAAGGTTGTAGCAAGGTCCAGTGCTGAGTCTGAATATAGGGCTATGGCCCAGGTCAATACAGAAATGATGTGGGTAAAGGCTGTGCTTGCAGATCTATGTATAGAAGTCCCGCTTCCTATGGCTCTGGAATGTGACAATCAGGCGGCTCTATTCATTGCAAATTATCCAGCATTTCTTGAACAGACCAAGCACATTGAGGTTGATTGTCACTTCATATGTGACATGATTCAGAAGGGGTTTATTGTTACATCACATGTTAGCTCAGAGGATCAAACTGTGGACATTTTTACCAAGGCGTTACTTCGAGGGCCGTTCCAAAAGTGTTTGGGGCTTTCTTAATACTCTTGTGAGACTTTCTTAATGAAGACACTAATCAGAAGTTGTCTTTGTACTGTTTTTGGGGCTTAATTTAATTCATAGACTTTTCCTTAATATGGAAATATGGGTTTCTTTTTTAAACTCTGAATCCCCTATGGTTCTTCCATTTATGTTTCCTCCTCACCTTGAACATGGAGGAATGTTGTCTTTCCGTCCATTTGCTTAATCTCTGCCTTTGTTGGCATCTAAATTTAGAATAGTTCTTATAGTTGACATCTTTATCGTTGGAGAGAATATCTCCTCAAAGGCAAGTTCCTGTAATTTGATGGAAGCTTTTTACATCTGCCCTAGCTTTGTATCTTTGTATAAGAGTATTTTTGTATTGTTTCACTCTAGGTACCCATTTATTTTTCAAAGCCCTTTTTTGAGTTGGGAAATTCATAAGTTAAAAGGTATGGTTGTCACAAATATATGGCCTTTGACTTTCATAGCCTTGGTCCCCTTGTCTTTTTGCATGAAGCGGATCTTCTTCTTAGTTTTTTATTTCATCGGTATTCGTCAAAAAATGTAATCGTGTGTAGAGTATCTTGTATAGGGATACTTCTCCCTCTTGGATCTATGGCAGAGGTTTGTATCATAGAAGATCCTTCCTTTTGTTTGCTAGTAGGAACGACTAGCATGACATCATTGTCTTCCTCATGTTTATGGGCCTTATTATTGACTTCACTTAATGGTATATATTTTGGTGTTTTAAACTTGGTGTATTGGTGGTCTACGTGGATATTTGTTTGATCGAAACTAATTTGTTAGATGTTCATGAATAATCCATGAAAACATAGTACAGAATGACTTTAACTCGATCCACAAGGTCTATGGATTGATCCGAAGTTATCCAGTGCTATATTTTTCATCTTTTCGCGATCATTAAAGCTATGCATGTAATGCCCCACCTCAGCAGAGTGCATCTCAACACCTATTCACCATATTACCCAAAACAGTCAAAAACCTGCATGATATACCATTCTTACAAAAAATGTCGATTTTAACATTTCATTGAATTGAAAAAGACCACATGATGATAACAATAAAATCTCAAAGTTTCGTCTTTACATAATCCTAAACTAGAAAGAGAGGAAGTGATAAAAAATAACTTTGAACTAAGCATCAATCTCTGCAATGTTCTGTAGATGCTCCATCGAATATTCTGACTTCGATCTCCTTCTCTGTGCTCATTGTACAAGTGTCGAACCAACAAAGATCAGCTTTTAACCAAGGAGGCACAAATACATTGGTATATGGAGTACCGAGAAGGAGATTGAGGTCAGAGTATTCGCTAGTGCATCTGCAGGACGTTGCTGAGGTTGATGCTTGGTTCATAGTTATTTTAGTCATTCCCTCTCTTTCTAGCTTAGTTGAGGTTGAGGCGGAGGAGAGAGTACTTAATTAATCGCGTTGTTGACTTATAATAATTACACTTCTACGAAAACAAATATCACGTGGCTCATATGCACTCTATGCGACTGCATTGGCTAATCAAGTGCAATACTGTTCATACCTTCCTTCACAGCTTTCTGGTTTCTGCAGTGGTAAATACGAGGGAACATGTCAACATTGGCATTATTTCTCCCTATGAAGCGCAAGTGGCATTGATTCAGAGGAAAATTGGGAACACTTATGATGCATTTCAAAATTTCAGAGTACGGGTGAAGTCGGTCGATGGTTTCCAGGGTGGTGAGGCAGATGTCATCATCATTTCGTTAGTCAGATCTAATCCCGAAGGATCGATTGGATTTCTATCTAATTATCAAAGGGCAAATGTTGCATTAACACGTGCAAGGTATGGTTGTTTTGGGTGTCCTTTTTCCATGCAAGGCATAACTTTCGTCTTGTATCTATTGTCAGGCCATTTTTTGTAGCTCCACTTTTTGTAGGTTTTGTTTGTTTATATCCGGGAGGGGTATCAATAATGAAAGTTCTTGACTTTGGTTCCCTGATTTTGCTTCTTATAAATACGTTGTTCAAGTAGTTAGATGTCGTTATAGGTTATTATTTACTCTATGGTTTACGTTATAGGTCATTATTTACTCCAGGGTTTAGGACATGTGTAATTTAAACTTTTGATATCGGTATGACAGGAATAGAATTTTATTTTATATCTATTGTCAGGTAATTTTTTTTCTTGAAGTTCCTCGTCGGACCTGCGTTATCCATTTGTTTCTGGTAAGAGGTAGAAAACAGGCATAATTTTCGAGTTGTGTTTAGTGATTGTTGGTTCATATATAATGATGTTGAAGAAATTTATTATCATTGTAGACCTTTTTATGACAACTTAAACTTAATTTTGAAATCAGTTTTACCTATATGGGGTTTTCTGCTCTGGGATTCAACTAAATATTATCTTATTTCAGGCATTGTCTCTGGATAGTTGGGAACATTGCTTCACTATCCAAAAGCTGCTCTGTTTGGAGCACACTCGTTCATGATGCGGAAACCCGTAGCTGTATATTTAATGCAGATGAAGACGAATCTTTGCTTAAAGCAATAATAAAAGTGAAGGAAGTGATTTTGCAACTTGATGATTTGCTAAATAAAGATTCTGTGTTATTCCGAAATGCTAGATGGAAGGTATTATAACATATGGCTACCAAATTCTAATTAGATTGTTACAGTCTTCTGAGTTATTCTTTATATTTATAAGTCATCGTAGATTGCTCTTGGGATTTATAATGTATTATCATACCATTAATGAGTTTTATGTAATTTTCTTGCTGCACTGAGGGTTTGTATTTTACTAGAACTTTTTGGTGATTAGGTGAGAATGCCATGATTTTTCATTAGGATACACTGGACCAAAGCGTAAATAATATAAACAATCAAATATGTTTAATTACCTAACCCAACAATAACAAAGCCTTTTCCCACAATTAATAGGGTCGGCTACGTGGATTCTTCGCCTCCATTCAGATCTATCTTGGATCAATCCCGGGCTTATATCTACATAACTAAGATCCCTTCATGTAGTCTTTTTCCAACACTTCTTGGGCCGTCCTCACTCCCTCTTAGCCAAATCAACATCCCAAAACTCGCATCTCCTAAAAATATGTTTAATTACCTAAGTTAGGAAAAATTATGTTCACTATTTCATAGGGGTCTAACTGAAATTTTCGACTTCTGATCACAACTTAACAGCTTCTATCGACCTGATATTTTATTATATTTCTCACTTAATGAGGGCATCGTGTGGGTTTCTTTATATAAATCCACCAGCATAGCCCGGGCCCACCAATCAACAATGCAGGACTGAAGAGTTCGTCATTTTTGGCATTTACACAGTTCTTAGTGAAGGAAAACTGTCAATGCAGAGGTGGACTTATTACCCCGATCCTAACGGATTTTTTACAATACTTGCATATAGATAGATCCTTGTAGACCACGAGACCCTCGTTCAAATGACAGGATTCACTATATCGGTGTTTGGGGAGGTTCCATAGCAGACTCTGCAAAGTTTCTCGATAGTCATGATGGCTTCTTTTTTTCCACCGGAAGAATCTTCTTCGTCTGTCACTTGGCTATGCTCACTTGGCACTAATCCTTCACCTATCACTCCTAGATCACAATGACATGTGAGTTGCTTTGAGGACGTCATTATAGAGGCAAATTCCTTAGTAGTGTCCTGAGATTACAAAAATCCATGGTACTACCCAATGTTTTCTACTTTACTATCGTTCACATATCACATGTTGTGAATGCGACCGCATTCTATGAATGCGTTGTGCCTTATATCACATGTTGAGCATGTGACATTCGCGTAAGCCACTTATTTACATCCACATTGTGGAGTATTATTTTTTGGACTGCATTTTACACCAATTTGTCGGCTGCCAGGGTGTCCCTGCAATGTGCAATATATACGAGGAGCTTCATGCCATTGACTTGAGGGGGAAAGTGGACTTTGGTTGGAGGTATCGGCATGATTTGAAAATTCATGAGTTGGTTGCACGACACGAACGAGATGTTTACGTAGCCCAATCCATCAGGATATCTGTAACTCCAGACTACATGGATTGTTACCTAAGAATTACAAGGAGGTTTGTGGGTAAATAGGGTGTTGGCAACCAATGTATGAATTACCCTTATTTAATACCTTTAACTTTTACATGGACATATTTATTCCTTGAATTTTTTATTGTGCAGATGTCCAAGTGGAACCTCATCTACGAGATGAGACACTTGGAGTGTCGAGAGATGGTTGCTCATGCAAAGGCAGAAATGGAGCAGCGATTGAACATACGCGAGGAGCATGCCAACCTTGCTCAGGTAGAAGATAGAGAGGGAACACGAAGGAAAGGAGGAGGTCGTGCTCGAGCATATGGACATTGGTAGTCAACGGAAACTCTACATCCTGACTCAAGATCCTCTTGATGAATAGGACAAAGAGTACGAGAACTGAGAGATAGATAATTACTTGGTCACTAACTAGATAACCAACAATGTTGAGGCACACATTGCCTTGAATCTTCTCTACAAGAACACACCTAAGGAGATGTGGGAGTATCTTGAGCAGACATACTTCCATAAGAAAAATCATACTCCCAGAAGAAATAAAGTCACGACTTGCAGACATTTATAGGCGGATCTAGTCTACATCACAGCGTGATTCCGTCCTTGTTGAGTGCTACAGGCATCTCATCAGCCTGGATAAGGATCTTGCGATATTTCAACCTTCATGTTGTACCAAACATGTACGAGTACGTTTAGACGGGAAGCTATATGATTTTCTTGAGGGCCTGCATTCCATGTACTAGCTATTTTAAATATAGGTTATTCTTACATTGATTGGCAGTGAAGGGGCAATTTCTTATATCATATACACTACCAATGATCAAGGTCTTTTTGGTCGTCTTGAGGAATTGGAGACATATGTTGCCTAGTCTCTTGCCTTACCTTCAACAGCGTACTCTGCACACATAGCCTCATGTTAGAGAGGAGGTCCATACGACTTTTTAGAAGGATGCCGCCGTGACTTAAATCGTGGATGTAGATGTGACTTAGGCTATGGACATAGGTGAGATTCTACTCCTCATTTTCCACAATGTACTCATTAAAGTTGGTGGAACCATCCGTCCAAATGATGCTAGTAGAAGTTTGGTGTCCCTCCCTATCACGTCAACAAAGCCTACGTGGACGCATACGATGTGGAGGAAGTGTCAGCTACAACAACCCCCAGTGGCAAGATAGTCCATCTGAATGACACAAATTACTCTCGCATGTTGCGAATTCTCCAGACTCCAGACAATCCGTCTGATGAGGTGACAAATAAGTAGGTTACAAGAATTTTGCAGAAGCTAGTTCACCCTGACAAGAAGAATCGATCCCAATTCTTTACAATTTTTATTTCATTTTTTCCTATGTCATATATATTGATCTCTAATTAAAACCTAAAAAAAACAAAAAAGTACAAACATAAAAAATAGGTGATTAATTGGCAATTAATACCTATATAAAAATTATATTTTGTATAGATGACTTTGATAGCATCTTCCCTCCTATAAATCATCACATTTGCCCACCTCTAGCGGCATCTTCCATTTCCCTTACTTTGAACTGCAGCTCCTGAAGACTTGAAGAGGTGAAAGCTCCGAGGATGCTCGGTTGAGAGACGCGGAGCCTCAAAGTTTGGCACGATCCAAGGTTCTCCCAACTCCTTGTTGCAATAGCACTTGTAGCAACTGCTAAACTCGGGCTTTTCCTTGCCGAAGCATTTAGAGGCTAGAGCAAATATAAAGGAGGATCTCCCGACCTTCTAGTGGACGCCTTATGTTCATCCGACCTTCAATCACCGCACATACTCTAGGTACCGCCCATCTTGCACTTCCGTCTTCTACGTCTTTGATCATCTTATTCCCAAAACGAAAAAATGTTCTCATCTCCATCGCTTGTACCTCTCTGCTCTCCCTCTCCGGTTCTCCTCCTACATCCCATGTCTCCTAATTAGAGTTGACTTTCTTTTGATTAAGACTTGGTTCAACTTAGAGTCTTAGAATTTCTAAAAACCAAGTGTCCATGGTGGATCAAGCCTTGTATACTCACATACACATGTCAGGGAATTCATTAATTAATCTAACTCTCTAACTAATTCTTTATTTATTAGCTCTAGGACAAGCTTAGCTTAAGTATAGGGGGTGATAAATCAAGATTTATCAACTTAAAATAATACAATTATCTCTCTTTATTAAGGAAGTCACTATGATTCAATAACATTTAACCTTAATTATTGATTTGTGTGCTGTAAATAAATAACCTTAATTATACTATATTATATAACCTATTAGTGTCCTATTATTTTATGTATTTCTTTATTCTTAAAAATCAAATAAAAGTTGGAATAATATTGTACATAATTAATTTAAGATAATATATGAAATAAAATAGCGAAAATAAAAGGAAAATGTTTTTCTTTGTTTTAATTGCTTGTGTAATTTTTACCTATGTGTTAATGATTATATATCTCTTTGACTTCTACATGGTAGTTGTTCATCATTTTTCTTGATTCGACTCCTAAATATTTTCTTTTTAATTATCTCTGATTTTCCGATCTTCTCTTAATTTTGATTGGTTCACGTAAGTTTACAGGCGCCCGCACGTGGCCCTTTCTTGTGACGTCACTTGCCTCACTTTTAGCTGCCAGATCTGATTGAATCAACTCCATCCAAACCGCCAGTTTTTTGCCCAATTGTTGATCGTCTGTTCTTGATCAGACGATCAATACTTCGTCCCCTACCTCCGGTTATCTTCCTCCAAAAGGTACAATTGTGGCCAACTGCTCAACTTCTTCCAATTCTCTCAATTTTTTTGTAACTCCTCTTCCCTTTGTTCCTACCACAGTCTGCTTCGTGTAACTCTCCTCTGCCATGTTGACATCTCCCCTTCTCGCAACCCTGATTCCCCTAAACGCCAGCAACAGTTCATACCACCCAAAATCGTTGCATGGTACTCCTTCAAATAATCCTTCTCCGTCACAGGTGGCGGTTGTCCGCCATTATGCGAAGCCTCATCTAGCCTTAGCCTTCCCATCGTGACAGGATTGAGGAAGAGACTAGTAGCGATCATGGTTGACAGCTTCTGGTGCCGTCCACCCTTGGCTGCCTAGCCAAGCCACAACCGTATCCATCCGTTTGAGCTGCTCTCCACGATTGTGGGAAGTCCAGCGACGAACCTGTGGTTATTTGAACCTTGATCCCAAGCCATTACCTTCCATCCTTCGTCTTCAAGATCCATGTTAATTTAGGTTTTAATTTTATTTTTCAATTTCATCAATTATTCCTTGCATGTATGTACACTATCACTCTCGTCCGTCTAACTTATAGCTTTCACCTTACATCGAAGATATGCACTAGATGTTGACTCCATTCTTTCTCTTTCTTCCACAACCTGAACATGTCGATCCAAGTCCTTCGTCCGCACATGCGAAGCGACCTTTTCAAGGCATCTTATTCTCTGCTCATTTACCCCTCCATCTCTCATTCTTACATGCACACACTTGCTTGGTTGTTACTAACATTATGCAGGTTCCAAGTTCTTCAACGGTTGGAGTTTCAGTTGTGATTCCGTTATAGAGAATGTACCGACGAGTCTTCTTTGATGCGAGATAGCTTGTGTCTTTGGTAGTTCGTCAGGCTCCTCTAGTCTTCACGAGCACCCAAGAAAGGTTTCCCAACATTCTAAGGATCCATTGGAGGAAGGAGTAATAGAGCTCTTCGCCGAAGTCGATTCCTCCACCGCTATGTGCGGTGGAGTTCGTCCAGGACAAGATGCATGCACCGTTCGATTAAGAGGATCAGACGATTCGTAATGATCCACGAGCCTCGGAGTCGTTCCCAACCTCGGAGAAATTGATTTGCATTTGAAGCATGGAGAACATCTGTGTGTCCAATCGTATAGACCGATCGAACTTCTGTCCTAAGCCCCTCGCGTGTGCCCTACGCGTGCAGGGCTTGGATATTTGCAATCAAGCGCCCGGACTTCATCAGATTAGAATCCATGTCTAAGGGGGCGTGTTCAGTATTTGCAACAATATCCTAACTAGGGGTATTTCATAAATTCCAGCATCGATTTTTGTTTTTTTTTAAGCCAAATAGGGGTGGACTCTCAATGGTGTTCGCCCCAAAGATTATTTATATAATGAAAATAAAGAAGATTGACAAAAGTGAAAGGAACAAAAATAACCAATTACAGTTCCCACTCCACCATTCTCGCAGCATGAATCCCCACGTTTTTCTTGTAGAAGCATTGCCCTGAGAAGAGGAAATCATTCCTTCCCAGCCAAACGGTCCACAGAATGGCGACTGGATAGACAAGCTCCATCGAAATCTGTTCTTATTAGCAACCATCGAGCCGCAGAAAGAGGCCAAATCCAAAGCGCATAACCAAGTCAATCTGGCCCCCCTAGATCTGGATCACCTTGGGGCATTCAAAGAATAGATGATCAACGTTCTCAATCGCTTCATCGCACAGAAGGCACCCATCAGAAGTGAAGCCCAGAAGTCTAGCACACCGGTCCCTTGTCATCAACATTTGTCTACATAGCAGCCACAAGAAGAAATCAATTCTCTCGGGGAGCTTGAGAGCCCAGAAAAACGCACAATCACAAATCACATCCTCCGAGCGAGACGGCGGAGGCCTGCCAATCGCCCCAAATGCTTTCTTCACCGTGAACGGACCCGCACGCCATCCTAACATCTGCACCCATCCTTACTCTACCCTCCCGGAGTGAAGGGTTTACTGTGTACACCGACGCATCTAAAGGACTTGGGGTAGTTCTTGTGCAACATGGTAAGGTAGTTGTGTTTGCATCACGACTGCTCATGACACATGAGAAGAACTACCTAACACATGACCTTGAATGAGCTACCGTAGTTTTTGCTTTAAAGATATGGAGACACTACCTCTATGGTATTACTTTTGAAATCTTCATCGATCATAAAAGCTTGAAATATCCGTTTAATCAGAAGGAGCTCAATATGTGACAGAGACGATGGTTAGAGTTGTTGAAAGACTATGATTGCACTATCTCCTACCACCCTCGTAAGAGAAAAGTCGTTGCAGATGCCCTTAGCAGAAGAACTTATTCACCTGGGTTGGTGAGTGTTATACACTTCTAGGGTTTACTATCAACGATAAGTGAGTGGAAACCATTTGATGCTATAAATATTCCTCGTCGATACAAAACAAGGATCTGAGATAGAATCCATCGTTGGACGCCCCATATCCTTGATAGCATCCAGCAACGCGAGGAAATCCTCGAGTCTTTGGTTCGAGAAATTAGATGAGAAAGTCGGAAACCAATTACCATCCGACCAGCAAGACACAACCATCGCATTTTTGTCATCCGCAAGAGCAAACAAGCGCGGGAAATGCGCGCATAAGGGTCCCCCGGTCCAGTCATCAGATCAGAAAGTGAAGAACTGGCCACTGCCATGGATCGGCCTAAACAAAGATATATGCTTCGAGAAAACGTCCATCACCCCCTTCCAGAATTGTGTGGGAGAGTCCACGCGAGCTCCCGGCCACAGCGGTGCCCCCCCAATACCGTAGATCTTGCGCAGCACGGTACAACAAAAATCCTCCCCAGGGCTCCATATCCTGCTCGCCCACTTAAGAAGCAAGGCCTCGGTCATCTGATCCAGATGCTTCACCCCCCCTCCCCCCCGCATTCTTGTGGAGCGTAATTTCTTCCCAGCCAACAAGGTGAATACCCCTCGCGACCTCCCCATGCTTGCCCAAAAAGAACCTACGCATGAGCTTCTCAAGCCGATCACGAATTCCCTTCGGCAAACGGTGGTTGGAAATGAAATAAAACAGGGATGGAGGAAAGGACCTCCTTTAAGAGGACGAAGCGCTCCCCCCCCAAATAGAATGGCCGATTTCCAACCTGCCAATCTCACCTCCACCTTCTCCACGACTCTGAGCCATTCCCGCAACCTCTTTCTTCCCACCGTCAAAGGCATCCCAAGATAGTCCATCGACAAGGAGCTGCAATCCGACCCTAAAGCCCGAGCACAAGCACCAACCTCATCCACAGAGAGGTCGAAAGGGATGACCTTCGACTTATCAACATTCTTGAACATACCGGATAGTTCCCTACAGATATCGAAAGCCACAGCCATGCCAGTGGCCTCCGTTGCACCCCCCTCGATGAAGAAGATAGTGTCGTCGGCGTATTGCAAAAGCAGGATCAGTGACCCGTCCCTAGAATAGCCAGGCGAGATTCCGCAATTAACCACGCGAAGAACAATGTGCATCAAGACGTCCGCGACGAGGACAAGTTACAGAGGAGCCAGGGGGCATCCCTGATGCACGTCCCGACAAGGCTGGAAGAAGCCACCCTCCGGGCGGCCATTCACCATGACCGTAAGAGAAGACGTTGTCACACAACGTCTCATCCAAGAGATCCACCTCTCCGTAAACCCCCTTCTCCGCTGAACCGACCACAGGAACCTCCATCCTAGGCTATCGTAAGCCTTTGCAAAGTCCACCTTCCACAACACTCCGCGCTTATCCCTTCTCCTCCAGTTCGCGATGGTCTCCGATGCGAGTGTGAGGCAGTCCGAAATGTACCTACCCTGAATAAATGCAGATTGCAGCGGGGAGATATTGCTATCAAGAACATGGCTCAGCCGAATGGGGAATACCTTCGTGACAATGAGATAAAGTGCGTTAGAAACCGCATTGGGGCGAAAGTCCCCAATACTTTCGGTCGTCGAAGATTTGGGAAGCAGAATGATCAAAGTTCGGTTAATCCTTTCTAAGCCTGCGTTGCCCACACAGAATTCAGAAATGACCTCTAGAACCTCAGAGCTGACCAGATCCCAAAAGTCTTTGTACAAAAGCCACCGGGAAGCCATCCGGACCCAAAGCCCCATCTGCATTCAAGTTCCAACCGCATCCTTAACCTCCTCCAAGGAGACATCTTGAGTCAGCATATCACAAAAAGAGGGTGTCAAGGGCGTAGCCCCGAGTCCCGACCATCTCCATATTCTCGGTATAGTCCTCGTCGAGACGTCCTTAAAGTGTTTGACAATAGCTTTCCTCATTTCTTTGTTGCCATCCACGCACACCCCATCGATCACAGTGCATTGGAACGATGTCTCCCACTGGCAACACGATGAATGAAAGACGTGTTAGCATCCCCCTCCCGTAGCCATGTACTTCTCGACCTCTGCCTCCACTCACTGACCCGCTTAAGGTCCTCCGACGCAATTAGTTTTTGAGCAACCAAACGAGTAGCTAACTTGTCCATCGAGAGCTCCCTACCATCCTCCAGTGCATCAAGCCTCCGAACCATCTCCTTAGCCTCCATCCTCGCAGCGCATCTGGCAGCCCTAAACTCCCTCTTCAACGCACACAACCTTATACGTATTGAGGTAAGCTTCTGAACAAAACGAGACGCAGTCGAGCCACAAACATCCACGTTGGACCAATGGGAGGCCACCAACTCCCTGAAATTTTCCTCCAGTAGCCAACACTTCTCATATCTAAAGAGTCCCCTCTGCGTAGGGGCATCCCCGGAGTTCCAAACAATTGGTGCATGATCGAAAAGGGTCCGCGGCCTAGCCCGCAAAAAGGAGAGCACGAAAGAATCAAGAAGCTCAGGCGACCCCAAAAAACGATCGATGCGAGAGCGTGAGTTGGAGCTCCTCCACGTGTAGGCGACATCCCCACATCCAAAACCTCAAGGCCCAAAGAATTAACAGTGTCGACAAAATCGATCGATCCCAAGTCCTGACCCCCTGTACCCAGGCCTATCCGATGTCCAGAGGGTAACATTGAAGCCCCCCCAATGAGCCAAGGGATATCCTTGAAAGCCTACTCGCCTCGTGAAGGTCCTCGCATACCACTCTCCTCAGAATATGATAGCTAGGGTCGTAAACACATGAGAAATCCAATGGCATAGAGGAATCCTTACATACCAAGAGGACCGAAAGGATGTGTCTCCCGCGAAGAATCGAGTTGAAGGCCAGGGTCGAAGACCGCCATGCCCCCAACATCCCACCAGAAGCGCCCACCCGCGTCCAAAGCTCTGAACTGATCAATGCCACGATCACCAAAAGACCTCCACAGATCATCCATGAATGATTGAAGCTTCGTTTCTTGTAATAAATATCATATTACAACCCCATTCTATGAATCTCGAACCCAGGGTCCTCCGCTTGCTTGTGTCCTCGAGCCCCTGAACGTTCCAAGAAAGAATCTTCGTTTGGGATATTCGTGCTGCCCTTGAATGTCGACTACCTCGGCGGACTCCACAACGGAATTCTTTAAGGATGAGCAAGGCTGCGGCTCAGAGCGCGAAGACCTGGATCTAGTCCTACGCCTGTATCTCTTGCTTGATCTCCTGTCAGCAATCCCCTCAGAGGAATGATCATTGCCCAGGGCTAGGCGCGACATCACAGGAGTAGCAATGAAGAGGTCTACTCGGGAGTGGCCATCCACGATAACGGACAAGATCGAAAGCGTAGCATCGGAGCACGGAGTGGATTGAGTCAACGTCCCCCCCCTCCGACACCAAGTGGTCGTTCCAGGAACGTGATGACTCTGGAGGATTATCATGGGGCGAGCCCCAAAACCCTCCACGAGGGAAGGAACAAGCGCTTGATGACGAATGGACCTTGCAAGGCGTGGGAACATAGGGGCCAATTGTTGTTGAGAAGAACCGATTAAAAATCGGAGGGACCGCGTCCGATAAGCCCTTCATATCCGAATATAAGCTAACCGGAGGGATCGGACTAGATAAAGGGTCTGAGCGCGGTAACCGGTTACCGGGACCCACCTCTAGAGGTAAAGGGTAAGACGACGCTGAACAGACAATTATCCCCCTTCCCATATCAGAGGACAAAGAGAATTTTTGGGATACCAAGCACATCACCCGAGAAGAAATAGCCAAAGCTCGCGTCGAATCAACCTCGCGTGGCGGTCCAAGCAAGGCGCCCCTTGGAAATTCAACCGCCAACTCGGGAAGCGAAGCGACGTCGGGCACCCTTGGAACCTCCAGCGGCGGCGGAGGTTCAACGATCTGCAACTCGACTCTGATGGTGAAGCGGCCAACCTCCATCACCGCGAATGAAACCCTGTCGTCTAGACCATCCAATAAGCCATTGTTGCATTCCAGCAGGACAAGTGTGTCCTCCGCAGGCGAGCCGGACTTCAGTCCATCTTCAAGCGTCGCTAGGACCGTACCCCATTGCCGTAGGGCTCTCCACAAGCAGCGAACCGTACATGACAAAACAGGAACGCCAACCTTTGCAACACAAACCTCCACATCCGCATACGAACCATCCACAAAGCGAAGAGTTCGCCAACAAACATCGCCCACATCATCATTTTGTAACACACAATCCCTCTGCACCACGGAGAGTCCACGAATGCAGCACCTGAGCATCAGGCGCCACCACATCGCTCGTGAACCGCGACCCAAGGAAACCAGAGAGGTGAGATTTCAAAGTCTCCACCGAGATGGTACCTCGCACCGTGAAACCGATAAATGCATTCATGTCGGCCCCCTGCAAGTCACTCTTCACCGCCTCAGCGGTCTTCGAGACATCCCCCCCCTCTATAAGTTGAGGTCCACGTACAGGTTGTGCTCCTCCCGCAACTACCTCTGCGAAGCTACGACCCTTCCGGCGAATAAACGACGTATAGGATAGGCACTGCACGGATTGACGACCCGGGCCGTGCACCGGTCCATTAACTGCATGAGACCCAGAAGCAAACCTGCACGTAGCTTGGCGGTGGCCAACCCTCCCGTATGAAAAGCACCTCGGCGGGATAGGACAGAGCGACGCAACATGGCCCCTAGTCCCACATCGGAAGCATCTCCTCTCCGGCTTCCTGTGAGAGACATGCACTCATTCCTCACCCTCCCCACCGCCAGGCTCCGCAGCAACATCGAGGACCTGCCTCCCCCTCATCTCCCAGCAACCCACCGACTTCCCCTTCTCCGCCACCCCGCGTCTTCCATCCAACAGCGCACTGCTGCGACCTCCCCCTGAGCGTCCTCCCTCCATGATCACCCCCTTGCCAAGCCCCGATGGGCCAGACTCCACCCCTCCCCCCTGCGACGAGCCCCTTCTCGACGCAGCACCCGGCAGCGACGCACCCACCTGTGCTCCCGGGCTTTGAGCTCTCCACCACCTCTCCATCATTGATCAGCATCAGTTTTTGTTATTTGAGTTTTAGTCCCTGTAGGGGCCTATGTGTAAGGATTTTTATATTTTATTTCCACTTATGCCCTTGGTGTTTATTTTGATTAACTTGAGCATGCTTCATCCAATTGATGTGATTTAAGTTTCATTGCGAAGCTAATTTAACTCTCTTTCATGTGGATTTATTAATTCTTTTATTTACTGCACAATTATTTATTAGGTAATCAGGGATGATTTAGATGCTTTTATCCATATTAAATGAATTTATTATTGATTTACTCTAGGGTATAATCATGTATTTATGTGCATGTGGTTCTTTTATATCATGTTGTTCATTTTGTGATTACTTAACTTGCAAAAAGGTAAAAGAAAATTGCATATTTAAGCATGTCTCCTTGTGATGCATTGCATTTTGTTTCTTTGACCTAGATGTTGTATTAATCACTAAACATAGATATTTAAGCCTGATTGATGATGTTATGCCTTGTGTCCTTGTGTTCGTCCCTAGATTGCCTAGGTGTAAATTTTAACCACATTCTCCTTACAGAGATTATTTATATGTGGTTTTGTATGATTGTGAATCGACCACACTACAACTAGTGATAATTAATATTGTCGATTTGTGAGTCATCACTTAGTAGCTAGGTGAGAAGGAGTTGAGGCTCCTTCGATTGGAAAGAAATTGGTAAACTTATGAGAGAAAGAAAGAAGGGGGGGTTGATGTAAATAAGAAGAGAAAAGGTTTTAGTGTTTGCCATGTGGAAGGAAGAAGAAGGCAAGTGTTGGGGCTGGAATTTGCACTTGTTCTCTCTCTTATAGGAAATATCAAAGTCATGTATTTCCACCTTGATCTCTGATTCTTATGGATAGTAACTTGTTTTGACCGTATCTGAAAGGCGATCAAAGTGAGTATAATATTCTTGTACTTCTAATCTTAAATGAATTCAGAAATTGTCGAGATACGGTCTTAGTTTGTGATTAAATTTTGTGATTTTAATTTGTCAAACGATTTATGATCGACGAATGGTTGATTTTATTGGTCATACTTTGTTGAGTCAAATTTTATGGTTCTCTCAGTTTGTTTTGCGGTTTGGAATGCGTCACGGCTTTTTCCCAGTGACATGAAATATGAAGCAATCGATTTGTGATCGATTGCGTCCGAACGGGATTCCATCAAGGATCTATGGATCGATCTAGGTTTATTCAATATTAGTTGATTAATAATTGGTCGTACCGACCCTTAATCGGGTTGGATTCAGATGATTCGTATCTAAGTGTCACAAATATAAAAACCTCCAGGGGAGTCTTGTCCTCGAGACTCGTGTTAATTTCATTATATGTTTTATTTGAGTTTCATCCTGACATAAAAATCTCAAAGGGTTTTGAATCCATAAAAACCTCAAAGGACAAACGAGCCATGCTCTTTCAATATGTATATAATTAAATGGGCTTGTTTTGACGGTTACTTGAAAAGAGTTGTGGGTATCATGCCAACATGTCTGCTTCAGTCTCCCTTGTCGCCTCTTCGATATCATGTCATTGCTATAACATCTTGCTAGGAATTAGGAATGTTGAAGTAGAATCATAGAAATAAAGATAAAACATGAAGAGCACAAAGATTTAACGTAGAACTCTACTCTCTAAGAGGCAAGATGAATCCACGGGAGAACGCCTCAAAAGGCAGATAGTCTATTGTTTTTCTCTCATTGGATATAAGGGTGAGGGGCTTCTTATATAGTTCTCACCGAGTCTTTGCATCTCCCAACTGGTAGATGTGTGACTAAAGTCTTGGATGGGGTAATTGGATCCTGGACAGGTCCGTTTACCCATCTCCCACATAAGTGACGTACAAATAAATACTCCATCACATCTTGACTAGGGGGATCTCTTTACTACGAAGTTTCTTCGCAAAACTATCGAGTATCTGCACTGGCTTCTCCTCGTATGTCATGACATGCTCCACTTCAAGATTTTTGTAGTTGATGACGTGTCAAGGGTAGTGCACGTACTCCTAAGTTGGATATATGAAAAACATCGTGTATGTCTGATAGACGTGGATTAAGGGATACTCGATTGTCCACCTTCCCTACACGAGCAATGAACTCAGATGGTTCAACAAATCGTGGTGCCAACATACCACAGACACCAGATCTCTGCACTACTTTCATGGGAGATACTTGTAAGAACACCCAATCTCCCACCTGTATTTATAGAAATTTCGTCAGTATGAAGTATTAAGTTAAATATTAATAATTCATATTTGCAAATGGATTGAGAAGATGATCGAATTGATTGAGACTCCAAATCTCTTCTCTGTCGATCTGCATAGATCTTCTGGCGGTTCTGCACTATCAGAAGCTTCCGCCTCACAAGATTAGTAGCCCTCTCAGTCTCGTCCAAGTGACCTATGGAGTAAAGAGAGCGGTCATCTACCTCACGCCAAATGAGAGGTGTGAGACATCTCTTCCCATATAGGGCATTGAATGGTGCCATGACGATACTGGAATGGTGTTTGTTGTTGTACTTGAATTCTACCAATGATAGGTGGTCCGTCTAAGATCCTTTCCACTCAAGGATACATGTAGAGAAGGAGAGCCAAGGCACCCTGCCAGATCGGCCTCCCATTTCATTGTGCTTCATCGTCAGTTGGAGGTCGCTTGATCTCTGTCGATCTGCATAAGGAGCACCACCATCAACTACTCGGTCATCACTCTCAACAAGCTTTCATCCTCCCTGTCGAGGATCCTCGAAGGAAGAAGAGAGGATTCCCAGGAGAAGCACTTACCCTTCGATCAAGGTGGATCCTCTCTTATCAACCATCAGATCGTCTCCTCCCGATCCTCCGTCCTCGGGTGGACTTGAAGCTAGAACAACTCGTCACGTAGAGGAGCAGACTAAAGGACCTCTGGGGTTCGCTCGACACACGTGTCCCACACATGGAGTTGTCATATTGTAACCCTCGTAGTCTTAGGGTTCTACAGAAAGACCCGTCACATGTATTCTATTTGTGACTTGGTCAATTTGCATGCAGCCCCCTAGAGCCCTACTATTTACAAAATAGCCCTTTCCTAGGGCAAATTGTAAGAGGATTCCCAACAATTTTCAATATTGAAAGTTGAGCTCATGTTTTGGACCTTTTTATTATAAAAACTTATATTTATCTTCATTTTAATCTCTGAAACCTTATGACTACTTGTATTCCTCAATTCTAATCCAAAAATTACGTTTTTGATCTCATTTTAAATCTTGTTTAAGGCTCTGTCATATTTTATCATTTGTGAACAGATGAGAAGCATTCTAGAGTAAATTATTATTTGAGAATCTCATTTTCTTCCAGAGAATAAATAACTTTTTTGGCAAACAATTCAGTGAGTTAATATTTTTATTGTAATATATTTTTTGTATGATCATGCATCCTTGACTTTTAATTGAAGAGCATATCTTGGATCTTGGATGTATGATTCTTTTGTGGATCATTTCCTTTATCTTATATCCGAAGCGGAATGAAATTCATAATCACATAGCTATCTCTCTACCCTTGTCTCTTTTTCATTTATTTCATTTTATTTACCTGCATCCATACTCTTGCATTTATTTTTTGACATACAAATTCGCATTACAATCAATTTAATATTGAGATTAATTCACACCACGCAACTAAAGTTCACCATTCCATCAATTCGTCCTTGGTATACTTACCAAGTTAAAATTTTCACATATTCAATAGTGTTGTTTTTATTGATACGTTTTCTACCTTTTATTCTATGACAATTCATTATTATTATTAAGAGCGGTGGAAATCTGTTCATCATTGAGCGTTGATATTATGTGTCCGTTGATGCCACCTTCTTTGAGCATCCAAGCTTCTTCACACATGATTTAGGTAACATTCTTTGGGAGCTCCCTCCTCTATCAATCATTTATATTCACAAGCATACAATTACGCCTACTTTCGCACATGTGTTTGTCCCATTGCATGTCTCTTTTATGCAGTGTAATATGGCCACGTCAAATGCTCCCACCACCATTGCCTTGGATGTACATGATGAGCTTTTGATAGCTCTCTGCAAGTAAGAGTCAATGTACTTATCACCTTATGTCACATTTTCCTTATACATATGATTTATTTGGTTGTGACAAGAGGTTTACAAATTTTTTGAATGCCATTTTTGTCCCTTGAGAGAGCCTCTCTTGCACCCCTTCACTCCACCACCAAGACTCCTTTTGACTTGGAGCTCCTCCCTTTGACTCGCCTAACATCTCTTTGGCTACCTTTCGGATACAAGATGCTACTGCCTCCCTCATCTCGTTTGCACTTCTGCTACAATACCAAGATAAGTCTTCTAAAACCTTCTCCCTGAAGATCGCTTTCTTCAGTGGAAGATTCCACCATCTAGTTCTAGTGATCTTAGGAACCCTCCTTTTCTTTACCAGCCCTTTTATTTGTACATCCAAGACTAACAATCGATGTTGGGTTGTCAAACTCTCTCCTGGGATTACTTTGCAGTCTTTACAACACAACCTATCTCTTCTCCTCAACGCAAAGTAATCTATCTGTGTTCCAGTTGGCCCACTCTTATAAGTAATTAAATGCTCCTCCCTTAGCCATGGCCGGTCCCAAACCCGGGTAAATGAGGAGGTTTGCGTCAGGTAGCCGACAGCCAGCGTAAAACAGTCAGAGACAACTTCTTAAACAATATTTTTTTTAAATATTATTTAGAATGTTGCCTCGTGACAATCGGATCTTTTCTACATTGATTTAAGAAAACATACATATTTCGTGATGGGTCTCTCGTTTGGTTTAAATCCATATTAGTTGCCATATGCTTCACACAAACCTTTGGGTTGATTATTTTGAGACCTCACCATTTTCCGGAATGTGATCAACCCTTCTCTCTGTTGTTGCTAACAAGGCTTGGCCTCTTTACAAACTTGATGTGAAGGTCGCTTTCCTCTTTGGTGACCTCGAGGAGGTCTACATGATGCAACCACTAGGTTGCGTAGTCGAGGAAGGAGATGAAGGCATGATTGTGTAATTTTAAGGAACAAGAATGACATATTTATCCTTTTTTACGGAATTAGTTAACTTTGCGATGCAAATTTATGGACGTTATACATAGGGTCATAATGCAAGAGCTAGTAAGTTTGCGGGGAGTTTGGGACAATTATAATTAACAAAGGTGCGAGCAAGTATCATAGTTTATATGGTTCCTAGTGAAAAATTCCCATTAACTAATGATTTTTTTGAAAACGTTTGTAGAGTTTATTATACATATGCATGAGGTCTGTGAATATATATTTGGTTGTTGGTGAAGTATTACATTACTTAGGGCAGTCGTCCAAATGTATGTAAAGATACATCTTGGTACCGACAAAGAGTTTTAAGTGTTTCTTTTGCTGGATTTTGATAACTTATAGTAGTCATTGAGAATTAGTCAACAAGTAACGTTTTGACAAAATGGATTCGAGGAAAGGGAGCCTGCTTCATGAAGTAGGTAACCTTACCTACTTCATGCTTTTTTGACCAATTTTATTATCTTTTGGAAAGGATCACCATGGTATCCCTCTAATATGTCATTCCAATTTCGTTAGAAATATAGACTTCTATGCCCTCCATCCAGAATAGGACGATTACTACGTTTCTAAGACCGTTAAAATTACATGTTCTAGATGGAGGTCATATGAGTCCCTATTTTCGACGAAATTGGAATGACTTATTAAGGGGATATACTGATGAAAATCCATGGTGATATTTTCCAAAAAAATTTAAAAAACTGGCCAAATCTGAAATGAAGTAGGTATGGTTTCCTACTTCATGAAGTAGGCTCCCTCTCAATGGATTCATTATGCAACTGATTTAGATCCTACAATTAATGCAACAATGTTAGTTTTGCAGTATTATAGATATTAGAATCTTTGAAAAATTTACTTTATACAGAACAAAAACATCATAAAACAAATCACAATAATTGAGACATTCACCTACGACCAGCTACTATTGAAAGGGATACGGGAATCTCCTCGTCTTTGGTGTATGACGTGGTAATGTTGACAGTGCGAGCATTGCAAGTGAACGGATCAGGCAACACATGCAAGGGACAGGGGCTCAATGGTTACCAACGCGGGAGGGGGAGATCTTCAATGCTGGGCCACACAATGTTGCGCTGGTGTGGGCGACGCCATATGCTAGCTGCTTGTCGAAAGCGGGTGTCACAAAAGGGGGAGGATGGTGGGCAACTACTGCGAGAGGGGTAGGGGCGTGGGGCTCATGCTTGTTAAGGCTAACATGGATAGAGAAGGGAGACTCTACTTACTTTGGGATTGGGTTTTTCGGGAAAGCGTGCTTTCCTAATACATATTCCATATTCCATCTCACTTTACATATGTATGCATGTATGCATGCATGTGCTTATATATAATATAACATCAACGTTTTAATGGATTGGGTTAAATCAGATCCAATTTTGATAATGATCCGATTCAGTCTATGATTTAACAGATTTTAAAGACCCCAATTTGATCTATTCTGTTTGAATGATAATTCCAATCCAATAATAACAGAATGGTTCGAATTTCATCTTTTATCTTATTTCTGAGCACCCTTAATTATTGTATTTATCTCAACATTTTCATCACTCCTAATTGATTCCTATTTGGATTCGGTTTTAATAATAGCGGAATTATCTCTTTTTATAATTGCCACCAATTATCTTGGGATCTGTTGAAAATAAACAACACAAAAGAGAATTGATAAGAAGAGCAACAATAAAGAAATTGAATTATGGAATGCTCAACTTTTACGTGGAATCCTAATCTGTTTGGAGCTGGTTGAAACCACAAGAGATGCCCTCAAAGGGTCGGGTCGTCTACTATTGTAATCTCTCAATGAGTGTAGGGGATGTGAGACTTCTTATATAGCCCAGAGACTGACCAGAGTCTCACAAATAGTAGATGTGGGACTAAACATGGATGGGTTGTTTGGATCTTGGAGAGATCCAATTACCCTTCTATTACATAAGCTAACACCTCCCTCAAACTGGAGCTGTGAGCTTGCAACAAAAGAAATTTATACATCACATTTTCACTCGATACATCTAAGGGAGACATGGATAGAGATATCCCGCTCGAAGAACCACGGTTGTTAGAAGACCTTGCTCGAGGACAGGTCTGCGACTTTCAGGCCATCAGGAAAGAGTCTTCGTCGTTCCTGTAGTAGTCGTTGCGATACCGGGTCGTACTTGGAGAAGAGTTGTTAAAGAAGAAGAAGAAAGTCTAGCGTGGAGTAGTATTCAGGGACAACAACGCCCCAACAATGTAGTTGAAGCTCGATGAAGACAGTTGATAGCAATAGAAATGTTGGTCTGTCTGTCGTTGCTGGGCAAATGTCATTTAGATACATCTCAAATAGAAGAATGCGTTACTCCCCTTTTCACCCATACTTGATAGATTTAGAGTGTAGATCGTCAAGTTGGGAGAATTGAAATGGAACATGCATTTTCCTACTTTTTCTTGTTTTTGCACAAATCATTCTTTTAGCCATCTCTTTTCTTTCTTTTTTTCTCTTGGCTATTCTTTTTTTTTGTATGGCCCTTTTTTCTATGATCGCCCTTTTTCATCACAAACTCTCCTTTTCTCAAGTCATTCATTTTTTAGCTTACCACTCCATTTTTCATCATTTTTTTGTACGGCTTCTTTTTTGCACGGATGTCCCGGCAGCCAAGGAAAGTTGTATGGGAAGGAGATTTACTGTGCACAAAGATGGTGGATGAATAGTCTCCTGGCAGCCGAGGCAATTTTGGATATTGTGCACAAAGCATGAAAGATGTAGGGGCTACCCTATTATGACACAATGTCGGGGAAACTGGAATGCATGATAGAGGGGGGCGTGAGTGTGAATCCCAATAAGACCTAGAGGAAAAAAGAAAGTACACAAAAATAGTCAGAAAAAGAAGAAAATTCCATTTTTTATACTCTGTTAGTATCTTTATGGTACATCTTCATTGACTTTTTTTTCGTGCAATCTGCATTTCTGTAGGTGTTATTCAGTGACAACTTCAAGAAGTCGTTTACCAAGATAAAGTCGAACACAACTAAGAGGGTTGTGATAGCTTTCTTGCTGAAGCTCGCTGAAGGATGGCGTCCTAAGAAGAACAATACTATTGCTGTTGCTGGAAGCAATGTTCAGTTTGTCAGACAGTATAAAGTCGTAGGCCTTTACGTTATTTGCACAACCGAATTGATGAGAATTTCTCTCCATACACAAGTCCTAAAAATTTGGGATATTTTACCACTGTGTGAAATTCCAGTCTTTCTTAAGCGCTTGGAAAACATGTTCTTGACATATACTGATGATTATATTGCCCGCTGTAATGCCAAATCCATTGAAGGGTATGCTCTTTGTCCCTTCTGTAACAATTTTTTGATAATGCTGTTGTCTTACTTCTTTTATATTATAGATAGTTAAACAGTATTTTCCTTTGTCAAATGTAACAATGGGGAACATCTTTATGAAATCCTAATCTGTATTGATATTGGATCTTCTCTTTAGGAAATTGGAAGTTCCGTTGACATGGTATCAAGGAACTGATCCAGTAGTACAGTACAAACATCTAAATAATAGTTTCCATACCGGTGAGATGGAAGATGTTGCAGTAAATGATCGGACTTGCATTGAAAACTCAAAGATTTCAGAATCTCTGATGTTGATGAAATTTTACTCATTGTCTTCTGGGGTAGTTGGACACTTGCTCTCTGCATGCAATGGTTCTGAGCTTGTTCTTCCATTTGTAGTTACTGATGAAGAAAGGGATATTATCTTGTTCCCTCAGAGTGCTTTTATTCTTGGTAGATCCGGGACTGGGAAAACCACCATTTTGACTACAAAGCTAATTCAAAGGGAGCAACTCTACCATATCTCTACAGAAGGAATGCATGATTCCATTCTCTATTCATCGATCCCCCTGTGCAAGACAAGTGGAATTGAAGGCGAATCTGGAAACATGTTGCGTCAGTTATTCGTTACAGTTAGCCCAAAGCTGTGTTCCGCAATAGCCGACCACATATGCCGGATGAGGAGGTTAGTTTATCAATATAATACCAATTGTTTGTTACAGTTAGACCAAAGCTGTCTGCCAACGCTAGAATTTTGCTTCTTGCACACATTATGCATCCTTTCTAGGTAAAAATGTGATGCTTAGAAATTTGAAGATATTGGCTTGTCTTAATATTGATTGAAATCTGTTTTATCTTCTCATGAGCCGGCTCATGACTTGTATTTGTTTTTTTTATCTAGGTATAGGGTTTCCCTGTCTCCTTGCTTAGGAAGAGAGACACAGCAGGAACTTTTTTTTACAAAACCCATTTTTTCCTGCCCGTGTCACGCGTTGAATACTGTATCTTTAAATTTAAAATATTGTCAAGTATGACTTTTTGTAAATATCTTTCTTTTGCCTTGCGCTGCTGTTTTTGACTTGTTTAATTTTTCTGGCGTTTTTATGGTGAACAATAATAGCAGTATTGTTCTCAACTCTTTCTAAAAAACTAAGACAGATAATTACTTGTTCTAACCATGCCCTTCTGACTTGTGGGGTTGATCACTTCTTAGTTTGTCACTTATTGACCTGGCCTTGGCTGCAGTTGAATTTGTCATAATATTAGCATGTTGCTCCTGTTATAATGTGTCAGGGCACGACTGTGCACTCTGATTCGTAAGGTGGAGATTTATTCAATTATTCTACGAATGGCCATAGAAAGGTTTCCCGATAGAACTGTATTTCAGAGTAAATCAGATCCAAATCTTTTTTTAAACAAATGTAAATGAGGGTGAGATAATCGGTTCAATGTAGTTTCGCCGATTGTGGAAGCAAGTGCTTGCTTTTGAGCATCCGTACTCTATTAATACTTATCTGTTCTTTAGTTTAAATGACATTAATTTTGTCCAGATAGAGCATATTTAGTAAGCGTTCTTTGATTTTTCGGTACTCTACAGAAGCCTTTGCCCATTTTGTCCAACAACAACGTTCAACTCCCACATTAATCTTCTATACGTGGAAAACCATCAATAGAGGAAAAATCTCATGGGTACCCACGAACCATAATTTCTTTCAGCAGAGATTAGGGCACTCCTTGATAGTATGAATTATTAAAGAGGGAGGATAAGTGCAATATATTCAAATGTGGGTAGTTACTCTCTCATTTGTGGATCCATTTACTTAAAAGCTAAATCAACTCAGCACTTCCCCTCAAGTTAGACATGCATGTCAACCATATCCAACTTGCTTACATTTAACTCAAACTTCATCATAGGCAACTGCTTTGTGAAGAGATCAACAAATTGGTCATCAATTTAATATAATGGTTATCCGTTTCATCTCGTTGATATGACTGAGACCAAATCTCTTTCAGCAGAGATTTGGGCACTCCTTGTTATTATGCATTATTAAAGAGGGAGGATAAGTTCAATATATTCAAATGTGGGTAGTTACTCTCTCATTTGTGGATCCATTTACTCAAAAGCTAAATCAACTCAACATCTCCCCTCAAGCTGGACATGCATGTCAATCACATCCAACTTGCCTACATTTAACTCACATTGCATCGTAGGCAACTGCTTTGTGAAGAAATCAACAACTTGGTCATCGATTTAATATAATGGTGATCCATTTCATCGCATTGATATGACTGAGGTCATGGTAAAGCAAGGCCCATATTAACTCAAGAACTGATCATGTGAAAATACTTTCCACATTTAAAGGGGTTTATTTTTAAAAATATTTCCTTTTACTTAAACAGGCAAGTATGGCCTTTCTAGGCATATCATTTTCCATCTTGAGCATTGTCATTTTATCTATTATTTTGACTCCTAAATTGGAGTAGAAAAGTGTATAATATTATAAAAAATGAGTTTACTTTCATATTTTTCACGCGGTCTTGTGATTAGTGGACACGTGTTAAATTAAGACCATTAAAGTTTAAAAAAGTAACTTTGTGAGAATAACTCATGTTTTTTTTCTAATATTTTCGGTATATAGAAAGTATGCACCATGGTGCATATAACCTCCATGTGTCTAACTCCCTTATTTATTTATTTTCTTTATTGGTTTCTTTGATGTGAAATCTTATGGGATTTAGTGATTTGGAACTTAATTTGAGACCTGAGACTGACATGTTTGGAATGATCGCACAAAATTTGAAATTTTGTATTCTATATTTTTTTAAATAAATTCACCTTAACATTATTTATTAAAATAAAAAATAAATAAAGGGTGGGCTTTGGTCTTATTAAAAACATACTCTCCATTTACTGAAAATATTAAAAAATCTTAAGTTTTGATAACTGTTGAGATAATTGTATCTCTAGTGTTGCTTTGGTCTTATTTACGTTGTCTTTATGTACTTCTCTGTAATTAACCCAGGGCTTTTCTCTCATGTACGAGACCCTAGGGTCTCTTCTGATGCATGAATTTCTTTTCTGCCAACTTGGTATCGATGCAACGGTCCTAGGTGTAACACCCGGAATCTGCATAAATCCAGCTAGTGGGTATTTAACTGAGTTAGTAGGAACTGTAGAGAACCAGGCTCTGATACCAAAAATGTGAACCCCCTAGGATCCGGGTACCCGTTTACGCTAATTTCACGGCATTTCATTCACACAGGATCGCATAATTTACAGAATAACAGGGAAATTTTCGCGTGGATAATTTTCCACATAACATTCATATCCACAATCATAACCACAAATTAATAGAGACAAATTGCACAAAAATCTCATTTCATTAATTTCCATATAATTTTACAACATGTACAGTGACTGACAGTACATAGAGTAGTCCAAAAATTTTTAAGCAAAAGAGAAGGAAACATACTACATTATCAACCTAACAAAAACTGAGACAAAATAAACCATACCTTCTAGTATATACCCTGTCTCCTGGAAGCATCAATAGCTACTGAACAACAGTCTGTTTGCCTGCCAAACATGTTAGGAAAGAAGAGGCGTCAGCGCCCGCTGGTACCTCCTAAAATCTTATAAACATAAACAAGGATTTAATATGTTCAAAAGTAACAAGTAGAAAGGTGGAACAAGTATAATTTACATCTACTTGCTCAAAATAAAAAAAAATGATTTTCAAGTTGTGTGCAAGCATCTCCCATTATCGCCCATTAACCTAACACTTCCCATATATGACCTATTTATATTATACATGAATATTCATGAATGTATGGGTATAAGTATTATATCATCATTTTCTTCAGAGATCATATTTGTGAGTGATGATGGAAAGTTTGAGATTGGAAAGATTTCTTGATTTATTTAGATTCTTAAGTCTAGTGGATAGTCTGTGGTCTTGGTTAGTGTGTAACCTCACACTATGAATCTAAGGTGTGAATAATGTCTTAGGGTTGGGGTGCCTCCGTAGGCATGCGGTGTAGTATAATGCATCCTAACTAAGTTCCCAACACGCCCACTAGCTTAATGAGATTTCAATTAGATTATAGTCTTTTCCATTTACTCAACTTTAATTGTAATCCCTTAAAACCTCAAGCGCAACTGTCTCAGATGTAACTCTAGATGATGTAGATATAGAGATGGATGATCTGGATGTAAAATCAATCCCTTCAAACCTCAGTACAACAGCCTCAAATGTAACTCTAGATGATGTAGATATAGATATGGAGGATCTGGATGTAGAATAGCCAAGTCTGTTGGCAAAAGAAAAACTCAAGCGGTGAAGAAGCCATCACAAGGGCTCTTCCGTCTCGCCCTCTAATTGGAAGCGCGGTCCAATAGAGGGATAGGTCTACTCCAAAACTATGCCACTGAGACGGGTGAGAGAGACTTCCTGTAAAAGTCGCTCTAAAAAACAGCCCGACTAGTTCCGCTGACCCTCTGCTTTAGGATACCCAGGCGGGGGATCCTTGGTTTTCAGTTTTACGTACGAGTGAAAATGTCGAAATTCACCCCATAAAGATAGTAGCGCCAGATCTTCAAGCCAAATACAAGAGACCTCCAGTATTACTGCAGTCTCTCCCCATTCTCGAGTGGAAGTGGGAGAGCATCTCTATGGATTTTGTTACGGGATTGTCGAAGACACCAGGTGGCCATGTTTCTATTTGGGTAGTTGATGATAGGTTGACTAAGTCAGCCCATTTCATACCTGTCAATACGACTTACACTCCATCCAGATTGGCCAAGCTGTATGTGCAGAACATCATTAGGCTACATGGTATACCATGAGAGGAGGTGTCTGACAGGGATTCGAGATTCACGTCGCATTATTGGCACCAGTTCATGTCAGCACTACAGACAAAGCTGAAGATGAGTTCTTCATATCATCCGCAGACCGACGGGCGGAGTGAGCTTACCATTCAGACACTAGAGGATTTGCTCCGCGCATGCACTTTGGAGTGGAAAGGATCTTAGAAGGACCGTCTACCATTAGTAGAGTTCACGTACAACAACAGCTATCACTCTAGTATTGGCATGGCACCATTTGAAGCCCTATACGGGCGAAGATGTCTCACGTAGGTGATCATGCTTTATATTCTGTGGATCTCCTGGTGGAGACTGCGAGAGCTGTTGATCTTGAGAGATGGAGGCTTCTTACGGCACAAAGCCGCCAGAAGAGCTATGCAGACCGCCGGAGAAGAGACTAGGAATTCCAGGTAATTCAATTCATTCCTCTTCATCCATTCGATTATGACATATAAATATGTTCAACTTCATCTCATACTAACAACATTCGTACAAATTATAGGTTGGAGATTGGGTATTTCTCTGTGTATCTCCTATGAAGGGAATTCAGAGATTTGGTGTTCGCGGCAAACTAGCACCGCGATATATTGGACCTTTTGAGATTTTGGCTCGTGTAGGGATGGTTGCATACTAAGTAGCCGTTCCTCCACACCTTTCAGCTATCCATGATGTCTTCCATGTATCCAACTTGAGGAAATATGTCCATGACCCTCGACACGTCATCATCTACGAGAATCTAGATGTGGAGCCAGATTTGACTTACGAGGAGCGGTCGGTGCAGATACTTGACAATGCTGTGAAGAAGCTTCGCAGCAAGGAGATTCCATTGGTTAAAGTGTTGTGGCATCAACACGACATCGAAGAAGCGACATAGGAAACCGAAGCCGACATGCGGGCACGATACCCACAACTTTCTAATGTAATAAGCAAAACAAGTTGTTGTAATTAGATACATGATAAATATATGGCTTGTTTTCTCTTTGAGGTTTTTATGGGTTCGAAACCCTTTGAGGTTTTTATGACCTTAAGAAATCCAAACAAAACATCTAACGACCTCGACTCGAGGACGAGACTCCCTTTGAGGTTTTTATACTAGGCAAGGGTTCCCGTATCCCATCTTAAAACGCTAACCCTACACGCATCCCCCCCTTCTCTCCCTGACTCGGCCGCTGCCAGGACCTTAATTCGCCACCATCGGTCTTCTCCAGTCTCTCGGTCAGCCTCCTCGCGTCGCCAGGTGCAGTTAGCAAGGCCCACTCCCCAGTAGGAGCATCGCCAAGCGCAACCAACAAGGCCCTCGCCCCTGCAGGAGCGCCGCTAGCGCGTGTCTCCACGCACTTGCCCTGCGCAGGGGTTGCGCCCGCGGTAGCAGCATGTTGTGGATGTAAGGACTGCGGCTGCATAAGTCCTCTGTGCCACCGGGCAGTACTCAAATCTTCGTCGCGCATCACGCTTGATTTTGATCGGATATCGTGATTTAGATCATATAAATCACGTCTTCCGGAATTAGACCTCAACAGAAATCAGTGAGGATGGTTTTATGAGTCTACAGATACAACCACTCATTATGTCTGTGTAGACTTTTTCGGATCGCTATATTCCTCAATATTCCATGGTTCTCATTATTGACGCAATGTCGGTAAACAAGAGTGGCACTTTTTCTTCTTTTAGTGCCTTCAAGGGTCTGGCTCCCATCGTGAGGATGGACGGGACCAACTACACGTTGTGGTCCGTGCAGGTTTGTACTTTTATACAGTGCCATAATAAGAAGCGCGTTCTGACAGAAACAAAACCAACTGACATAACTGGGGCTAATACTTCATGGACGCAAGACGATGCCTATTCTCGCATTTGGCTCTCCGAGACACTCACCACAGAGATTGCAACTGATATAGTCAATCAGCCTACCTCAAAGGCTATGTGGGATACCTTACATATGGACATGCAAAGAATGAAAGCAAGATTCTTTAGTTGCAGTATGGTATTTTCTCAACCAAACGGAATGGTCGACCACTTCATCAGCACCTCTCTCATCTTAGAGGCATGTTTGAGCGAGTGCACAGCTTCATACCTATCACTACCAGTATTGAGTAGCAACAACAATATCAGAATGTAACTATGACAGGGGTTTTCTGTCATCTCTTGACTTTGAGTAGGATGCAACACGTACTCAACTCCTGACCGGAGAGACAATACCTTTAATGGAAAATGTGTACAAGCGATTGAGCTGGATTACTACTTCGTCTCCTACTGTAGCCCAACGTCCCACAACTATGGCTATGTCTCGAGCATGGAAGGCCATGTCCCGATATATCGGCGATATGTCGCCGATATATCGATATCGACATGGGACCGATATAGAAATCGATATATCGATATATCCGATTTTCAGGCATTTCCTTCAGAAAGATTCCTAGACATAGCGCTATATCGGCGATATATCGCCGATATATCGACATCGACACGATATCGAAACGATATCGATATCGATATTTCCTTCCATGGTCTCGAGGTAGAGATGGGACTTCCTAGTTTCAACGACATGGGCCTCAAGGATGAGGAGGAGGACGTCAGCATGGCCCATGTTCTCATTGTCATCGTCCTGGACATTCTGAGGAGACTTGTTTTCAGAAGCATAGACATCCTGCGTTTGCAAGGGTCGCTGAGCAGACTGAGCCTACTTTTACTTCTTCACAGGACACACGCCTGGATAATATTGTTTCTAGACTTCGTGAGATGATGTCCACTCATCCTATTCCACCTGCAAGTTCTTCTCATTCCGCAGCCAGCTCATCAGGTAATACTTATGCATTTGCAAGTTGTAGCAGTTCAGATTTTGCTGACTAGATTATGGATTCGGGCGCATCACACCATATGTGTGGAGATTGAGCACAGTTCACTCCTTACAAGTCTATACTGCCTGATAGGTCTGTGGTGATTGCCAATGGAGTACGTCCTCCCATTGTTGGTCAAGGGAAAATTGTTCTAACTCCATATATGCACCTGCAGAACGTTTTATATGCTCTTTATTTTTAGATGAATTTTTGTCAATTTGTCAAATTACAATGGATTTATTGCCATGCCAAATTTGATCCCTCTCCTCTTGTTTTCCAGGACATACTAACGGGCAGGGTGATTGGATGTGGCTGTGAGCAGAGAGGATTGTACAAGCTTGCCATACCACCGTATGCTGAAGTTGCGTCTATTCCTTTTGGTTATGTTTCCCCTTTCTTGTGGCATCTTCGGTTTGGACATCTCTCACTTCAGAAGTTGTGACTTGTTCTACTACAGATATCTACTCGCACCACCTCGGAATGCAAAGCCTGTTAGCTTGGAAAGCATCGTGGTGATTGCCAATGGAGTACGTCTTCCCATTGTTGGTCAAGGGTAGATTGTTCTAACTCCATATATGCACATGCAGAACGTTTTATATGCTCTTTATTTTCAGATGAATATTTGTCAATTTGTCAAATTGTAGTGGATTTACTGCCGTACCAAATTTGATCCATCTCCTCTTGTGTTTCAAGACATACTAACGGGCAGGGTGATTGGATGTGGCTGTGGGTATAGAGGATTGTACAAGCTTGCCATACCACCATGTGCCGAAGTTATGTCTATTCATTTTGGTTCGATTTCCCCTTTCTTGTGGCATCTTCGGTTTGGACATCTCTTACTTCAGAAGTTGTGACTTGTTCTACAAATATCTACTCGCACCACCTTGGAATGCAAAGCCTGTCAGCTTGGAAAGCATCGTAGGTCGTCTTTTCCAAGCCGACTGGGTCGTTATAGTAGTCAAGTTTTTGAGTTGTTGCATTTTGACATTTGGGGTTCCAATCATGTTTCTGGTCATCGGAGACATCGTTTTTATGTGCTTGCTGTGGACGATTATTCTAGACTTACTTGGGTTTTCTTACTATAATATAAATTTGAAGCAGGTCTTATCATTAAATCTTTTCTTGTTGAGGTCAAAAATATATTCTCTACTAATGTGAAATTTATTCGTACGGATAATGCCTTGGAATTTTCCACACTACAGTTAGCGGAATTTCTCAGCTCTCTAGGTATTGTTCATCAGACCTCTTATGCCTATACTTCTCAGCAGAATGGTGTTGCTGAACGCAAATACCATCACCTTCTTGATGTCACGAGGACCCTTTTTATTCAGAGTCGTGCTCCTCATTCGTTCTGGGGAGATGCGGTTCTCATTGCTTGCTGTTTAGTGAACTATATGTCGTCCACTATTCTTGTAGAATAGATCTCTTTCTCAGTTGTGTTTCTCGAGAAGGACCTATTCTCCTTGACTCCTAGAGTTTTCAGATCTGTGGTATTTGTCCTCAGTTTCACCCTTGGTCATGACAAGCTCTCACCTAGAGTTGTCAAATTTGTTTTTGTTAGTTATTCTCGTACCCAAAAGGGGTGTCGATTTTTTATCCTGTAGGTAGAAAATTTTATGTGATTGCTGATGTCACATTCTTTGAGTCTATTATGTATTTTTCTCCTACAGGTGGCAGGCTATCTCGAGCTACTTCTAGTGAGGATGTGGTTATTCCCCAACCTCCATCCTCTCCTACTTGTGCACCCAATGTTGAGTCCTAATCCTTACGATCTCCAACACCTCCCTTACCTCAGACATAGTTTCTTCTACATGTCTACAAGCGTAAGTCTTCTATTCGCCCATCTGTTCCTGCGCCTTCACATCATCCACTACGCCCCTATTATGTTATGAGCATGTTGTTTCATCTGATGGTACCGGTGTCTTTAATGATACTCATGTTGAGGTGATACCATACGACAACGATGATGATGACCTGGGCGTACCTATTGCTTTTCATCTGTGTGCTACTTATCCTCTTGATGCGCATGTCTCATTGGACCACCTTTCAGGGGAGTGCAAGATGTTTTTTTGGGACTTTTTGCTGTTTTTATCCCATGAACATAACAGGAGGCCATCCAGAACAGTAGGTGGCATCTTGCAATGGAGGTGTGACGCCCTCGGATCCGGGTATCCGTTTACGTTGTATCCACACTATTAAATTCATTAAGTTGTAGAAATTCGAGGGAAATTTTTTTCGCGTTTTGCTTTTGCATATGACATTCCATACACATTCATAACCACAAAACTCATAAAGACAACAAGAATAACATGTGCCACCAATATTCCATTAATTTCCATAACTTATACATGTACAAAAGAAGTGATATTGTATAAATCTATCCCAATATATAGAGAAGAGATAGAAAGAAATCAAATACATGATGAACTGATCAAAAATAGTGACAAAAGAAACAATACCGTCTAGAATATCTCCGATCACCAGGAGTCATCAATAACTACAGTGCTGCAGGCAGCTTGCCTGCCAAACATGCAAGGTAGAAGAGGATGTCACAAATGTGTGTACAACCAGCAATTTAAAATAATAACAAGTAATCGAATTGGAGAAATCAGCTGCTGCTGTATAATCCAAACAACCAGAACTTTTTGATTTTTTTAAAAGAAACACTTTTTATTTAAGATATTTAAAGTTATCCATATTAGTACCTTGGATCTCTGATTTCGATGCATAATATCTTCTTTTGACCTCTGAACGATGATCGAAATGAGTATAGTATTGATGTACTTTTGATTGGGTTTGAATCCATGAAATTTTTGAGATACGATTTCGGTTTAGGGTAAAATTTTATGAATTAAAAATATCAAATGATCTATTAACGGACGGTCGATTTCGTTGGTCTTCTTTAGTCGAGTCGGATTTGTAGGTGGTCTCGATTTGTTTCACAGTTTTCGAAATTGCGTCACGACTTTTCTGCGGCACGCATTATGATGTGATCGATTTTCGTTCGATTTTGCTCGAACAACTTTTAATTCACGATAAATTGATCGATTTAAGTTTTTTTAATATTGTCTGTTAACTTTATTGGGTTAAACTGACTCTAATCGGGTCGAGTTCGTATTTTGTGCAAATCCAGATGTTGCAAATATAAAAACCTCAAAGGGAGTATCGTCCTCGAGACTCGAATCCAGATTCTTAGCTGTTTCTTTTTTATTTCATAGAGTCATAAAAATTTGAAAGGGTTGAACCCATAATAACCTCAAACCGAAAACAAGCCACATCCTTTAATATGTAAATAATTTATATGCTTGTTTTATTGATTACCTGAGAAAAGTTGCAGGTATCGTGCCCACACGTCTGCTTCGGTCTCTTCCGTTGCCTCTTCAACACTGTGTCGGTGCCATAACACCTTTACTAATGGAATCTCTTTGCTGAAAAACTTATTCATAGCATCGTCGAGTATCTGCATTGGCCTCTCCTCATATGTCAAATCTGGCTACACGTCAAGATTCTCGTTGCTGATGATATGTCGATGGTCGCGCACATACTTCCTCAGATTGGAAACATGGAAAATATTATGATTGCTGGAAAGATGTGGAGGAAGGGCTACTCGGTATGCCACCTTCCCTACTCTAGCAAGGATCTCGAATGGTCTAACATATCGCGGTGTCAACTTGCCACGAACGCCATATCTATGTATTCCCTTCATGGGAGATGCATGGAGAAATACCCAATCTCCCTCCTGTAGTTTATAGGAATGCCATTTATATGTGAGATTATATTGATTATTGATAAGTCATATTTGACTGGATGAAGAGAAAGAATTGGATTACCTCTATGTCTCTTCTCCGATAGTCTACATAGCTTTTCCGATAGCTTTGTGCCGTCAAAAGCTTCCGTCTTACCTTATCTTTCACTCTCGTTGTATCCTCCAAGAGATCTACGGAGTAAAGAGCATGATCACCTGCCTCATGCCAACTGAGAGGTGTGAGGTATCTCCGTCCATATAGGGCTTCGAATGGTGCCATATCGATATTCGAATGATAGCTGTTATTGAACGTAAATTCATTAACAACATATGGTTCTTCCAGGACCCTTTCCACTTCAAAGTGCATGCGTGAAGCAAATCCTCTAGTGTCTGAATGGTGCTCTCACTCTGCTTGTCGGTTTACGAATGATATGTAGAAGTCATCTTCAGCTCTGTTTGTAGTGCTGACATGAACTGATGCCAATAATGCGATCTAAACCTCGAGTCTCTGTCAGAAACCACCTCGTGTGGTCTACCATGAAGTTTGATGATATTCTGCACATATAGCCTGACCATCCTGGATAAAATGGGCTGACAGGTATGAAATGGGCTGACTTGGTCAACCTGTCAAGAATAACCCAAATAGAATCATATCCACTTAGTGTCTTCGGCAAATCGGTGACAAAATCCATAGATATACTCTCCCACTTAAACTGAGGAATGGGGGTACTGCAGTAATCCCGGTGGTCTCTTGTGCTCATCCGTCAGATAGGTCATGCATCTGCTAACATGTTGCGCCACATCGCGCTTCATTCCATCCCACTAGAAATGTCGATGCAGATCATGATACTTCTTGGTGCTATCTGGATGAATCGATAGTCGTAAATTGTGTACCTCATCAAGAATATCTCTGCGTAACTGCTCGTCGTTGGGCACAACGACTCGTCCTACCTTCCATAAAATAGACTCTGCCACAGCAAAATCATCAACCTCATCCTTGATGGTGAGTATGTATCTATCTCGAATCCATGAATCTGCCCTCTGGCCTTCGACAATGCGATCGTAAAGACTGCTAAATCATGGTGACACAGCAGTAGAAATGGATGCACTCTCTTGAGGATGCCAATCAGTCAATGCTGCGAGCATATTCCATGTATATAGCCATATCGTCGTACCCTCTGCATGAGTTCTCGTGCTAAGTGCATCAGCCACCATGTTTCCCTTATCAGGATGGTAAGAGATCGTGCAGTAGTAATCCTTTTGTAGCTCGAGCCATGTGTGTTGTCTCATATTCAGCTCCCTTCTGATCAAAGATATACTTTTGTCTCTTGTGATCTGTAAAGATCTCGAAGTTCACCCCATATAGATAGTGGCGCCAGATCTTCAAGGCGAAGACAACTGTCGCTAACTCCAAGACATGTATGGGGTGGTGCCTCTCGTGTGCCCTCAATTATCGTGATGCGTAAACAATCACATGATCTCTTTGCATCAATACTGCTCCTAGACCTTCTCCAGATGCTTCTGTGTAGTCTGCATAGTTCTGAGTGCTTGAAGGAAGAGCTTTAATATGCGCGGTGGTCAATCTCCTCTTCAGTGTCTTGAAGGCCTGCTCGCATGAATCTTCCCAAATGAGTGGATCTCCCTTCCGCGTCAATTGTGTTAGAGGAACAACAATGCGTGAAAATCCATTGACAAAGCATCTGTAATACCCTGCTAGCCTAAGGAAGCTTCGAATCTACGTAACTGTCTTGGGCTGCTCTCAAGACATAACTGCCTCAATCTTCGCAGGATCAACTGCGATGCCTGCTTCGGAAATGACATTTCCCGGAAATAAGACATGGGACAACCAGAACTTGTACTTGCTTATCTTGGCATATAGCTTGTGCTCTCGCAATGTGTCCTAAACAGTCCTTAGATCATTCGCATCTCATTCATTTCGAAAATATCTATGCATATCATTAATGAATACCACCACAAACTTGTCCAAGTATGGACAGAAAATTCGGTTCATCATTTCCATGAAAGCTACAGGTGCATTAGTGAGACCAAACGTCATCACGACAAACTCGTAATGTCCATAACGAGTCCCGAAAGCTGTCTTCAGAATATTGGACTCATGATGCCTCAACTGATGATAGCCTGAACGAAGAACGATCTTTGAGAACACCGAAGATCCTTGAAGCTGTTCGAATAAATCATCGAATCGATATGCGGAAATGGATAACGGTTCTTCACCGTTCTCTTGTTCAGATACGGTAATCATTTCATAATCTTATGGATTCATCCTTCTTCCTGACAAATAGAATCAGGGCACCCCAAGGTGAAGTGCTCCGCCTCACGAATCCCAAATCATGCAATTCCTACAATTGGACCTTCAGCTCTCTCAATTCAGCTGGTGTCATGCGGTAAGGAGCCATCAAGATCGGTTGTGTGTCTGGTAGTATTGCGATCTTGAATTCGATCTCTCTCTCGGGAGGTAATTCTTGTAGCTCCTCAGGAAACACATCTGTGTAGTCCAATACTACTCGAATGTCCTGTGCCATCGACTGATGATCAAATACCTCTCGAACAAATGCTAGGTCAGGATCACATCTGATTAACAAGTCTCTAAGCTTTCAACACTGAAATATACTCCATTTTGGAGTCATATATTGTTCCCTCAAAAGTGAATTCAGGTAATTCTGGAATCTTGAATACAATTGTCTTCCTAAGGTAATCGACAAGAGCATGATGAGCTGATAACCAATCCATGCCTAGAATCAAGTCAAACTCATCAAGTTATAGTAGTAAACAATATGCAATCATCTCATGACCACCAATCAGTACTGGCAAGTGCCTGACTATCAGAGAAATGACGAACAAGTGGCCACTTGTCCCACAGACGTAATATGGAGAAGATAGTCTCTACGACTCTACCTAAAGAAACTAGTACCCTCGTAGCAAGGAAAGAATGTGTCACTCCAGAATCAAACAGAACATGGAAAGGTCGGCTCAAGACTGAGACCATACCTGTACGTTGTACTTGTGGCTGCGACGACTGTAATCAAGGTTGCAAAAAACGGTATGCGGTATACACTTGATAGGGTCACTGATTACTGATTAAACGGTATGCGGGAGTTTAAATGGAAATTAAACGGTCTATGCGGTTTTACATTTTTAAATTAATGTAAAATATTATGTATATATATTTAATAAAAACGTATAAAAGAACTATAAAAATGTAATCTCATATTCACAACATTAATTAGTTATTGTCAATTTCAATGACTTCTTCATCCAAATGTGGCATATCAAAGTAGATAGCATAATCAATATAGGGTTTATGTTACCTTAATGCAAACAGTGGTTGCTTAAACAACATGTAAACGATCGATTACACCTGTTTAAATGGTCTTACTGTTTACATAGCCGATTAAAGGTAATACAGTCAGACGTGGGGCCGAATGTGTTTAAACGGTCGCATGAACCGATTTTTGCATCCTTGACTGTGGTTGTGGGCGAGGCTCACTAGATCTCTAGGGACAGTGATGTCGGTAATGTCCCCACTCATGGCACAACATGCGTCGTACTGGGCGGGTAGATGGAGTGGTCGTGTCTGTGCTCCGAGTCGGTCCTTCTGGTGGATCTTTCTGCTCGCTGCGACCCAGATGGTCGTGCTGAATAGGTGCCATATCCGGCAAGTGCTCTTTCTAAGATAGTCGATGGAGATGAGCAAGAGTTGCATGAGAATGTCAAACCCGTAGGTCGGAAATGCCTGGGTGACCTCTGCTGCTGAAGTAGTCGATGAATCAACCCAAAAGATCGTTGTGCTCTAGGCGCTATTCCAGTCGAGCTGTCAAATCGTCTCTCTCTGATGTCCTCATACTTCTCCGCTGCGTCAGTAGCCTCAGAGATAGAAGTGATATGTAATCCAGCCAACCTATCCTACACCTCCTTCCTCATGCCTCTGATGAACTTTTCCAAATTCTCCTCTAAAATTGCAGCAATTGTCAGTGTGTGTCGAGACCACTCAATGTATCGAGCAAAGTAATCTCTAGATGTCTTATGTCCTTGACGAAGCTCTGCGAATAGTCGACGTTGGAACTCCTTCCACTTCGCAGAAAAGAAGTGGGATCTTAACCTCGCGACCCAACTCATGTGGGCTTGCGGCGATATCTCTCGATATCTCTCGGTGATATCTGTCAGTGAATACTCTATGAAATATAGCCACGTATCTCGTGGCACACGAATCATCTTCAGCACCTTCATCACTCTCTTTAGCCACTGCTCAGCAACATCTGACGTATTGGTGCCCTCGAACATGGGCACATTGGCCCGCTGGTCGGAAGTGAAAACTGACTGTGCCTGTAGATAGCAGAGCACTCATGTGCGTCCTTGTCTGCAAAGTCTACAGGGTCTTGCTCCCTGCCATAATCTCCATCATCTGCTCCATGCTCTGGTATCTCCTCAAGTGGGTCATCGATATGAGGCTGATGCATCTCTACCGACAGTCGTTGGTCCTGGCGTGTGCCGTCGTGAGATGAGCGGTAGGTGGAATCTAACAGCTCCTCAAATCTGAGCTCCATATCTGTTTGTCTGTCAGCAATCTCCGTCTGCTGAGCCAAAATCTGATCCTGTTGATCTCTCATAGCAGCATGTTGTTGCTGAGAGCGGTCAGTATGCATGCTAGCTGGTTAGTCACCTCCTGGCCTGGTTGGGAAGCTATGGCTCTGCATGAAAACCAGTTTTAGTCATAAAAAATGTCGTTCGCAGATACTTATCGTATATGCTTTTTTTTCTCTTCTTGGGATATTGTATATGAAAATTAATGAAACTTGTGACATTTGTGGTTATTGGATCTTAATGTCATATTTCCCTTCTTGGACTCACGAAATGTCGGGAGACTCACTATCCTTGAATGTGTAGTGAGGTACCAAGGCTCTAATACCAAACTGTGACACCCTCCGATGCGGGTGCCCGTTTACGCCGTATTTGCACTATTAAATTCATTAAGTTATAGAAATTCAAGAAAAACTTTTTTCGCGTCTTGCTTTTGCATATGATATTCAATCCACATTCACAGCCACAAAGCTAGTAAAGTCAACAAGAATAGTATATGCATTCAGTATTCTATTAAGTTCCATAATTTATACATGTACAAACAAAGTGATATTGTATGCATCTATCCCAATAGATAGAGAAGAGAAAGAAAGCAAATACATAATGAACTGATAAAAAATAGCGACAAAAGAAACAATACCATCTATAATATATCTGATCATCAGGATTCATTAATAGCTATAGTGCTGCAAGCTGCTTGCCTGGCAAAACATGCAAGTAAGAAGAGGATGTCACAAATGTGTGTAAAAGCATGAGGTTAAAATAATAGGTAAATATTCATGTATGAATGAAAATCTACCACTACCTGCGTACAAGGTTGCAAAAAGCGGTATGCGGTATTCAGTCAGTATGGCCACTGATTACTGATTAAACGGTATGCGGGAGTTTAAACGGAAATTAAACGGGTTATGTGGTTTTGCATTTTTAATTAATAAAAATTATTAAATACATATAATTAATAAAAAAGTATAAATAAATAAGAAAAATATAATCACATATTCACAATATATATCAAATATTGTCAAATTCAAGGAAATGTTTCATCTAAATATCAAAATAGACAAGATAAACAATTACAATTCATAGCATGAATCCAAAAAGTCATGGATAATGGTGATCCTTTGAAAAAAGTAGATCCATGTTCTTAAAGGAATGTTTCAGACCGCTTAAAAGGCCGCATAAGACCGCTTAAGGCCGTTTAAACGACCGTTTAAGGCTGTTTATGCGGCCTGACCGTTTATGGGCCGCTTTTGGTTAAACGATGCGGTCAGGCACCGCATACGTTTAAAAGGTCGTTTAAAAGGCTTCTTAGACCATTTTTTGCTTCCTTGCCTGCGTAGAAAAAAGTTTTCAATTTATTCTGCATGTATTTCCCCCTTGGTTACTCATTTTCCCAATATTTCTCATTTATAACACTCTCCTACAGTAATTGAGGCCAGTAAGTATATATTTTGTTTTCTTGTCCTTGAGATCATGTTATGATTCTTAATAAGGAGTTAGTAAGGTGATACTTTATTTTACTCTTAATTTATTAATTATGGTAAGGATAATATTTTAATCGGGTTTTCAAGTCTGGTGAATAATTTGTGGTTTTGGTCTTTGTATACCTCTCACTATGACTCTAAGGCGTGAATAATGTCTTAGGGTTGGAGTGCCTCCGTAGGCATACGGTATTGTATAATACATACTAACTAAGTTCCCAACACGTCCACTAGCTTATAGGGATTTTGACTCCAATTTAATTTTAATTAATCTTAACGAACACATCTTATCATTGTTTTCTACTCTTAACCAAGATACATTATAAATCAATCAACTTTGATTGTAATTCCTCTAATCCTCAATTGTAACTGACTCAGATGTAGCATCGCAATTCCTATTGGCGGAACAGTAACCAAAAACTCAAGCGGTGAGGTAGTCTCCTAAGAAGACTCTTCCGTCTCGCCCTCTTATTGGAAGTGCGATCCAATAGAGGGAAAGGTGTCCTCCAAAATTATGTCCTATAAACGGGTGAGAGAGACTTTTTCAGAAAGTCATTCTAAAAGCGGTCTGTGAACCCCTCAGGATCCGGGTACCCGTTTACGACAAAATTCGCAATAATTCATTCACATTGATCGCAGAAGTTGTAGAAAAGCAGGGAAAATTTTTCGCGCGGCTAATTATCCACATGACATTCATATCCACAACGTAACCACAAAGTAAAAGAGATGATGGCACCAAAATTTTCTTTTCATTAATATTCATATCAAGTTACAATATGTACAAGGATCTTCCATTACAACATATATCCCAAAGTGTGATACAAAAGAGATAGCATTTACATCATCATCTGAACAAAAACTGAGACAAGTAATTCATACCGTCTAGTATAAACTCTGTCTCCAGGAAGCATGTATATACTGAGCGGCTACTGAACTGCAGGCTGTTTGCCTGCCACACACAATAGGAACGAAGAGGCGTCAGCCATTGCTGGTACCTCCCTAAAATTTATAAAAATAACTTGACATTTAATATGTGCAAAAGCAAGCAAGTAGAAAGGTGGTATAAGTAAAATCTACATCTATTTGCGTAAGTAAAAAGAGGTTTGTTTGTAATGCGTTTCTAATGATTTCACCAGAACCCGGCATTTCCCATATGTAACATGTTTATATAGCAGTTGCGTAATCATGAGTGTACGAGTGTGAATGCATATATCGTTTTCTTCAGAGATCATGTTGGTGAGTGAAAAATGGAAAAGTTGAGATTGTAGAGATCTATTTATTTAAATTCTTGGGTATAGAGAATGGTCTTTTGATCATAACTTCTCAAATTCTTAACTTCAATGTTTCAGATATAGCTCCCGATATTGTAGATGTAGATATGGATGATCTAGATATAGAATCGCCAAGTCTGTTTGGCGAAGTAACTCAAGCGGTGAAGAAGCCTGCAAATGGCTCTTCCGTCTCGCCCTCTAATTGGAAGCGCGGTCCAATAGAGGGATAGGTCTACTCCCCAACTACGCCACTGAGACGGGTGAGAGAGACTCCCTAGAAAAGTCGCTCTAGAAAACTGCCCGACTAGTACGGGCGGACGAGCTCGTACGTAAAACTGAAAAAAAACAAGGATCCACCGCCTGGGTATCCTAAAGACAGGGTCAGCGGAACTGGTCTAAAGTCGGGATCCCAACGAGGGCGTAAAAACACTGCGAGCTCGCATAAAAACCGTGAAAAGACTGGGATCCTAGACCCGCGTATTAAGCGGCCGCTGCCCTAACTGGGCTTCCTGTTCTTCCGCCCAGTTGAGGGTCACCGCGCCCTCGCACGGTTAGGCATAAGGTCGTCCTGACCGGCACAATTTATTATCATCAATTTACTAACTCCTTCATTTGTTAACTATTTCTTACTTCTTTCGTTCCATGGTCATCTTTATCGATCTAGATATGGTTAATGATGTTAGGAAGTGACCCATTGACTGATCAAGGAGAGGAGTTGGTATCTATATGATCCTTTCAAAATCTTTATGAGTAAGATTCCAAGTTTGAAAGTGTCTTAATGGTATTTCCCCATGGTCGACATTTACTATGTTTGATCTTTAGATTTAGACATCCTGTCATAATTTACCATTTGGGATATTGTAGATCATACTTAAGGATAAATTGATTGAGGAATAACACTCATAACAATCCTAGGAAATTATCGGTTAACCCCACAAGAGCATAGTATTAATATTTTAATCATCATGCTTCAATCTCGTTTGATAAGGTCCTATGTTTAGAAGATATTTATTGGGTATGCGGGAAAAGATTACTCCTTTTTTTTTTGATCACGTAGTCCCAGTCTCATAGCGTTTACATCCTTTCCTTCAAAACCATTAGAAACATACACTACTATTGGTTAGTATATAATTGAGGTATTAATTTATCAGTGTAAGGTGGAATGAAGGAGTAACATCTAATATGTCACGTGATCAGCCCACGAATCCTACTCAATCTATCTAATTTATATCAACAATTATGGCTGCAATATTTCATTTAGTTTTATTCAATTACAGGATAATGATATTTTACAGTATCTGATTAATTAATTTTTTTTTACTGCAACACCTTACTATTTAATGGATATATAATTTTTTTACTGTACATAAGTATTATATTTTATCAGAAGGAATTATGCATCCGAGATACTTGATCTAGACACCATATCATGAAGGAATAACAGTTAGTCTATCATTTTCATGGTAACATTATTTAAAGAAATTGATCACAGTAAAGAGAAACATGGATCGACCCCTTTTATACTTCGAATTCAGAATGTGAAAATGTAATTATCTTATTAATCGTGTCCTTATGTGTAAACAATCATATAATGCCTCAGTAACAGGAGAGGAAAATTTTTAGTATCTGGAACAAAAGTAATTCTGTGCAAATCTTAATTTTGATCAGGTAATGATTATAAATGATATTGCCATTCTCATTTTATTGATCTAGAGCAAATCTAAATTTTAAAATTAGATGTTTGTTTCATGCAAACAACACCCCGCATCTTCTAGACAAACCCCCAATTGTACCAACCAGTCAACTATTCTAAATTCTATTTTATATTTTTTTTGACAAGTCACCAATCGAGACCTAAATTTCTACGATAGGAGCCGATTGATAATAAATCAATCACATGTTCTACAGATTATTCTAATAACATGTCTCTTGAATTACCCACCCAATTCAAAGCTCTGACAATCGGCATTTAATAACGTCAACTCTCCAGTAACCCCATCACATTACTCAAGAAATAAGCATAGCATGGGATTGAAATGGGTAAAAGCAACATGCAAGACATCATGTGAGAAATTAAGGATTATATACATGTATGGCAGCAAATGGAGGATAATGGAGTGTACCTTATGTCTCTCTAATCTATTTGGAGGTAACTCTCCAACATGCAATGGCTTGGATTGAAAGGGAAACAACAACACTCAGCTGTCCTTGAAATTGTAGAGAAAAAGGCTCCAACAGTGTCTCCCAGAAGCTGGACAGCAGTAGGAATTGAGAGTCCTGGAGGTTTTAGCAGTTGCAGGATAGCAACCAAAGCAAGGAAGATAAGAGCAAAAAGAAGGAAAGGGTTGTCCGTTGGTAGAAATTGGAGAAGAATCCAAGAAGGGGAGAAGAATTTTACTTGGAAAAATTACTCCAACTTGGAGAAGATCCGATCATGTAACAGGAACCTCCTGCTATAGCATAGAAAGAAGGAGAAAACTGGAGAAATTCTTCTTTCACGGCTGGAATTCTTGAGAAAAAAGTAGCAAATAGTGGGGGGTTTGGGGAGATATAAATAAGGAAATATGTGCCCCCCTATGTTGACAAGTGGTGGAAAAGAAGGGACCAAGTGTTGTATATTTAAAGACCCAAATGGGTAAGAAAAAGCCAACGGCAGTGTCTGCTACAGCTGCTACAGTAAATTTATTATTATTATTATTATTATTATTATTATTTTTCATCTATTTCCGATGATTAGTATGTCCGTACTTGCGCCTCGAGCCTCGGATTTTGACGCACAATATCTTGAATTGATCGTCTCAAAATGACGGTCAATATGAGTATAATATTGCTATACTTCCGATCGAGTTTTAAATACTCGAAGTTTTCGGATACGTTTTTGTTTAAGACTAAATTTTGCGATTTAAAAATATCATATGACCTCCGATTGACGAACGGTCGATTCCGTTGGTCTCGTATCGTCGAATCGGATCTCATGATGGTCTCGGTTTATTTCGCGGTTTCCGAATTTGCGTCGCGGCTTTTCACGACGCGCATTACGGAGCGACCGATTTTCGGTCGATTTCGCCCGAACGACATTTGATTCATGATCAATTGGTCGTTTTAGGTTGTTTAGTATTGACCGACAACGTTTTTGGGTTCATTAGACCCAAAATCGAAGGACTTCGGGTTTGATTGGAAACCGGATGCTACACGGTCCGACCGGTAACGAGCAAACGAGCTCGTACGAAAAACTATAATTGAGGATCCTCCGCATGGGTATCCTAAAACAAAGGGGTCAGTGGAGCTGGTTAAAAGTCGAGATTCCAACGAGGCGTAAAAATCGAAGAAAAAACTGGGATCTTAGACCTGCGCACTTGGCGGCCGCTACCCTAACTGAGCTTCTTATCTCCCGCCCAGTTGAGGGTCACCGCATCCTCGCACGGTCAGGTGTTAAAGGTCATTATGATCGGCACAATTAATTATATCATTCCATATTGATTCACTACTATCTTTACTTTCCTGACTACTTAACTCTTCTTAATCCAGATGATATGATCCAATATCTTTGTGAATGTATATAGTTAATCTTAGATATATAAATCGAACTGATCGATATCTATTATTAATGTCTCATACTCATAGAAATTCAAAGTGATATAGCGTAATAGTAGGATTCATAATATTGTTTGCAAGACAAGGATGTTCGCCATTTTCCTTGAAAGGGCTTTTAGAATCCAGTAGGCTCTGATCTATATTTAAGTCTTCTTGCTAGAAATATTTACAATCGTATTCCCGGATAACAGAAGTTGAGTCATAGATCGATCATATCCAATATATGATATATTTTAGAATATACGAAAAAAGATTAATAGAAAACTAGCTCAATATAGCATATGTGTAGGAATGTATTCTCGTCTTGATCTAATTTTACATAAGAAATGGAATAGAAGGGCCATTATGATTTTGATAATGATTTAAAACAACCAGTACAGATTGAAAATTCACATTTCCAATACACAAATTAATATTATTTCTAACTTCCCCAATTTCTAGTCTTTAAGTCTGCATTTCATTGTTGTCAAGGAAAGCAAAATCACATATCCCCATTGATATAGGATTCGAACTACTTGTTCAATGTGGGTTCCAATTGCATACTTCACATGTGCATATTATGTTAATGAATTCTGCTTTCATACAGATCTGATGGTACCATCAAGTGTCTTAACATCTGGAATTAGATATCAAATAGTATATGTTCCTATCAACGTCCTAAAGAGTCGTAGTATGCTTTCCTACAAATTATATAGAATAATACCTCGATTACTTTCATACTCTTTGAAGTTTCACGACTAGGTTTAATAGCATTCGCTGACTAGAATAACCATAATTCCAGGAACTTCATATTATTCTTGACACAAATAACTGTATAGATCCGATCCTTTATTACTTGTATCGTTAAGAATTTCTTAAGATTATTATTAAAATGATGAGCATATCAACCTAAAAAAACTTGAAACAAACACATCATCCATAGATGTCATTTTCACGATTTTCCAAACTTTTGATGTTATCATTTCTTTAACGGATAGTATAAAGTAGGATGATAGAAAGTAGGGTGACAGTACAAACAAAATCAAATCAAGAAAATGAAAGAATTTACCTTTAGTATAAATCAATATCAATATCAATATGTTAGTAGAACTTTACATATATTTATAATTTACACTTTTCCTCTCTCTTGAAGCAGGCATATTTACTTTAAGTTATCAAATCTGTAGGGGATTATTTAATCTAAACCCCCACCTTTTTTTGCACAGTTCAAAAGCAACTGCTTAAAAATATTCGGAATACAGAGGGTTTAGTTATTGTTAAACTTTTAATGATTTTCGTTTTCAGTAACCAGAAGTTTAAAAAAAAATAAAATGAGCTGAGAATTAAAAGAATATAACATTTTTTAACAATTATTCCAACTTATTGGTTTGGATATTGGTGGAATGCTTTTCAACAAATAGGAATGCAATATGATCCTAAAACAAGAGGAGAATGAAAATATAATGGATATGAATGGTGTGAGATGACATGCATGGCAGCAAGATGTGGGAATGGAGAAGAACAAGCATGAAATTCCTTGGAGAAGAATGGGAAGGAGCTGCTGCTTGGAGCAACAACAGTCCAAGGAAGATGGCAGCAAGAGCTGCTGCCTGGAGCAACAATGGTTGCTCTATCTGCTGGAATGAAGGAGCAGTTCCAGCTACTTGAATGGCTGGGGGCTTCTCCTTCGACTGGGAAATTAGGGAAGAAAAAGTAAAGAATAGAGAGAGGGTTTGGGATATAAATTAGGGGGGAAAGTCATTAAATTTTGCTAAATGTTAGGAGGAAGAAGTCACGTGGAGAGGGACTTAGAAAGGAAATTGGAGAAATCAGTTGTTGCTGTAAACAGTTGGAAATTCTTATTTATTTAAAAAAATTATTTAAGTTATTTAAAGTTATCCATATTGGTACCTCGGAATTCTGATTTTGATTCATAATATCTTGTTTCGATCGTCTTTGACCAATGATCAAAATGAGTATAATATTAATATACTTTTGATCAGGTTTGAATCCATGCAATTTCTGAGATACGATTTCGGTTTGGGGTCAAATTTTGTGAAATAAAAATATCAAACGATTTTTGATTGACAAACGGCCGGTTTATTTTGTTGTCATATTTTTAGGTGGTCTCGGTTTATTTCACAATTTCCAAATCTGCGTCACGACTTTTCCGCAACGCGCATCATGATGCGACCGATTTTCAATCGATTTTTCCCGAACAACTTTTAATTCATGTCAATTGATCGATTTAAGTTTTTAAGTATTGTCTGGTAACTTTATTGGGTTAAATTGACTCTTCGGGTCGAGTTCTAATTTTGCGCGGATCCGGATGTTACAAGAGGAAGAGAAGACATCTTTACAGATGCGTGGCCCATGGAGCTTTATTTCTGCTCCTCTAGGAGCATATGTTGTGAGCGGCAAGCGAATATTTACAGTAACGCAAAGGGCAGATAACGGTGTGGATTGTTATAAGGTCAGACCTGTTGCATGTAGATTCACCCAAACCAATGGGGTGTATTATTAGAATACATTCTCACCTGTGGCCAGAGACTCGACTCTTCGCATTCTTCTATCAGTTGTTGTTACACGAAATTGGCCACTTTACCAGCTGGATGTGAGGAACGCATTTTTTATATGGTGATCTACAGGAAGATGTGTACATGTAGCAGCGACTGGGGTTTGCTGCTGAGGGGAAGTCACAGTAGGTGTGTAGGTTTCATAAGGCAATTTATGGCCTGAAGCGGAGTTCGAGATCTTGGTACTTGAAGCTATCAAAGTTTATAGAGGAACAGGGTTTTGTACGTCTACAACGGATCTCTCATTGTTCAGAGGATACATAGAGGTATTGTCGCTATCCTTGTCTATGCTGATATCATTGTCACAGGGAATGTCGAGTAGGGCATTCTGGTTGCCAAGGAGTTCCTAAGTCGGCAGTTTGTGACTAAGGACCCTGGCATACTTCGATACTTCCTTAGGCTAGAGTTCGCCAGGAGCCAGAGAGGTCTTGTAAATGACCCAAAGAAAGTTCATGATGGATCTTCTTTCTGAGAGTCTGAGACGTGATAGGGTGCAAGCCTGCTACTTCTCCTATGGATCCAAGTATGAGATTGTATGATGATGACACCAAGGAGGTAGGCAGGAGGAAATATAGAGAGCTTGTTGGGAAGCTCCTATATGCCACTATCATTAGAGCAGATATATCTTTTCCGATGTGCAAAGTTAGCCAATTCATGGAGCACCCTAGGAAGGTGCATATGGATGCGGTATATATGATCTTGAGATATTTGAAGACTTTAAATGGTTCTGGTCTCTTATTCAACATGGGTACATCTCTTGAGGTGACAACTTATGCAGATGCAGACTATGCAGGTTGCCCAGAGACAGGTATTCTACGTCTGGCTTTGCAATTTTCGTTGGTTTCTCTCTTGTTTCATGGAGAAGCAAGAAGTAGACAGTGGTGGCCAGATCTAGTGCAGAATCTGAGTACAGAGCCATGGCACATGGTAGTGTAGAAATAATGTAGGTAAGATCTGTGTTAACCTATCTTACAGTTGAGGTTTCTCTTCCCACTGAGCTTTTATGTGATAATTAGGCAACTTTATTGATTGCCAACAACCCTGCATTTCATGAACGGACCAAACATATAGAGGTAGATTGCCATTACACTATAGACATGATTCAGAAAGGTCTCGTATCTACATCACGCGTTTCTATTGGAGTTCTGACAACAGATATCTTCACCAAAGCACTCAATTGAGGTCCATTTCAGAAGTGTTGCACCAAGCTAAGCATGATAAGTATATATGCTCCAGCTCGAGGGGGAGTGTTGAGATAATTGTATCTCCAGTATTGCTTTGGCCTTATTTATGTTTTCTTTAAGTACTTCTCTGTAATTAACCCATAGCTTTTCTCCTATAAAAGAGAGCCCTTGGGTCTCTTCTAATGCTTGAATTTCTTTTCTCCCAATAATAACAAAATTACCTTTTTAACTTCCCTACGAATTCTCAATATTCATTTTTGTTGAAATATTTGTATTTCTTGATGTTTATTTCTTATTTCTTGTTCATATTTGTACCTCTAATGTAATTTACCTCGGAATTTTTCTCTTATATAAGAGAACCCTAGGTTTCTGTGAAAGTAAGTCATTCTATTCTCTCTTATAGGAGAAAAATACATCTCTGACTCAAAAATACGTGACAGACGCAAAAAATGTGACATAAGCACTCACACAATACTTTCTCGGGACAAGTTCTGAACACCTATACCCTTTTATGCTCTTGCGCCTTCCTCGTCATCCAGCACCTCAAGTATGTACTGAACATTATGTTTCTAGTGATGGCATTGATGACATGCTTGTTTCACATGACAGTGTACTGGAGGAGCTGATACTTTCGTCAGAGAATTGAGAGGTCGATGATCTTGATGTGTGCCTAATGCCTTGCAGAAGTCGCATCGCACATGTGCCCCTTATCCTCTAGTTGCTCATGTTTTCTTGGATCATCTTTCAAAGGAGTACACGAGGTTTGTAGTGGGACTCCAGGAGGCAGGACAGAATAGTAGCTGGTGACTTTGCCATGGAGGAGATGGCTACTTTACACATTTGTGGTACCTGGAGCATTGTTTCTTCATCTCCAGTCACAACTCTTGTTGAGAAATGGATCTTTACGGTATAGAAACGAGCAGATGGCAGTGTGGATTGCTGTAACGTGATGCTTGTCACACGATGATTCTCACCAATGGCTAGACATTCGACCTTGCGCATTTTCCTATCAGTTGTTGTGACTTAAGACTGCTCGCTTTGCCAACCAGATGTGAAAACTACCTTTTTATATGGAGATCTACTTGAGGGGGTATACATGCAGCAATCGCTGTGATTTGTTGCTGATGGGGAGTCTTAGAAGGTGTGCAAGCTCCACAATGCGACTTATGACTCTGAGAGCTTGGTACCAGATGCTCTCAGAATTGATAAAGCACCGGAGGTTTATGCGGTCCACTGCAGATCATTCACTATTTGTTTATAAGACACAATGAGGTACAATTGCCATTACGGGTTATATTGATGACATAATTGCCACTGGTGATGATGAGCAGGTTATTCAAGATGCTAAGGATTTCCTAGGTCAGCAATTTGTGACTAAGGATCTTGGCGGTCTATGTTACTTCCTTGGATTGGAGTTCACCAGAAACCAGCATGTCTTGTAATGACAGGGTGCAAGCCTGCTACTTCCCCTAAGGATCTGAGCATGAGATTACATGATATAAACACTGAGGAGTTAGATAAGAGGAGATACACGGAGCTTGTTAGGAAGCTCCTTTATGCTACTATCACCAAACCAGACATATCTTTTGCTGTGAGCATGGTGAGCAACCTCATGGAGCAGTCCAGACAAGTACATATGGATGTTGTGCTTATGATTCTGAAATATTTGAAGACTTAACCAGATACTGACCTTATATTCAGTAGAGGTACATCTCTTGTGGTGACAGCTTGTGCAGATGTAGTATATGCAGTATTTCCTAGAGACAAGAAGTATGCATCTGGCTTTGCAGTTTTTATTGGGAGTTCACTCGTGTCATGAAAGAGCAACATGCATACAGTCAGTGCAGAGTCTGAGTACAGAGCTATGGCTCATGGGAGAACAAAGATTATTTGTTAGATCAGTCTTTACTGATCTTGCAGTTGAGGTACGTCTTCCCATGCCGTTTCTATGTGACAATCATGTTGCTCTATTTATTGCCAATAATCCTGCATTTCATGAACGAACCAAGCATATCAAGGTGGATTGCCACTATACTGGAGATATGATCCAAAAGGGACTCATATCCGCCTCCCATGTCTCTGCTGGTGATCAGATTGCAGATATATTCACTAAAGCACTTGCTCGAGCTCTTTTTTAGAGATGATGTTCAAAACTGAGCGTGATAGACATATATGCTCCAGTTTGAGAGAGAGTGTGTTGAGATATTTGTATCTGTTGATGCTTGTTTCTTATTTCTAGTTCTTCTTTGTATCTCTTATTTAATTTGCCCATGGTTTTTCTCCTACATAGAGAGCTCTAGGTCTCTATGAATGTAAATCATTATATTCTCTCCACAATTTTTTCATTGTAGATCTCTCTTTGCTCATGAGGTTTACCGTGTTATTTGGTGAGGTTTCCCCCTCTAAATCTGTGTTAATTTGTGATCACTGTATCGCTTGATCTCTGTTCAAATTTATTTTTAATAAATGTGACAATATTACATCCGCAACTGTCACATATGCTCGTTAAATTTACTAGATTTTGGCCCCCTCATCTATATCAACTGCATTTTTCCATGAGTATCATGTTTACTATTGTTAGAATAATTATGTTATTTTAGTTTTAATTGTCCTGCTTCTGTAATTTACCCATAGAGCTTTTCTCCTATATAAGAGAGCTCTAGGGTTTGATTGAATTCATCTCGCTTATTGCCTTTCAACATGGTATCCGAGTGACGATCCTAGACCGGAGTTCTCGAAACCCTAACCCTACCTTACCCCACCCACCGGCCTCTCTGTTCTCTCCTCCAATCGGCGCCACCGCCTCTTCCACCGCGTGTACGGACACGCATCTTCTGAGGTCGCGGCGATGGCGTGCCTCAGGCTCTCGCGCATCGTCAGGCGCCTGCCCCCTTGCGCCTCTCCTGCGCACCACACCCCTTTGCGCGTGAGCCCCTCTGCACGAGGCTCCTTGGTTTGCGTCCTTGCCCTAGCGCCGCGCGCGTCCTGTGCACAGGCAGTGACTCGTGTGCCTGCTTCCTTGCCCTGGTTTGCGGACGCGTGATCGTCAGTGCGCGGCATCTTTCGTCTGCGCGAGCCATACACGCGCGTCGGGTGCGCGTGTTTGGGTTGTAGTCCCACCAGTTCACTGTGGAGGAACTAGTCAGAGGAACTCTCAAGGTATGGAGGGCGTTGTGGTTTGAGTCTACGTCCACAACGGCCTTCATAGATGTTTACGTAGACATCACGGTCTAGTCGTGTAACCCCAGTTGCAGAATATTGTTGTCATCATGTCAGACAACAAGGTAGATCTTCCGTCTCTGGGTGCCTTTAAAGGTCCAGCACCCGTTGTGAAAATGGACGGCACGAACTATGAACTGTGGGCCATGCAGTTCATGAGTCTTATGCAATGCAATGGCAAGAAGCATATCCTCACGCAAGAGGAACCTCTTGAGAAGATCGGGGCTAACGCCTCATGGGAGGCTGACGATGCCTATGCACGCGTATGGTTATCGGGTACTGTATCCATAGAGATAGCCAACGACATTCTAAGTCAACCCACTGCGAAGTCTATGTGGGATATCTTAACTGCCACTTATTCTCCGGCGAAGAACGAGTCCAAGATCTTACAACTCCAGCATGGCATTTTCACCTCGAAGCAGAACGGGCGTCCTCTTCATACACTGTACACCTCTCTGAGGGGTATGTTTGAGAAGCTACACGGGTACATTCCGTTGACTGCCACACCAGAACAGCTAAAGGCATACAGGGACTAAGTAATGACTGGAGTATTTCTAGCAGCCCTTGATCAGGAGTATGATGCCGCCAGAGCGCAGATTCTTACATATGCCACCATACCTCCTATGGAAGAGGCCTATCGCCGGTTGAGTAGACTCTTTATATCTCATGGTGGAGCTCAGATGCCCTCAGCCATGGCAGCGTCTCGTGGCAGGGGAGGATATCCACAGTTTCGAGGTAGAGGTGGTCGTGGCAGTGGAGGAGGTAACAGACCTCCTCGACAACCGTGCACTTACTGTCGTAGGACTGGTCACACTGAGGAAACATGCTATTCTAAGCATGGATTTCCTACTACTACAGCACGTGTGGCGGAGCAGACTCAGTAGGAAGGGGGTCCTTTCCATGTCCCGGATCAGAGGTTTGAGGAGTTAGTGGCGCGACTTAGAGAGATCGTGCCTGCTCAGGGGCCAGCAAGTACTTCAGGATCTTCGGAGATAGCCGGTTCAACATCAGTATCCACGTCAGGTACAGCATATGCTCTTACTAGTTGTTACAGAGCAGATCTATCAGAATGGATCATGGATTCTGGAGCATCTCACCATTTATGTGGTGTTAAAAAGCAATTGGATGGTTTCAATGCAACTCAGACAAGACGCTCTGTGGTGATAGCTGACGGGACACACTCTCCCATTACTGGTCAGGGGGAGGTGCAGTTGACCCCTGCGATACGGCTTCAGAATGTTATTTATGCTCCCGATTTTTCAATGAATTTACTGTCGATCAGTCAAATCACTAAAGATTTACGTTGTCGTGCCATATTTGACCCATCTGCTCTTGTGTTTCAGGACATCCTAACGGGCAGAGTGATTGGAACTAGCCGTGAGCAAGGGGGTCTCTATAGACTGGTGCAGTCCTCTTATGCTGGTGTCTCTTCTGTGAGTGTTGGATCTGTCTCTCCTTACACATGGCATCTCCGCTTTGGTCATCTTCCGTTGCAAAAGACGGTCCATATCCTTCCACAGATTTCTCCAAGGTCTACCTTTCAATGCAAGGCATGCCAGCTCGAAAAACATCATCGGTCGTCGTTTCAGAGTCGTCTAGGTCCAAGTCGTCATGGTCTGTTTGAGTTACTTCATTTTGATATTTGGGGTCCCAGTCGTGTCCCTGATCTTCAGGGGCACAGGTTTTATCTTGTTGCTGTCGATGATTTTTCGAGGTTATCTTGGGTCTTTCTGCTTAAAAATAGGTCTGATGCTGGACATGTTATTCAGTCTTTCATTATTGAAATAAAAAATATTTTCTCTGCTGTAGTGAAGTTCATACGGTCTGACAATACTCTAGAATTGTGTAGTACTCAACTATCTAAATTCCTTATGTCTCATGGGATTGTGCATCAGACGTCTTGTGCATATACCTCCCAACAGAATGGGGTGGCTGAAAGGAAACATCGTCATTTGTTGGATATGACCAGAACCCTTTTGATTCAGAACCACGCCCCTTTCTCCTATTGGGGGGATGTGGTTCTAACTGCTTGCTATCTGGTTAACCGTATGCCTTTCACAGTGTTAGGAGAGAAGATCCCGTTCTTGACTGCGTTTCCCGAGACAGATCTTTTCTCCCTAACACCACGTGTTTTTGGGTCCGTTGCGTTTGTTCATTGCTTCTCTCCTGGTCTTGACAAGCTCTCTCCTAGAGTTGTCAAATGTGTATTTAGGTTATTCCAAAACCCAAAAAGGTTATCGATGTTTTGATCCAGTTAGACGATGGTACTATGTTAGTGCAGATGTCACCTTCTTTGAGTCCATTATGTATTTTTCTCCTACAGGTGACAGACTCACTCACTCAGAGGAAGGGGACGACATCTATGTGCCTCCTTTTCCTCCATCTGTTCCATACTATACTCCACCACCACAGCCTACTCCATCACCACCACAGCATACTCCACCACCACCACCGCCACCACCAGCTACTACTTTTTATCCTCAGGTCTATCAGCGTCGGCCCTCTGCTCATGTGCCTCCTCCATCATCCAGCACGCCCGAGGTATGTACTGATCATTTGAGTTCTACTGATGGCACAGGTGATTTGCATGCGCAGATGGATGTACAGGTTACTGATGGTACTTTCACTACTCCAGTTGATGACCTAGATATCCCTATTGCCCATCGAAGGCAGAAGCGTGCGCGGACGATGAATCCCAAATATAGGATGGAGTTTGGATCTCAGGCTTCGTTGGAGCGTTTATCCCCGGACTTTCGCCAGTTTGTTGTTGGGTTATCGGCAGTTGACATCCCACGGTCATATCAGGAGGCACTACAGAGCAATCCGTGGCGTTTAGCTATGGAAGAAGAGATGGCGGCGTTGCAGTCGCGTGGTACGTGGAGTATTATGCATCATCCACCAGGTGCGTCAATAGTGGGCAGCAAATGGGTCTTTACTGTTAAGCATCGGGCTGATGGTACGGTTGATAGATACAAAGCCAGGTTGGTTGCTCGTGGGTTCACCCAAACATATGGGGTGGACTATCAGGAGATGTTTTCTCCAGTAGCACGTCATTCTACCTTACGGATTCTCATTGCAGTTGCTGTTGTCCGTGACTGGCCCCTGTTTCAGTTAAATGTCAAGAACGCTTTCTTGTATGGTGACTTGCAGGAAGAGGTTTATATGCAGCAGCCACCAGGGTTTGCTGCTGAGGGGGAGTCCAGTATGGTTTGTCGTCTTCATAAGGCCATATATGGCCTGAAGCAGAGTCCACGGGCTTGGTTTCAGAAGCTTTCGGAGTTGATTGAATAAAAGGGCTTCGTCAGATCTACAACAGATCATACTCTCTTTGTAAAGAGAGAGCGGCGAGGTATTGTGTTCATCCTAGTGTATGTTGATGATATTGTTATCACTGGTAGTAATGAGCAGGGCATTCAAGCAGCCAAGGATTTTCTTAGCGAGCTGTTTGTTACGAAGGATCTGGGTACACCGTTACTTTTTGGGATTGGAGTTTGCACGAAATGAGCAAGGCATGGTAATGACACAAAGGAAGTATGTTACTGATCTGTTGTCTAAGACATGTATGGCAGGATGTCGACCAGCTACTACTCCTATGGATCCTAATGTTAAACTTTATGATGATGACTCTGAAGAGGTAGACAACAGACGATATAGAGAGCTAGTGGAGAAGTTGTTATATGTTACTATTACCCGTCCTGATATAGCCTTTGCGGTTAGTAGGGTAAGTCTATTCATGGAGCAACCCAGACATGCTCACATGAATGTTGTTTTTATGATCTTGAGATATCTGAAGTCGTCTCCAGGTGTTGGTCTTCTGTTTAGAAGAGATACCTCTATATCTGTCACAGGTTGTGCTGATGCAGACTATGCTGGGTGCCCTAATGATAGAAAGTCTACTTCAGGATTTATTGTATTTGTTGGCAGCTCACCAGTAGCTTGGAAAAGTAAGAAACAAACTATCGTGGCTCGATCCAGTGCAGAGTCAGAATATAGGGCAATGGCCCAAGGTAGTGCTGAGATGATGTGGGTCAAATCTGTTTTGACTGATTTAACTATTGAAGTACCTCTTCCTATGCATCTTAAATGTGATAATCAGGTTGCCTTGTTTATAGCCAATAATCCAGCCTTCCATGAAAGGATAAAGCACATTGAAGTGGATTGTCATTATACACGGGACTTGATTCAAAAGGGGCTTATTTTGACTTCTTGTGTATCATCAGGAGAGCAGATTGCAGACATGTTCACCAAGGCTCTTGCTAGAGGTCCTTTTCATCTCTGTTGTTCCAAGCTGAGCATGATCGATATATATGCTCCAGCTTGAGGGGGAGTGTTAGAATAATTATGTTATTTTAGTTTTAATTGTCTTGTTTCTGTAATTTACCCATAGAGCTTTTCTGCTATATAAGAGAGCTCTAGGGTTTGCTTGAATTCATCTCGCTTATTCCCTTTCAACAACTATTTATCGGATTTCGAGTCTATTTGTCATTTTCTAGATTATTTATTCGTTAATAAAATGCATCTTATAGTGCATATGAGTTTGTGTTACTGTGCTAGCAATTTAATCATTTAGCTTTCGTCAATGTTACTCAGATTCTCCTTGATTCATGCAAACTTACATGAGATTTCTTGTTTGTTTTTCTTATTGTCATTTGAAATGTATAGTCGTAGCGTAAAATTATTTGTTTGTCTTGCCGGTGATCTCCCTAGCTCATTTTTCATCTCTTTAACTCCCAGCTTGGCATGTAGTGGAGGACAGGTTAGTACAGGGTCCTTTGGCATGCACGACATTGGTGATGATGTTCGAGAATTTGCAGATGTACCAGATAACTTCTCAGATCTTAATGTCATGCACTATCCCCTTATTATCACTTTTCAAAAGTTTCTGATGATGCCTGATGGAAGTGTGGGGAGATCATTTTTCGCTAGATTCCGTGAGTTGCGTGGATTGCTGCTTGATGAAAGGGGATATTGGAGGTTTCCAGCCTTCCATGCCTTCCTTAGGCGTAAGGAAGTTAATTATGATCGTTTTGTTTCTGTGTATTGGCCTCACTTCAATGTTCGGCGCACAAATAAAATAGATTCCTCATTTGTTTTCAAGGAGATTATCTCTCACATCAAAGGAGGCTTGGCATGTGAAATGCATGCTGATGTGCTTAGCAGGGAAAATTATGTTCTTTTAGCTCGAAAACGATCGTCAGTATTGAACACAGAGATAAGAAATGAGATTTTCGAAATCTATCTTGACTATGAGCGGGAAAAAAATGCAAATGGTGATTTCGATATGTCTGATTTTGTTAATGACCTTCACAAGCGCTTGAGAGTGACGGGTGGTTTTGATGGAGACAAGGTGGACTATGTTTATGTTGACGAGGTTCAAGATCTGTCAATGAAACAAATTGCACTTTTAAAATATGTGAGCAGAAACATGGACGAAGGTTTTGTGTTTGCCGGTGATACTGCCCAATGTATTGCTCGGGGAATTGATTTCCGATTTCAAGATGTAAGGTCTCTGTTTTACAGTGAGTTTCTTTTGTGCAAAGATGCTTCAAAAGCTGATCTATCTTCTGCTTGCAATTTGTTCCATCTGAGGCAAAACTTTCGGACGCACGCTGGGGTTCTGAAGTTGGGGCAGAGTGTTATAGACCTTTTGTATTTCTTCTTCCCGCAATCTGTAGATCGTTTAAGCCCTGAATACAGCTCAATATATGGAGAAATACCAAGCATACTGGAATGCCAAGAGGAAAATGCAATTGTTACCATTTTTGGGGGTACAGAGCATGGCTACTCCTATAATGGCTTTGGTGCTGACCAAGTTATATTGGTGAGGGATAACATTGCAAAGGAACAAATTTTGAAAAATGTAGGAAATCAAGCTCTTGTTTTGACCATACTTGAGTGCAAGGGATTAGAGTTTCAGGTAACGCAATTAAGCAGTTGTAGCCATAAAATTATATATATATATATATATATATATATATATATATATGGATATGTGTATGATCCATTGTTTTTTCAGGATGTTCTTTTGTACAACTTTTTTGGATCATCACCATTGAAGAACCATTGGAGAGTTGTTTACGATTACATGGAATCACATAATTTACTTGATGTATGCACCTCATATCAATGCTTTGAGGTCATTAGGCACAATCTTCTTTGCTCTGAACTTAAGCAACTATATGTGGCTATTACGAGGACAAAACAGAGGTTATGGATTTGCGAAATGGAAAAGGAATATTCAAAGCCAATATTTGATTACTGGAAAAAGCTTTCTTTGGTCCAAACCAGGGAACTGAACGACAATCTTTTGCGTGATATGCATGTAGGGAGCAGTAAAGAAGAATGGCGGGACCGTGGAAACAGGGTACACTTTATGGCATAAATGATTCGTGGTTTCCCTTTTTACCGTATTCTATGTTAATTGTTGTCAATGTGATTGCTATATAGTCTTTCTTTAATGTAATTTTGTCAGCTTTTTCGCGAGGGGAATTATGAAATGGCAACAATGTGCTTTGATCATTTTGGAGACCTCCGTCTCAGTAAGTGGGCATGGGCTGCAACACTTCGGGACTCTGGAATACAATTACTGCATTCGAATTATGAGAAAGCTTGCTTGGACCTCACTCGAGCTGCTGAAATATATGAATCCATTGGGAGAGCAGATACAGCTGCTGAGTGTTACATTGAATTAGGACAATATCAAACGGCAGGTTGGTACTTTTATAAATAATTATAATGATTTATTGTTAACTTTCTTGTGTTTATTTTCAATTTTGATGCACTCGAGTCTCTTTTCGATAATTTAGAGAAATGATAAAGGATACCATCTTTAGATGCGTATTCTACATTTTGCAGTTTGGCATGATAATGCCCCGTGGTTGGTGTTTAGGGTGGCTAGAAGCACGACCGTCCGTAAAATGAATGGCCTTCATTTTTTCTTTTTGATGATGTGGGGGTTAAGACATCAAGGGAAAGTGCTGATCATTGGGTTTCTAAATACAAGTAACTTTTGGAATTGAAGGAGCAAATATCATATGAATTTCATGCAAGTCAACGTGTATTGGGTTGTCGTAAGATGGATGAATGAGTTAGGTAGAACATTTATTTTGTTGGGAGTTCTTTTGCAATATCACCAAAATAGGAAACAAATAAAACACAAGAAATAGTGGTTCTCTTATTGCAAACCATACTTATAAAGAAGGTGCGACAATGTGTATTAAGCGAAGACAACAAAGACAAGAAAATCCAAGTATTTGTATTACCATATACTTATCTCTTTCATGATTAGGTTACGAATACATATGAATGTTTAGATTTATGGGCTATAACATCAAGATACGAGTACATCCATAAAACTCATATTCATGTTCCTGATACAGTCCTCAAACATTTAACATTAAAAACTATGGAAAGAAATGAATGACTTGTTTATTCTATGGTCATAGGGCTTTTTTATGTAGAAATCAAACCCTAGAATCAAAGGAGAAATTACATAAAATGGAAAAAGTATTTATAAATACTATTTTCTTTTACACTCATTAAGTTGGAGCATATATGTCTACCATTCTCTCCTTGGAAGTACACTTCTGGAATGGCCTCTTGACCTGGGCATTGGTACCTGTTGTCTATTCCCTAATGCTAATATGGGAAGTAGTGATGAAGCTTTTCTGTACCATATCTATGATGTAGTAGCTAATCAGTAATTACCTCAATGGGTTTGGTCCTTTCTTGGAAAGATGAATTATTGGTGATTTATAGTGCAGCCTGATTGTCACATAGTAGATGCATGGGATAGATAGGTCAGTCATAATAGACTCGACCCACATCATCATAGTATTTCCTTGCACCATGGTTGTATTCGAATTCAGCATAACCTGATTCTTGCTTTCCCATGAGACCAATGAACTCCTAATGAGCACTGTAAATCCAGACGTAGTCATTCTATCTTTTTTTCTCGTGTCCGAAGAAAACTTTACATACCTTAGGATCATGGAGACTGCATCCTTGTGATACTGTTGTGGATGCTTCATAAATTGCTCACTGTTAAGGAGATATCCGGCCTAGTGATAGTCACATAGATAAGCTTCCCAACGTGTTCCGTGTATCTCCTCTTGTGATATACTTTCTATGTGTCATCTCAAGGCCTCTCTGATCCCTAGCAAATTCAATGCCAAGTAAGTACCGTAGATTACCATGGTCCTTGGTGACAAAGTGTTGTTCAACGAATTCCATAGCCTCGCTGACCCCGTAAATCATTTTCTGTCTTAAGAATGTCATCAACATAGACTAGAATAACAATAATATCAAAATGATTCAACCGGATTGGTTTGGATCAAGTTGAACTGGTTTGGTGGTTGGAAATAATTATCCACACAAAAGGTAAAAAAACTAATCCCCTGACCCTCTCAACCGCCTTCCCTCTCGACCCTCCAATTCCTAAACCTCTAGCCCTCTCGACCCCCTTACACCGAAACCTCAAATCTGTCATCTCCTCTGATCACATCCTAGCATCTCTGTTGCTATTTCACACCCCCTCTTCCCATTTCACCCCAAACCTTCGAGATCATGCATGCACGCCCCCATATTTCTGCCTCTTTTGGCACAGAACAAGAAGAGCCCTAACGCTACCATCGAACTCATAGAAGGTCAAGACGATTCACTATCCTCTTCTCCGTTTGATTCCTTTCTATTTGCCCATCATCACAATGTATTGTATCTGAATCTTTTTCCTTCATGTTGATCTATTTGTAGTTCAAAGGAGAATGGGCGGACTTTCGTCGTAAGTAGGGGCCTCATTGCTATAGATGTGTGGATTATGGACATTATGTTGCGATCTATGCGACATCACCCTGATGTTTCTCTTGGCGGAGTGGGCCATCGTGGGAGATGTGTTTGAGGTCGATAGTATATTGGTTTGTGTATGGAGCTTGCAATCTATAGAGAGTTGTAGATTACTTTCGTTGAGAAAATGACTATTTGGGTCTGTCGGTCTAGTGTCTACTATTGCGTTTCACCAATGGGGAGTGGTTAAAGAGATACTATTCAATGGTCGTTGCTTTCGGTCACTTGTTGAATCAATCCTAGTCCATCCTTAGGGATCAAAGACGCCACGACATGAATCTGTTTGTACTTAGAGGATGAGTCGTGCCACTTTTTGCCTTTTGGTCATCATGTTATTGCTGCCATCACCTTCGAAGGATCAATGCTCATCTTTGACCTCTTTCTCGATGACGGTAGAGGTAGGGACACACAATGCATCGGTTGTCGATAGCAATCCCTTGTCAAAGAGTACGCTAGAGAAAGATGGTAACATTCCATCAGGGAAGACAACAAGATTTTAATTTTAAATTCAAAAAGATGTTTGGATATTTGAAGTCCGACCTCTACGGGATCAATAATTCGGTCTTTTGATCTCGAACCTATGTTAGGTACATCTTCTTGTCACGAGCCTTGTTTTATGGAGGGCCCTATTCTGGAGCATACTTCGATCATCTTTGTATAGACCCCTCTGATTATTCTCAACGGGATGACTTATTGGTGGAACGTCGAGATAATGTTGTAATATGCTTAATGTCGAGTCGAGTCGGTGGGGTTGCCGACTGACTTATTCTAAATGCTTAATGTTTTATTTAATTTCTATTATTTCTTTTATTTCATTATGATAGAATAGAAAATGTACACTTCTATGTAAATATATAAGAATATATTTTATAAAAATAACTTATATATTAAAATAATAAAAAAATTCAAAACTAACTAAAGATAGGCTGAAATCGATTAGATGTCAGACTGCTGATTAATCCTTAGCAACCCGATCAATGGAGTACAATCTAACAATTTCTATAACCTTGATTTGGGATATTATAGTGAGATTTTCTACAGAATCTTGATTTGTTGATAATGATTTCCACGCAACTCTCCTCTTTTCAAACTCTCCTCTTTTGAATGACTCTAATATGATTATAAATGATCTACAATAGGAGGTGGTTGACGCTCATGATATACATTTTACATGGCACAACTCCGGATCTCACTCAAGACTGGCTTTTTCATGGCCTCTATAGAGATTTTGGAGGCTTTCCCTTTATCCACAACCTTGTCTCTACCGTGGTTTAGGTTTGACCGCACGCCATTGACTTGGGACTTCGGGTAGAGGCTGGCTCCTCGAAGAACTCTTCCGAGTAGACTTGGTCAATGGGTTGGGGGCTCCCCCACTCATGGGTCGAACTTGGGCCAAGAGATTATATGAATGTGTAGTCTCAACTCTCTCTTTGGCCTGCTCGTCAACTGGGCAGGCCGTGGACAAATGCCACAAAACCCGAGCCATTTCCACAAATACAAAAGATGTGTATTTAAACATTACAATTTAGACATATATATGTACATAAAAAAAGTTGAATCTTTCTTCATGGATTTGAGCAAGAATCCATGTATCCGACTCTAGGATTTAAGGAAGAGTCCATGTATCTGGCCCTAGGATTTAAGCAAGAATCCATGTATCCGGCCCTACTTATAGTGGGAGAATGACTTTGCAACATATGTTTAATATGTTCAAGTTTTTGTTTTACATTATCAGTATCACATCATTTTTTATAGTGTTACATGCCAAGTAACACATATTGTGGTAACTTAGATTTAAAACGATTAGATGATGCTCTAAAAACTTATTTATCTCTATAAATTCGATAAAAAAATGCGTAAAAATACTTTACATTTGGCCCATGGGTCGACTCGACCAGTCCTAGACATGGATCGGGCTTGAGTTGGATTGCTTGATCCAACGGCCTCCAAATCACCTTCAACCTCCAACCGTTCCTCTCCTTCCACGCGAACCGTCGAACCTCCTCTCTTATCCGATTTACGCCAACTGTCATCTTCACTCTCTTCCGTCGATGCTGCCACTAGCTCCTTCATCACTCAACTCTCTTCCACACGCTAACCCTAACCTCCATATCGTCCTAACCTCCAGGACTTAATAAGCGGTTGAAACTACCCTAGAACTACATGCAAACCACCCTTCATCCTCCTTCAAAAACCTCTTCACCGCTCACATCGACGGTTGTCCACCATTGCATGAGAAAGCCCCAAGGAACCTCCTCCTCTCCGTGAAAGGGAGATGGAAGAGCCAATGAGCCATCGTGAAGATCTTCTCCTAGTGAGACCCTTGGTAGAATGGCCAAGCCACATCGTCCAACGACGACTATTTGAGCTCGTGTCAAGGCTAGTCACATGAGAGACGGCCTAGGTGCTCCAAGCACTACTCCCAAGCCTCAGCTTCCATCCAAGATGAAGATTTTCAATGTACATATTTTTATGTCTTGCTGTTTTCGTAAATTTTGCACCGCTCACACAAGCATCTTTCTTTTGATTTTATCACATTCCTACCTTAGCCATACATCTGAAATGTAGGCCGGAGGTCGTCTTCATCTTCTCCTTTCCTCCATAATCTCGACCACCCCCTCCTTTCTTCTTCGTTCCAACAAAGAGGAACCCAATCAGACCGCCGCCTTCTCCATTTACTGGTCCCCACTTCACTCATTCTTCATACACACATACTTGGATGCTCCCAACCATACCTCCACTACAAGAATTTAGATTTTTCGGGACGATAACTGGCGACAGTTCCATGTTGACCGTCCCTATTGATAGGTTTCAGGGACGGTCGTACGACAACCGTCGCCAATACCCACACACATGGGGACGATCTGCAGGGCACCGTCTCTTTTTATAATGAGGAAATAGGGACGATCGTTAGCGATTGTCCCCTATGACATGACCAAGGCATTGCCAAATATTTCCCTCTTTAGGGGCCTTTGGGGATGGTTCTCACCGTCCTCAAATGTCTTCTGTTGGTGTCGCGACTGATCTGAGTCCATGGGTGGTGGACCAAAGGGGATGGTCTTTAGTGACCGTCCCCTTTGACATGACCAAGGCACTGCCAAATTTTCCCCTCCTGAGGGACTTGATCGTCCCCAAATATCTTCTGTTGGTGTCGCGACCGATTTGGGGCCATGGGTGGTGGAGCAAAGGGGATGGTCGTTAGTGACCGTCCCCTCTGACATGACCAGGGCACTGCTAAATTTTCTCCTCCTGAGGGGCCTTTGGGGACGATTCTGACCGTCCTCAAATGTCTTCTGTTGGCCTCGCGACCGATCTGGGGTCATGGATGGTGGACCAAAGGGGACGGTCACTAGTGACCGTCCTCTTTGACATGACCAAGGCACTGCCAAATTTTCCCCTCCTGAGGGGCCTTTGGGGATGGTTCTGACCATCCCCAAATATCTTCTATTGGCGTTACGACCGATATGGGGCCATGGGTGGTGGACCAAAGGGGACAGTCTTTAGAGATCGTCCCCTCTGACATGACCAAGGCTCTGCCAAAATTTTCCTTCCTGAGGGGCCTTTGGGGATGGTTGTGACCGTCCCCTTATGTCTTCTGTTGGTGTCGCGACCGATCTGTGGCCATGGGTGGTGGACCAAAGGGGACGGTCGTTAGTGACCGTCCCCTCTGACTTGACCAAAGCACTGTCAAATTTTCCCTTCCTGAGAGGCCTTTGGGGATGGTTGTGACCATCCCCATTTGTCTTCTATTAGCGTCGCGACTGTTCTGTGGCCATGCGTGGTCGACCAAAGGGGACGGTCGTTAGTGATCGTCCCCTCTGCTTGCTCGTGACCGTTCCCCATTAGTGCGGAGTGGATATTTTCAATTAGACACAAGTAATGGGGACAGCCAAAATGATTACTTTCGTTGAGAAAATGACTATTTGGGTCCGTCGGTCTAGTGTCTACTGTTGTGTTTCACCAATGGGGAGCTCAAGTTGAATAGTTGATGTATGAGGAAGGTATTGGGAGTCCTTTTTGGCTCAAAGAACATTGAGTCCTTGGGTCCACTACTTTGAAGGTTGGGAGTGGTTAAAGAGATATTATTCAATGGTTGTTGCTTTCGTTCACTTGTTGAATCAATCCTTGTCCATCCTTAGGGATCAAAGACGCCACGACATGAATCTGTTTGTACTTAGAGGATTTGTCGTGCCACTTTCTGCCTTTGGTCATCATGTTATTGCTGCCATCACCTTCGAAGGATCAATGCTCATCTTTGACCTCTTTCTCGATGACGGTAGAGGTAGGGACACAAAATGCATTAGTTGTCGATGGCAAACCCTTGTCAAAGAGTACGCTAGAGAAAGATGGTAACATTCCATCGGGGAAGACACCAAGATTTTAATTTTAAATTCAAAAGGATGTTTGGATATTTGAAGTCCGACCTCTACGGGATCAATAATTTGGTCTTTTGATCTCGAACCTGTGTCAGGTACATCTTCTTGTCACGAGCCTTGTTTTATGGAGGGCCCTATTCTGGAGCATACTTCGATCCTCTTTGTATAGACCCCTCTGATTATTCTCAACGGGATGACTTATTGGTGGAACGTCAGGATAATGTTGTAATATTCTTAATATCGAGTCGAGTCGGTGGGGTAGCCGATTGACTTATTCTAAAATGCTTAATGTTTTATTTAATTTCTATTATTTCTTTTATTTCATTATGATGGAATAGAAAATATACACTTCCATGTAAATATATAAGAATATATTTTATAAAAATAACTTACATATTAAAATAATTAAAAAATTCAAAACCAACTAAAGATAGGCTGAAATCGATTAGATGTCAGACTGCTGATTAATCCTTAGCAACCCGATCAATGGAGTACAATCTAACAATTTCTGCAACCTTGATTTAGGATATTATAGGGAGATTTTCTACGGAGTCTTGATTTGTTGATGATGATTTCCACGCAACTCTCCTCTTTTCAAACTCTCCTCTTTTGAATGACTCTAATATGATTATAAATGATCTACAACTGGAGGTGGTTCGCGCTCATGATATACACTTTACATGGCACAACTCAACCTTTGAATCCCCTTAATTGTCTGTCGCAGTGTTAGTTTGATAGATGATTCCATATATATTGGCTTGCCAAGTATCCTTGTCTTGCAAATCATCTACATTTTGGTTGAGAATATTTAGATTATCGATTCCGGATTCCGTGTTACTTAATGTTAGTTAGAATGTTAGATTGATATTTTTCGGTTAGTGTTCCGTAATCATATTGCCTTGCAAATCATCTATATTAGTGCCACCTTTTATACTTCTCTTATTTTACGAGATGCTTAGAAAGTAAGATTGATAAGTTTCCTTTTTTGCTAATGTTTAGCTTAGTGAATCCATGTTGCCTGATGTTTAGGACCTATAGTTTTGTAATCAATTTGTCGAATTAGGTATTTGGTCTAAATTTATTATTTTTTATCTTGAATGACACAATTTTTGTGTCATTTTTAGGTGTTTAGGGTTGCTTTTTTATGTTGGTCCTTTATATATATATATATGGATTTTTTTGTTTTTAAATATATTTCTGTAATTTGTTTAATTAAAATAATACAAAGCGTATAGTCCACATATAATCCTGTATATCCACTTATTCACTTTAGATCACCTAATTGAACGAATATTGCATATCGAATTTCTGAAGCTTGATGCCATCTATCTTTGGATTGCCAAGGTCTTGGAAAATAGATTTAATGGCATTTTGGACGACTTCATATCGATGATTCAATCAGCTTTCATTCCAGGCAGGCAGATTAGGGACAACCAAGCTACTCGGTACTAAAATCATTGTTGACAGGAATTGATGGAGAACATGTGGTCATTTTTGGAAGATGGATTTCACTATGGCATATGATACCATAAACTAGTGTTTTTTGTGGTCTACCATTGCAAAACGCTGGTATGTTGTATTATTTGATTCACTTGGTATGTTTTTTTGGTTCTCCTTTCATAGTTAAAAAGGTGTATTATTATCTATGCATTGTACTATGTATTGGTTAACGTCCAATCAGAGAGTGGTTTCTTTCAACCACAACGTTGGGTGAGACAGAGGTGTATTTTTTACAGCAATTGTTTTGGCCTTTATGTTGTTGCAGACTACCCATTTGGGAAATTCATCACACTACATGTTAGGTGCTATCTCCATCCCTCTTCTGCAGTATGCACATGATACTATCATTTGTTCCTTAGTTCAATGTTTGACATGAATGACTTTGGTGCAACGAAGAAGATTTTAGGGATGGAGATCTTTAGAGACTTTGTAGAAGGGAAACTTTTCTTTTTCAGAAGAACATCATTGAGAAAGTTCTAATGAGATTTGGGATGTCTACAGCTATGCCCTCTAGGTTCTCAATCTATTGTGAATCTTCATCTCTTGGTTTCTTTTGCACTTCAGTCAAACACAGAAGGAACGCATATCACATGTTCTTTATGCCAACGCAGTTGGGAGTCTTATTTATGCCATGGTATGCAGAAGATCTGATATTGATGTGAGTGTTGTTTGCAGATTCATAGACATTTTAAAGAAGTAGCATTGGTAGACAGCCAAACAGATTTTCCTCTATCTTAGAGGAACATCAGACATTGGCCCAATTTACAGAAGTGATTCAGAGTGTTTAATTGTTGGATATTGAGATTCAAATTCTGCCGCAGATGTTGATGGGATGAGATCAATGATAGGCTACGTTTTCACCTTGGGGAGTTCTGTCATCACTTAAAAATCCACTTTACAACCATCACTTACTCTGTCTAGCACATAGGCAGAGTACATGGCTTTGACAAAAGATGTAAGGAAGGTATCTGGTTAAAGGGCTTAGTTGAAAATCTCGATCTACAACAGAATATGGCTAATAATATATTGTGACAACTTCAATGCAATATGCTTAACCATGGATCAAGTGCATCATGAGAGGATCTAGCACATAGATGTCATATATCAATTCATTCATTCTGAGAAGAGGATCAAGGTAAAGACGGTTGGTATAACATATTATCCAATCGATATGTTCAAAAAGGTAGTTCCACCGAGTATGTTCAAGCATCGTTTGGACTTGCTCAATATCCACAATTGACAGTAGCCCCGTGGTGGGGCAGTGCGACCTCAGTGATATTGTCCTCCGTTAATCACAACATGATCGTCGAGTTTGACTTCTCTTCTTGCACCATCAACTCGGAGTGTTGGAGTGCATTCACCCTCCCTTGGCGGTGCCTAGATGCCCTGTTGTTTTAGAAAGACTTGCATCTTGGTCTGCTATAGATTGAATAAATTCTTCCCTCTGAACTTTTTGATACTCTGATTGTGCAACGTCATATTGCTCGATGATCTTTACGGAACATGTTGCTCTGATACTAATTTGTTGCGAATTGCGGAAGAGGAACACACATAAACGATCATACGTTCTTAATATTGATTTACAAGCTTCACACAGAAGAACGAAGACAATGGATTTACAAGGTCCACACGTAAATGGGTTACGTCCTTGGGTTACAGTGATTGGTTTTCACTATATGGAAAAAGAACACAAAGGATACTGAGAGTCCTAACCCTAGAGGAGTTTATATACTGCTCATGTATAAACGGATTCCTGATACAAACAGATCTCATTGAAATTGCGTTAAAGTATCTTTGTCATCGATTCCATATGGAACTGCAAACTTTTTGGCTTCCCACAGAGCTGTATGTCTAGATGCATGAACAATGATATGTGCATTATTATCAATACTTCACTTGTTATTTACTCAATTCACTGCAAGTTGTTAACGTTAACGTAATCTCCGCTTGGACATGCTCGAAGCACGTAACGAAATGGTAGGCCATTTACCACCTTTTTGTATATAAGTAACAGGTGCTGCAAACATTCACACCATTAGGTTAAGGGATATGGTTCTTGCAAAATGCTAAAGTGAACATGCACAAACCATCAATCACATAAGCATGAACACACATGGATTTACAAGGTTCACCCGATACCTTCTATGTCCTTGCATGATCGATTTTTACTATGTGGAGAAAGTAGAAAGTACATAGGATACAACGAGACCCTCGTATTGTTGGGGTACGTTACAACAGGAGGGGATGCATACGATGGTTCTTCAACCTGAGCCAGATGGTTAGGATTCGTAGTTATACATTTCTATTGATACAATTCCTAACATGTGCCATTGGCCATAAAAATTGAGTACATGAGGTTCCTTTTTATTCTCTTATAAATTTTATTGTTTGAACTGCTATAAAAGCCTTTTGTGCTAGTAATTATTGCATCTTACACTTGTACTCATATTATTAGTAAATTTTGCATATACTCATTTATATTATTGAATAATGATATTTATCTTGTTCTCATGTCAATTCCCAACTTTATTCATAAATATATTGATGCACAAAAAGGATGTTCATTTTATATACACTACACAATTACTTCAATACTTGGATTTGTCGTATTTCACAAATCTTTACATGGCTTTGGTAGCTTACCACTGGCAGTCCATAAACATAATATAACTTGATAGTGTAACTCCAACTGACTTATCGTTTGCCTCAGGCTCCTAAAGGTGTTGCCTCTTACAACCCTTTCATCTTCTAAATTTGAGTCTGCACCAAAATCTTATTGTCATCTTACCGACTTCGAGAAAATTTAATTATTGTTTTGTTAACTATGAACGATAGACATGCATATTACTTCATGTGTTTTCTTTTTTCTTTTTGTTTCATCTTCATTTCGGTTGATTACAATGTAAAGGATATGGGTTACCTTTAGCTTATACAACTGCATACGTCTAAGGTATAATAATGGAATAAAAAAGTATGGTATCAGCCGTATGTGAGTAACCATATAAATAATACCCACCCAAGGTATATTAGTCTGTTGGGTATGGGAGTACCCATATAATATATAATCATGGGAGCAAATTTTGACGAAATTCGGTCGAATTTTGGTCGAATTTCAGTTCTGATAGCTAACCGAAATTCGGTCGAAATTACCTGTATCGACTGAAATTTGGGGATCTCAATTTGAAAATCGACGGAAATGATCGAAACTCGGTCAAATTTTCATTTCGTTCAGTCACAGAAAGGTGTCCGAAATCGAAATTCAATGCCTTGTATATAATGGATCATATCAATGGGAGAAAGCTGCTTTAAGTTTTACTGCCCAATAATACGTTATACGTTCCTAGTAATTTATGAATCATCTATTTCTTAATTGCCAGCGACGGATAAATCACAGTGGCAAAAATGTCAGCCTATGTTATCCACTAACGGTCAAGCCGTTAAATTAATATTCTATATTATTAGCATTTATTTTGTTCTAAATTATTTGTTATTATCGTTTCCAAATCAAAGGTTCGATGCGTATGATTACTTTCATCGATTTATATCTAAGAAGATATAAGGAAGATTATTACCAATATCATAATTTAAGGGGATACAATTGAATTAAAGCTAAAAACTACCCAAGCCGAAGTAATTCGACTCAGAGACTGGCTTGTGAATAACGTGTGTGCGTACGCAAGCATGTTGCGTGTGTGGGCGCTCACGTGTGTTTAAATAAAAGTGCACCAACTACTTTTCCGTTCCTTAGAATTGTCACGAGCATGTGAAATTCTAGAAACATTTTTTGAAGCATGGATTTCATAGTGAAGAGATCAAGAGAGAAAAGCGAGTGATCTATTGTAGCAATCAAGTGAGTACTTGTGCTTGATAAATCAAGTGAGTACTTGTGCTTTATAAAGAGTTGGGTTATGTATAAAGATATTAATGTAGTCAAGTGTATGCAGGGACGGAGCCATAACACATTTTAGGAGGGGGCACAAGGTTTAAAAAAATATGTCTATCAATTATGATGTAATCATATTCATTAGGAAAAAGGGAGTATGTTGTTGAGTCGTATGTCGCTTATATACCTCGCCAAAGTGCGGGCCAGGTCGGACAAGCCGTGGTTCTAAAACCCCCTGTCTAGGGCCCGGCTCAACCTGATCCGTGGGTCATACTTCAAGGCCCAAGCCCGGCCCATGGGTCGAATGTAAAGTATTTTTTCCTTATTTGTTAATCTATTTTACAGAGATAAGTAAGTTTTTTGAATATCATTTAATCATCGTAAATCTAAGTTATCATAATATGTGTTACTTGACATGTAAACTATAAAAAAACGATATAATATTGATAATGTAAAAAAAGTTGAGGTATATTATATTAGATGTATGTAGCTTGTAATTTTTTAAATATTCGTTTTATATGTGCAGATCGGGTCGGGATGGCTTTGTGGCACATGTCCTCGACCCCGCTCAATTGACGGGCAGGCCAAAGAACGGGTCGGACCGGCCCATTCATGAAATCTCTTGGCCCAAGCCCAACCTTTGAGCGGACTTGGCGGGCGGGCCCTCGAACCATTGGCCAAATCAAGTCACTTTTGTGTTCAACACCTTCTTAGCTATTTATCTGTTTTGGGATAGGTGAGTGCAAGTGGCTCTGCCATTGGAACACATGGATGTTAAAGTTTCAAGGCAAATGAGTGGCTGGGAGGTGCTAAACATATATGTTATATGCATGAGTTGGATACTCCCCCTCCTCTATTCATTATATAACAATAGTTATGAAAAATAAACTATATCATCTGTATTTTTCATGTAAATAGTAGTTTATTCTGATCTTATTTTTTAATTAATTGTATGTTTTTATTCAATTTTACATAAATTGATGTCATATATGTTCCATACTGGGGACATTTTTTGTAAATGATATTTATATCATTTTTAAGAAACTTGACATATTTTAATATTTTTCATTTTTTCCGATTCACTCTTTGGATTTTGATTAATTTTAATATAAACTACACTTGTTCCAAATTTGTATCAAATCAAAATGTAAAATACATAATTTTATACTTTTTATTACCAATAGCTACAAATATTAATGTCAATGAAGAAAAATACTCCAATAAAGAATATTTGTGCGTTTGACCATTTACTTGATATTAAATAGGATCGGTGATTAATAAATGAGACTTGACAATAAATGATTTTTAAGAATTTTTTTGATATAAAGAATTAAACCTCGTATCTGTATAAGTGATAATGAGATTGGATGAAAAATTGATCTCTTCTATAGGTTAATATTAAAGAATAGATATTCAAAATGAAAGTTTGGGTAGAGATCCATTAGAAGTTTGTTGGTTTAAGAAATCTGAAGAGATTGATCCAAGGTATAATCTACTATTGCTAGGTAGCAATTTTATGTTACAAAATATATTATCTACGGATAATGATTATTGATGTTGCCCCTAAAGAAATGAAGGGGATGCCTATATAAGTTTTACTTTCAAAAATTAATCCAAAAAGAGATTTATTTAGGAAATATTATGATTATTTTTCCTTCAAAAATCCATAGAGAATAATTAAATACATGTTATATAATCTCAAACTTATAAGGAGGGCGTGTACCCCTCCTTGCCCCCCTCTAAATCCGTCCTTGAGTGTATGTGCCTTGTATTTTTTTTGAGTAATGATATATGGATATATCATTTTCATTGAGTCAAATTCTACTATATAGGTCATATACTATTTACGTTGATAGTATCCCATTCAATTTTATTATGAAGTCACAAGTATTATGTGTTTGGGACTTAGATTTTGATGAAGTTCTCTCTAATGACATCGGGATAACGCCTGGTGAAAAATTAATGCCTATATTTGTTATGCCTATATTACCATAGGAATGGGTTGCACTAAATGAGCAATCAATCTTTTTTTAGAAACGGTCAGATGAGCATCCTTTAGAGGGCCATCCAAAAAATATATTATTAATAAATTAAGTATTTACGACCACCAATAGTCCAAGAGGGCTCCGGCATCCCCAAGTACAACAGCAATCAGTCTTATAATGATGCACTAACAATGGTGCCTATATTTAGTTATAAAATGTTTTGAATCATGGAAGTAAATACACACAAACACGATCATCCAAGCTATGGATGTGACCAACAAAGGAATTTTCAACGGGGGCACATGTAATTTTTATACTACTCCCACTATAAATGGATCCATGATACAAACAGATTTGTATACCGAAATAGAAAACGACTATAAAATTTTCGCCAGCGGCATGGGTCGGATTTGGTTGGCGGTGGGGGTAAGGGGTTGCATACAATGGTTCTCCAACCGAGTCTAGCAAAACGAATGCCTAGGGTTCGAGGCATATAAAAATAAAAGAACTTATATGCCCTTTTTTTAAAAAAAATGAAGACATAATAATGCGCATGCATAGTTATCAAGGTAATGCATGATTGATGTCTGATAAGTGGTTATTTTTGGTGCAATGAAAGTTCTAATTTCTGCAATTAATTAAATACGTCAAAAGGTAAATCACCTTGAGTGATTATTCAAGTCAAAACATAAATCACCTTGAGTAATTGTTGCGTATATGGGCCAAAAATATATCACAAAGATCGTGCAACGGATAATTAAGGTTATTAACTAAATCCATATGTTAACATTTGGTGAACTTTTGATATCCCGTGGCATAACATCAGATATCCATGGCAATGAAAAGGTTTTGGTATAATAGAGGTTGATGACATGAATGTAGTCTTTTAATTGGACTTTGCCCTTTACTGTTACAGTGGCATAAGGTGATTAACATAGCTCTTACTGAAACAACTAAGCCCACTTCTTCTCCCCATGCAGGCTGGGGTGCTAACTAATGCGCTACAGTGGTTCTTTATAGATATTTGTCATTTTATCGATGAGCCGTTGTTATTGTTTTATGCTTAAAACACGTATCACTGTGGTCATTATACTGATGCTGCATATGTCAATTGACCTGGCTGCCGTAAGATATCTGTCTTGATTCCTGGTTTAATTAATGAATGTATTGCAAGAAGATTCTCTGTGAAATGTAACCAGAAACTTAGGAGTTATGCTGTGTTATTTTGAATAATTTTACTCATTTTTTCTGCCTTATTTAGGTTTATTATATCTGAAAAAGTGTAGCGAGTCACGACTTGAGGACGCAGGTGATTGTTTCTTCCTGGCTGAATGTTGGTCACGCGCTGCTAAGGCATTTGCAAGAGCAAAGAATGTTTCCAAGTGTTTGTCCGCTTGCTTAAAAGGAAAGCTCTTTGACTTGGGATTAAAGTTCATAGAAGGTTGGAAAAGTGACAAAGTGTCCGTTGATATAGCCCGAGACAATGAAAAAGTCCTTGAGATTAAGCAATCGTTTCTGGTAAAGGGTGCAGTTTACTATCACGGGCTGATTGATAAGACAAACATGTTGAGATGTGTCAGGGCATCCGCATCCATTGAGTCTTTTCGAAAAATTTTAAGTTCTTGTGGTTGTCAAATGTTGATTGAAGAGGAACACGGAAATTACGGGCTGGCCGCTGAAATAGCTAGACAGAAAGGTGACCTCATATTTGAATCGAAGATGCTTGAAAAGATTGGGCATTATGAAGAAGCGTCGAAACTGATTCTATTACATGTCACTATAAACTCTCTTTGGGGTTCTGGCAAAAAGGCTTGTCCTCTAAGAAACGTTGATGGAATAGAAATTTTACTAGATAAGGCTGTTTCTCTCTCAGAGAAAGTTTCATATCCTTTCTTCCGGGCTGTATGGCTGGAGGCATGCATTTTGAGCCCCAATAAGAGCAGAAGCTTGAAGGATCTTGGAGAGTTGTTGCATGGTGCTTGGATTCTCAAAAATATTAAAGCAGAATATTTTACAATTCGTAAAATTCTTGATGTTCAGCTTCTGTCAGATCCTTCCAAATTTCATTGGCAAGCAGATGCAAGACTTCCAACAATGACCAAGGATGAAAATGGAGCAGTACTATGCAGCCTTACCTTGACTTCATTGATGCATATGTGGAATCGTTGGAAGGAAATAGTTGCAAGCATTTTGGCTTGTATCAACTCTCTTGAAAATGGTAGGGCAGTTCACTCCAAAGAATGTGAGACCTTTTGTTTTGATTATTTTGGTGCCCGGAAAAAGGACCCAGACAATTATATCATATTGAATTCTGAGGCCTGTTGGATAAAGAATACTGGTTGCAGATCTTATTGTAAGAAAGGGGACTTAACATGTCTTGAAGGTCGCCACTTGCTACTTGCAGCTTATAGGCACTGGTCTTCAGAATTATTTTTTATGGGTGTCAAAGTTCGCCAAAAGCTCGAGTTGCTTTATGACCTATCCAGAAAATGGCCTCTTTCTTTGTTATTCCAGGGGGTGATACTCCATGATACTTTCCTGGTTTCAAAGTTTCTTGTTAATATAATTAATTCAGATGGCTTAAATATAAATTACAAAGAAAAACTGGATTTTATAGACATTTTCTTGGAATGTATGTTCCCGTTTGACTGGCGAAGGATTCTGACAAGAGCCATGAGATCTTTGCGTGAAAGCGACGCCGCTAAGGAATTACTGACAGATGCAATTATTGGGATCATGAGTTTAGCCCAAGGAAATTTGACTTATGGAAAGATTGGAAGACTAGCAATGTTTTTATTCAAGATTATATGTTTTGGAGATACAGACAAGAGAATATGTAACTTCTTTCGTGAGGCGACTCAATGGCCGACGTTCATTGAGAGGTTGCAACAGAGCTCAAAACTGGATACTCAATGGCACACGTTCATTGAGAGGTTGCAACGGAGCTCAAAACCGTATTTCAATCTTGTCTCCCTTGTTTCATCCCTTCATGATGCATTACGCAGTACTTTTGATGTGAACTTTAGACAGGAACGTGACTGTATGTCGCCCAATTGTTTCCTTTATCTCTTGGAACGGCTTCTATTTTTAGCATCATATTGTAGAGGATTCTACTTCACAACTACAAGCTCGTTCATAGAAGGGATGGCTTACCTGGGTTGGGATGTTATTGGTGCCAATTCGTCTTTTGATGAAAAGGATCGTATCATTGTGGAGGAATGCTTTAATCTAGTGGTATATGTATCTCAGACACTCTTATCTAATATGATGGAGACCATGAACTGGATGAGAAGTTCTGGATTGCCCGATCCCAAGTCGATGCGCTTGCTCGTGTTGAGGCTGGTAATCATGGTTGGACTTGTGCATGCCAACACCAGGAGGCATTTTAAGGTGGTTGTTGATCTACTTTATGACTCGAATGTTTCCTCACATCTTCCCGGATTTTTTGCTGCGAGTCTAGGGAGAGCAGGGACAACCAACTATCTTGGTGTATTTGCAGAAGCTCTCGATCAAGTTCAAGATCCTTTAGTAGCGGTTGGCTCCCATAAGGGAAAGCCTGATTTGTCAATGCTTATTGCCACTAAAACGGATGTAACAAGGGGAAGAGATCAGATTCTTGACATGCTCTTCCCTAAGCATGTAGAAACCGAAAGACTAAGTGATGACGCTGGACTCAGATCATCATCTCAGAATCCATCTCCTGTACATCTGGAAGGGCATTTTGATCAAGATCAACTTTCTGATAAGAGATCTTATGCAAGTCATACAAATCAGGAACCCAGTCCTAGTAATGGAGGGGATGAGAGGCACTGTGATAAAGATCAATATTCTGGTACCAGCTCCTCCGATGCTAGTCATAAAAACCAAGAACCCAGGCCCATTGTGCACGGGAGTCTCCACACCTGATGAGAATGTAAATCGTTGTCTTGTATTTCATTGCCCATCTATTTCGCAGATTAAATCTTCTATCAGTTATCTTGATCCTTGTCTCTTGCAGGTCGATATTCGGACATAGAAATGCTGGATAAAGGGGCTGCAGAAATTACATGCTATGCTTGTCGACCTGAAGCAGTTAGCTGTAGCTTTCAGTACCAAGTAAGTTGTTTGATCATGTTATTGTTTTTCTCGTAAGTTTTTTTGTACCAAGTAAGTTGTTTGATCATGTTATTGTTTTGCTCGTAACTTTTTTTGTGTTTAAGACAGCTCTATGCACTGAGAAATGACGGAAGGAAAATCTTCTGTATGCTTCATCGTAGACAAAAACTCTAGGATTATTGACCTATGCACATTAAAAAACTGTCCTTGGACGTTTTTCATTTGAAAGATCCAGATATAGGAAATTTCCCCTCTTTATATGCCCATTCTAGACTTGGGTATCCCTTTCTAAGTTTAACATTTTTTGCGTGCACTGAGAACCATAATGTTCATAAACCCTATTTCAATTTCACAGGGGTGTCTCGGTGAAATAAACTGCTACATGTATTTCCTGCTCATTCATCTCATCCTCATATTAGGACTTGATCATATTTCCTCAAATCTATATTCTAGTTTAGATGTATATAACTGTAAGACAGTTTATATCGAATCAATAGCATTCAATTCTTAAATCGAATCAATTGCTTTCAATTCCTGCTACTGAAATTGTAATTTTCCAGGGACGACAAACATGAAAAGAAGAAAACTGCATCTGAACTGCTCTATGTTGTGTGGGAGGAAGACAAAGCTGCACTCCCTGATACTCAGAGCAGACTTGGAATCTCCAGAAGGGTGATCCGGATGAAGAAATTCCGGAGGGAGTGCAGAAACATCCTGCACAAAATGTTAAGGATGGTGGCAAGCGCAACAGACACAGTCAGAATTTCCTCTTAATGTTGCTGTTCTTCCCCTTAATTTCCTAACCAGTTCCAGAAAAGCATAACAAGACTCGATTTCATGTTGCTGTTCTTGGGTTTGTATTTTAGGGCTCGGGTGGCCCTAGATAGTAACTGCCTAACTGGTTTCACTTGTATAATTTTATTGGTTCCCAATGCTGGCAACCGCTCGAAACTTTCTAATGTATGTTTATAGAAAGGTCATGATTGATATGGACTTCCCATCTATTTGCTCTGTCAAAGCTTTACAACCGCGGAGCCCACCGTTATTTGTTCATTTAAATTTCCCAGCCAATTGCCTATTTACAAGTTATACATACCAAACTTGTCCCGCCATCTATCTTCTTCTCTATCCTTGCGTATTTAATCCTTATTTAGGCGGTTATTTCAATGTTAATACATGTAAGGAACCTGGCGTTGTACCGTCTTCTCTCCGCTGAACATGAAATGTACAGCAGACTGCTGTAATGTGGGAGGCCGCCGGAGCCACATTACAGCAGTCTGTTGTACAATCGAGGATTTGCTCTCGAAATGCATGCTCCTGTACGTGAATTATTCGATGATATTTTTAGGCAGATACCTACACTAAATTTGTATTTTTACTCCTTTTGAAATATTTATTATGATGTAAATCCCGTAGTTATTGGATTTATTTATCAATGCGAATTAATTTTTATTAGGATATTTGTTAAATAATTATTAATTAGTATGTAATTAATTAAATAGATAGTTAATTATGTATTTAAAATTTTAGATGAGGTGCCAATACTACAACTAGAGCTATTGCAATGATTAAATAACTACAGTTATTTATGACTTGATATTTGTAATCTTAGATGTTTATATCTATCATTGTTAATTAAATTGGATATAGTGACAATTATATCTGATCGTCACTAATTATGTTAGTAATATGATAATTTTTTGCAATCGTTTTAAAATATCAACGAATAAATCATTGGTAAGATTTTTACTAGAAGTAAACATAGTAATGCTTTTATAATAATTGGCTCGTGTCGGAGGTACTTGTATCGGCGACGATCAAATGCTCTTTGTTAGCGCTCGCAGCATGCCTCGTTGAGGACATGTTGAAGTAGCGGATCTTCTTGGGACACAACAATGACGGACCAAGGACGGAAACCATAGAAGTATTGGAAGCTTTGTCGACTTGTGCGTCGAAGACGGAGTTCTTCGAGAGTGAGTAGAACATCTGAGGTTCATACTCCATAGATCAGAGCATCGCTGATTGTGGGTGGCTATATATGCATGTCCACATGCGAGAGTGATAGGGTTGGGGAATCATAGGACAGAGATGAGTGGTGGGGTTAGGTAACGGAGGACGGAGATGGGCAGGTGTGGGATATCTTTTTTGTGGTATTAGGTTCGGAGCATTAGTTGGAGATGAGCTAATTTTAGTTGAAAATTGACGGGTGTTGGAGTGGGGGTTGTAAATCATCGGCTTTTATATGTTTATAATGTCTTCATCTCAACTTCTGTAAGTTTAAATCCTTATTAAATTTTCATCATATTTCTCTCAACAATTGTGGATATGTATGCTTCTATAAGAGATGAGGAAAATTTAGTCTAACTAACAATGTTGCTAAAGCTCACGATCATATCTACATTTTTTAAAAAAATTTGTTTCCATTATCAACCTCTCTTTGCTGGTGTTGGAGAAAAGAAAAAGAGAGGGAAATGACACACCTACTTGATTTTGATGTCAACATTTATACGAAAAATTATTTACGTTGTAATGCTCCGACTTGTTGCTCTCTTTTTTTTTGTGTGCCAATCTTAAGAAAAAGTGGTTTGGAGACTGATTTTCTAATTGACTTGTTTTGTGTTGCAAAAACTGATATGGGAGCTTTAACAGCAACATCAATGAACGTCATATAGTTTTATGCATCTTATCACATCCCATGAGCCAGCTTATGAACTTGGAATTCAGTGTTTGCTACTTCAGAATTGTTTGGTTAACTAGATCAATCATTCTAATACACAATTGCTTATATTTATGGAGTTTATGATTTGAAATTATTAATATGATTGTTTGTTTGTTACAATATGTTAGTCTCACTGAAACAAGACCGGACAAACAACATTGTTACTATGAAAATATTAAGCTATCTTCACTACTTTGGTTTAGGTTGATTGTCAGATATTGTGACTTAGATATTTTGATGGTGCTTTTTTAAATAATATGTTCTCTCATATGTATTCATAATTTTAATCAATACGTTCTCTCACGACAAATGAGCAGCGAAAGGCAATATTTCTTGCTCGTGCATTCCTAGTTGATATCATATGAAAAAGTAACTCAATGATACATGCATGTGTACAATAGTGACCCTCATATGGGAAGATATTTATTATCATTGGAGAATTTCTCATTTTGTCATTATTTTATCAAACGTAAGTTCCTTTCTCATTACATGAAAACCTATATGAAAATTAAGGTATGAACTCAATGTAAGAGATATCTGTCTGATAGGTAGTTTACTTCTGTAATGTGCAGAAGTATTATTCCATTCGTTAATACATATTGATTGTAGATCAATTTTTACTACCTTAAACTTATAATTCTTTGATTTTCGTTAAAATCTTTTACTACCTTAAACTTATAATTCTTTGATTTTCTTTAAAATCTCTATCCTTATTGTAGGTTGCTTCCCTGAGCTCTATGGAATTTAAGACTAGCTATGGTCCATCGTTGCAAGTGTATCTATGAATCTAGCTGAAATCTTATCAAAAATTGCACAAATATCAGCAACTATTTTCTTTGTAAATTTCTAATACATCTTTGTCATTCTTATCCTTAGCCTATTTGTAGGTTTTTCATGTCGACGTGCTACTAGCATTAGATATGAAAGAAAAGATAGCAAGCTTATATTTTTCAAGAATTATATAACTAAGCAATAAAACTCAAATAAGCAAGCAAAATTTCTGGAGACTCGCTTGTGCGACTTAGAATATTTCATATGCACAATTTTGCTTTAGTTTCTAGACAATCTACTGCATTAAGTTTAATAGTTATACTAGCATCATTAAAAACAAGTGGTTACTAAATATCCTCCTTAGGGCTCATGAAATGGGTGGATCCCTCTGGTGACGGGTCTAATGTTTGCTGCTTTACCTTACTGGAATTGCAAGAAGATATCATTCCGTCATGTCATAATAGGATACCTCTTTCTGATAGTTTAATGTTTGTGACCGTTAATTGAAATTGTTTTACTTTGCTTTGTAATTAGCTGCTGATTGTTTTAGCTATCGATTTTTTTTATTTTTTTAATGGTTCTTCAAGTTCGATTATCCATTGTGTTGTGTTTTCTATAAAAAGCATTCAGAAGCTTTGCCATTAGTTTAATCCCGTACTCTAACATGGATTGTAGATGTTGTATGCTGGATTTCTACACAATTTCCCTCAACTTCTTTTTTGTTATATATACTTTTTAATTTTTTTTCTCCACTAGGGATATGGCTAGAATAAAAGAGCTTTGTTAACAGCTTTAAGGCACATATATGCACATAAGAAGCTTCCCTTCAGCTGTTATTTCTGGGTGCTACCTCGGTGCATCATTTTTATTACCTCCAGCTCCAAGAGTATATATTATATTCATGATTTCCATAACACTTCTTTAGGTTGTTCCACCAACCTCAATATATATGGCCTACTGATGGTGCAAACGCTTCAATTTAGTGGAAACTTGATTAAAGTTGTTTGGAATGGCAAATATGGGAGTAACATCTTAGCAGGATGGATTCTAAGTAGGTCACACCATACATGGACATATGTGTTGTATTAAAAGTTGTATTTAAGTTTTAATTGGAAAACCTATGTAATTACAATTGGAATTAATTTGGTTTCAATTGGGAAACCAAATGGTTTGGAGGAAAAGTTGGGAATTCCCAAATTTGAAACATGGATGAGTTTGGGTTGAAGTTTAGTACCATACCTTAGAGATCTAAACTTTTGGTGGACTTATATATGAGTCCCCACCCCAAGCTCTTGTAGCAATAGTAGAGAGGAGGAATGGAGGACCACACACGTGCGCGCTCCACTTCGTCTCCGGCTCGGGAGAGTCAATTCGGATCTCGATACTTTTGCTGCAGGTTTCATTTGGTTGTTCGATTAAATTAATCAGACGGATTAATTTGATTTCGGTCACATTGGGAATCGGACTTGATCCAAACGGCTCGACTTAGCCGCAGTTTTTGAATTCGAAAGGACACGCCCGTTGAGGGGCGTTTTCGGAAATCGAAGGGACCGCGCGCTAGGGCACACGAGCTCCTCTTTTTATATCCCTCACCCGACGCCGCTTTTCTTCACTCGCAAGAAAAAACTCGCCGTCCCTCTTGTTCTCTCTCTCTCACGCCTGCGACCCTGTTTCTTCTCGGCTGCAAGTTCTCGGAGGTGCTTTCGAGGACGGTCCTGTCGGTGTGCGCAGACAAAGATCGTGAACCATCGTATCCTGGGAGTGGATCCCCAGTACCCTACGCACCAGTATTGTGGGGGAAAAATCCTCCCTAAGGACAGTCCATTTCATGGACGCTTCGGTGATCTCTGATCTAATCTATTTTCCCATTTCTCTGTTGCTATTTGTTTATTGATTTGCCTTTCCTGGATCGCGCCCTATGTTGTGTTCCCGATTTAATATTTAGTTTCTTTGTGCACTTCGTAATCTAAAAATTAATGGGAAACGTATGATTATCATTTTGTTGATTTTTTTGTTTCTCTGTTAATTCATTTGGATTCATATAATAAATGTTTATTATGCGCACTGATAACCCTGATAACAACAATCTTAGAGAGATTTCCGGAACCGGTTATAAAACTATGTCGAAAACCATGTTTAAATCGAGGGTTGATATGACGGGTATGACTGAAAAGTTCGGTGGACAGAACTTTAAGCGTTGGCAACAACGCATGAAGATCTGGTTAACCACCATTGGATTAATCTCGATGCTTGAAACCGATTGTCCTACGGTGGAAAAGAAAACCCCTCACCCGATATCCAGAAGGTGCAATCTGCGTGGAAGGAACGCGACCGTATATGTCATGGTTGCATCTTGTTGGCTTTGTCCAACACATTGTTTGACGTATATTGTTCGTCCATGCAGACTGCGAAGGGTCTATGGGAAGACCTGGATCAGAAGTATAATACTGAAGACCTCGATATTGAGAAATACTCCGTGGCCAAGTTTTTGAAGTGTTCCATGGCCGAAGGAAAATCAGTTTCTAAACAGGCACACGAGTTTTTACTCCTGCTCCATGGTTTAGAGGATGATAAAATGAAACTTCCAGAGAAGTTTCAGGTCATGTGCATCATAGAAAAATTCTTCAAGTCGTGGGAAGACTTCAGTATGACCCTGAAACATAGAAATGGGAAGATTTCTATAGATGAATTGATGGTGGCAATTGCCATAGAGGAGGAACACATGAAACAAAAACATGTGCTTCCTATCGATATTCAGGCTAAGGTCAATCTCATGACCTCGAAGGGCAAAGATAAGAAGAGAAAGATTCCTAATAACAATAAAATGAAACCAAAGGGCAAGATCAAGAAAAAGGCAAAGAATAAATCCTGCTGGCACTGTAATCAAGTTGGCCATTGGAAGAAGGATTGTCCGTCCTTGAAGGCTCAACCTAAGGCTGCAGACGGGAGTCCACAAGTGAATATGATCACTATGAGACTCGGGGCTAGCGAGGGGTATGTCTCTGTAAAACCTGAACTATACCATATTGATGATCAAAATGAGTGGCGCGTGGATACGGGAGCCAATGTAAACATCTGTTCTGACAGAACTTTGTTTTCTTCTTATCAGACCTGCAGTGGTGGGACTGTGAAGATGGAGAACGATTCTGCAGCCAGGGTGCTAGGGTCGGGACAAGTCAACTAGAGGTTCTCCTCTGGACGTGCCTGGACGTTGCACAGGGTGCTGCATGTTCCTGACATCAAGAAGAATGTTTTATCTGGCTCTATCTTAGTTAGAAATGGTTTTGAATTAAACTTTAAATGTAATAAAGTTGTTATTATGAGATATGGCATTTTTTATGGAAAAGGTTATTTGGCTGATTTTGACTTATTGTTTAGAATTAGATGTGATTCAGTAAACATTAATGAAATGAATGTTTTGAGTTCTGAATGTTCTAGTTCTGTGTCTCATGTTGTGAATAATCTAGAATCTTGTGATCTGTGGCATGGTAGATTGGGACATGTAAACTTAAATTCAATTAAAAGAATGATGAATTTAGAGTTGATCCCTAAACACACTATTGATAAAACTCAAAAATGTGAAATCTGTGTGCAAGTTAAGACACCTAGGAAGTCTTTCCAGTCTGTCTCTAGAGATAGTGAGATCTTGGATCTAGTGCACACGGATATCTATGAGTTTAATAGTATGTTGACCCGAGACAATAAGAAATACTTTATCACCTTTATAGATGATGGCAGTAGATACTGCTATGTATATCTAATGAAAACCAAGGATAAAGCCTTAAAGAAATTTCTTATATTTAAGAATGAGGCTGAGACACAAACAAGAAAAGTGCTTAAACGCCTTAGGTCAGATAGAGGAGGTGAATATGCCTCTAACTTATTTGATGAAAAATACAAATCGTTTGGTATAGTTCATGAAGTTACGGCCCCATATTCACCGCAATCAAATGGGATAGCAGAACGGAAAAATAGAACCTTAACTGACATGATCAATGCTCTCTTACAAAGTTCTGGACATCCAATCTATATGTGAGGAGAAGCCTTGAATACGGCTTGCCATATTCTGAATAAGGTTCCTCCAAGACATATGGAAAAGTGTCCCTTTGAACTTTGGAGAAATAGAAAACCGAATTTAAAATATCTCAAAGTGTGGGGTTGTCTCGCTAAGGTTTTAGTCCAATAACACAAGAGAAAGAAACTTGGTCCTAAAACTGTTGATGCGGTCTTCTTAGGTTACCTAGAAAATAGCTATGCACATAGATTCTTGGTATTTCGGTTCGAGATACCAGGCATAGAAGTCAACACCATTGTTGAACTCCGTGATGCTACCTTTTTTGAGGATGTCTTCCCATTGAAGACTGGAATTCCTCAGAATCTGACCATTGAGGGCGCCTCTACATCAGGATCTATTCCAGATCAAGTGGAAAGGATAACGAATGTAGGGGTTGAGACTCAACCTGAACCCAATGATCTTTCTGAAGAGATTGAGCCAAGGAGAAGTAAAAGACCTCGGATAGCCAAGGATCTAGGTAGTGACTTCGTTGTCTACCAGATCGAGAATAATCCACCAAGTTACAAGGAAGTCATGGCTTCATCTAAAGTGAAACAATGGAAGGAAGCCATTAAATCTGAGATGGATTCCATTATGATTAATGGAACTTTGGAGTTGGTCGATTTACCCAAAGGGTGCTCTACCATTGGGTGCAAATGGGTGTTTAAGAGAAAGCTTAGACCTGACTGATCAATTGAAAAGTATAAAGCCAGATTAGTTGCCAAGGGCTTTAGGCAAAAGAAAGGTATCGATTATTTTGATACATATTCCCCTGTGACTAGGATGACCACAATCCAGATGCTCATAGCATTGGCATCTGTATATGATCTCTCCATCCACCAGATGGATGTGAAGACCGCCTTCTTGCATGGCGATCTTGAGGAAAAGATCTATATGGATCAACCTGATGGGCTTGTGACTCCTGGGAATGAGGGAAAGGTTTGCAAGCTTGTCAAATCCCTTTACGGATTGAAACAAGCACCAAAGCAGTAGCATGAAAAATTTGACAAGACTATTTTACCATGTGATGAGTGTATTATCTTGTGCCTATATGTTGATGACATATTGTTGTTCGGATCACATATGGGGATTATTAATGAGACTAAGGCATTCTTGAGTAGCAAGTTTGAGATGAAGGACATGGGTGTTGCTGATGTGATCTTGGGTCTCAAACTGACAAGGTCAGTTGACGGGATTGTAATTTCTCAATCTCACTATGTTGAGAAGGTACTTGAGAAATTTGGATATCAAGATTGCAAAGCTGTAAGCACTCCTTTTGATTCATCCAAAACGCTGTTTAAGAATAAAAGTGGAGTACCTGTAGCTCAGCTAAGGTATTCACAAGTGATAGGAAGTTTGATGTATCTTGCAAATTGCAGAGATCTGATATTTCATTCTCGGTTGCAAAGCTGAGTAGATACACTAGTTGTCCTGACCGTACTCACTGGGAGGCTCTGGATCGAGTACTGAAGTACTTGAAGGGAACTATTTCCCTTAGTTTGCATTATGGTAGAAATCCATCCGTACTAGAAGGATACAGTGATGCAAGCTGGATAGGGAAAATAGAGGAGTCTGGGAGTAATGGTGTTACAGGGTATGTATTTACCCTTGGAGGTGGTGCAATCTCCTGGAGGTATGTAAAGCAGAACATTCTAGCTCGATCCACTTTTGAGGTCGAGCTGTGTGCTTTGGACACCATAGGAATTGAGGCTGAATGGCTAAGGGAACTTCTGTCTGAGATTCCCATGGTAGGTCAGCATGTTCCTGCGATCTCGGTACATTGTGATAATATGACCACAATTGCCAAGATCAAGAGTTCAAAGTTCAATCAGAAAACAAGGAGACACATACAAATCAGACTTAAGACGTTAAGGGATTTGGTATCTCGATGTGTGTTGGCTGTGGATTTCATTGGATCCAAAGACAAAACAGCAGATCCGCTGACTAAGGGACTTGATAGATCTTTAGTCCTAAAGTCTAGGCTTGGGATGGGACTGAGACCCATTGGGAGTTCCTCTACAGTAGCAACCCAACCTATTTGAGTGGAGATCACACAAAGTAGGTTCAATGTAGTAATAACAAGCTGTTTGGAGAACTGGTTGGCACTCTATTCTTAATGCGTAAGCATGAGTGTCTTATCCCTGGAAGCTTGAGTGTCGTTTAAGCTGCAAGTTTAGGAAGAGCGTAGGCTCTAAATGGGTTCAAGCCCTTGGGCAGGATGTTAGCAGTGCATCCTTGGAGAACGTCACCTATGTGAGTGTTACTGTGGGCCGCAGTTAAAGGAAGAGGATCTTTCCTGAACACACTCATGAAACAGGAAAAGGTGCATGGACTTTAAGAGCACCAACCCTGAAGATTGCACCAAGAATAACGCTTTGTTGTTTCTACCGTATACTTTAACACTAAGGTCTGGAGTTCAAGACGTAGTTCACTTTGTTCCTGTTAAAGTGAAAGTAGTAAACTCAGGTAGAGGTTCAAACCGGAAGGTACCTTTACTGAAAGCAAAGTGTGGGCAGCCAAAAGAAGTCTCTTAAATCCTTTTGAATCTCTTTTTCAAACTGGTGAATTTATGGGGGATTGTTGTATTAAAAATTGTATTTAGGTTTTAATTAGAATATCTATGTAATTATAATTGGAATTAATTTGGTTTCAATTGGGAAACCAAATGGTTTGGAGGGAAAGTTGAGAATTCCCAAATTTGAAACATGGATGAGTTTGAGTTGAAATTTAGTACCATACCTTAGAGATCTAAACTTTTGGTGGACTTATATATGATTCCCCACCCCAAGCTCTTGTAGCAATAGTAGAGAGGAGGAATGAAGGACCACACATGTGTGCGCGCGCGCTCCGCTCCATCTCCGGCTCCGGCACCGGCTCGGGCTCGGGCTCGGGCTCAGGAGAGTCAATTCGGATCTCGGATCTCGATACTTTTGCTGCAGGTTTCATTTGGTTGTTCGATTAAATTAATCATATGGATTAATTTGATTTCGATCACATTGGGAATCAGACTTGATCCAAATGGCTCGACTTAGCTGCGGTTTTAGAATTCGAAAGGACACGCCCGTTGAGGGGCATTTTCGGAAACCGAAGGGACCGCGCGCTAGGGCATGCGAGCTCCTCTTTTTATATCCCTCACCCGACGCCACTTTTCATCACTCGCAAGAAAAAACTCATCGTCCCTCTTGTTCTCTCTCTCTCTCTCTATCGCCTGCGACCCTGTTTCTTCTCGGCTGCAAGTTCTCGGAGGTGCTTTCGAGGACGGTCCGTCAGTGTGCGCAGACGAAGACCGTGAACCGTCGTATCCTGGGAGCGGATCGTTAGTACCCTACGCACCAGTATTGTGGGGGCGAAATCCTCTCTAAGGACAGTCCATTTCATGGACGCTTCGGCGATCTCTGATCTAATCTATTTTCCCATTTCTCTGTTGCTATTTGTTTATTGCTTTGCCTTTCCTGGATCGCGCCCTATGTTGTGTTCCCGATTTAATAATTGGTTCCATTGTACACTTCGTTATCTGAAAATGAATGGGAAACGCATGATTATCATTTTGTTGATTGTTTTCGTTTCTCGATTAATTCATTTGGATTCATATAATAAATGTTTATTATGCGCACTGATAACCCTGATAATAACAATATGCTCGTATCTAATAAATAATTGGTATGTCTATTCTTTTGAAATATAATTTATTTTACAGGTCCTCCCGAGATAAGATGGGGCATCGTAGAAAAGGCCCTTTTTTACAATGCATGGTAGCCTGACAGTGCACCCAATTAGTATCTAATCAGGTAGGTAATATGTAATCTAGGTCTTTGTGAGAAATCTATCATTGTATTTGTTTCTGCTTGTTGAGATGTTACTATAACATCCCACCCTTGACACATCTAGAGTTCCATCCAATATCTATCTCAACCCTGGTAAAGTGCTTGGTTTGACGTTTTGTGTTATGCAAGAAGTGCAAAAATTCTAAAAAGTACTTTGTTATATCTTACAGGTGTATCTTACAAGTAGGAAATATAAATTGGATGATTAACAAGAATAAAGGCAATCCTCTTTTCATTCATTACATTCCAGTCAAAGTTTTATCTGAATATGATTTTTTTTCAGATCTCATTCATGCATTCCGTCATGATGATCATGCTTTTCATCATGATGAAGAGGTATGTTGTTTCCTGCATTCCATCATGATGATTATGCATTTCATCGTGATGATCATGCATGTTGTAATCATGCTATTCATTTTCTTTAGCAACTTACATGAATGCCAAGTCTAGATTACCCGGATACCATAACTCAACCAAGTGGAAGTTCCAGAAATAATTAAGAAATTTTGTTGAACGGGGAGGTTTTCTCTACGGTTCAATATAAGGAACCTGAGGTGTGGTGACTAGAAGCATTGAATTGAAAATTGGATGGTGTGTGTGCATATATATATATATATATATATATATATATATATGAGTTAAATGGGGCTGCCCTCTGGGAGTAGCCAACTTGGCTACTCCCATCCCTATTTTTCCCTCATTTTTTTATTTCTTTGGAAAATAAAAATTTGTAATTTCATCAATATATCCCTCTATCATTCTATTAAAATTTCGTCAGAAACAGAGACTCATACACCCTCCATCCAAACAGGGTCGATTTAAAAAATCCTGCGACCGTTAAAAAAATGATGTATGGATGGAGGGCCTAGGAGTCTCTGTTTCTGACGAAATTTTAAAAGAATGTTAGAGGGATATAGTGATGAATATACAAATTTTTATTTTCCAAAGAAATAAAAAAATGAGGAAAAAATAGGAGTGGGAGTAGCCAAGTTGGCTACTCCAAGGGGGCAGCCCCATCTTACCCTATATATAGGATTTTTATCCAGAGAGCCATGTGCCCATTTGAATGGAATGAGCCCATCCTCACAGCCATTGGATTACCAATATCAATCCCTAAATTTTAGGATCACGTCACAAGTCACAATATTTGGTGTCTATTTAAAAATGGTATTTTCAGACTTTCTAAAATTAGCGTCCATTGATCTTTTCGTATTGTATGATATGGTCATTTCAAACATATTCTTGTTGATCTCCCGCGACGACCAAGCTTCTGAAATTGCAGGAGCTTCGTTCTTCGAATGTATTTTTGTAGAACTTTTTTAATCAATCGTTCGTTGTAAAATTTATGTTTCCTCTTATTTTTGCTCGTGAGTTGTCATTGTCGGTTCATATTATGATCTCAGTTTAATCGTTTGTTTTTATATTTTCGATTTCAGTTTCAAACGCGATGCTCGATTTGTCATTGGATTTGGATCATGAAATCTCAGAAACAATGACGAATGATGATTCTTGGTTGGATTTCGATCGTGAGAACATCATATGAGTAGGAACGATGATGGATGACTATCAATTATATTTAGATCTTGAAAGCAATATGATTGCTTGGAAGTTTACATCCACAGAACACGAGATTCTGTTGTTCCATCTTTTGAAAATGATATCATTAGATATAATCAGACATTCTTTGTTTTAATATCAGTAAATTTTGTATTAATATCATTAACATGATGTGTATAACAAGTAACTTGTTAAATTGCATAAGTAACTTATAGATCATCGTCCTATTTGTAAGAACGATAAGTAACATCTTATATATTGTGCGTAACATATTCAAATGGAATCGGTAACATATATACAATAGTCAAGTAAATAGTTGTTGCGAGATTGGTAATATCCAAACAATGGTTAGTAATTTACATTCATTTTATTATATGGTACATATTTCAGTAATATGAATACACTGGTCAAGTAAGTGCTTGTTGTGAAGTTAGTAAAACCATAACAAATGGTCAGTAATTTCCATATGTGTTATTAACTTGAATAGAATTTAGTAATTTAGAGATAGTACTCAAGTAATATATATACAGTCTCAAGTAAATTTTTGTTGTTTGTTCAGTAATGTATATATCTATATCTTATAGCACATGTTTATATGGTACATATTTCAGTAATATGAATACAATGGTCAAGTAAGTGCTTGTTGTGAAGTCAGTACAATCATAACAAATGGTCAGTAATTTCCATATGTGTTATTAATTTGAATAGAATTTAGTAATTTAGAGACAGTAATCAAGTAATATATATACAGTCTCAAGTATTTTTGGTTGTGTGTTCAGTAATGTATATACAATTCTCAAGTAATGGCTATTATGAGATCAGTAATAATAAAATAATATCTTCAGTAACAATCAGAATGGGTTCAGTAATATGGACATTGTAATTAGTAAATATTGTATGGACACTAGTAATTACATAACCAGTAATTGATGTATGGATACTAGTAACTATAACTTCAGTAACAATTACAATGAGTTCAGTAACATTCATAATGCGTTCAGTAACATTCAATATGAACATTTGTAATTAGCCAAGTAACATTCATATGCATTGGGAGTTCAATAACAATTACAATGAGTTCAGTAACATTCAGTATGGACATTTGTAATTAGTAATTGCTATATGAACGTTATAACTTCAGTAACATTCATAATGTGTTCAGTAATATGCATATTTGTAATCGGTAATTATTGTATGGACATTAGTAACTGACGTAATCAATAATTATAATCAGTAATTTATCTTTTCTAATCTATACGTGGAATGATCATTCCATAAATAGACTGTATGCTGGCAATAATTAAAATGTGTATTTTTTTATCTTACTAAAACCGACCACCTATTTTTATGGAAATGATTTAACTCGAATTCCTATTATGTTAATAATGCAAAGTACATTGCTATTACCAAAACCGTCCCCTTCCAAATAGAACCAACACATACACGTGACGAGCCCACGTTTGGTGCTCAAAAAAACCCAAATGAGCACTGTGCTCTCTGGATAAGCCCTATATATATACATATATATAGGGCCCTTCCAATGAGGTGCACCTTTCCTGGGTGCGTGGAAAGCCCATCACGAGATCCGTTAGATCGCGATCTAGCGGTTCTTCATCCAAAATGGTATTTTAGTCCATACATTTTCGTTTAAAATTTAAATTTACTTTCGAATTTGAAATTTATTTCGTCCTTGTATTTTTCCATTTTTAGCGTGTCAGGTTTGGTATTTTTTGTTGCCTTTTAGTTAATGAAGTTTCGCCAACGTGGTAGCAATTTCGCGCAATGTAGAATAGCAGATCTTGTTGTATAATTCTCGTCGATATTGTAAAAACTGTATCCTGCATTGTAAAATAAAATCACAATTAGTAATAGTTATATTATTATAATTGTAATTTCGATAACACTATTGTAAAAAATCATGCACTTTTTGTAAAAATCCGTATGAATATGGTAAATCCACACTCACAATTATGTGCGTTTTTTACAAAAATGTACGGTACTTTCACGCCCTGCAGAATGCCAAGTATCTTTGTAAAATTCGAATCCATATTGTAATTTTGCATCCTGCATTGTAAAATAAATGTAAATAGTTTTTGCCATATCACGGAATTTAAATAAATGTAAAAAACAGTCTGAAATTTGTAAAAAAATGACACGAGATTGTAAAATACGATCTGAGATTGTAAAAAAATACCAAAGATTGCAAAATAGGATCTCTGATTGTAAAAAACTGGGCACGCCCTCCATCTCCAACATCATCTCTACCGGCACCTCATCCGCCCTTCTCCTCCACGCCCCACCTGAAATTTGTAAAAAAATGATATAGGATTGTAAAATACGATCTGAGATTGTAAAAAAATACTCGAGATTGCAAAATAGGATCTTTGATTGTAAAAAACTGAGCATACCCTCCATCTCCAGCATCCTCTCTACCCGCACCTCCTCCGCCCTTCTCCTCCATGACCCACCTCCTCCATGTACGTCCTCCTCCACCCACACACCTCTTCACGCTCTCCTTCAACCTTCTCCTCCATGATCCACCTCCTCTACGCGTAGCCATCACCCCCACACGACGCCGCCTTTATTACACACAAGAAACCATTTGAACTGGTGCAGCACCTTTAGCTCCACCATCACCACGTGCGCTGCCATCATGCTCCTCCTCCGTCGTCGTGCTTCACCTCGTTTGCCACCGCCGTGATTATATAAGTATTATATAATCATATATGTACCTTAGGAGCTGTCATGTGGCGTTGCTGTTGATGCAAGCGAACCCCTTTGACGAGTTGTGGCAGGATCCCTCAATGTAACTTTCCAACACCACATGAATCTTCCCATTTTTTTAAGATGCACGAATAAAACGTCCACCAATTGAAGACAACTTGCCCTTCTCCATCACAAAGGCACAACGGTATCGACAGGGATGCCGTCGATCTGGCAACAACCAATCCCCGAGAAGACGCTATCCCTAATTTGATGAAAAGGACAAATTAGAATGTGGGTTATTGCCTACTATTTTTAGAATGAGGCAAAAAGACTAAAATGGGTTTTCAACATTAAAAATTTATGATTAAAAGGGAATTAATTAGATCCGTTGGATTAACTACATGCGGATGAGATGATGGGCTTTCCTTATACCCAGGAAAGGTGCACCTTATTTGAAATATTTCCTATATATATAGGGCCGATCCTATGAGATGAGATTTTGGTGAGATAGTGAGATGGGAGATTCTGGACCACTAGTTTCAGCCAGGAGAGAGAAACCAGGAGAGAGAAGACAGAAACTAGTGGTCCAGAATCTCCCATCTCACCATCTCACAAAATCCCATCTCATAGGATCACTCCTATATATATATAGGAGTGATCCTATGAGAGCAAAAAGTTGTGAGAGCATGAGAGGGATGATTCTGGACCACATGATTCTGTTTTCTCTCTCCTGGTCTTCTCTCTCCTGGGTGAATCATGTGGTCCAGAATCATCCCTCTCATGCTCTCACAACTTTTTGCTCTCATAGGATCACTCCTCTATATATATATATATATATGCATGCATGAACATATGCATGTACGTTGTTCATGTGACCCATTTTAGATTAGTGATTGGTCTCCCATTAAGCTGGTGAATGTACAAAGATGTTCTTGCCCGCGATTTGTAATTCTGGTTTAACACCTATCTGAAATATTCCTATTTATATGATTTTGTTGTTAAAAACATAGTAAATGGAGCAACTTTTCATGGATTTACTTCTCCTTCCCACCCTATTACTATATTTGAACTACAACATTATAATGCTAATTTATCATCAATATATTTATTCTTTTATTTTAGCTTTCTTGTATTTTTAAATATTTATAGATATTATGTGAAATATAATAAAAACATAAATATAATTTAATTTTATGCACAATAAAGGTGAGTATGGTCAATTTTGAGGTTGTATGGAGGAGTTATTGGTCTGTGAAGTTTTGTTTGCGGTTTTTTCTTATGTGTGTCTCAGTCAGATTGTGCATTATTTTTATATGCAATTATTTTTATATTTTTCTATATATTTTTATGTACAAGTTTCATGTTGAGGGTTTTACTATTTGAGGTGTGTCTAATGGAAAATAAAATCAGGTACAAAGGGTTATTTATTAAAGTATTAAATTAGAGTTTTGATGTATCTTCTGTACAATTCAATGCCCCTATCTCCCTCTGCTTTACTCATGGTCGATCAAGTCAATCTTGAGATGATATCGGGGTATAGGGTCATTCAGTATCTTTGATACTTCATTTCCTTTTCTTTTCTTTCCTTCATTCTCTTATTTATAATTAAATACATATGTTTATACAATATTGATGAATATCCTTTTTAGCACCTTTATTCTTCTATTTTGTCCTTAAATCCCTTGTTAAATGCATGTATATATCATTAATTTGTCAAAATAAACACATGATAAATTGTACAAAATACTATATTAAATAATATAGATTTATTGTATTTAATTTCAAAATTAAAGAATGAAGGAAGAAAAGAAAAATAAATGAGACACCGTAGGTGTTGAGTGACCTTACAACTTGAGACCTAATCATCATGATGACTTGGTCGACAAAGAATAAGTAGGGGGAGATAGGGTAGATGAATTGTGTAGAAAAGGCACAATAACTCTAATTTCCAATTCTTCAATAATTACTTTTTGGCACCTATATTATTCTTTATTATTTATACATCAAATCAATAAACTTTGAGCATGAATTTTGTAATGCAAGTAAAAATACAAAATTGAGTTTACATAAAAATAATGAATAGTGTGCTTGGGACACACAAAATAAAAAGCTAAAATAAAAACTTCACAGACTTGTATCTCCTTTATACTGTATCAAAATAGACCTTAATCATTTCAATTTTATATAAATTTTAATAAGTTATTTAATAAAGGTGGTTTCATTTAATTTGGAGCTAAGATGTAACATTTAGGTGTTGGGCCCATATTGTGCAATATACATGTATATTTTAATCATTATATGTATTCTTTGTATTCTTCAAAACCTTTTATTTTTATAAAATTGTATATTATTTAAAACATATGTACCTAATTAAATTAAAATAAAACCATCAAAATAAACCAAAATAACTCATACATTTACATATAACAACAACAACAAAGCCTTTTCCCACAACTAAGTAGGGTCGGTTGTACATTTACATAGCTAAAATATATTTGTATATACATATAAGGAAAAAGGGAGCCCAGACCCGAGGGTAAGGATGAGCATTGGGCTGGGCCAGTCTGGCCCAGCTCGAAGTCCAGCCCAAAAAGCCCGACCCGACTCAGGCCCATATGAACACCAGGCCGGGCTTGCGCCCAATATTTAGGCCCAATTTTTTTGGGTCGGGTTCGGGCTTGGCTCTGCCCAACTCGACCTGGCCCAAGGGCCTGGCCCGAAGAGGGCCCAAACCATTTCCCACATCATAAACACATGAAAACTCTCACCTATATCATGTGCACTCTCTTCTTGTATCCTGTCTTCATACAATGTTTATAAATCGAGAAAGTCAGGCGTGTGACATATGAGTTGATGATCATTGTATTTCAGTTCAGAATTAATTTTCCTTAACTAGTCTTTTGTTTAGATTCTGTTTCTTATTCTTGAATTTGTTAGTATTTATTTTTCAATCAGAACATTTTCTATTATTGAACCTTTACCCAATATGGGCCTTATGCTCATTTTTTAACATGTAGGATCAGATGCACCTATTGTTGTTAACTAGGTAAGTTTGTTTCACTCTTTCAATTTATATGCATGTGAGACATTCATGGTATCTAGCATTGAGTGCACGCGTGTAAAATGAGAAATCCTCGGATTCGGTAGAATCGAATTTTACTTGTTTCACAAGGTATTGTGGAACATGTTTTAAACAGTTTTGGCTTGTGTAACTTGAGTTGAGATTAACTTGAAACAAAAGGCTCAAAGTTAATAATCTCTAATGGGTGGAGATGGGCTGACCCGACCTAAGTCCGGCCCAAAGGAATTGGGTCGGGCCTGGGCTTGGACTGAACAAAAAAAATCCAGGCCTAAACACGGCCCAAGGTCCGAATTTTTTAAACGGGCTTAGGCATGGGCCCTTTAGGGCCCGACCCAGATCGATCCATGCTCATCCCTAGCTGAGGGTGTAGGTAACTATTTACACCTTACTCTTTTTCATTATTTTTAATTTTTTTTGAAGCAAAACCTTTGGGGAATTAGATCACTGTATATCAACATTGTGTCATTCCAAATTCAACTTAATTCAGAACTTCTATCATCTCCATCAAGACTACCAAATTACAGTCTCAAAATTGCTGAAATTGACCCCATTTAGATGAATGTGTTAGAAATGTTTGTTTTACATGAAACTTGAAACACATGTTCCACCTAATATATTACGCAACAAAAAAAAGAAAAAAAAAGGTCTAATGTAGGCTCCTAGCTTCCTACCCATAATGTACATGTTCCTAATTAAATAAGTGTACGTACAAATTCAGAAAAATACAATATATATATATATATATATATATATATATCAAAAATATATATAATAACTGTATAAAATACTAGAATATAAAACACAAAATAAAAATAAAATAGCCAAGTAAAGGTATTTATACCTATATTTTACATATAAATATTAACTTGTAATAAAAAACCTCATAAAAATAAATTAAAATATGTATAAAATACTACATTAAATTACAAACACTTTTCATGTTTTAATAAAAATTTAAACAGTTCATTTATTATATATTTTTGAATTTACCAATCTTTTTTCTCCAAGGATTTTTCTGGTTGGTCCATGTAGACCACCCAGAGGTCTCCGCCAATTGGCCATGGTCAACCGGCCCCCTCTCTCTTCCTCGAGCTCTGATCCGTCGGAGCCCGCTCTTTCTCCCTTTTTCTGCTCGAGGCTATCATCATTTTCGTTGTTGTGCTGCTTGATTTTTGGAAATTAAACACCCCTAGTTCTTGCAAAAACCAAAGATTTGGTCGGTCTTCATTGACTCGATCAGCAACTGTCATGCAAAGTCCCTAGTTTTTTTCTATAAATAAGATCCACCTCCTTCCTTCTCAATTTTGAGAATGCCTTGCGTACTCTTATCCCCTCAAGGCCCTCTAATCACCTTCCCTCTAGTGACAACAACTGGAGGTTGGGCTTTGCAATAAGGAGGAGCGGCGGAGGAGTTTGATCCACCACCATCGTCGGAGCGTCTCCAGCAGGTTCTTCCTCATCAGTCCATGTCCGACTGAAGGCCTTTATCTTCAGTCCTTAGGTAGATTTCTTAGTCATCTTTTGATTCCAGCTTTTAACTTTAGGTTTAATCTACTTGTTAGCTTAAATTTTAAAAATCCTGAAATCTTTGGATCTTGAGCTCCAGGCAAATCCTCGTGATCCATGATGAATCTCCATTTCATCACCTTTATTCTTTCATTTTGGCCTTAAAATCCCTAGCTAATGCATGTAAATAGCAATATTTTGTACACATTAACATTCATTATTTATTCCATTTATTGTATATAAAATACAATTTTTAATGTCTAAATTATATAATAAGAAAAGAGAAAGAAAAGGAATAAAATGGCAAAGGTATTTTATGACCTTAAACCCCGAGATCTAAGCATCTTGATGCTTGGGTCGATAAAGAATAAAGTAGGGGGAGATAAGAGCTAATAAGTCAATAAAATCACATTATTTTATTCTTCAATATTGCATTTTTTGGGATCTACTTTATTTTCTTTTTTATACCTCAAATAAAGAAAGTTTATATATGAAAGTTGTAGATAAAAATACAAAAATATTTCATACAAAAATAATATACAGTGTACATTTTATACTCTGAATAAAAAGACAAAACCAAACTTCACAGACCCATATCTCCTCAATAAAGACTCAAAATTTATAAAAAAAATCACCTTTAATTTTATATAAATTTTAATAATCTATTTAATGAAGGTGGTTTCACTTAATTTAGAGCTAATGTGTCAAAGTTAGGTATTGGACCCCTATTGTACTTTATACCTGAATAAAATATTCATTTTAGTTATTCTTTACAATTTTTATAATTGTATGTTTTTATAATTTTGTAAATATTATTTATAATATATGTACATACTTAAAGTAGAATAAAATCATAATGAAATATGAAAATAAAATAGTATATAAAATACATAGATGGAAATACCTATACTTATACCTATCTATTTAATACCCATATTTCTTTAAGTGAACAAATAACATCAGCAAAATATATAAAAAAAAATTATGTATATAAAAATAAACCATAATTATACAAAATATAAAAATAAAATAATAAAATCAAAAATATAAAGTAAAAATAAATACTCAAAATATAGGTAAATATACCTATAAATATACCCTTAAAAAGTAACTTTTAATAAATAAAGCCATAAAATAAATGAAAATCATATTAGAAAATAATAAACACTTTTTATTTTATAACTTTAATTTAATAAAATCATTTATTAAATATTAATGAATTTATAAATAATTTTGGGTCATCTCATTCATGGTTGCTCCACATGGACCAACCGGATTGTGTAACAGTTGACCTCGGTCAACTATCCTTCCCCAGGTCTAGGTCTTGAACCTAGCACGTAACCCACTTTCTCCTTTTTCTCTAAATCGATGTGATCATCAAAATGGAATGATTCCTTCTGCATTTTTCATCTTCAACCTTCCCTCTATCGCATGCACTCGATTCCTCGAGGATTGCTCCTCTAAATTGAGCGTTGCACCTCGATCTTCCCAGCCACTCCAATGTCCTGTACAAAAACTCTGCCCAATCCTTCTTTGATTTTTTGAATCCCCTTTGTCTACTTTTTCTCCTTCCTTTGGCATTCCAAGGATTGAACAATGTGACAAGTTGCTTGCCCAACTGTTAGTTGGATCGAAGGAGCGGGTTGGAGGTGGTTTCCACCATCTCCGGCGAGGCTCGCCGTCGAGGTCTGATCTCATGGCTCAAGCCATTAGAGGTATCTTTCCTTTTTCTTTTTAGATTAGTTTTATCATTAGGTTTTGTTTTATGTGTTTTGCTTTGTGTTTGATTTTTTGTTTCAGCTCGGATTAGCGTTTAATCTTATCCAGAGCTCTAGAGCTCCGGCGACATCTGTCTCGCTGCGAACCTACGGTTCGACACCCTCTTCCACCCCATATCGCATCCTCTTCGCTTCTCCATTCACCGGCGTGCTCTATTCACATCGAACCTTATGGATCAAGTCTCCCAAGCTCCATCTCCACCGCAACACTTAAGCTCTTCCACACAACTCCCTACGCAACCATTCCCCCTGCTTATTGGTTGAGGCACTTTGCCCTCGACCTTATGTTTCATCTATGTAGGTCCAAATCTAAAAGGAGATCATCTGGGCTCAAATTGATTTGAACTGAAAGTATCTTGGTCGCGCATTTTCTTCAAGCTTCCAATCCATCTCTAGTAGGTCCTAGACCTATCGGTGACCACATGAGGCTTCGGACTCCTTCTGGGCATCCATCGAGCATCTTGTCAGTACAGGAGATTCGTTGCGCAAGGAGACTCACCGGATTGAAGCGGCTCTAGTTCGTGTTCCTCCCAGTTCATCGAGCCACCTTCACCACCGTCAGATTGTAGGTGCCTCCCATTGCTGATATGGGTCGTTCGATTGTGGCTCGCCTGGACCATGGATCCATCTGAGGATTAAACCACAATGCAACGATGGGCCACCATGTGTCAAGTGAATTGTTCCCGGCTGTTGGATAGCGCACGCTTGGGGGTATTTTGCATTTTCCACCCCCTACTTTTGGTACTTTATTATTTAATACATAAACTTTCATATGTCATTTAAAAGTTTTGTAAAAATTGTAAGGAACCACCAGCCTATTATTGTATTTGCTTTTGAGTCCAGTCCATGTCACCTCACGTGCGATCTCACATGAGGTGGTGACTTTGCATGTGTACCCCTATGGGTTTTTGCATTTCGTTTCAGTCTAAGAACTTTTTATATTTATTGAATATTTTTAGGCAAATTGCATTTTATTCATTGTATTTATTTTATTTGCATTTATGTCACTGTAGTTCATTAATTTTTATGTGTTATTTTTATTTATTAAATATATCATACATGCTCCAAAAATTCTCAAAAAATAGGTTTAAGTGCTTTCTTGCTTATAGATTCATATTATACTTTGGATTTTTATTTTGCGCACTTTTATTGTTTATTGAAATCAAAAGAGCAAGATTTTAGCCATGTTTGACTTACAAATTATAAAAAATATATAAAACATTTTGAAAATTTCTCAAAAAATATTTTATTTATTTATTTATTTTATAACTCCAGAACCCAAAATCCCTACAAATAGAAAATGGAAAATCATAAAAAATAAAAAGCTCCAAAATCCTTTATAAAAAGATAAACAAATTCCTTAAAACTCCAAAAGTATATTTTTTTATAATTTTATTTATATTAATATCTATCTATTAAAATTGATTTGAAGAATTTTGGACTTTATTTGTTATTTTTACATTCAACAATTCTGTCTGTTTATTTAATCACTGATTTTTGTTTTTTCACTTTAAAAATATATAAAAATTAGCAAAATTCCCTAAAAATCATAAAAATAGTAAAAAAATAAAATCTAAAAACATTTTATTTCCTATATTTTTTATTTTTTTAGTATTTATAATTATATTAGCATATATTGTATATATAGCCTTATATAAGCTTATATTATATACTTAAAAAGAAAATATAAATCAAAAAATATAAAATATAAAATTAACATGAAAAAAATTAAAATCCATAAAAAAATATATATAAATTAAAAGCCCACAAAAAATACACAGGTAAGAGGAACATAAATTTTGGATTTCATTTCCTCAATCTACTATTTTCTCCCTATGTTCGATGCTCTACATACTTACATATATACACACATTTGTAGAGTTATAATAAATTTTAACTCCATATATTTTGGTTTTCATTATTCTATACATATTGTGGGTTAATTGTTGAATTAGTCCGAGGTTCCCATCGATCGCTTCGACAATTGTGTTCCCACTTTGTGTGGAATACAAGACCGACTTGAATTCTTGACTTTTCAAATGGCACCTTTGCCAGGGAGCAACGTCGAATAGATTGGATTTTTACTCTTGTATTCTTCTTTATATGTTTTCTCTCTTTATTTCTCTTTATTTTTATTTGATATTATTGTTGAATTGTCTAACCGTCTTCCTTGTTTGAATTTTTTACTAGGGACAACATATCAAGGGAGGATCTCCTAGGAGTGCATTCACACCCATGTGAAGGGAGGTCGACTTTTAAAATGGCATCGTTGCAGAGGAGAAACATCGTATGGATTAGATTTTTTACCCATGTCTTCTTCTTTGTTTATTTTCTCTCTTTATTTCTCTTTATTTTTATTTGATATTATTGTTGCAATGTCTAACCCTCTTTCTTGTTTAAATTTATTGAGAGGTATTGCGGATCAAGGGAGGCTCTCCTAGGAGCGCCTACGCACCCACATGAAGCGGAGTCGACTACTTTAGGCTAGCCGACAAGAGAGCGCAACAAAGGAGTACTTGGAGGAATTTTGAAGACAATATCATTTTATTTTTATTTCTATTTGTATTTGTAATTTAAGTGGGAGAGAGACAATTACATTTGTAATAATTCAGGACTCTCCAGGATACTACTACTCTTCATGAGGTCCAGTGCACAAGCGATTGTTTGCTTGGGAGCCTCGTTGATTTTGCCGCATTTTCATCGCTTTATTTTTCTTTATTTCTCGCTTTTATTTGTTTTGTGTGATTAAGTCCTAGCATTAGGGTCTACTTGATGATAGATTAAGGACAAATACTTAATTACCATTGCATGTACCTATAGTTCTCGTTTGGACTTGGTCAAATTTTGAATTGTTATTCACTTAGTTTTGGAACTACGCGCCAAGAGAGTCATCCATACATCGCTTGCAGGTCCCACTATGGTGGGTACCGAGGAGGCTCCAAGATCATACCCTTTGGTTCCTTTCTAGGTGTTTAGCATTTTTTGCTTCATGATAATAGCAAGTACTACTCTAGGGTGATTTCATCAGCTTTGCATTTATATATAGATAGGTTTCAATTTTGCTTAGCATCCTTGCATGAAGAGAGCTGAAAAAAAGGTGAGCATTTTTACTTAGTATTCATCATCGCTTTCTCTTGCATTGTTTTCTGACTCTCTCCCTTTGATTTTGTTACTTAGGATCTAAAAAGACTGACTCATCATTAGGTTCGTGCATTTCTATTAAAAATAAAAAAAAGCTATAACAAATAAAATCGGGACTTCTAAGTTTACTTGACCCTAAAATTCAAAAATAAAAATATCCTTTTCTTGGGGAGGGTAATGCCTCATTGTTTGTGCATTTTATTCATACATACGCACTAAGGATTAGTGCACAATCCCAAACCTTCCTGCGTGATTGTACAACTTGGTGATTATCACCTAACTCTAAAAATTGAAAAGATAAAAAGACCGAACTTTCACGGTCCTCATTGTGTTGAGTAGGTGGATTGAGGGGTTTGTTCTGTGAGTGTATTTTTGTGATTGTTTGTGTGCATACTAGATCCACTCTTCGCATGTGTGCCTTTTTCCTTGCATATCTTGATTTGACCTTCGTATTCTCCCGATCATCTTCTTTTTGTTTCAGAGATGACCGACTGGAGCGATTTTTATCCGGACTTTGCAGATTCTTCGTACCCTCCAGTCGGTCGATCTTCATTTTACCAGGAGGACTTTGCTCCTGATTTTTCTTTTTGTACATATCCGCCTCAGCCACAGTATTGGGCCTCAGACTTTTACCTACCACCACCACCCTCACATTTTCTACTATTTCACTAACCCGAGACTGACATGTTGGAGTCACCTATCATGGAGTTGGATATTGAGCACTTGAACCAGATGATGGTGTCAATGAAGAAGAGGATTGATGACCTCACTAGTATAAATAAGATCCATAATGTCACTTCACCATTTGATGATATGTGTTCATTTGAGGATGCCTATGAGAGCTTATAATCACCTAAAATACAAAAAATGAGAAAAACCTAAAACTACAAAAAGATTCCGGGAGACACACATTTGATTCATTTTATGAGGAGAGGGCATACATGCCAGATCCTATACTCACACACATAGACACTTTCACATTAGTTCCCACCTTTTGATCCCAAGGATGACACTGTACAGACTTCTCTTATTCATCCTTGTATAAATGATGATTCCGATCTCCTCCCTTGTATGGAGGAGATCCAAATTTTTAATAAAATGTTGATTGAACCTGAAGTGGTGGCATCTATTCATGAGATCATTGAGGCCTCACTTCATTAAGCCATGACCCAACCATATGCCCTTAAACCCAAGAAGAGAAAGCGAAGCAGTTGATCTGAGTGACACATTTGACCATGGCCACTGCCCACACCATCTCTCATTGTCCACATAATAGGAAAGGGAACATTGTCACACTTATGGTGAGTTGCATGATTTCTGACTATTCATGAGATCACACTCTCCTTGACGGCGGTGCTTTGCTAATATAATACCCTTCTCATTAATAAAGTCTATTAATCTAGGGCCTCTCAAGAAGACCATGATGATTTATCAAATTGTTGATGGATCAATAAAGAAGACGAAAGGTATTTTAGATAAAGCCGTCATTCAGATTCAGGGCATGAGCTTTAATGCTGACTTTGTTGTATTGCCCCTGTGGAGCATCCTCCAATCATCCTGGGAAGGCCTTTCCTCGCCTCTGTGAGAGCCGTTATTGATTATGGATTTGGAGAGATTCACTTCCATTCTGATGTCAGGAGTGATGTGTTGATCACTGCACCCACTATTGACCAAAGATCGTATCCCATGATAGCATGCCTATGTTAGCCGACCTCGAGGACTATGACCTTGATGATGATATCATAGATTTTTGATGTATGTTGGATTGACATTGAGATCAGAGAATTCCTCTCCAAGGAGGAAGACTCAAAAATCATAGACCTTGGAGTTCCCCCTTTGAATGAGTGGCAATGCATTGATGAATCACGGTATTTTTTCTTTAGACACCTTAGAGTAGAGGGCAGATTTAGTAGAGACTGAAGAGACGGAATTTGACCTTATTGCTTTCATCAAGGAATTCAGGCCTTTGATGATGACATAGCGGAGACTTCAAAGGAGGACTTGACCTTACTACTTCCATAAACGAATTCATTCCTTTTCATTTTGATATTTGTAAGACTTCCTAGACCGAACATGACCACACTACTTCCATTGTCCAGTTCGTGCCTTTCCGCTTTGAGACTGCTGAGGACTTTCATCAGGTCGATCCTGATCGGTTTGTGTGTGATGATGACCTCGATATTGACATGTACCTTATCATATCCATTCCTCAGTGATCATGCAAGAAGATCCGCTTTCTACCTTCTTGTTCTATGTATATCCATCTCGTTGTACATTCACTTTAGTTTTACCTCCTTCTGTCTCCCTTTTTTGCTCATCCACCTCAGACTGTGTGTTTTGCCTTGCTTAGGATGTACTCTGTCCTAAGTATAGGGGAGGTGGATGAGTTGAGTAATCTTTCTTCTTTTCGTTTTCATTTTATTTTTTCTTCCAGAAAGATGTCACCCCTTCTTCACTGCTATACTTAGGATATACATTGTCCAAGGTATAGGGGTGTGCACCTCGAGTTTTCATTCATTGATCCCCTCCCTGTCTCCTCTTCTTGTCTATACTTAGGGATATATTACCCTAAGTATAGGGGAGATAGTCTGAGTTGTGATCTATTCATTCCCATCCTCGACCCTCCCTAGTTTGTGTACAACCTGATATACTTAGGATTAGTTGATCCTAAGTACAGGAGGGGTGGCCGACTTCTCATTTATTCTTTCAGTCATTTCTTATTCATTATTCCTTAGACTTTTTTATACTCAGGATGAGTTATATCTTCTTGTTTTCTCTCTGACCTATGAGTACATAACTCAAGCAAAGTATAGATGGCCGTATATACTGTATACACTTTATCCATAACTCGTATGTATTTTCAAGAAGTATGGATAAAATACTATATATACATATACAATTCATTAAATCAGTTAAAAATAAGATGTATATTATTCATCAAATTCTTTTTTATATACTGATTAATAAATTAGGTAAAACTGTTTTGCAAGATGTTTGAAAAATAGTTTGAAAATCTATTTGAAAAATCTTTTGAAAATTGTTTTAAAAATATTTTATAAAATTTTTTCAACCTTCGTAAAATTTCTTTTCTTTGTGAAATAAAAATGCTTTGACAAAAAATGGTTTTGAAAATGATTGCAAAAATATTTTGAATAATCTAAATATACTATTTGAAAACCCTTTGTAAAATGACTTTCAAATGTTTGTAAACGTTTGTAAAAATTATTTGCAAAAATTATTTTGGACTATAGTTTTCAAAAAAAATTTGTGAAATTATTTTCAAATAAGTTTGAGGAATATATACATCATCCTAATAAATAGACATTTTTCTCCAACTGTATATATTTATCTATAAAATAATAACATGTCCCTTGTGTAAATCCTGTAAACCCTAACTCTTGTAGATAATAAGATAAACTCCCATGTAAATATATGTACCTATCTTTTATTCCAAAAATTTCTATTTTAAAAAATACCAAAAACATTTATAAAATTTAAATCCCAAAAACAATTAAAAATATTTTTGAAACATTGCATAAAAAAACCTTTTTCAAAAATCCATAAAAAGTTCAAAACTTGAAAATTGTGTCACAAAAATATTTTCTGCATTATGCATAGCATTCGTATTTTTTGGATTAAGTTTGATAATTGAACAAGTCTAAGTAAAATCCGACCTTAAAACTACTAAATCACATGAACCTTATAGGAACTAGAATTGAGGTACTTCAGGTCTAGTTGACTTAATTCTTTGAGAATCGTGAGACATGGTTCAATGTTGTCTTGATTGCCTAAGTAGAATATTTTGGAGCACATGCATGACTCTTGTTGACGATGACCTAGCTCGTACACCCGCACCTTTCACTTTGCTCACTTTAGTTGAAGTGGTAGAGGGTTGGATTTGCTGGCATGAGACACAAGCCAATGGAAACATCGGAAGTCACACATTTGTGGCCATTGTACCCCAACTCGATCCAATGGTGACGAGGTCTAAAGATAGAAGTTGTGGGTTGCAATAAAGCTTCAAAAGAGGTATAATCTACTGGCTCAAGAAGAAAAAAGCCCTTATATAAATGTTGTTGTATATAGTTTTTCAAAGAATGCAAAATCAAAAACTCCAAAAAAGTGGACAGACGTGATTGACAATAAAATGCTTGTCTTGGTGTACATATTTGTATAGTCAATAAGCAAGCTTGAGTTTCAAAGTCATGTTTGTGAGCCTACAGTCGGGTGACTTGACTACACTGGTCAAGCATCCTAGGATAGGTAACTATACTGGCTACCATCCGTTCTTCTCTCCACTCCCTCTTTTTGAGCTGGTTGTCAGTTGAACATAGAAGGGAATACCTCGTTTCTCGAGGAAATAGTTGCTGGGTTAGGGAATTAGGGTCACCATGTTGGAGAAGACTGCCTTTTACTGCTTCAACCGAGGAGAGTTACATATCTCACGCATTGTCTAAGATTCATATTCATAAGGGTTTGCGTATGAGTTGAAGTATTTTGACCTAGCTATTGAGGAGACTAGAGCAGATTTTTGCGACTCTCAGTGGTTGTTGTGTTTCAAATCTGTTTTCCAATAAGCTTCCGACCGCACCTAAGATCCAAAGTTTTGACTTTAGCTCCAAGCTTTGGTTTTGAGAAGACAAGTTTAAGAATTAAAATCAACCCAAGTTCTTTCTTTTTATTTTCTTTACTTTTATTTTCTGCATTTAATGCATAAGTGTTTGTTAGGGACTAGCAAAGGCAAGTATAGGGGGTGATGAATCTCCATTTCATCGCCTTTATTCTTTCTTTTTGGCCTTAGTTAATGCATGTAAATAACATATTTTGTACAAATTATCATTCATTATTTATTCCATTTATTGTATATAAAATATAGTTTTTAATGCAAAAATTATATAATAAAGAAAAGAAAAGAAAAAGAATAAAATGTCAAAGGTATTTTATGACCCCAAACCCTGAGACCTAGGCATCTTGATGATTGGGTCGACATGGAATAAAGTAGGTGGAGATAAGGGCCAATAAATCAATAAAATCCCATTCTTTTATTCTTCAATATTTTATTTTTTGAGACATGTTTTATTTTCTATTATTTATACCTCAAATAAAGAGAAGTTGTAGATAAAAATACAAATAAAAATACAAAATTGATTTCATACAAAAATAATATAGAGTGTATATAGAATAAAAACCAAAACTCAATATTCCCTTACCCATATCTCCTAAATAAAAACTCAAAATGTATCAAAATCATCATTAATTGTATATAACTTTTAATAAGATATTTAATGATGGTGGTTTCACTTAATTTGGAGTTAAGGTGTGAAAGTTGAGTTTTGGACTGTTATTTACTTTATACCTTAATAAAATATTCATTTTATTTATTCTTTATAATTTTTACAAATTTATATTTTTATAATTATTTAAATATTATTTATAATATATTTACACATTTAGAGTATAAAAACATGGAAATAAAATAGTATATAAAAATACATGGATGAAATACTTATACTTATAACTATATATTTAATACCCCTGTTTATGTAAGCGTGTAAAAAACATAAAAATAAAAAAAAATATTTTTATGTATATAAAAATAAGGCATATTATATAAAATATAAAAATAAAATAATAAAATCAAAAATACAAGATAAAAATAAAATACTCAAAAAATAGGTAAATATACCTATAAATAAACCCTTAAAAGTAACTTGTAATAAATAGAGCCATAAAAATAAATAAAAATCAAAATAAAATACTATAGAACAATAAAAAATGTTTTATTTTATAATTTAAATTTAATAAAATCATTTACTAATTATTAATGAATTTATAAATAATTTTAGGTCACCTTTTTTGTGGTTGGTCCACTTGGACAAATAGATTGTGTCAACAATTGACCTTGATCAACTGTCCTTCCCCATGTCTAGGTTTGTCGGACCTAGAGCTTGACTTGCTTTCTCCTTTTCTCTAAATTGATGTGATCATCAAAATGGAATGATTCTGCATTTTTCATCCTTGATCTTCCTGATGAATCCTTGATTCTCACTCTTTATTCTTTTATTTTAGCTCTTTTTCTTGGCAAAACATCATGTAAATCCTTATAAATACAATAATTTAGTAAATTGCATGTTCTTGTTAATATTGCATATTAAGCATGCATTTTTGGCAAAAATAAAAGAATAAAGGAAAATAAAAAGAATGAAGTATTTAGAATAAATACGGAGTGATCCAAGCAATAATAGAAGGTCAATCCTTGACCTAATCACAAAATAAAATAAGTAAAGAGAGATAGGCCTTACTTTGTATTATATAGTGTCTATATTTGTGTATATTACTTGTAAATACCTATTTCTGACAAAATAAAATTAATTTATTATTTTTAAAACCTTATGTATAGTCCTGAAAATCAACATAAAATAAAATAAAAATAATAAAATTAAATTAAAACAAAAATAAAATCCCCCACTCATTGTACAAAAACATTTGTACATATTACTTGCACTATTTATTAAATACCGCTAAATAATTTATGTAAATAAAATAAAAAATATTTTACACTCCTAAAATTATGTTATAAATAAATAAAATATAAAATAAAGATATTTATATAAAAATAATAAATTAAAAATACTTCTATATAATACATAGGTATATTATACCTGTATATAACACTATATAATGTATATACACTAATTTATTTTTCATAAAAATAACTAAAAAATCATAGAAAATTTGTTTGAAAAATAATATACATTTTTTATTTTATACACTTTTTAATTTAAATTCATTTATTATTTTTTATTAAATAATCTTTATTTAACTCTCTATTTTGTCTTCTAGCGGCTTTTGTCTTTTTCCTCTATCGTGTCGGATCGGTCCACCTCAACGTTGTTGACTTCGGTCAACTGACCACACCTAACACCTTTTCCTCTCGGACTGAGTTTTCTCCATCTTTGTCGAATTATCCCGACATGATCTGATCGAGTTTTTCTTCGATCATCGGCTTCGATTAGAGGGGGTGGATCCCAAACTCACGCCCGACGCCAATCCTAAGGATCCACACCTCGGTTTGTGTGCTCCGACTCCATCTTTCTCGAACCATGTCGCCTATAAAGTCTCGTAGATCAACTCCTTCTTACACATCTTTGGCTGCCACTCCTCATCTGATGAGCTCTATCGACCTTCCGTGACTGACAGCGCATGAGGGGCTTCGTGTAGAGAGGCGTGTGAGCCGTGTAGCCCTAGATCCGATGGTTCCTCCGCCGTGCTCCGCTGCAAGGTGAGCCAAGCCTTTGGGCCCATCGACCCATTAAGGCCATAACCCCTGGAGGTCTCTGGCCTCTAGCCTAGACGACCGCATCCACCAGGTACCTTAGTTTCATAGGATTACTACATTTGATTTACATTTTAGGAAAGTAGCAGAGCCTCCATCACCGAGCTCCGGTCACCTTGGCCGGAGCATCCCCTTGCCATTCCGAGACCCCGACCACCTTCACCACACTTCCCTCCACCTTCTCCACCCATCCATCCCTCTCGATTCGCCTCGGAACGAGACCTCGACCCTCCTCCTTCGTCGCTTCATCGGAGGGCCATGCATCGACCAAACCGCCTCCCATTTCATTGCTTAATGGGTCGAGGCACTTTGCCCTCGATCCTCTTGTTTAGTTGTGTAGGTTAGGAAGCCAAAGGGCCTCATCTAGAGGTTAAATCGTCAAGGCACAGTAGGCCCTAGGTCCCTCTAGAACACCACGCTTCTCCAGGACCTTCTCCTTGGTTCTCGATCTCTCTGAGGACCTCCACCGCTGCGGACCACGGTTGGAGACATTTCACCCATCGAGCATCTTACTAGGATGTCGGACCAACGCTTCATCGTCGATTGAAACTTGTCAGAAACGAGTTCCTTCCTAGTTTGTCCAGATATCATCCCAGTCGTTGGAACGGGACTCCTCCCAGGTCTAATCATCACCGTCCACTCTCGAGGAGACTCGACTGTTGGATCCATCTGAGGATCAAGCGGGAGACGTTCATCGTCGAAGGGGTACCAATAAATCCTGACCGTCCATCTTAAGTGGAATGCCCTCAACCGTTGGATAGCGCTTTAGTATAGGGTAATTTGTAGCTAGGCCCTTCCTTGTTTTGTATTTGTTTGATTAGTCCTGTAAATATTTGTCGCAGTTTATTTATTTGGTTAATATGTAGTTGGACCCTTGCATGTTTCGATATTTGCAGTTTAGTCCAGTTGGTTTGAACTCACGTGTAGTCCCACGTGCCTTTTGGGTTCTTTGCATTACCTGTCATGTACTTGATATATGTCATGATTTGAATGACAAACTTTAGATATTTACATTTATACCGATGTTATCCCGACTCATGTGTTGTGTGTGTGTCTGCCTGGACATTTTGATACTTGTGCCTTGTGCTTTCCACCTGTGTTATTGTTTGGCCTGAAACTTTATTTTAGTTGCAAGTAAATCCCTGTAAGCTGTCTGTCTCTTAGCTAATTTAATAAATACCAAATTAATCCCAAAAATTCCCTAAAACTTATTGTTATCTTGTTGACGCATAGTATTTTTGGTGATTTTTGTGAATTGATTTCGTTGCATTTAATATTTTCTAAAAATCAAAAACCCATAAAAAGTGTTCTGTCTATTTTTAAAAATATATAAAAAATCGAAAAATTATTTTAAAAAATCTACAAAAATTACTGCTTATGTGTTTTTGTGTGCTTTGGCTGCGGTACAGTTGTGTTTGAAAAACCCTCATAAAACCATAAAAATCACAAAAATGCTTAAAAACTTATAAATATCATATAAAATTCAAGAAAAAAACAAAAAATATCATTTCAATTCCTATTTACAGGTTTTCACTTGTATTTTCTAAAAATTCTAACCTGGACTTTAGGGCATTTTAATCATTTTTAACTTGCAATATAGTCTTGTCTGTACACTATTTACCTTTTTAGCTTTTGTTTGATTTTTATAAAATCACAAATATATCGAAAAAATCCCTAGAAAATTATCAAAAACACTTTAAATTTTTCAAAACCCAAAAATATTTTTTATCTTAATTTTTGAGCATTTAATCTTAAATAAAAATTCAAAAAGCTGGTTGTGTGCCTTGATTTCTTAATTGCTTGAATTTGTTTCTTTATTCAAAAATTAAAAATTTTCAAAATTAACAACAACAACAAAGCCTTTTCCCACAATTCAGCTACATGGATTCTTCGCCTCCATTCATGTCTATCTTGGGTCAATCCCGAGCTTATATCCATAAAACTAAAATCCCTTCGTATAGTTTCTTTCCAACACTTCTTTGGCCGTCCTCGCCCCTCTTAACCAGCTCATCATCCCAACACTCTCATCTCCTAACTTGTTGCAAAATTAAAACCACCAAAAATATCTTTTCTGAATTTTGACTACTTCATAGGTTTTCTCGTACTCCTTGTGTTCGACCCTGGTTGCTAAACCATGTAAAAATAAATAGGGAAGACCGCTAACATTTTGTATGCTTGGCTTTATCTCTTGGCTTGAGTGGGCTATCTTTTTCTTGCTGATTTCACCTCGTGATTCGGGTCGCAACAACCCTTGATTATTTACCTTCCTAACCCGATTTGTGAGGAGTGTCATCAGAATGACGTTGTTGCCGGGGAGCTTGACTGAGTAGTCTTTTCGATTTTTGCTTATTCTTGCCTCTATTTGATATAACTATTTTCTGACAAATTTTCTGTTTCACTTTTTGTGCGAGGAAATGCCCAAGGATGCTTCAGCAATCTGTTAGAGTACTTGCACCCGAGGAGGAGTAAAAATTATTATAGCAGATAGAGTAGATAGTTTACTTTTCAGCAGATTCTTATTATTGTACTAATTTGGATACTTGGACTCTAGTTGGACTTGGATGTTTCGAGATCTGTTTCGTTGAGCACTGGTGTGCTCGAGTGACCTCACCGTATTTTTCATGGTTTTTGTTTTGATCGCATTTACTTTCTATTGGATTCTCGAAGTTTTGCCCCATGGACATAGGATTTTTATTGATTGTGACATAATTAGCTAAGGCCCAACCCTAGTTGCTTGCCTATACCTATAGATCATAATTGGACCTAGCTAAAAATAAATCAAAAAAGTTAGTTTAATTGGATTTGAGACCACGCGCCATGAGGAGTCACATACAGCACTAGCAGGACCTGTTGTGGCAGGTACCGAGTGACTCCCAAGATCGGAATCCGGACTCGATTCGATTAGCTAGCCATTGTTCTTCACGATCATTGGAAATTTCTCATCTAAGGCTGATTTCTTCATACATCATATAGTTAGTTTACTTTCTGTCTTTTAATTTATGCACGGATCACCCTACATGTAGAGTGCTGGAGACAGTTACACATTTCTATCTTTGCATGCATCATTGTGTTTGATCGCGCATCAGCTTTTTCGACTTCCTCCCCCGGTTTTCGGATTCCAAATAACCAAAGAAAATTGAAAAATTCATTAGGTATTGTTTTTATCTTAAAAATACCTAAAAAGAGAGAAAATAATAAAATTAGGACTGCTAATGCAAACTTGACCCTAAAACACGTTTCACTCAAAAAACTTTGTTTTGGGGAGTCCCCCCCCTCATTGGTTGGTTTGTTTATTGCGAGAGAGTGATCCGCACCTTAGGCTAGAGCCATACCTTAACTTTAGGTTCCTAACAACTCAATCACTCTTATAGACTGATTAATCACCTAAATAAAATTGACAAGATTAACGACCGATCCTTCACGGTCATAAGCTCATGTTGAGTAGGTGAACTTGGAGTTTGACTTCTTTTCTTGGTTGCATTCCTGATCCCCCCCTCCCACCCTTAATTGCCTTCTTCCCGTCATTATCCTTCTCCTTTCCTATCTCCTGATGATGGATCGCTCGTCATTCCAGTCAGATGTTGCGGCTTCTTCACTTCATTCCCATCATTTCCGCCCATTCTCTTGGGTGGTCGGAGCTCCGACCGACTTTCCATGTTCTCCCTCCCTACATTCTTATACCGTGCATAATTCTCCAGATGCCCACATAGATCATACTGAGCAGATACGAGATCTGGGCGAGTCCTTTGCTGAGATGACAGTGCATTCCATAGGCGATCACATTAAGTAGTTGCAAGCTTCAGATGACTTCTATGCTGGGATGATGTATGAGCAGTCACATAAAGGAGCAATCAGCTTCTCCATTGAGTCCCTTCATTCTAGATCTAGAGTACATTCAGCTACTGCCGAAATTTTCAGGGGAAGTTCACGAGGAGCCATATGTTCATCTTTTTGAGTTTGAGGATTTTTGTATGACCCACTCATATTCAGATGTCACTTCTGAGGAGCTGATGTTGACAACCTTCCCATTTTCACTTTAGGGCAGAGCCATGAGTTGACATAGACAATTGGGAGGAAATTTGCTATGTGGGGTGATTTATGCATAGAGTCCTTACATAGATTTTACCATTAGCGTAGAGCAAATATGAGGTGGTTTTTCATTACAGATTTTTCAGTAAATCCCCAAGAGCCATTGCACGATTCATGGCTGAGGTTTCTTGACATTTTGAGGAGATTTCCATATCATGGACTTTCGAGTACTGACCTTGTTCAGATCTGCATGAGGGGGATGGCCGCAGAGCAGATTGCATTGGTAGTTGCCTCGTGTGGTGGTTCACACCACAATGACAACATAGCTTTACTTGAGACCATCTCTAGAGTACATTCAGATATTCCATCTTCACGAGATGCCTTGGTCGGGACCGCACACTAGGGTGATGCAGTATCAGTAGGATGTGTTACACTTCATGAGGACTCAGCTACTACACATCAACTAGAGGACATGGATTCTGCTGTAGTACAGACGATGGACGAGATGATTGCCACCGTGGATTTTCAGACCCAGAGATTGATTGAATTCCCATTGGTCTTCCAGCCAGAGTTCGAGACAGTCTCTTACTTCTCAATTAGGAGTCTTGGATATCAGGTATTCTAATATTCCAAGATAGGGGGAGGAGCCCATGCTGCTTTAGGCGTCAGTCCAATCATTTCAATTTCCATTCCTAGCTCATTCAGCTTTTACTCTTCAGAGGTACTTCTATGTTCTGATGGATATCTTGGTCCATCCTAACAGCCAGAGCTCGATGAGGGACACCACTTTGAGATGCTAGTTACAGATAGTCCATATTTGAGCTTTGTGTTCCCCATTTTTATGAGATTGATACATTCCATGGGGATTAGCTGTTAGCCAGCATTGCCACAGCTCGATGATTACTTTCAGACACTTCTACAGCTTTCGCGCTGATGACCAGTACCATTTCATGTTTCCAGATTGTTCAGAGGTCGTTTTCAGCCGATGAGGCCTTTTTGTGCGAGGAATGGATGCTTGATAGTGGCGCAGATTCCCAGTTAGATTCTGATTCCTCTTTCCTCACTGATGATTTAGCTTTACTCCCTGAGGGTATCTGCAGAAGGATGCCATATGTCCTGTGTACTCAGTTTCACATTCCGGGATTGTATTCGATTTGTCGGATCACGATACCGAGTCTTTTGATACTTCTGATCTTGTTGAGTCTGAATTTTCTCTCCTCGACGACCCTCACGAGGAGGAGACGATCTTTGAGATATTCAATGATGTTGCTGATATTTCTCCATTATATGCATCGGATATCAGTTCTCTTAGTGCTTCTCCTGATCATGACCTTCCATACCTTTTTTAGACGATGATTAACGTGTAGGATTCTATAACTGATCATTCTTTATCCACGTTCGACTTCTTCGGCTCTGCACTTCCACTTCATTCTAATCTTGAGCCGATGAGTTCTTTTAAGCTACCGGAGCCAGAGTTTCATTTTTCCATATCTTTATCTAGTACCAAACATCTACTTGATTGTATATTTGGGTGTCATAGTTTACACTGTTGACCTCATCGTTATTATCCTACCGAGACTACGACGACAGTACGGTATTCGCCTCCTAAACCTCGATACTGTGTTATCCTAGCCTTTGCACCCAGCTAGGGGTGTAAACTCTAGCGCTTGTTGAGAGGCACCTCAACATTATCCTCCTTGTATAGATCCATTTGTCAATATAGCACATTCTTTAGTCTGACACCCCATCTTTATCTTATGATTATGTTATACTTAGGGTGCACTTTACCCTAAGTATAGAGGGGGTGTCAGATTTTTTAGTATTCTCTTGATTATTTTTACCTTTGTTTTGTTGCATATACTTAGGGATATTCTACCCTAAGTATAGGGGAGGTAGACCCTATACATTCTAATCCTCGGTTTTCCCCTTGTGTACAAACTTCTATACTTAGGATTATTTGATCCTAAGTATAGGGGGATTACCGACTTCCATTCATTATATTCTTTTATTCGTCGTTGTAGTATAGCGTTTCTTTTCACTTTCCAATACTCAACACGAGTTATGTATTTTTTTCATCACTCTTTGATCACTCTGAGAACATCGTTCGAGCTAAGTATAGGAGGGTGTCATATATATTGTATATATACTTTAGCCATAACTCGTACTTTGAAGGAGTGTGTTAATAAATAAAATGGCTAAAAACCACTTCTAAAAATTACAAAAATTTTAACATTTTTTTCATATAAAATTCCTTCTTGCACATAAATAGCTATTTGTAAAAAATATATTTGTACAAATATTTGTAAAAATGTTTTGATTGTGAAGATTTTATAAATATTTAAGTATCAAAATTATGTATATAGTACAAATTTTTTGAAAAATTTTTGAAAAATAAAAGTTTGCAAAAAAAATTGGTTGTAAATGTTTGTAAATAGTTTGCAAAACTTTCCCTTCTTTCTTGCATTCAAACATTTTCAAAAAATTTGTATATTTTGATAATTGCATCAAAAAGAGTTTTGTACATATTTACTTGTTTCTTCTTCTAAATTATAGCTGACATTTAAACTAGTCTGGAATTAAATTGGAAAATAGAGTTTGGTTAAGACCTTAATCCACCTAACTCTCAGAGGAACCTTATAGGAATTTGGGTTAAGACTTTTCATGTTCATTAGAGACTTAATTCTTTGAGTCCACTAGGCTATGTTCACATATCATCTTGATGAGAGCCTAAGTAGAACACTTAACAACACATGCATGACTCTCACAGACAATGGCTTTACTTTGACCAGCACCTTACACATAGCTCCACACGGATGAGGTGGTGAGGAGGCAGAATCAGTTGGCTTGGGGTAGCATACGGGGGTAATACTTATAGACGAAACCTCTCGTCTTCCTTTAGGGAGGGATGTGCACCTCAACTTGGTCTGGCGGTGTTGAGGTCTAAAAACATGAGTTGTGGGTTGCAATAATGCTTCAAAATAGGGATAGTCTACTTGCTCAAGAAGAAAAAGTCCTTATGTATATGCTGCACCATGTAGATATGTTGTACATATGCACATAAAAAATGCAAAATCAAGAAAAACTCCAAAAAAAGTGGACAGGCCTGATTGAAAATAAAATGCCTAGTGGAGTGTATATAGTCAAATAAAGAAAAGCTTATGTATTACACCTTCTCATCTCATGAAGCTTGCAGCGGGAGACTTAGCTACACTAGTTAGGCTCCCAGGGATATGTGGCTACACTGGCCACGGTCCATTCCCCTTCTTTTTGAGCTGGTTGCACTTGAACTTAGAAGGGAATACCCTGCTCCTCGAGGAAAGAGCTGTTAGACATAGGAATTAGAGTTACCTTTTTGAGGGAGGTTGGTTCTTTGTCATTTCTGAGGTGGGGAGCTACATATCACTTATACAGTACAAGGAAAGATGCATAGTCATTAGAGTTCGCGTATGTAGAGTTATTCTGATCTGGATTATTGAGAAGTCTTGACCATATAATGGTGGAACTTAGAGGCTATTGAGTTTTAAACCTATGTCCAAATAAGGTTCCGACAAACTAATAATCAAAAGGTCTGACTAAGCTCCATGCTTCAATTTTATGAAGATAAGTTTAATAATCAACCTAGATTCTTTTTCTTTTCTTTCTCTGTTCACTTCTTTTTCAAATAAGTGTTTTCTAAGGGACTAGCAAAGGTAAAGTATGGGGGTGATGAATCCCTGATTCTCATTATTTATTCTTTTATTTTAGCTCTTTTTCTTGGCAAAACATCATGTAAATCCTTATAAATACAATAATTTAGCAAATTGCATGTTCTTATTAATATTCCATATTTAGCATGTATTTTTGGTAAAATAAAAGAATAAAGGAAAAGAAAAAGAATGAAGTATTTAGAAAAAATATGGAGTGACCCAAACCCTAAGAGAAGGTCAAGCCTTGACCTGATCGCAAAATAAAATAAGTAGAGAGAGATAGGGCTCACTTTATATTATATAGTGTCTATATTTGTGTATATTATTTGTACATACCTATTTATGACAAAATAAAATTAATCTATTATTTTTAAAACTTTGTATATAGTCCTAAAAATAAATATAAAATAAAATAAAAAGCATACAAATTAAATTAAAACAAAAATGAAATCCCCCACTCATTGTACAAAACACATGTGTACGTATTATTTGTACTATTTATTAAATACCTCTAAATAATTTAAAAAATAAAATAAAAATTATTTTACACTCCTAAAAATATGTTATAAATAAATAAAATATAAAAGAAAGGTATTTATATAAAAATAATGAAATAAAAATACTTGTATATACAATAATTTATTTTTCATAAAATAGTTAAAAATCACATAATTTGAAAAATAATATACATTTTTTATTTTATACAATTTTTTATTTAAATTAAATTATTATTGTTATTCAATTATCTTATTTAACTCCCTATTTTGTCTTCTAGCAACTTCTGTCATTTTCTTCCATCACTGGATTGATACACCTCAGCGTTGTTGACTTCGGTCAACTGACCCCCCCCCCCCGACACCTTTTCCTCTCGGACCTGGTTCGCTCCATCTTCGTCGAATTATCCCGACCCGATCTGATCAAATTTTTCTTCGATCAACTGCTCTGATTAGAGGGGGTGGATCCCAGACTCACGCCCAACACCAATCCTAGGGATCCGCCCCTTGGTTCACGTGCTCTGACTCCATCTTTCTCGAACCCCATCGCCTATAAAGTCTCATGGAGCAACTCCTTATTCTGCATCTTTGGTCGCCACTCCTCGTTCGATGAGCTCCGTCGACCTTCCGTGAGTGACAGCGTATGAGGGGCTTTGTGCAGAGAGGTGTGTGAGTCGTGTAGCCCTATATTTGGTGTTCCTCCGTCGTGCTCCGCCGCGAGGTGAGCGAAGCCTCTGGGCCCTTCAACCCATCGATGCCATAACCCCCGTAGGTCTCTGACCTCCAACCTAGACGATCGCATCCACCAGGTACCATAGTTTCGTAGGATTACTGCATTTGATTCACTTTTCTGGAAAGTAGCAGAGCCTCCATCGATGAGCTCTGATCACCTTGGTCGGAGCATCCCCTTGCCATTCTGAGACCCCAACCACCTTCACCCGACTTCCCTCCACCTTCTCCACCCATCCATCCCTCTCGCTTTGCCCAGGAATGAGACCTCAGCCCTCCACCTCCCCGCTTCATTGGAGGGCCACACATTGACCCAACTACCTCTCATTTCATTGTTTAACAGGCCGAGGCACTTTGCCCTCGATTGTTTAGTTGTGGAGGTTAGGAAGCCAAAGGGCCTCATCTGGAGCAAATCGTCAAGGCACAGCAGGCCCAAGTCCCTCCAGAATGACACGCTTCTCCAGGACCTTCTCCTTGGTCCTGGACCTCTTTGAGGACCTCCACTGCTGCAGACCACTGTTGGAGTCAATTCTACCATATGAGTAGCTTGATAGGATGCCGGACCAGTGCTTCATTGTTGATTGAAACTCGTCGGAGGCGAGTTCCTTCCTAGTTCATCTAGATATCGTCCCAGATGTTGGATCGAGACTCCTCCCAGATCTAATCGTCACCATCTAGTCTCGAGGAGCCTTGACCGTTAGATCCATCTGAGGATCAAGCAGGAGCCATCCATCGTTGAAGGGGTACCAATAGATCTTGACCGTCCATCTTAAGTGGAATGCCCTCGACCGTTGGATAGCGCTTTAGGAAAGGATAATTTGCACTTAGGCCCTTCCTTGTTTTGCATTTATTTGATTAATCCTGTACATATTTGTCGCAGTTTATTTTCTTTAGATAATTTGCAGTTGGACCCTTGCATGTTTTGATATTTGTAGTTTAGTCCAGTTGGTTTAAACTCACGTGTAGTTCCACGTGCCTTTCTGGGTTCTTTGCATTATCCACCCTGTACTTGATATATGTTATTATTTGAATGATAAATTTTAGATATTTGCATTTATACCCCTGTTAGCCCGACTCACGTGTTACGTGTGTATTTGCTTGGACATTTTGCATTTTGTGCCATGTGCTTTCCACTTATGTTATTGTTTAGCCCGAAACTTTATTTTAATTGCAACTAGGTCCATGCAAGTTGTATGTCTCTTAGTTAATCTAATAACTACTAATTAATCCAAAAAATCCCTAAAAATTGTTGTTAGCTCCTATTAACATGTAGTATTTTTGGTGATTTTTGTAGATTGATTTCGCTACATTTAATATTTTATAAAAAAACAAAACCCATAAAAAAGTGTTTTTTCTATTTTGATAAATACATACAAATTCAAAAAATTGCTTTAAAACTTCCATAAAAATTACTTGTGTTTTGTGTGCTTTGTCTTCAGTACCAGTTGTGTTTGAAAAACCTTCATAAAAATCCTAAAAATCACGAAATGCCTAAGAACTTATAAAATCATATAAAATTCAAGAAAAAAAAAATCTCATTTTAGTTCTTGTTTGTAGGGTTTCATTTGTATTTTCTCATAAAATTCATAACCAGGACTTTATGGCATTTTAATCATTTTTAACTTCCAATATAGTCCCGTTGTGTATTATACAATTTTAGATTTTGTTTGATTTTTATAAAATCACAAAAATATCATAAAATCCCTACAAAATTATAAAAAACACTTTAAAATTTTTAAAACCCAAAAATATTTTTATCTTAATTTTTGAGCATTTTTAATCTTAAATAAAAATTCAAACAACTTGTTGCATGCCTTGATTTCTTAATTGTTTGATTTTGTTTATTTATTCAAAAATTAAAAATTTGCAAAATTAAAACCACCAAAAAATATGTTTTCTGAATTTTGACTACATCGTAGATTTTCTCGTGCTCCTTGTGTTCGACCCTGGTTGTTATACCATGTAAAAATAATAGCGAAGACCATTTACATTTTGTGTGCTTGATTGCTTTATCTCTTGGCTCGAGTGGTTTACCTTTTTCTTGTTGATTTCAACTCGTGATCTCGGTCATAATGACCCTTGATTATTTACCTTCCTAACCCGAGTTGCGAGGCGTGTCATCAGAATGGCACCGGTTCCGGGGAGCACAGTTTAAGGGTCATTTTTTATTGTTGCTTATTCTTGCCTCTATTTGATATAATTGTTTTCTGATACATTTTCTATTTCACTTTTTGTGTGAGGAACTGCCTGAGGATGCTTCAGCTTTCTGTTGGAGTACCCGCACCTGAGGAGGAGCAGGAATTAGTTATAGTATATAGAGTAGATAGTTTACTTTTCAACAGATTCTTATTATTGTAATAATGGATTTTTATTAATTGTGATGTAATTAGCTAAGGCCCAACCCTAATTGCTTTCCTGTAGATCGTAATTTAAACTAGTTAAAAAGAAATCAAAAAGTTAGTTTAATTGGATTTGAGTGCTGTGAGGAGTCACATAAAGCGCTAGCAGGACCCGTTGTGGTAGGCACCGAGCGTTGCACCTCGATCTTCCCAGCCACTCCAGTGGCCTATACAAAAACTATGCCCAATCCTTCTTTGATTTTTTGAATCCCCTTTGCCCACTCTTACCCCTACCTTTTGCACTCACGATCTTGAGCAATGTGGCAGGTTGCTCTTCCAGTTGTTGGTAGGATCGAAGGAGCGGGTTGCAGGTGGTTTCCACCATCTCCGACGAGGCTCACCATCGAGGTCTGATCTCGTGTCTCAGGCCATTGGAGGCATATTTTCTTTTTCTTTTTAGATTAGTTTTAGCCTTAGATTTCATTTTATGCATTTTATTTTGTGTCTGATTTGGTGTTTTAGCTCAGATTATCATTTAATCTTAGTCGAAGCTCTAGTACTCCAGCGACATCTGTCTCATTGTGAACCTATTGTTTGACACCCGTTTCCACCCCATCTTGCATCCTCTTCACTTATCCATTCACCTCGAACCTTCTAGATCAAGTCTCCCAAGCTCCATCTCCACCACACCACTGGAGCTTTTCCGTTGTGACTCCCTCCACCACCATTCCCCATGCTTACTGATTGAGGCACTTTTCCCTTGACCTTATGTTCCATCTATGCATGTCCCAAGATAAAAGGATCCCATCTAGGCTCAAATAGATTCGATCTGAAGGTCTCCTGGTCATGCATCTTCTTCGAGCTTCCAGGCCACATCCGGTGGGTCCTGGACCTGTCGGTGACCACCTGAGGTTGCGGACTCCTTCTGGGCATCCATCGAGCATCTTGGCAGCACATGAGACTAGAAACGTGAGGAGAATCGATGGATTGAAACGACTCTAGTTCGTGTTCTTCCCACTTCATCGAGGCACCTTCACCATTGTCGGATCGTAGGCGACTCCCAGTTTTGATCTGGGTCATTCGATCGCAGCTCGCATGGACCATTAGATCCATCTGAGGATCAAGCCACAACCACCCATCTGTGAAGCAGTATCGCGCAATGACGGTCGACCACACGTCAAGTGAATGGTTCTCGGCCATTAGATAGCGCATGATTGAGGGTATTTTGCACTTTCCACCCTTACTTTTTGTAATATATTATTTAATATATAAACTTTCACCTGCCATTTAAAAGTTCTGTAAAAAATGCAAGGAACCCCTGTCCTTTTATTGCATTTGCTTTTCAGACTTCACCGCGTAATCTCATGTGTGGCCCCACATGAGTTGGTAATTTTACATGTGTACCCTTGCAGGTTTTTACATTTTATTTCAGTCTAAGAACTTTTTATGTTAATTGAATTTTTGGGTAAATTGCATTTTTTTTCTCTGTGTTTATTTTTATGTGCATTTATCCCCTTGCGAGTTCATTGATTTTTGTGTGTTATTTCTTATTAAATATATCATTCATGCTCCAAAAATTCTCAAAAAATATGGTTAAGTGTCGGCTTGCTTATAAATTCACGCTATACTTTTGGATTTTTATTTTAGGCACTTCTATTATTTATTAACAATCAAAAGAACATGATTTGGCCCTGTTTGACTTAAAAACTCCAAAATAATTATTGATCTTCCGTCATGTAGTTTGGAGCTAATTGGAATATCTTTCTTCAACAGATTTCTTTTAGATATGTCACTAATTGTGAGGATTAATTGATCTTTAATTGAGGATTGAAAATAGATATAAATCACAGATCATGTGCTTCATTATCCTTTCTTTTTATTTTGCTTGCATTTTTATCATTTCTTTTATATTATTTTCTGACACAGAAATTAACAAAGCAATAAATTATTTATTTAAATTAATTTAGAATCGCTCAACTGAAATTGTTGTCCCCTTTGTTCGACCCCGGTAGACTTATCAAGTAAAAATTCTCCACATATTCAAAATTTGTGGTTTTTGAAGAATCATTTTCCGCCTCCTATACAACAATTATCGACTATCGAAGAGGCGGATTTTACGTTCATCAAATGGTGACGTTGCTAGGGAATGGTGTATTTTTAGGATTTTAGATTTTTTTTTAATTAATTATTGTAACTATTATTTTTGTGTCTATTTTATTTGATTTTTATTTCCATAAATTTCCTTTTATTTTCTGTAATTTTTCTCTCAATGATTACTAACCGTGTCTTCTCTCTTTGCAAATAACTAGCTCGAAGCATTTTTGGACAAACGTTTTGAAGCTCCCATCCTCGAGCATCATCAAATTAGGTATTGACTCAATTCTCAAGTCCATATCCCTCAAGCAAAATCTCAACTCATCTCATCAATCACGCAATTGTGCAGGTGATATGTTGATCATATTCTTAAAAGGTAGAGATTAAGAGTGCAATATAGCACTTCATATCTTTCGAATTTAGGGAAGTATGGATTATATCACAAGAATTTTATTTTTGTTATTTTATTTTTGGTTAAATGTCATATTGCATTTAAAAATTCTAGGAAAATTATTTTAAATGCCTAACACTAGCTTAAATCACACATATTTTTCTTGGGTCATTTAAAATTATTGCTTGATCATATTCTTAAAAGGTAGAGATTAAGAGTGCAATATAGCACTTCATATCTTTCGAATTTAGGGAAGTATGGATTATATCACAAGAATTTTATTTTTGTTATTTTATTTTTGGTTAAATGTCATATTGCATTTAAAAATTCTAGGAAAATTATTTTAAATGCCTAACACTAGCTTAAATCACACATATTTTTCTTGGGTCATTTAAAATTATTGCTAATTTTTTAAATACAAAAATATTATATTTATTCCATGTTTGATTTTAAAAATACAAAAAAGTATATAAAATCATCTTTAGAAATTTCCAAAAAAATTATTTATTTATTATTATATTTTATAACTACAGACCAAAAATCACTAAAAATAACAAAAAACATTAAATTAAAAAGCTCCAAAATCATTATAAAAATTCTTAAAAATTCAATAAAAATATAAAAATATTTATATCTGTTTTTAAATTTTATTTATTATAACTAGTATATATAACTCTCAGGCGACCACCTTCACCAATAAGCACTTCATTTCCTATTCATTTTCCATTCGATTCGATCAATCATCCGATGAACAAAGCATCTCCATGACTATCTATTCATACCATGTTTCATCGTGTTCCGACCTTAACTCGCCTCTCTCCTACCTCCTTTCTCTTCTCCATACGCTCCGCAACCTACCCCTTGACTCCATCCATCAAGTTTGAGCCATATGCAGGTCGAATCCTCCACATCGCCGGAGACCTGACCCATTCACCATCCACCCTCTGTTCTCGATGTTAGTAGTGCTCTAACCCTCGCTGGAGCTACCTCTCCGAGCACCACCTCTTTCCTGCAGGGTAGAAGTACGAGAAGGCCTCATCTGGAGGTCAAGGGTATATCCAGAAAGCTCCAGGACCCCCATGCATAGCCAGGACCTTCTCCTTGCTCCTCGCCCTTTTGAGCTCACCCATAGCTGCGGAACACCTTCGTTGACGATTCCCTTATCTTAGCAGCTCCTGAGGACATCGGACCAGCGTGTAATTGCTGATCGAAACTCGTAAGAGGTGAGTGATGAATCTCGTATTCATCACTCTAAGTCTCATTTATTAAGCTCAAATCCCTCAAAATCAACTGCATTTCTGCATCTATTCTGCATAATTAGCATTCATGCATGTTTTCATAAGAATTGTATTTTAGCACGAATTTCTGCACAAAATAAGAAGCCAAAAATCCAAGCCAAAAATGACATGTAAATTGCCTAACTTCCCTGATTTTTAAATTAATTCATGCTACCTCCAAATGTCTCAAAACCACCTCCACTGTGTACATATCACTAACAAGAATAAATGAAAAAGACAAAAAAATCACTAACCCAAATAAGTGGACCAAAAACCCAAACCCTAGTTTCCGGATTTCCGGATTAAAAACCTCATACAGTGTCTGTCTTGATCCTACTCACTTTTGAACTAATGTACACTCAATTACCTTCAAAACAAGACCAAGTTCAAGTGATTCGGAGCTCATATGTGAAAGTTGGGTTTTGGGCCTCTTTTGTACATTTTATATTTTAGCAGTTTTTGACCTACTAGTTTATGTACATATTTAACCTTTTAGTTTGTTTCTTTTTCATTTGTCTTCTGTGATAAAAGTTTTTATTAAAATACGCAAAAATCCAAATCCAATTGAGCTTGAAATCAAAGAAACAAATTAGGTCCGAGTCTTCACTAACTTCTTGTACAAAAATGGTCTTTTTCATGATTTATTTTATTTCTTCTTTTTCTTAATTAATAAAAATCCAAAAAATAGATTAGTGTGTAATTATTTATCTTTGATTTTACCATATTTTTCTGAATTTTTATCTGATTTAAAAATGACATAAAAATTATAAAACCTAAAAAATCACGGTATTTTATGACATGGGATACCCCTGAAAAATCACTTTTTGTAATTGGTCGATTTTGATTTTGATGTCTTCATGAAAGTTGTAGATCTCATCGAGACGAGCAATTTTTGTAAAGAAACTTTTTCATCCGAGTCTGTTTGCTATTTGTTTTGTACTTTTTAAAGGATTTATTTTTGGAATTTTCTGGTGCGGTCAGCCGTTTTTAAGATTTTTAATTATCATTTTTATAAAAAAAAATGCCCCGTACGTGCGAGGCACGTGCCTCCCAGGTACGCGCCAAGCATGTGCGCCCTACTCTCCAGTGTGCCGCCACGTGGCCCTCTACGGGTTGTCCGATCGTGCTCGATCGGACGACACCTGTGCTTTGTCTTCATCAAGCCCCCCTTTCCCAAATCGAGCACCGCCGCGCCCGTGATTTCCTCCGCCGCATCCCACGATTTTCGCCGCTAGTCAATCAATGCTGCCACCTTCTTCTTTAGTCTGCGATCACCCCCAATCCCGCGAATCTCGACCTTCCCCAAATCCCTCGTCAAATCCTTGAGATCCTGCGCACTTCGTTTCCATCGCCACCCCCCCGGTCGATGCCTCTATTTAAGAACACCTCCGCTGCATTTACATCTTCATCCATCGATACTCCTATTGTTCGAAAACCCTCCGGTGGCGATAGCCCGGAGGCCCTTCAATCACGACGAGATCCGAAGCTTGATCTGCTTCGTTGCAGCGCCACCGGCGTACTGCCTTTGCTCCGGCTAAACGGTTGTAGTGCCCTCGACAACCCACGATAATCTTCACCGGCCACCGCCTCCGACATCACCTCCGACCACCACCTTCGTCTCCAGCAGCAATGCGCCACCAACTCCAACCGCCAGGAGCGGTGGCGCTTCGTCATCGTCTTCAACGCTAGGAGCGGCCCTCCTCCACCTTGGCCAGGGAGACCCACCTCGAGCGACCCTCCTCCACAGCGATAGTCATCGCACAGGCCCGCCTCCGCCTTCCAACACCACGCCACCGGAGCTGCACCCTACTGCAGACCACCAGAACCACCAGCGCTCCAGCCACCGAGCGTGAGGCCCGAGGTCCTCCCATGTGCGCTGCACGTGCGGAGGAAACATCAACAGGAGCCACCTCCGCTCACGTGATACACACGTGCGGGGTGGGTTAATTACAGAAACCCCCTCGACGAACTTCCATTTTACGTACCAGTCCAAGGGTCACGTGCCTAGCACGTGACTCCTTAGAAAATTTGCAGATTGCCCCTCTGTTTATCGATAATTAAACTTAGGTCCCCCTGCACTTTCTTTAATTCTTTTATTTATTTTATTGCATCTGTACCCATGTCTTTCCCCTTTATTTCGAACCACTACATTGCCTTATTTTATTTCTCCAAAAATAGCATGATGTTTCTCAATTAATTCCCGACATTTTGACACAGTGTGGACATTTTTATGATCGATGGTTAATTAATAATTAATTGTTTTGTAGAAAACTGCATAATTTTCCCATTTCTTGCTCTGAAAATTTATTTGACTAACTGTTGCTCTAAAAATTTCCGAAAAATCACATAGTGTAGAGTTAATTGTGTTGGACATTGTGCCCAAAAAGATTTACATTTGCATGCATAGTTTGCCCTGTAAAAATCATTTTGCATAATTCAGTGTTTGATTTTTAATAGGTATTGATACTAGTATTTTTGAGGTTTAGGATTTTTCTGAGATCAATCACCTAGTGATAGATCTTAGATAATTTTGTTCCTTGAAAATAATTAGGTTTAATATTTATTATAATAAAATATTGAAGTTCATTTTGTTTGCATTTAAAAATTCATAAAAAAAATCATATTGCATCCAAAAATTCCCAAAAAACTATCATGCATTCATTTCATCATATTTTTTATCGTGGCCAAGTTTCATATTTTTCGAACATCTTTGGATCAACATTTACATTTTGGTCCCTAAAATAGGCCAAAATTGCATTTTGTATCCTTTATTGCATTAAAAAACACAAAAAAATCGCCTCGAAAACCGTGCATGAATTTTGATAAACATAATTCTAGGTTGTTCCTTTGCCTCCTTGTGTTCGACCTTGGGACTTGCCCAAGTAAAATAAACATAAAACCACATTCATTAAAATCGACAAATATTTTGTGTGGTTATTTTCTTGATCGATTCCGATTGCCGCCTACAACGAGACGACAAATCATCATATTTCTTAGCACGAACGACAAATAAACAACATCTCTTTTACACACATAATTATCGGACTCGTCAGTGAGTTCATCCCTGTTCGTCCAGACGTCTTCCCCGCCGTCAGATCGAGGCCTATTCCAGGTTTAATCTCAGTCGTCCATCATCTGGAGGCCCGTGACTGTCAAATCCATCAGAGGATCTCTTCCCCGTCGTCCATCGCCGAAGGGTACCAGCACATCTCGACCGTTCATCCATAAGTGGGTCACCTTCAGTCGTTGGATCACGCCTTAATAAGGGGTAAAGTTCACTTAGGCCCCTCTCTGTTTTATATTTTCTAGTCAGTCCTGTAAATATTTGTCGCAGTTTAAAACACATTGGATATTTTGCATGTAGACCCTTGTTATTTTGGATATTTGTACTTAGGTCCAGTCCGTGTGAACTCATGTGCCATCCCATATGATTTTCTAGGTTATTTGGATGTTGTGTCCTGGACATTTGAATGTTATAATTTGAATGGAAAGTATTTAGTATTTGCATTTATACCCATGTACGTAGTTTATTGTGCATGTGCATGAATTAATTGGATAATTTGCAACTGTAGCCCTAAGCTTTCATCGTGTGTTATTATTTAGCCTCTGAACTTTATTGTAATTACAAGTAGGTCCCAACAATCTGTGTGTCTTTTAGTTATTTAAATAAATACCAAATTAAGTCCAAAAATTCTATAAAAATTAGTATTAGCTCTTGCTAACACATAATATTTATTTTGATTTCTGGGATTAATTTGGTGACATATTATTTTCTAAAAATAAAAAACCCTTAAAAAGTGTTTTGTCTATTTTAGAAAATACAAAAAATCGAAAAAAACTCTTTAAAAATTCCATAGAAATTCATGGTTGTGTATTTGTGTGTGCATTACTTCCAACACCAGTTTTGTGTTGAAAAACATTAAAAAACCTTACAAAATTAAAAAAGACTCAAAAACTTCTAAAAATCATAAATAATTCTAGGAAAATAAGAAAAGTACAATTTCAGTTCCTGATTATAGATCTTTTTATCTTGTTTATCATAAAATTACTCTCCAGGACATTAGGGCATTTTGATTATTTTTTACTTGCAATATTGTCTTGTCTATGCACTAATTGCAATTTTACCTTTGTTTGATTTTTATAAAAAAACATTAGAAAAAACCCAAAAACTACCAAAATACTTTAATATTTGAAAAACCCAAAAATATTTCTATTTTAATTTTTGAGTATTTTAGTTCTGAATAAAATTTGAGTAGGCTTGATTGTGTGCCTTGTTTCCTTAGTTGCTTGTTTTTGTTCCTTCATTAAAAATCATAAAAAGTTGCCAAATTTTAAAATAAAAATATGCATTTTATTTTCTGAATTTCGACTACTTCGTAGGATTTCTCGTGCTCTTTGTGTTCAACCCAGGTTGTTATACCATGTAAAAATAAATAGCGGAGACCGCTGAAATTTTTACATGATTTGATTGATTGATTATTTGATTATGTGATTCTCTCTTTTTCTTGTTGATTGTGCCTTGTGATTCGGGTCTCAATGACCCTTGATTATTTTATTTCCTAATGAGAGTTGCGAGGCACATCACCAATAGTTTATTTAGAATCGAAGTTTATGCACTATTGTCCTCACTCATCTAGTTGACCAAATTGAATTTAATTGACCACTAAATTCAGGACTTTGTGTTCTGTTGCGTTGTAGTGGACTCTTATCTTTTAGCATACATATTTTTACTTGCATTTAAAAGGATAAAAATACCATGCATGCATATGTGTTGTTTGTATTGACTTAGGTAGCATTCTAATTAACTTAACTTAAGCATTATATCCCAATTAAATAAACTAATATATTGTATCCTTGAGTTTGACCCAAGACTTATCCATGATAAATTTCAGCTAAGCCCTCTTATCAGAGATCATTAGCTTGGTTATGTTGATTGGATAATCGGTCGTATTACAATGATACGTCTCAACTAATCTGGTTACTGATTCATCACCGTTCCATTTTGCAGTGATCAAATGTTTAATAATAAATCAATCCTTAATTCGATTACTATCCACATGTGAATAACAAAATAACTTTTACATATTCATCACTACAAATGTGAATGTAGTTTGATAACTGAGATCTGCAGAGGGTTTGGAAATCTCACAAGGCGAGAAATCTAGTCGATGCATTGGCTGCTCCAAACCTCAATCAATCAACGAATAACCCACAATAATTAATTAAGCAATAAAGATAAAAAATGTGGAGTTAAAATTTATTATAACCCTACAGCAAAGGTGTATATTCATAGGTACTTGTAGAGGTCGAACACAAGGAGCAAATGGTAAAAGGAGGCAAAAAGAATGCTCAAAAATTGTCTTTTATCTCTTGTCCATGTTATTGTGTTTGTGGGTTTTTATTTTTATATTTTTTGATTTTATTTTTGGTTTTATAATTTTGTATTCTCTTTTTATATTTTTCCAATTTTTATATTTCTTTTTCATTTAAATAAATAAGATATACATATATATATGTAAACATATATATATATGTATATATACAACATAAGGTATATATAGATACTATATATATAACTATGCAAAAAAAGTCAAAATACAATAAATATAATAATTTTGTGATCTTTATATTTTCTTAATTTTTTTGTTATTTTTCTAGAATTTTTGCTAATTTTTATGTATTTTAAAGTCAAAAATATCCCAAATCAGGGATTAATAATTTGAAATCGATTTGGAATTTAAAAATATCAAATAAGTCTCAGAATTACCCAAATCAATTTTAATATATAAATATTTATATAAATGGAATTATAAAGCCTAAAAACAAATTTTGGGATTTTTAAAGGATTTTTTAGATTTTTATGAAGGTTTTTGGGGTTTTTCGATTTTTAAGATTTTTGTTTTTCCATTTTTTTGTAATTTTTTGTACGTAAATAAAATATGATAAAATATACTCTATTTAATTTTTTGGAAATTTTAGAGATGTTTTTATATTTTTTTGGTATTTTATAAGTTAAACAGTACAAAAATAGGCTCCATTTTATTTAAAAAAAATAAATGCAAAAAATGACAAATAAAAATAACAGCATGAAAGTATAAGACATGGAGCATTTAATCCTTTTTTGTGGATTTTTAGGAGCACAATAGCTATATTTAATAAATAGATGAAACCATAAAAATATATATCCTTGTTGGGGCATTTTGCAACTAGAATAAACTACAAGGGGCTCAGTACAAAGATGCCAAAAATATATAACATCATTTTTATTTATTGGACTATTTAATAAATACAAAAATGCCATGAGTTACATTGCAATTTGCCCCATCTCACGTGGGACGACACATGACTATGCATGAGAAGGACCAAAATGTAAATAAATTAAAGTTCAGGGGTCTTTCAGCAAATTTTACAAAAATATACAACATTATCCAAAGTTTATTGGACTGAATATAAATACAAAAAGTAGTAGGGGTATCCCTGCAATTTCACCTCCTCACGTGGGACGGCACGCAGGGTGACGTGGAATGGACCCAAATGTAAATTGAAAAACTACAGGGGCCTTTTTACAACATTTCTAAATTCTTTAATTCATATTTTGTTTACAAAATCAACTAGTAATTATAAAAACAAGCAGGGCAGATACGAAATTTACACCTTTATTGCACGCGGGCAAACGACTGGTTGGATTTCACTAGACATGTGTCAGTGTACGGACGGGTGATGATGCTTCGCCCTTGGACAGCTTGGATTAGATTAGCAGGGTTGATCTGACGGTGAAGGCGGGCTCGATACAACAGTGTCTGGAAGACCTGGCATCTGCATCTGATCCGACGGCGAAGGAGCATGGTTGAAGAACATGGAGAACCCTCGCATGGGCGAGGTTCCTCTAATCAAATCTCACTTCTTCGGTGTTGATTGAAGCTCCAAGATGGCCTAAAAGCATCCTGCAGAGGTCCTTTAGTGGTTGGAGGTAGCGAAATGCACGGGCATTCGCTGATGCTCCTTCGCGAGCTCAATGAAGGAATGGCCGCCCAGGTGCCTTGATTGTCTTCAAAAATCGACCCAATGTGGGTCCTTTGGCCCTCCAGACTTGCACAACGAACACACGACAACACTAGGGAGGTCTGGGGGCCTTATTGGTCGGAATGGGTGGAAGGTGGAGCGGGTGAATATCTCCGGTGAAGGTGGCGGAGGTGGAGATTTGATTTCCCAGATCCATGATGGATCTGGGGGTATGAAGAGGCCTGGTATGTAGGGAAATGGAAGGGGAAGAAGTGGGGACGATTTGGCGAGTCGGAGAAACACGAGGCACGACGGAGGGTTCGTTGGAGCAGAGCTCGAGGAACTACGAATTGGCCAAATTACGCTAAAACGCTACTCTAAGAACTAATCTAATGATCGAATTCAAATGCATGAATAAAAATTTAACTAAATTGAAGAAATCACGCAGCTCATACTTGGCCAAATGGCCAAGGAGCAGAGGTCGTCGGCGACGACGACATTGGGTGCACCTCCCTCCTCCGCGAGCTTCCATCCACCTCAGGGGACCTCTATCTATTATTTTGATGCACGCTAGACCGAGATGGTGGTGCTCCAGGACTAAGAAAGTGACCAAAAAATCCTAGAGTAAGAGGAGGTTTTATTTATAACACATTGTGACACCCTTATTTGACTGACATAATAAAATAATGTTAAGCTATATACAACTGATCAAATTCTAGGGCGTGAATCATGATTGATCGGGGATCATTTTCTCTGAAGGAAGTGATCGTGTTTTATCGATAGATCATGAGGGAAATCAGCATGAAAATGGGAGAGTAGACAGTTCTGACAGAAGTCAGAGACTGAGGGGACAGTTGACCAAGGGTCGTCAAGGCGTGACCATTGGGCCACGTCAGCCTGCTACAAGACAAAACAATGGGTTTTATTAAAGAATAATTACTTAAAAATAATAAATGATTTTATTATTTTTAGAGTATAAAATAAAAAATGTGTATTATTTAATGTAGTATTTTAATATGAATTTTATTTATTTTTTGACTTTATTTATTAGTAGTTAATTTTTAATAGTGTATTTATAGGTATATTTTCCTATATTTTGGCTATTTTATTTTTATTTTGTATATTTTATTTTATTTTATTATTTTATTTTATAATTTTTACAAATTGCTTTTAGGTGTTTAAATATATTTTTATTTTATGATGTTATTTGTAAACTTAAATAAATAGATATGTATGTTATGTAGTATATTGATAGGTATTTTACCTATGTTTTATATACATCTTTTGATTTTTATGTATTTTGTAGGATTTTATTTTGGTTTTAAATTTTCAGTAAAATATAGATAGTATTTATAATTTTATAAAAAATATAAATAAAAAATAAAAGAATAAAATCCACTTTTATTTATATACAAGTAATAACATAGGCATCTTGCCAATGTTTTACACATAGACTTATTTATTTTATTTTTCCTTTTAGTTTTACTTTAATTTTAATATGTAAATATGTTATGAATAATAATTAAAAAATTATAAAAAATAAAATTTGTAAAAATAATGAAGGATAAATAAATTGAATATTTTAATCAGGTATAATGTAATAGGGTCCAAAAACCTAACTTTCACAAGTAACTCCAAAAAATATGAAACCACCTCCACTAAATAGCTTGTGAAAATTTATATAGAGTGATTTTGATATGTTTTGAGTTTTTATTTGAAATATATGGATCTATGAAGTTGGGATTTTAGTTTTTTATTCTATGTATAAAATGAACATTATATATTATTTTTGTACAAACTTAATTTTGTATTTTTATACATTATTATCTACAACTTTCATGTTCGAAGTTCTTTCATTTGATGAATAATAATAAAGAACAAAATAGGTGTCAAGAAATGAATAAATGAATGAATAAATGGCATGTTATTGTATTCTTGATCCTTATCTCCCCCTACTTTATTCCTTGTCGACCAACTCAATTCTTGACTTGGTCTTGGAGTTTAGGGTCATAAAGTACCTTCGATATTTTATTCTTTTTATTTTTTCTCTTTATCCTATAATTTTGGCATTAAAAATCGTATTATTTACAAAATAAATGAAATAAATCATGAATGCTATTTTGTACAAATTAATACTATTTACATGCATTAGCTAGGGTTTTTACGACCAAAATAATAGAATAAAGGTGATGAAATGGAGATTCATCACCCTCCTATACTTGCCTTTGCTAGTCCCTAGCATACAGTTATGCAATAAGTATAAGAAGAATAAAGAAGAAATTAATAAGAAAGGATAAATGGAATTGATTTCAATTATTAAACTTGTCTTTACAAAATCAAAGTCTGGAGATCGGGTTAGACCTTGATGTGAGAATGTGTGTGGAACCTGGTCGGAAACCAAATTTAAAAAACAACAGCCTTCAAGAATCATATAACTCGGTTCAAACCACCTCAATAGATAGGCTAGAACTAGCCTACATCATACGCAAACCCTTATGACTATGAAGATGACTTGTACAATGTAAGTGATAGTGGCTCTCCCCAACTGAAAAGACAACGAAACTGACTTCTTCAAAATGACAACCCAATGCTTCCCCAATCCAGCATTGTGTCCTTGAGGAGCGGGGTATTCCATTATAAGTACAAGTGGCATCCAACTCAAGAGGAGGAGGTGAAGAAAAGAATGGGCGGTAGCCAGTGTAGCTACATATCTTGGGATTCATGACCAGTGTAGTCAAGTCATCCAGATGTAGGCTCACATGGTATAACTTTGATGCTCAAGCTTGCTTATTTTCTATACAACGTACTCTGACAAGCATTTTTTATACATACTCTGACATGCATTTTTTTATTTTCAAGCATGTCCACTTTTTTGGAGTTTTTTCTTCTCTCTTTTTTTGAAGTACTATTTATAACATCGTTTACATAAGGAGTTTTTCCTCTTGAGCCAAGCATTATTGCAACCCATAGTCTCCTGTCATTCGACTTCATGGTAACTAGACCATGTTGGGGTGCATTTCCCTCCCTAGACGAGGATGAATGTTTCCACTCGTGTGCATCTCAGACCGGCAAATCCAACCCCCTCACCACTCTAACTGAGTTGAGTCAAGTGAAAGGTGCAAGTGTCCAAGTTAGGTCACGGCCGACAAGAGTCATGCGTGCGTCTTGAAAAGTTCTAGTTAGTCAGTTGAGGTGACTTGAACCTAGCCCTGCATCTCAAAGAATTAAGTCCCAATGGACCTGAAGTACTCAAACCTAGTTTCCATAAGGTTACAGTGCAGTTAGGTGTAGTAAGGTCCAACCAAGCTCCAATCTTTGACTTTATTAGGCTAGTCCAATCATCAAACTCAATTCAAAAAGAATACAAATGCTATGCAAATGCTTATGTACAATGATGCAGAAGGAATAATGCAATTTTTCAAAGAATTTTGAAAAATACAAAGAATTTTTGCACACAAAAATATAAAATATGCACAACTATTTATACGGACATGCTTCTTTTTATTTATTTACAAGAGTTAATAATTAAAGAATTTATAGGTTCAAAATGTTATTTAGGTTTTTATGTACAATTAGGAAATAATTTTATTTTTCTTTATATATAGATATATTATTCATATTTAATGATGCATTTATTTCTCAAATTTATTTGAAAACAATTTTCAAAACTATAGTACAAAATAGTTTTTGCAGATATTTACAAACCTTTGAAAGCCATTTTGCAAAGATCTTTCAAACGGTATATATAGATTTTTCAAAATATTTTTATAACCATTTTCAAAACCATTTGCAAATAGGTTTTCAAGAATTTTATTTCACACAAAGAAAAGAATTTTTACAAATCAAAATATTTTTACAAAGTTGAAAATATTTCAAAAAAGTTTTCCAAATGGGTCACACCATTTTTCAAATCATTTTGCAAAAATATTTTTAACCTGATTTATTAATCAGTATATACAAAAAGAATTTGAGGAACAAAACACATTATTACTTGGTTTCTAATGAATTATATAGTATTTTTAGCCATATTTATTAATAATTATATGAAAGTATGAGTTATGGCTAAAGAATATATAGAGTATATACGACCCCCCTATACTTACCATGAGCTATGTCCTCATATATAGAAAAGAAAAAGAGAAGACATAACTCGTAGTGAGTATAGAAATGCATATACTACAAACGACTAAAGAATAAGAAATGAAAGAATGAAGAGATAAATTAATAAAAAGGTGATCATCCCCCCTATACTTAGGATCAAATAATCCTAAATATAGCAGACTATACACAAGGTAGGGAGGGTCAAGGGTGGGAATAAATGGATAATAGCTCGGGTTGTCTCCTCCTATACTTAGGGTGAGATATCCCTAAGTATAGCAGAGCAAACCAACAAGAGAGGAGACAATGGAGGGGATCAAAGAATGAAAGAATCCAGGGTGCACCCCCTATACATAGGACAAAGTACATCCTAAGTACAGGAAAACACCTTTTCTATAGAAAAAGAAAAAGAAAAAGGAAAAGAAGAAAAGAAGAAAAGACAGAGATATATAGATAGATGAAAAGATCGTAGAGAAGGTACACATCACTCTCCGTATATTTAGGGTAAAAGATCCCTAAGTCTAAGCAACGACAAGAGTAATGAAACAAAACGGAGACAGAACAACATGGGGGTGTACCCCCTATACTTAGGACAAGGTATGTTCTGAGTATAGACACACAGATATGGCGAAAGATCCAGGGTACACATGACATATAGGAGAAAGAAGGAATATAAGATAGAACACATATATATATATATAACAAGGTAGACGGGTGAAGTACAGGACGGTATTTGGTCTGCAAATACCGTACTCATGTCGTCGTCTTCCTGTGAGATGAGGACACAGTCAGAAAGTGGAAAGACACCCGGGTATACAATCAAGTGGGTGTCGGCTACCGGGGAAAATAGATCGAAAACTAAACCAGGAACCGGTAGCATCACGGAGATCGTCAGCTCATAAGGAAGGAATGAGTAAGCAAAGCTGATACTGTAAGATCGGGAGGAAGAATGAGCAGTACTGAATCCTCCAAGTCAATCATGATCTCAAAAAGTATAAGAAGTGAAGAGTAGGAAAGTCCTAATGCAGCGTGATATCCGACGGTCATAAGATCAGGGACACACAGAACACCACATGACATGGATCAACCCTACGAGGGTCTGCCAGGTGAGAAGACTCAGATGAGTCAAAGATCGCAGAATCAGAAGACTCGGCTCCATGTTCCAATAGAAAGGAGACACCATAAGTGAAGCCAAGCACCTAGAAAATGATGTACCCTCCCTCAGATAACCCACAGGGAGTGATACATACTAGTCAATGAATAATCAGATATAGCTCACCCTTTGCGAGGGTTCATCAAGGTGAGCGGACTCAAAGGAGTCAGATCCATCAGACGGATCAACAGAAGCGGTCTCGGTAGGCAACAGATCGACTGCCAGCAGAAGAGACCAACATATCAAGAACATGTGACAGCGTCCCGCATATAACCCTCGGGGACATACTGTCAACTAAGCATCGAATAAGCAGAGGCAGATGGCTCATCCTTGCGAGGACCGTCAAGGAGAGATGACTCAAAGGAGCCAATCCAGACAGATTGGTCCCTAGATCCGACAGATCGGATATACTAGAACATAGGGGGATTGGAAGCATATCAGACGACTCGATTTCGTGCTCTTCCATGTCGGAGGCACAGTCAACAAGGGAACCCCCGTAAAGAAAGTGTTGAATATTCCCGCAGATAGTCCTTAGGGAACATGCAAACTAAGGGGTGAATAATCAGAGTAGATCTCGTCCTTGCAAGGGTCCTCAAGGAGAGAAGACTCAAAGGAATCAGAAAGAATGGTCTCGGTAGACGATAGATCGGCTACCATGAGAAGAGATCGACGGATCAAGAAATTATGGCAACGTCCCGCAGATAACCCTTAGGAAGCATAATGCCAACTCAGCAGTGAATAATCAGAGGAAGATGGCTCATCATTGCGATGGTTGTCAAGGAGAGCAGACTCAAAGGAGTCTATGCAGTTGGCCTCATGTACCGACAGATCGGACACATTATTAGACAAGGAGGCCAAATAGTCAAATCAGATGACTCGGTTCCATGTTCCAACAAGATGGCAGCACCAACCGTGCGGGAACCAAGCGTAGAGAATGTGTTGCATCCTCCCGCAGATAGTCCTCGAGGACTAATGCAAAGTATGTCAATCAAGTCAGGATTGATGGCATCAAATCTCATGTCTTCAAAATCAAGCAATCAATCCTCAGGAGGACACAAGATCAAGAGGGACAAAAGATCAATAGGACAATCACAAAGCAACCCCTCAAATCTACCAAATAAGCTGAGGTGGCACAAAATATAAGCAGAGATGGGTGGATGGATGAGTCAAGAGATCGTGGATGGATCAGTCAGGGATATGAGTAAGTTATGTGGGTTCCACACACTGTCGCTTTGAAGCACATATCAAGCTAGTCAATCAAATATCTGAATCAAGACGGGTGGAACCACAAAAATAGATCGATCGGTCATATCTCATGAAATTATCCTCAAATCATCTAAATATATAACATCCTCGATCCTGTGTGCGAGATTAAAATTCCTCAAATAAGTATCACACCTCTAATCGTGCAATCATAAAAATCCTCAATAATGTCCAAGCACATGTCAAGTCCAGATCCAAAAGGGCACACCAATCTCAACATCCTCGAAACTGCTCGGCTTACTCAAATAAGCAATGGAATCCAAGAATCATTGATGCGGGCCTCATCTTTAAGCACAACATTCCCGAGTGATAGAAATAATGACATGAAGGGGGCGAGGAGGGCTGGCAGGAAAAGAGTGGAACATAGTAAAAAACTGTGTATTCCACACAAGGTGGGAACACATCCAAAACTGTGGTTCAAGGAGAATTCTTCCTTGAACCGGACCAGAGATAATGAGATGTGGTCTAGGTATAGCCGAAGAGCCTGACGAAGGCGATGAAGATCATGACCCAATCACGACTTGGATGAAAATAAGGAATGATATAGACAAAGGGAGATAGAAAGACACAATGATGAAAATACACACACAGGACTGAAGACTCGAAGAATGGAAACGCGGATGGATTCAAAGTCACAATCAATACACAAAGAAAACCCCCGGTTCACCTACTCAACACAATGAAGAACAATATGTGGTATTTTATCTTTTCGATTTTAGAATTAGGTGATCAAAAAGTTGTACAATCACACATACAGGCTTGGGATTAGGGCACTATCCTAGCGTACATAGGAATAAAATACACATATAATGGGGGGGGGAGTTGCTCTCTCCAAGACAAAGAATCCACTACGTTTTTTATTTTAGAGATCAAGTAGAGTTAGCAGTTCCGATTTTATTTTAATTATCACTTTTTTTAGTTATTTTTCAATACATGTGCCTAACGGTTTTCCAATTCTATTTAGCATCCTAAGTGAGGAAAATCAGAGGGAGAAGATCGGAAAAGCCATGCAAGTTCGAAATTGATGATGCATGCAAAGTCAGAAGACTTACAGTGCTTCGCATCTCTCTCCATGCGGGATGCATAATAGAATTAAAACCTAGACTATATGCAAATGCCATTCGATGAAATCGCCCTAGGTGAGAAATTGTTATTATCGTGAAGCATAATATGTTAATTATTTGGAAACAAACCCTCGGTGCCCGCCACAATGGGTCTTGCTGGTGTTGTATGATATCTCTCACAAGGCGTGGGTTCGAAGCTAAATATCTAACATTTATTATTTGACTAAGTTCAGAAGCACATCTATAGGTACGAGAAAATATATTGGGACTTTGGACCTTATTCTATCGGGTAAGCAATTCCTAAGCTAAGGTTCATTCACATAAAATAAATAAAACAAAAATCAGAAAAAATAAAGCGAGAAAATGCTAGAAAACCGGCGAGACCCAAAGGAAACAATCCCTTGGGCAATGGACCTTGCGAAGTCGAAGTACATGTGAGAGTCATGTATTATTACAACTACCTATTTGCTCTCTCACATGAATATCATAATAAAAAATGTGGAATAAAATAGACTATCTTCAAAATTCTTCTTCGTCTGCCCTTGATGCTCTCTCCTGCCAACTGAGTAAGAAAGGCTGGCTCCGCCTTTGTTTGGGTGCATTGGCCCTCCTAAGAGGTCCTCCTTCGCACAGCGGTCCCTCGCATCAAGGTCAAACAAAGAAAGTGGTCAGAAAATGTCAAATAATAAATGCAAATTAAATAAATGGATAATTAAAAAATAAATGCAATAAATAAATGAACATGAGATAATAGACAAATCAAAATAATGTCCAATTAAGCGGTGTTACTCCCTGGTGATGAATCTCGTATTCATCATGCTAAAAATAGTCAATCAGGCTATGTTCCCCAAAATTCACATGCATTTAATCAATAATAGAGCATCATTAGCATACATATATGTGTAAATAATATTTGTATTTCATCATGCATAATTGCATTAAAAATTCAAGTGTAAATTAGCCCAAAAAGCTGATGATTTTTCTATTTTTTAGTTAATCCATCCTAACTTTGATTGACCCCAAATCACTCCATTGTGTAGATATTACTAACAAGATTAAATAAAAAATACAAAAAAATACTAACTCAAATAAGTATCAAATAATCCCAAAGTCTAATTTCACATCTGACGGACTAAAACGAGCATATCTCCCTCATATAGTGTCCGATTTTGGTCTACTCACTTTTTAAGTACTCCATTTTCAAATACCTTCAAAAATAGACCAATTTCGTAAAATTCAGAGTTCTTATGTGAAATTTGGATTTTGGGCCTCTTTTACGCACTTTAACTTTTTTGCTATTTTTTACCTGAGTTTTTATGTGCATAACTAACCTCTTTAATTTTATCTCTTCTTCATTTGTGTTCTTTGATGAAAGTTTTAATAAGCAACATAAAAATTTTAAATATAGATTAAGACTGAAATCAAAGAAACTGACTGAGTCCAAGTGTCTATTGTGAGTATGTACAAAAGTCTCGTATTTCATAATTGTATTTTATTTTCTTATTTTATTATTTATTAAAAATCCAAAAAATAGATTAGTGTTTAATTAATTTTCTTGTATTTTATCGTATTTTTCTAGATTTTTATCATCTTATCAGACCACCAAAAAAATTACAAAACCCCCCAAAAGTTGGTTTTCTATACACATGGAGAACCACCAAAATCACCACTTCGCACAGATGACCTCTTTTACTCCTGGTCCTTCATGGAAGTTGTAGATCTCGACGAGAAGAACAACTTTCGTGAAAGAAATTTTTCGATCTGAGGCCTCCTCTTAGTTCTTTTTATTTTTCTTTCCTCTTTAATTTTGAAATTTTTTTGGGGGCTCCACGTGGCACCCCCCACCTAATTCACTGCTCCCTCCTCCTCGGGTTATGTGCCTAGCACATGACCCATGTCATTTTCTCCCCAGTGTTAACTGCACCCCCCCCCCCCCGCCCACGCGTAATGCCCACTGAGGCAGGCCCTTCCGCTGCATGTAATCGCCGGCGTTACGCGCCTTCCCTTGCCAACCGTTCTGCCCGTCGCATAACGCTTCTCCACGCACGTGCCTATAAAGCTCCACAGCGGCCGGCCATTTGACGCATCCGCCAAATATCTATTAGCAAGGAAAATCTTCGACCTCGGGCGGTGACAGCGCTAGGCGTCTCTTCTCCTGCTCCGGTGAGATCCTGTGCCTCTTCAAGGCACCATCGCAGAGCTCCTCCATCGAGCTTCTGCCCTTGCTCCGATCTAACACCCGTTGAGCTCCATTCTAGGTATTGATGAATACCCATTCATCACTCTTTATTGTTTTATTTTAGCTACAAAACCTATGCAAAACACATGTATATTCCTGTAAATAACAATAATTGTCAAATAGCATGCATTGTGTAAATATACATTATTAGCATGTTTTTGTGCATAAATAAAAGAATAAAGAAATAAAAGAAAAAGAGGGAGATATTTAGAATAAATATTGAGCGACCTAATCCCAAGGGAGGGCTCAGCATGGGCCTGACCGCAAAAAGAACCCAAGTAGAGAGAGATAGGGAAGCTCATGTGTCTAAATATACCTGTAAATAAATAAAATAAAAATCACAAAAATAAAAATAAAGTAAAAAAGAAAGAAAAATAAAAATCAAAATCAACATTGTATATATATACCATGTACATAGATGTATATAACTATTTATTTAACCCTTGTAAATAATTAATATAATAAAATAAAAATACCTTATTATTCCAAATTTTATTCTATAAATAAATAAAATATAAAATTGGAATAAATTGTACAAAAATAAATAATTAAAAATCATAAATTAAAAATGTATATTGTATATACCTATATATAATAATACTATTTTGTAAATACATTATTTATATTTCAAAAAAATAAATAAAAATCACTAAAAATAGTTTAAAAATAAATAAACATTTTTCATGTTTTAACTTTTTTGAAATTAAGTCATTTGCTATTTTTTAATTTAATTTACAAACATTTAATAATCGGGGGCCTGTGATTAGTCCACGGGGAATTGTTGACCCCCGGTCAACTCTCCCCCTGGACCGGTCCACGCAGATCTGTGCCATCGACCCGACTTCGCCCATTTATCTAAACCAGATCCGAGCCCCAAATAACTAAACCCCGGGTCCTAATCCTTCCTGATACATCTGAGATCACGCCCGGGGATCTACATAGGGATCCGTGCTCCGAATTCCTCACCCGACCCTCATCTAGCCGAACCCCTAGTCGTATATAACTCCAGCTCCGCCGCACGATTCAGCTCCATCTTTGGCCTCGTCTTCCATTCCCAGGAGCTCCATTCTCTACCCTAGAGTGACAGCTATCGGAGAGGACTGTTGCAGCGAGGAGGGAAGGTCCCAGTCACTGATCCGGCGAGCTTCTTGCCGCAGTGCGCCGCCCAGAGCAGCGCTCGAGCCTCGGGCCTCCGACGACCCTCGAGGCGACGACCAGAGCTACTTCAGCTCATCCCCGGTCGATCCCCCGCATCAGGTAGCCTTGATTCTTCCTATATTTCTCGAATTTCCGATTATCCCCAAATCGCTCCGCCGCTGTCGTCCATCGATTACGCCCGCTCCGTTCATCATTTCATTCATCTGACCCGACCATCATACTCACGAGACCCCTCTCCATCTTCTTCGCCCACTCGCCCACCTTGGCTCGCCACGGAGCCAAGGCTCGACCTCCCTCGTCATCGCCTCGCCGGAGGTCCACGCTGCACCTCATCCAATCACCTTCGCCACCTCTAACCGGTCGAGTCAGTTTGCCCTCGACCCAGGATTCCTCTAGTGCTACTTTGCAGGTCGAAGGGGCCTCATCTGGAGGTCCGACATTCGAGCACAGAGGCCCAGCTCTGCCTACCTCGCCGGAGCTCCTCGGAGCTTCCCGACGTCATCGGAGGAGCCCACCATCTGCGGGAGGCCGTGACGAGTCCGTTCCACATCTTTGCAGCGCCCGAGGAGGTCCCGCGCACCCGTGGTGCTCCGACGAAGTTCATCGGAGCCTTGTTCTTCAAGGATCCTCCGCAGCCGTTGGATCAGCCCGATGCTCCAGACGTGCTCTCAACCGTCCATCTGAGGAGTTGCACCGACCGTCGATCCTTCTAGGGCCTGATTCCAGCCGTCAGATCCAGTGAGAGGGAGTCCTTTATCCAGCCATGGTCCAATCAGCCATGTGGACACCCCTCAGCCATCACATCCGAGCCAGCGCCCTTCACAGAGGAGCAGCGCCCCGCAGCCGTTGGATATCACACGTGGCGCGCCTCCAGTCCTCGGATAATAAGAGGTAAATTTCACTTAAGCCCTCTGCTATTTTGCTTTTATTGATTAGTCCTGTAATTAGTTTAAGTAGTTTTTATTTTGTAAAAATTGCACTTAGGACCTGGACCTTTATTGTATTTGCATTTTCATCCTTGTTTGTGATAGACACGTGCATCGTTACGTGGTTTATGGTGAATTTGCATTATCTGGGCTTGTAGATTCTGCTTGTTACTGAATGAAATATAGTTTTTGATATTTGCATCTATACCCCTGTGCGTGGTTGTATTCAACATGTGTTGAATTATTTGGGTTATTTGCAACTTGTACCCTAGGCTTTTAGCACATGTTGCTAATAAGCCATGGAACTAAGTTTTATTGCATTTCAGTCCCTCTATGCTCAGACCATGTGCAGCGCGCGTGGGGTCTTGGAAAAATTGCACGAGGGACCCCCCAGCTTCTGGATTTGTTACTTTTTGGCCCCTGGACAATATTTTTATTGCAAACAGGTCCCTGTGCACTATGGGCTTTTGTTTGATTTAAATAAAATATCAATTTTGACCCAAATCGTGTGAAAATTGGACACGTGGCTCCTGCCAATGTGTAGAATTTTCATCAATTTTGGGGTACATTTTTTAGCCTTTTTATTATTTTTAAAATTCAAAAACAGCCGTTTTTGCCTCTGTCCAGATTGAAAATTCCCAAAAAAATATTAAAACCCTTTCAAAAATTCTAAAAAATCCAGTTTTGTTTATTTTTATGTGTTTGATTTTCTATCCATTTTTGTTATTTTTGTATTTATAAAAACCATAAAAATTTAAAACCCTCAAAAACTCATAAAAATTCTAAAAAATCATAGAAAATTCAAAATTTCATAAACTTTTCTTCTGAATTTTCCTTTTTGTTTATACTTTCCATGAAAAACACCTCCAGGCTCTTTTAGGACCATTTTATATTTTAAATTGGTCCTACAAGCCTGACTGGATAGTTTGCCTTTATTTCTGCCTTCTTTTATTTTTAGAAAATTCCTATAAAAATTATAAAATTCTCAAAATTCACCAAAAACAGTAAAAAATCCATAAAACATAAAAATATTTTTGTTTGAATTTTTGGACTATTTTTGAGCATTTAAATAATTGGTTAAAGTTGCTTGTTTTTGTTATTTTATTATTTTCCTTCATAATTAAAAATCTAAAAAATATTAAAATATTAAAAACCACCAAAAAATATTTGTTTTATTTTCTTTTCTTTTTCGATTACTTCGTAGGCTGCGAGGCCAACTCGTGCTCCCTTAGTCCGACCCTGGGTGCTACACCAGGCTAATCTTATAGCCAGGGCCACTATTTGCTTTTCTCTGATTTTATATCTCTGTTTGGTGGTCTGTTCCTTCTTTTTCTTATTGATTGAGATATCTCTGAGATCCGGGTCGCAACGACCCTAGTTCTATTTTATTCACCCGAGTCTCGGTCATTTTTCGGCTCATCAGAATGGCATCGTTGCCGGGGAGCACGGCTTAGTAGTCCATTTTCTGTTTCTTTGATTTTTATTTTCTTTTCATTTTCGCGGCTTTCTACAGCTTTTTCTTCGTCCGCGGCTTTCGTGGCTTTTTGTCTTTCTTTTATTTTCTTTTATTTTGTTTTCTTTTGTTGTTGGTTGTTTTTGAGTGTTTATTTTTATTTCTATTTTTGTACATATACCCTTTTTCTCGTGGGGATTTGACAGAAGTCAGAGGTGGGCTGGACAGTTGACCGATGGGTTAACAATTGAGGAGATTTAATTGGTCCACGTAGGACACATTAGGACAAAACAAAAATAAAATGAAAAGAAAATTAAGAATAAAATAGAAATTGAATTAATTAAATAAAATAGAAATTAAGGATCTGCATACAAAATGGAAGAATAAAGGTATATGAACGGTTATTCATCAAGGACCTGCATCAAGAGGTTGGTAAAGATCGATTAATTGGACCAAAATAAAAAAGATTAATAAAAAGACTATTTGGTCACCTGAGGGGTCACACGCCGCTAGAGGTCGTATACAGCGCTGGCAGGACCCGTTGTGGCCGGCACCGATCGGCATCCGAGACCGGACTCCGACCCCTCTTGACTGACCAATTAGCCACCGTTCTTTCGAGTAGAACTGCTTGCTTAGGGCTCGGATTTCCGCCTGCATCATTTAGGTAGTTTTATTTATGTCTTTAAATTCTGCGCGGATCATTTTGCATGTAGACTGCTGGAGTCAGGTACGCATTTCTTATTCTGCATGCATCATTGATTTTTTGCGCATCAGCTTTTTCGACGTCTCCCCCATTTTTGGACTTAATAACCAGGAGAACCAAAAAATTCGTTAGGCGTTCATTTTTTTGAAAAATACCTAAAAAATCAAATCATAAAATTTGAGACTACTAACTCTATTTGACCCTAAAAGACACCACACCAAAAAAATTTGTCTTGGGGAGAGCAACCCCCTCATTGTCTGGTTTGCATGTACGAGAGAGTGACCCGCACAATAGGCTAGAGCCATATCTGAGCCCTGATCAGACTACCGGCCTTTTATACGGGACAGTCTGGTTGGCGGATTGGATTCCCAACAGGTCACGTAATCGCTCTGTTATCTTGACTTGATCACCTAATAAAAACTGACAATATAATTGATCGAACCTTTACGGTCTTCAGCTCGCGTTGAGTAGGTGAACCAAGGGTTTGCTTGCTGATCATTGTTGTTTCCAGATCCCATCCGCCCGACTCGCCAGATCAAGATGATGGGCATAAGGTCTCTTAGGCAGCCTCTGGCTACACCGCTTCCCAGCACTTCTGCCCGCTCATCTAGGTTGGTTCGTGAGAGCTGAGACCCGCTCTCCGAACCCGAGTTCGACTCTACCTTGTTCCCCCTCGACTACCCTTCTACCAGTTTCGAGATACCAGTGTCAGATGAGAGACTACCATCAGATGATTTATCGGCACCTGAGTTTGGGTCCTTTGCTTTTGCAGAGACCATGGCCGGCAGCAGTGATGATCACACCAGAGGTCCTCAGCCAGAGCAGACATTCATCTTGGACCGATCAACTCCACCCTGATCGCCTCCCTTGAGACAGTGCAGAAGCAGTTGAGGGATCAGGGAGCATTCATGATAGAGATGAGGCACGAGATGGAGCAGATGAGAGCAGACCGCGAGCAGCGCGGGCCAGGAGACGGGCGGAGGAGACCCGATGATGCAGCAGCCGCAGCAGCAGCAGTAGCCGCAGCAGCGGTAGCACCGGACCAGCCGAGACTGATGCGGGAGTTACACAACCCGGATCGACACTGACGCACCGTTGGGTCGTGTTACCAGCCATCGTGTGGGACTTCAAGTTCCCCTCGAACACTTTGCAGCTCCTCCCCCAGTTCCATGGGCTCGCCACTGAGGATCCCCATCTCCACCTTCAGGAGTTCTTGATGATCTGCAACACCGTCCACGATAGATAGGTGGACGAGGATACCATCCGCATGATTTCCTTCCCCTTCTCACAGCAAAGGCAGCAGAACAGGCCAGCCCTGACTGAAGCACTTGGGGAAGTTTGTCTACACCTGGGAGCAGCTCCGCACCGAGTACTTGAACAAGTACTACCCACTCGGGTGGACGAATGCCGCGAGGGCCCTGATCAGCAACTTCTCCATGCTCCCCAATGAGCAATTCCACGAGTCATGGGAGAGGTTCAGAGAGTTGACAGATAGATGCCCGCACCATGAGATATCGAAGTCGAACCTTGTTCAGGGCTTCTTCTGCGGGCTGACACTAGAGCTACAGGGCCTGGTGAATGCTTCTTGTGGTGGGTCCTATTTCGCCAAGGATCGCGATCAGGTCTGGGCCATCTACGAGGAGATGGCCGAGAACTTCACGGTGATGTCCCAGAATCGACTCTACACAGAGGGGCGCCTTCAGCCACAAACCGTGCAGTACTAGAGGATCGCACGGGTCGACGTCGGTCCATCCACTTCGTCAGCAGCAGCAGCACAGGTCGAGTCCACAGCCGCCAACATGGGTATCATCAACGAGAAGCTGGACCGGATGGAGGTCATATAGAAGAAGCAGTGCCTGGGTATCACGTAGATGGAGCAGATGGCATAGACTCTGAGTGACCTGAAGACACAGCTCATGTGTCTCCAGGAGGCACAGACGGCTTCCCAGCCCCGTCTTCAGGCACGAGGCGATACGAGTAGCACCGGCAGCTCGTCCCAGTGCTCCAGCCACCAGCAGCCTAGACAGGTTCACCTTGTACAGGCAGAGCCGTACCAGCAGCCGCAGCCTTCTTACCAGTCACCACCATCTCCAGACACGCAGATGGTGGTATACCAGCCGGATCAGCCTTTGGCAGTACTTCCGCCACCCCCGTATGAGTCAGAGCCATTGATGGATGTCAACGGGATTTGGTACGACCGACCCCAGCCTGGTATCCGACGAGACCATACAGGATTCCGTTGGTCGGCCGGAGGTGCCAGCTCCCAGCAGCAGCCATCAGGACAGGGTGGCCAATACGGCCATCAGAGAGATCACCAGTCGCAACAGCCCCCAGTGTACCAGCAACAGCAGCAACAGTCACAGCAGTATGGTCCTTGTCCCTATCAGCAAGGACATTCTTGGAGGTGAGATCAGCCTCAGCAGCAGCAGTATCATCCTCAGTCATACCCCTCTCACCCGCAGCCCCCCACAGCAGCCTCACTATCAGCGAGGCCATCCGTCAGGCTCTCATGGGCCATCCTATGAGAGCCCCGCCTTGGATGACATAGCCCGCCTCCTTACCGATCAGCAGGCTACTTTCAGACGGGAGATGGACGAGTTCCGCCAGGAGATGCGGGAGATTGTGAGAAGGAAGGCCGCCATACCTGCCCAGATCGAGCCCAATCCGAACAACCTCAAGAGGAAATCTGAGTAGGTAGATTTCACAGAGTATGCCACTCCTAGTGATACATTTGGAGATATGTCTACATATTTGTTTGATACTGATTTTGTCACACTTAGGAGCAGTAGGATGCCAGCAAGCGGCGCCTCGTCTGAGCGACACCCCGAGGACACTTCTAGAGCGCCAGACGAGGAGGAGCGCGGTACTAATACCGCGAGAGATGATGACGGTGGTACTGATGCCACCATGGATGTTGATTCCACCGGCGGTACTGAGGCCGTCGTTTCACCAGATGGAGGAGGTGGTACTGATGCCACCGTTGTTGCCGAGCCAGAGCGCAGTGCTGATGCCGCAAGACATGCCGAGGGTGGTGCTAATACCACTATTTTTACTTCTGAGAGTTCTGTAGTCTTTCCTTCTGTTCATGTATCTCAGGACATTTCTGGCAATAAAGGAAAGGGTTTGTCTTCTTCTGGTTCACCTGTGGTGCTTGATGTATGTGTGGACTCTGCCGTCGAACAGCCTAGACCCTCTCCTAGTCCTTCACCTGAGAAGGACCCTGTGATCCCCTTCCCTAGAGCACTCCACATGGGAAAGAGGAAGAAAACCGAAAATCCTAAAAAGAAGCAGCAGGAAGAGTTCAGCCAGCAGATGATCGACCGCTTCCACATTCAGTTGACTCTTTAGGAGGCTTTGCAGTACATCCCTCTACTCCAGAGATCACTCAAAGACTAGACCACAGTTAAGAGGAAGAGGAGGAACCACCAGTCTGAGATCCATGTGCTGACCAGAGCTACTTGTTTCGCGATTCAGAACCGTCTGCCGGCCAAGAGGCCAGATTCAGGAGCCCCTTATGTCAGATGCCATATCAGAGAGTAGAGGTTCTACCGCACTCTATTAGACAGCGGTTCTTCGATCAACCTACTTCCGGCAGCCCTTCTCGACCGCTTCGAGTTTGGCACTCTACGATAGAGCAGGACAGTCCTTCAGTTTGCTGATCGATCTGTAAAGAGGCCGAAGGGGTTGCTGAGGGACGTTGTCGTCACGATTCAGGGCCTGCAATTCCCCATGGACTTTGTAGTGTTGGACATGGAGATCCATGAGTCAGTGAACATACCCCCATCATTCTCGGTCGCCCGTTCTTGGCCACAGCCAAGGCAGTGACCGACCATGATAGCGGGAACATATACTTTCGCGTCGAGGGCAAGAGTGTACAAATAGAGATGGTCGAGGACATTAGAGTCAGAGATTCAGCATGCTCAGAGCCGACCACTGATTCAGAGCAGATGACAGATGCAGGTTCAGACATCCACCAGGACTGCGACTTTGTGATCACAGATGACGAGGCAGTTTGGGCAGATCCAGATGCATAGGCCATCCTCTCACCTTCAGAGTCCGATGATGCAGAGACGCCAGCAGAGGAGAGCTTGGAGAGCGCATTCCTGGTCCAGGATACTTTTCAGTCAGCAGAGCCGGTTCCTGACCGCGAGACAGAGTTTTTCAGTGATGATGATATAGATCCCTCGGAGTCAGATTTTGATTGGGCAGAGTTTGATGATTTCATACCAGATCTGACTTCTACTGAGCCTACATCCAGGGAGGAGGTAGATGCCATGCAGAGCAGAGACAGTCCAGCAGAGCAGCCTTCTCTAGATTCAGATTGTGAGCGAGAGTTTCAGTTCTCCCATTTGGATTTGGCAGCGTTCACTCAGAGTTTTCAAAGGGCAGATCCACCAGCACCCAGTTGTCCAGAGCTGAAGCCACTTCCTGCATCGCTGAAGTATAGGTTCCTTGCGGGTGAGCATGAGATGTACCCAGTCATTATCTCCGTCGATTTGACTGGAGAGCAGGAATCCCGTCTGATGGGGGTTCTTGAAAATAACCGCAAGGCGATAGGATGGAGCGTAGCCGATCTCCAGGGGATAAGTCCGGCCCTGTGCTCCCACCATATCTATCTCGAGGATGAGGCGAAGCCGTCGCGTGAGTTGTAGCGGCGACTGAACCCGAATCTGAGAGAGGTTGTCATGAAGGAGATTTCGAAATGGTGGAGCGTCGATTTTATCTACCCCATCTCCGACTCCAAGTGGGTCAGTCCATTGCATGTGGTGCCCACGAAGACGGGCATCACTACATTTGTCATCGAGTCTGGAGAGGAGATCGCTACCCTGATGAGCCGCCCGAACGACTAAGGCAAAGTGAATCAATGCGGTCATTGTGACCTCAGTCGCTCGGGACTCAGAGCTCAATCAAGAAAAATTCATACCACCAAACAAAGACAAAAATCGATGAAAACTCAAGATAGCGGTCTAGCTATGATATTAACCTGGTATAGCTCCTAGGGTCGAACTCAAGGAGCACGGATTGGCTTCGCGGCCTACGAAGTAGTCGAAAAACAAGAAAAATAAAAACAAATTATTTTTGGTGGATTTTTAATATTTTTATATATTTTTGGAATTTTTAATTATAAAGAAAATAGTAAAACAAGAAAAACAAGCAACTATCAACAATTATTAAATTACTCTAAAATGATCAAAAAAATTAAACAAAAATGTTTTTAGATTTTATGAATTTTTTACTATTTTGGTTAATTTTTGATGATTTTCTGATTTTCATAGAATTTTCTAAAAATGAAAGAAGGCTGAAAAACAATGATACTGTCCAGCCAGGCTTCAAGGGTCAAAATAAAATATAAAATGACCCTAACAAAGCCTGAAGGTATTTTTCATGTAAACTAGAAATAAAAAGGAAAATTTAGAGACTAAGATTATTATTTTTGGAATTTTCTATTAATTATTAGAATTTTTATGAGATTTTAAAAGTTTTTCAATTTTTATATTTTTTATTAATCCAAAAATGACCAAAATTGGTCAGAAAATCAAACAAACCAAAACACACAAAATATGAATTTTTTAGAATTTTTGAGAAGGATTTAATTTTTTTGTGATTTTTATATCTGGACAGACAGAAAAAGAGGCGTTTTTGAATTTTAAAAATAATAAAAGGGCTCCAAAAATTAGTGAAAATTCTACACAGTGGTAGGAGCCACGTGTCAAATTTTCATTTAATTTGGAGATGATTTGATATTTTTTTACAACAAATAATAACCCACAGCCACAGGGAACTATTTGTCATAGAAATATGTTCTGGGGGCCCAAATGCAACATACACAAAAACCCAGGGGGTCCAGGTGCAAAAAGTCCAAGATCTCACACGCGGAGCATGTGTCCTGGGCACTCAGGGACTCAAATGCAAATACTTTAAGTTCCTGGACCTATTAGCAACAGGTGCTAGAAGTCCTAGGGCTTAAGTGTAAAATGCCCATGATATTCAACACATGCTCAATTAAAAACACTCACAGGGGCATATTTGCAAATATCTAAAAATATCTTTCATTAATGAACAGACAGAATCTACATGCCACAATATGCAATTTCTCCAAGATATCACGTGTCGATGCACGTGTCCACAATGTACAGGGGTAGAAATGCAAATATCAGAAACTATAAGGTCCTAAGTGCAAATGTTCCAAACAAAAATAAACGCTATAAAATATTTACAGGACTAAACGCTAAAAACTAAAAGACAGAGTGCCTAAGGGAAATTACCCCTTATTATGATCCGAGGGCCAGAGGTGCGCCACGTGTGATATCCAACGGTCGGGAGTGGTAGCGCATCAACGAAGAAGCCTCGGCGGTGATCGGATGGTGACGAGCTCACCACGTATCTGATCGAACATCTGTGGGCGAGGCTCGCCTCTTCTCTACAACGGACGATGAAGATGGCGCCACGTGGTGATCGAACGGTGCTGGTGTGGGGCGTCTCTTCATATCAGAGAACGGTCCAGATTAAATCTGGGACTCAGGAGTCGAACGGACGGCGGAGGAGGTTCCTGGAAGAACTCCTCGCCGGCGAGCTTCGCCGGAGGACTATGAACGCGCTGGACCTCCTCGCGGGCTGCTGACAGGTGGGAAATGATCACCAAGGTCTCCCGCATCGGTCAAGCTCCTCCGATGATGCTGGGATGCTCCGAAGAGCTCCAGCGACGACGGCGGAGCGTAAGCTACTGTGCTGAATGTGGAGGACCTCAGATGGTCCTCCTCAGACCTGCAACATGGCACAGAACGACTGCTGGGTCGAGGGAAAAGTGCCTCGACCCGGTTAGGGGTGAAGCGGGCGGTCGGTGCGTCGGGGCGAATGGTCTCCGACGATGCGACGACGAAAGAGACCTACTCCCAGTTCTTGTACGAACTGGGTTGGCTAAAGGGGCGTAGAACGTGCGGAGAAGTGAGACGGAGGTGAAGGTCGGGTCAATCGACAAAATGGGGGGGATGGTGTGGCCGGAATCGATGGTCGGAGGTGAGAGATGAAATTGGGCGTAACTTGAAATTAGCGAAAGATAAAAGGAACTAGGATTACCATATGGCTGAGATCGACTGGGGACGAGCTGTTGAAGCTCTAAGTCCTTGCCTCGAGGGTCGTCGATGCCCGAGGCTCGAGCACCACGCAAGGGGCAGTGCACGGCGGCGCTAGGTCGCCGGATCGATGACCGGACACTCTCTCCTCGCTGCGACACTGCCGGTCGCTTGCTGTCACTCAGGCGAGGTGGTGGAGGTCCTGGGAAGGAGAATGCGGAGCCAAAGATGATTGAAATGCGCAGCGGAGCTCAGGTTAAGTATGGCTAGGGGTCCGAGAAGATGGGAGTCGGGTGACTCGATCGGAGCGCGGATCCCCAAAACCCACCCCATGCATGGATCTAGATCGATCAGGGAACAAACGGAGCCCGGGGTTTCGAAGTTTGGTGGTCGGATCATGACGCAATAAATGGGAGAAGTCGGGTCGGGCGTGCAGATCCGCGGGGTTGTGGTCCAAGGGGGGGAGTTGACCGGGGGGTCAACATCCCCCGTGAACCAATCAGAAGCGGCCACGTCATAAATGGTTTGGAAAATCAATATAAAATAGCAAAAGGCCTAATTTGGAAAAAGTTAAAATATGAAAAATGTTTATTTATTTATAAACTATTTTTTTGTGATTTTTAATTATTTTTTTGAAATAAAAATTAAGTATTTACAATATAGTATTATATACATAGGATATATAATATATATTTTTAATTTTTGATTTTTAATTATTTATTTTTATACATTTTTATTCCAATTTTATATTTTATTTATTTTTAGAATAAATTTTGGAATATTTTGGTATTTTTATTTTATTTTTATTAATTATTTACAAGGGGTAAATAAATAGGTTTATTTATATACATATATGGTATATACAATGAAGGAAATTGATTTTATTTTTATTCCTTTTTATTTTATTTTTATTTTTGTAATTTTTACTTTATTTATTTACATTATGGAATATAGAATATATACAATTTTTATGGGATTTTTATTTATTTTTATAGGGATAAATAAATAAGTATGTGGTCTTATGTACATGATGAAAATATACAAGGAAGGGTATTTTTATTTTCTTTTTAATTTTTCTCATTTTATTTTAATTTAATATTTACAAATATATACATATAAATACAACCCACTTTTATTTTTGTTTTAGAGGAAAATATTTTTATTTATTTCTAGGTGTATTTACACACATGAGCTCCCTTATCTTCTCTACTTGGGTTTTTATGCGGTCAGGCCCATGTTGAGCCCTCCCTTGGGATTAGGTCGCTCAATATTTATTCTAAATATCTCCCTCTTTTTCTTTTATCTCTTTATTCTTTTATTTATGCACAAAAACATGCTAATTATTCACTTTTAAATAATGCATGCTTTTTGATAATTAGTGATATTTACAAGGATATACGTGTGTTTTGCAAAGGTTTTGTAGCTAAAATAAAAGAATAAAGAGTGATGAATGGGTATTCATCACCCCCCTATACTTAACTTTGCTAGTCCCTTAGCAAACACTTATTTGAAAAAGAAGTGAAAAAGAAAAAGAAAAAGAAAAAGAGGAGAATATGCATGGATCAAGGTTGATTATTAAACTTTCCTTCATTAAATTGAAATATGGAGCTCGATCAGATCTTTGGATTATTAATGTGTCGGAACCTTATTTAGACTTAGATTTAATACTTAACAGCCTCTAAGATCCACTAATCTATAATCAAGACTCCTCAACAATCCAGATCAGAACAAGTCATCATACACAAACCCTGAAGACTATGAGTCTTTCCTTGCACTGTGTAAGTGAGGTAAGCTCTCCACCTCAGAAGTGGCAACTTGACAACCCTCCCCAACAAGGTAACTCTATGACCCTAGTCTGTCCACTCTTTCCTCGAGGAGCGGGGTATTCCCTTCTAAGTTCAAGTTCAACCGGCTCAAGAAGAGGGGGAAGAAGAGAATGGACCATGGCCAGTGTAGCCATGTATCCTTGGGAGCTCAACCAGTGTAGCTAAGTCTCCCTGCTGCAAGCTACATAAGATGGAATCCATAAGTCTCAAGCTTTGCTTATTGCACTATATACATACTCCGGTGGGATTATCATTTTCTATCAGACCCACCACTTTTTTGAATTTATTTTCTTTCTGCATTTTTTTTCAAGTGCATCTATACAACATATACATGTGCAGCATATATAATAAGGAGTTTTTCCTCTTGAGCCAGTAGACTATCCCTCTTTTGAAGCATTATTGCAACCCACAACTCCTATCGTTAGACCTCATGGCAACCAGACCAAGTTGAGACGCACTTCCTTCACTAAAAGAAGAAGAGAGGTTCCGCCTAGAAGTACTACCCTCATATGCTACCCCAAGTCAAGGAAGACTGCCTCCTCACCACCTCATCCGTAGAGAGCTCGGTGCTAAGTGCGGGTCCAAGTAAAGCCATTGTCTATATGAGTCATGTGTGTGTTGTTAAGTGCTCTACTTAGGCTCATTGAGATGACATGTGATCATAGCCTAGTGGACTCAAAGAATTAAGTCACCATGGACCTGAAAAGCCTTAACCTTAAGCCATATACGGTTCCTCTTGGAATTAGGTGGATTAAGTTCTTAATCAAGCTCCATTTCCCCATTTAATTCCAGGCTAGTTTAAATGTCAACTATAATCCAGGAAAAACTATATACAAGTATATACAAAGATGTTATTTACACAATATTTACACAAATGCAAAATTTTTAAAAAAATGTTTTGAAATCATGGATGTATGCATGAATGCAGGTTCTGCAAAATATTTACACAAATTTACACAAGGTTTTTGCAAACTTTTGATTTTCAAAACATTTTGGAAAAATTTTGTACTATATACATAATTTTGATATGCAAATATTTACACAAACTTTACACAAAAAGTTTTTGAAAACATTTTTACAAAAATAATTTGTACAATAGCTATGTATGTGCAATAAAAGAATGATTATTTACATGGAAAAATTTTTAATTTTTATGGATTAATTTTTATGGATTTTGGGTTTTTAGCCATTTTTATTTATTAACACACTCACACAAGGTACGAGTTATGGCTAAAGTATATATGAAATATATACACCCCCCCATACTTAGCTCGAACGATGTCCTCAGAGTCAAGAGCGATGAAGAAGACACAACTCGTGCTTAGTATAGGGAAGTGAAAAGGAAGGCTATATACAAAGATGAATGAAATAATAGAAATGAAGAGGATCTCGGCTTTTCCCTCTATACTTAGGATCAAATAATCCTAAGTATAGCAAGTTGTACACAAAGGGAAAACCGAGTGGAGAATGTACAGGGTCTACCCCCACCCCTATACTTAGGGTAAAATATCCCTAAGTATATGCAACAAAACAGGGGTAGCAAGAATCAAAAGAAATACCCGAGAGTCCTACATCCCCCTATACTTAGGGTAAAGTACACCCTAAGTATAGCATAATCAAAGGATGAAGAAAGGGATGTGGACTAAAGAATGGAATGATATGGACAACTGGATCTATACAGGTCGGGATAACAGTGATAATCAGGCGTGAGATGCAATAGATGTGAGTCAAAAGACCACATCTCACGCAAAGTGAATAGGGGCAACATCAACGACCCGCAGCTCATGATCTAGAAATGGCTTGAGCCGCTGGCCGTTCACTCGAAAGGTACTCTCAGAAGACAACTCAGATATATCGATACTTCCATTGTCGTGTACCTTTCTCACTAAGTAGGGTCCCTTCCATTTGCTCTGTAGCTTCCCTGGAAATAGAAGAAGCCTAGCGTCAAACAGCCATACTCTTTGTTCAGGCTCAAAATGCTTGTGGCTGATATGAGAATCATGCCACTCCTTTACTCTCTCCTTGTACTGTAGGCTGTTTGAGAAGGCGGTATCACGAAGCTCCTCCAAGGCTGCTAACTCTACCCTCCTCTGGTCTCCTACACTATCTGGATCCAAAAGTATATCTGTGACTGCCCAAAGTGACATGTGTCTCAACTCAACAGGTAAATGGCACGGCTTGCCATAAACAAGGTGAAAGGGAGATGTTCCCAAAGGTGTCTTGAAAGACGTCCTATATGCCCACAAGACCGAGTCCAAAAGCTGTGACCAATCCTTTCGGTCAAGGTGGATGAATTTCTGCAATATAGTCTCGATCTCCTTGTTCGACACCTCAGCTAGACCATTCGTCTGTGGATGGTATGGAGTGGCAACTCAATGGTCTATGCCGAACTCTCTAGCAAGGGCCTTCACCTGGTCGTTAATGAAATGAGACCCCCCATCAGATATCAACACTCGAGGTACCCCGAACCGTGTAATGATATGCCTCCTCAAAAATCTGCAAACTGTCCTGGAATCTGCGGTTCGGGCGGGGATGGCCTCAACCCAACGACTCACATAATCAGCGGCCAACAGAATGTACTCGAATCCCTGACTCTTAGGGAATGGACCCATGAAATCGATGCCCCATGCGTCAAAAACCTCACAGAAGTGAATGGGCTGCTTCGGCATCATATCACGCTATCCACAAGAGCCCATCATCTAACAGTCAGTACACCTCTTCACGAACTCATCAGAGTCCTTGAAGAGGGTAGGCCACCATAGGCCGGATTGGAGCACTTTCTGTGTCGTTCTCCTCCCAGAGTGATGTCCTCCTGCCTCAAGCTTGTGGTAGTAAGTGAGGACGCTATGGTGCTCCTCCAGAGGAATGCACCTACGCCAGACGCTATCCCCTCCTTCGTGGTAAAGGATGGGATCCTCCCAGTGGTAGGACTTGGCCTTCGCAAGGAAGGTCTCAAGCCTCTGCCTGGGCCAATCTTGTGGAACTTTCTTAGCAACAAGAAGTTCACAATATCGGCGTACCATGGGAGAGAGGCGATAGCAAGGATCGCCTCATCTGGGAAGGTCTCACAAATAGGGTTAATCTGCTCAGAATCCTCAAGATGCTCTAATCGGGAGAGATGATCCGCCACCACATTCTTGACTTCAGGCTTATCCTTAATCTCTATGTCAAACTCCTGAAGTAGAAGGATCCATCTAGTCAATTTGGCCTTGGCATCCTTCTTTGCCATGAGGTACCTGATGGCGGTATGATCAGTATACAAGGTCACTCTAGATCCAATAATGTACGATCTGAACTTATCTAGGGCGAAGACTACGGCTAGCATCTCCTTCTCTGTGACTGTGTAGTTCCGCTGCACGGAATCCAATGTGCGGCTAGAGTAGTGGATAGCAAATGAACTTCCATCCCTCCTCTGTCCCATCACGGCCCCTACGGCAAAATCGGAGGCATCTGTCATGATCTCTAATGGGAGAGACCAATCAGGCGGCTGGAGAAAAGGGCCTCAACAACACATTGCTTGAGAGTCTCAAATGACGAAAGACACTTGTCATCGACAAGGAACTCGGTGTCTTTCATCAGCAGGTCAATCAACAGTCGGACAATCCTACTGAAATCATGAATGAGTCGCCGGTAGAAACCGATGTGCCTAAGGAAAGACCGCAACTGCCGCAAATTGGACGGCGGTGCAAGTTTTCTAATGACATCTACCTTGGTCGGATCAACCTCCATGCCCCTGTTGGAGATGATATGGCCAAGCACCATCCCTTGAGTCACCATGAAGTGACTCTTCTCCCAAGATAGCACAAGGTGAACCTCTATACATCGCTGAAGGACTCGGTCTAGGCAGTCAAGACAGGAGTTGAATCCCTCACCGTAAACCGAGAAATCATCCATGAAGACCTCCAAGCACTCCCCTACCATGTCCGAAAAGATCGACAGCATGCATCTCTGAAAAGTCGCAGGTGCATTGCATAGCCCAAATGGCATGCGTCGGAAGGCGTATGTGCCGAAGGAACAGGTAAAGGTAGTCTTGTCTTGGTCCTCGGGAGCGATGGCCACTTGGTTGTAGCCCGAGTACCCATCCAGAAAACAATAATGGCTCTTCCCTGCCAGCCTCTCAATGATCTGATCTATAAAGGGCAAGGGGAAATGATCCTTCTTGGTGGCTTGGTTGAGTCATCTGTAATCTACGCAGACTCGCCAAGAAGTGGGTACCCGTGTAGCAATCTCCTCTCCAGACTCGCTGACCACTGTAGTGATGCCCGTCTTCTTGGGCACCACATGCAAAGGGCTGACCCACTTGGAGTCGGAGATGAGGTAGATAAAATCGGCGCTCCACCATTTCGAGATTTCCTTTATGACAACCTCTCTCAGATTTGGGTTCAGCCGCCGCTGGAACTCACGCGACGGCTTTGCCTCATCCTCGAGATGGATATGGTAGGAGAACAGGGTCGGACTTATCCCCTGGAGATCTGCTACGCTCCATCCTATCGCCTTGCGGTTCTTTTCAAGAACCCCCATCAGACGGGATTCATTCTCTCCAGTCAAATCGGCGGAGATAATGACTGGGTACATCTCATGCTCACCCACAAGGAACCTATACTTCAGCGATGCAGGAAGTGGCTTCAGCTCTGGACAACTGGGTGATGGTGGATCTGGCCTCTGAAAACTATGCGTGAAGGCTGCCAAATCCGCATGGGAGAACTGAAACTCTCAGTCACACTCTGAATCTGGAGAAGGTTGTCTTGATGGACTGTCTCTGCTCTGCTCGGCATCTACCTCCTCCCTAGCTACAGGCTTAGTGGAAGTCAGATCTGGTATGTAATCATCAAAATCTGCCCAGTCAAAATCTGACTCCGAGGGATCTGTATCATCTAAGGTGGCCTCATTACCACCGTCATCACAAAAATATGTCTTGCGGTCTCGAACCGGCTCTGCTGCCTCTAAGGTATCCTGGACCAGGAATGTGCTCTCCAAGCTCTCCTCTGTTGGCGTCTCTGCATCAGCGAACTCTGAAGGTGAGAGGATGGCCTGTGCATCTGGATCTGCCCATATTGCCTCATCATCTGTAATCACAAAGTCGCAGTCTTGGTGGATGTCTGGCCCGGCATCTGTCTTCTGCTCTGTATCGGAAGTAGTCTCTGAGCATGCTCTGTCTCTGGCTCTGATGTCCTTGACCGTCTCTATTTGTACACTTTCGCCCTCGACGCAAAAGTATACCTTCCCGTTATCATGGTCGGTCACTGCCTTGGATGTGGCCAAGAACGGACGACCGAGAATGATGGGGGTATCGGTCACTGACTCAGGGATCTCCATGTCCAACACTACGAAGTCCACGGGGAATTGCAGGCCCTGAATCGTGACGACAACGTCCCTCAGCAACCCCTTCAGCCTCTTGAAAGATCGATCAGTAAACTGAAGGACTGTCCTGCTCTGTCGAAGAGTGCCCAACTCGAAGCGGTCGAGAAGGGCTGCCGGAAGTAGGTTGATTGACGATCCGCTGTCTAATAGAGTACGGTCGAACCTCTGCTCTCTGATATGGCATCTGACATATGGGGCTCCTGAATCTGGCCTCTTGGCCGGCAGACGGTTCTGGATCGCGAAACAAGTAGCTCTAGTCAGCACATGGATCTCTGAATGGTGGTTCCTCCTCTTCCTCCTAACTGTGGTCCTGTCTCTGAGTGAACGCTGGAGTAGAGGGATGTGCTGCAAAGCCTCCTGAAGAGTCAGTTGAATGTGAAAACGATCTATCATCTGCTGGTTGAACTCTTCCTGATGCCTCTTTTTGGGATTTTCTATTTTCTTCCCCTTCCCCATCTGAAGAGCTCTAGGGAAGGGGATCACAGGGTCCTTCTCAGATGAAGGACTAGGAACGGGTCTGAGCTGCTCGACGGCAGGATCCACACATACATCAAGCACCACAGTGGGACCAGAAGAAAACAAACCCTTTCCTTTATTGCCAGAAATGTCTCGAGATACATCAACAGAAGGAAAAACTACAGGACTCTCAGAAAAACTGGTGGCATCAGCACCACCCTCGGCTGGAAGACTCGCGGCCTCAGTACCGCGCTCTGGCTCGGCAACATGGGTGGCCTCAGTACCACCTCCTCCAACTGGTGAAACGGAGGCCGCAGTACCGCCGGTGGGATCAGCATCCGTGGTGGTATCAGTACCACCGTCATCATTTCTAGCAGCATCATCACCGCTCTCCTCCTCGTCTGGCGCTCTAGAAGTGTCCTCGGGGTGTCGCTCAGACGAGGTGTCGCCTGCTGGCATCCTACCGCTCCTAAGTGTGACAAAATCAGTATCAAACAAATATGCAGACATATCTCCAAATGTATCACTAGGAGTGGCACACTCAGTACAAACTACATGCTCAGACTTCCTCTTGAGGTTGTTCGGATTAGGCTCTATCTGGGCAGGGAAGGCGGCCTGCCCTCTCACGATGTCCCGCATCTCCTGGCAGAACTCATCCATCTCCCGTCGGAATGTATCATGTTGATCTGTAAGGAGGCGGGCTATGTCATCCAAGGCGGGGTTCTCATAGGATGGCCCATGAGAACCTGATGGGTAGCCTCTCTGGTAGTGAGGTTGTTGTTGCTGCTGCTATGGGTGAGAGGGGTAAGACTGTGAATGATGTTGCGGCTGATGAGGCTGATCACGCCTCCAAGACTGTCCCTGCTGATAGGGACGAGGACCATACGACTGTGACTGTTGTGGCTGCTGCTGAGTGTATGCTGGGAGCCGCTGCTGCTGGTGATCCCTCTAATGGTTGTACTGGCCACCCTGTCCTGACGGCTACTGCTGGGGCTGGGCACCTCTGGCCGCCCAACGGAATCCGGGATGGTCTCGTCAGATACCGGGCTAGGGGCGGTCGTACCAAATCCCGTTGACATCCATCAACGGCTCTAAATCGTACTGGGGTGGCGGGAGCACTGCCAGAGGCTGATCCGGCTGGTATACCACCATCTGAGTGTCAGTGGATGGTGGTGCCTGGTAAGTAAGTTGCGGTTGTTGGTACGGCTCCGCCTGTACAAGATGGACATGTCTAGGCTACTAGTGGGAGATGGAGCGCTGGGACGACTGCTGCTACTGCTCGGATCACCTCGTGCCAGAAGACGGGGCTGGGAAGCCGTCTGTGCCTCCTGGAGACACATGAGCTGTGTCTTCAGGTCACTCGGAGTGTGCGCCATCTGTTCCATCTGCGTGATGCCCTGGCACTGCTTCTTCTCAATAATCTCCATCCGGTCCAGCTTCTCGCTGATGATCCCCATGTTTGCGGCTGAACTCTCGGCATGTGCTGCTGCCATTGACGAACTGGATGGACCGGCGTCGACCCGTGCTATCCTCTGGTACTGCACGGTCTGTGGTTGCTGGCATCCCTGTGTGTACAATCTGGTCTGGGACATCATCATGTAGTTCTCGGCCATCTCCTCGTAGATGGCCCAGACCTGATCGTGATCCTTGGCGAAATAGGACCCGCCACAAGAAGCATTCACCAAGCCCTGAAGCTCTGGTGTCAGCCCACTGAAGAAGCTCTGAACTAGGTTCGGCTTCGAAATGTCGTGGTGCGGGCATATGTCGGTCAGCTCACAGAACCTCTCCCATGCCTCGTGGAGCTGCTCGTTGGGGAGCATGGAGAAGATGCTGATCAGGGCTCTAGTTGCGTTCGTCCGCCCGAGTGGATAGTACTTGTGCAAGTACTCGGTGCGGAGCTGCTCCCAGGTGTAGACGAACTTCCCCAAGTGCTTCAGCCAGGTGGCTGCTCTGTCTGCTAAGGAGAAGGAGAAGGTAATCATCCGTATGGTATCCTGGTCCACCTGACGGTCGTGGACTGTGCTGTAGATCATCAAGAACTCCTGAAGGTGGAGATGGGGCTCCTCTGTGGTGAGCCCGTGGAACCGGGGGAGAAGCTGCAAAGTGTTCGGGGAGAACTTGAAGTCCCCCATGATGGCTGGAAGCACTACCCAGTGATGCATCAAGGTCGATCCGGGGTTGTGTAACTCCCGCATCGGTCTCGGTGGATCTGCTGCGGCTGCTGCGGCTGCGGCTGCTGCTGCAGCGGCTGCCGCTGCTGTGGCGGCTGCCACATGGTCGGGCATCCTCGGCCCGTCTCCTGGCTCGCGCTGCTCGCGATCTGCTCTCAACTGCTCCATCTCACGCCTCATGTCCAACATGAATGCTCCCTAATCCCTCAACTGCTGTTGAACTGTCTCGAGGGAGGTGATCAGGGTGGAGTTGATCGCACCCTGGTCCATAATGAATGTCTGATCATGCTGGGGACCTCTGGTGCGGTCGTTACTATTGCCGGCCATGGTCTCTACAAAAGCAAAAGACCCAAACTCAGGTATCGATAAATCATCTGACTGTCTCTCCTCTGGCACTGGTATCTCGGACTCAGAAGAAGGGGGTCGAGGGGGAACAGGGTGGAGTTAAACTCGGGTTCCGAGAGCGGGTCTCGACTCTCGCGAACCAACCTAGATGAGCGGGTAGAAGTGCTGGGAAGCGGTGCAGCCAGAGGCTGCCTAAGAGACCTTCTGCCCATCATCTTGATCTGATGAGTTGTGCGGATGAGATCTGGTAACAACTATGATCACAAGCAAACACCTGATTCACCAATGCAACGCGAGCTGAAGACCGTAAAGGCTCGGTCAATTATCTTGTCAATTTTATTAGGTGATCAGTCAGGATAACAGAGCGATTACGTGACCTGTTGGGTAATCCGATATTTTCTCAACCGATTGTCCCGTACAGAAAGAGCCGGTAATCAGTCGAGAAAGATATCGGATATGGCTCTACCTAATGTGCGGGTCACTCTCTCGCGCAAGCAAACCAGACAAGGAGGGGGTTGCTCTCCCCAAGACAAATTTTAGGTGAATGTCTTTTAGGGTTAATAGAGTTAACCGGTCCCAATTTTATGATTTCTCTTTTTAGGTATTTTTCAAAAATCAAACAAAATCGCCTAACGAATTTTTCGGTTCTCTTGGTTATTAAGTCCAAAAATCAGGGAGGAGAAGTTGAAAAAGCCAATGCATGATGAAATAAATGATGCATGCAGAGTAAGAAATGTGTACCTGACTCCAGCAGTCTACATGCAAAATGATCCGCGCAGAATTTTAAAGACTGAAAATAAACTACCTAAATGGTGCAGGCGGAAAACTGAGTCCCTAAACAGTAGTGCTACTCGAAAGAACGACTAGTCGATCACCAGTCTCCAATCCAAGAGTCCAATCTCGGTCCACCCCTCCTCCTCTCGACAAATCGGGTTCAGGAGCAGCGCTTGGCAGGGTGGGCTACGACACGTAGGCTCGAAGGAAGTGAGTCGACTATTTTATTAATCTTTTATTATAGGTCCAATTACCGATCTATAGGTGCAGGCAGATATATTAGGGTGCTTGGATCCTATATATTACGTCACAATAAAGTAGAAAATCCTACGGCTAGGGGCTCGAGAAACCACGAGAAATCGAATAAGCAGTAAAGAAAACAAAACCGCAAAAAAGCCGCGTAAAAACTAAGGGGTCCCCCGAGCACACCGGTGCTCGGCGAAACAGACCCCGAAAGTGTCTAAGTCCAAGAGAGAGTCCTGTCCCTGTATTATTAAAACAATTATTCAAATAATAAATCTAATCTACTCTAATCTATTCCTCCCACACTCAGCTACTTCCTCGCACTCTCCTGCGGCTCCGTGCAGAAGGGAGCCGCCTCCGATCACCACGGTTGCTCCGGCTCCTCGAAAGTTGTCGCCTCGGTCCTCGGGCCCTCGCAAGAAAACAGAAAAGTGTGTCAAGCCAGATAAAATAAAATAGATAAAGCAATTAAAATAAACAGGGATATATGTGCAAAAATGGAAAGAAAATAAACAAGCAAAAACAAAAATAAAAGAAAATAAAATAAAACAAAACAAAAATAAAAGAGAAATAAAAAGCTGCGAAAAGCCGCAAACTCAGAAAAAGCCGTGGAAAGTCACGAAAATAAAAAAAACAAAATAAATAAAATGAAATGAAAAATAAACGGACTACTAAGTTGTGCTCCCCGGCAACGATGTCATTCTAATGAGTCGCCCGAACGATTAAGGTAAAGTGAATCAATGTGGTCGTTGTGCCTCAGTCACTTGGTACTCAGAGCTCAATCAAGAAAAATTCAGACCACTAAACAAAGACAAAAATCGATGAAAACTCAAGATAGCGGTCTAGCTATGATATTAACCTGGTATAGCTCCCAGGATCGAAATCAAGGAGCACGGATTGGCCTCGCAGCCTACGAAGTAGTCGAAAAACAAGAAAAATAAAAACAAATTATTTTTGGTGAATTTTTAATATTTTTATATTTTTTTTGGAATTTTTAATTATAAAGAAAATAGTAAAACAAGAAAAACAAGCAACTATCAACAATTACTTATTTACTCTAAAACGATCAAAAAAATCAAACAAAAATGTTTTTAGATTTATGAATTTTTTACTGTTTTTGGTTAATTTTTGGTAATTTTCTAATTTTTATAGAATTTTTTAAAAATGAAAGAAGGCTGAAAAATAATGCTACTGTCCAGCCAGGCTTCAAGGGTCAAAATAAAATATAAAATGACCCTAACAAAGCCTGAAAGTATTTTTCATGTAAACTAGAAGCAAAAAGGAAAATTCAGATACTGAGATTATTATTTTTGGAATTTTCTATTAAATATTAGAATTTTTATGAGATTTTCAAAGGTTTTCAATTTTTATATTTTCTATTAATCCAAATATGACCAAAATTGGTAAAAAAATCAAACAAACCAAAACACACAAAATATGAATTTTTTAGAATTTTTGAGAAGGTTTTAATATTTTTTATGATTTTTATATCTGGATAGACAGAAAAAAGGTGTTTTTGAATTCTTAAAAATAATAAAAGGGCTCCAAAAATTTCTCAAAAATTAGTGAAAATTCTACACAGTGGCAGGAGCCATGTGTCAAATTTTCAATTGGAGATGATTTGATATTTTATTTACAACAAATAATAACCCACAGCTACAGGGACCTATTTGTCATAGAAATATGTTCTGGGGGCCTAAATGCAACAAACACAAAAACCCAGGGGGTCCATGTGCAAAAAGTCCAAGATCTCACGCGCGGAGCACGTAACCTGGGCACTCAGGGACCCAAATGCAAATACTTTAAGTTCCTGGACCTATTAGCAACATGTACTAAAAGTCCAGGGGCTTAAGTGTAAAATGCCCACGATATTCAACACATGCTCAATTAAAAACACTCAAAGGGGCATATTTGCAATTATCTAAAAATATCTTTCATTCATGAACAGACGGAATCTACATGCCACAATATGCAATTTCTCCAAGATATCACGTGTCGATGCACGTATCCACAATGTACAGGGGTATAAATGCAAATATCAGAAACTACAAGGTCCTAAGTGCAAATGTTACAAACAAAAATAAACGCTATAAAATATTTACAGGACTAAACGCTAAAAACTAAAAGACAGAGGGCCTAAGGAATTACCCCTTATTATGATCCGAGGGCCAGAGGCGCGCCATGTGTGATATCCAACGGTCGGAAGTGGTGGCGCATCAACGAAGAAGCCTCGACGGTGATCGGACGGTGACGAGCTCGCCACGTATCTGATCGGACGTCTGTGGGCGAGGCTTGCCTCTCCTCTGCAACGGACGATGAAGATGGCGCCACGTGGTGATCGAACGGTGCTGGTGTGTGGCGTCTCTTCGTATCAGAGAACGGAGCAGATTAAATCTGGGACACAGGAGTCGAATGGACGGCTGAGGAGGTTCCTGGAAGAACTCCTCACCGGCGAGCTTCGTCGGAGGACTATGAACGTGCTGGACCTCCTCGCGGGTTGCTGACAGGTGGGAAATGATCGCCAAGGTCTCCCGCGTCGGTCAGGCTCCTCCGATGACGCTGGGATGCTCCGAAGAGCTCCAGCGACAACGGCGTAGCATAAGCTCCTGTGCTGAATGTGGAGGACCTCAGATGGTCCTCCTCAGACCTGCAAAATGGCACAGAAAGACTGCTGGGTCGAGGGCAAAGTGCCTCGACCCGGTTAGGGGTGAAGCGGGTGGTCGGTGCGTCGGGGCGAATGGTCTCCGGCGATGCGACGGTGAAGGAGACCTACTCGCAGTTCCTGTGCGAACTGGGTTGGCTGAAGGGGCGGAGAACGTGCAGAGAAGTGAGACAGAGGTGAAGGTCGGGTCAATCGACAAAATGGGGGGAATGGTGTGGCCGGAAATCGATGGTCGGAGGTGAGAGATGAAATTGGGCGTAACTTGAAATTAGCGAAAGATAAAAGGAACTAGGATTACCAGATGGTTGAGATCGACTGGGGACGAGCTGTTGAAGCTCTAGGTCCTTGCCTCGAGGGTCGTCGATGCCCGAGGCTCGAGCACCACGCAAGGGGCGGTGCACGGCGGCGCTAGGTCGCCGGATCGATGATCGGGCACTCTCTCCTCGCTGCGACACCGCCGGTCGCTTGTTGTCACTCAGGCGAAGGTGGTGGAGGTCCTGGGAAGGAGAATGTGAAACCAAAGATGATAGAAATGCGCGGCAGAGCTCAGGTTAAGTATGGCTAGGGGTCCGAGAAGATGGGAGTCGGGTGACTCGATCGGAGCGTGGATCCCCAAAACCCACCCCGGGCGTGGATCTAGATCGACCAGGGAACAAATGGAGCCCGGGGTTTCGAAGTTTGGTGGTCGGATCATGATGCAATAAATGGGAGAAGTCGGGTCGGGCGTGCAGATCCGCGGGGTTGTGGTCCAAGGGGGGGAGTTGACCGGGGGGTCAACATACCCCGTGGAGCAATCAGAAGCGGCCACGTCATAAATGGTTTGGAAAATCAATAAAAATAGCAAATGGCCTAATTTGGAAAAAGTTAAAATATAAAAAATGCTTATTTATTTATAAACTATTTTTTTGTGATTTTTAATTTTTTTTTTGAAATAAAAATTAAGTATTTACAATATAGTATTATATACATAGGTATATACTATATATATTTTTAATTTTTGATTTTTAATTATTTATTTTTATACATTTTTATTCCAATTTTATATTTTATTTATTTATAGAATAAAATTTGGAATATTTTGGTATTTTTATTTTATTATTATTAATTATTTACAAGGGGTAAATAAATAGGTTTATTTATATACATATATGGTATATAAACAATGAAGGAAATTGATTTTATTTTTATTCCTTTTTATTTTATTTTTATTTGTGTAATTTTTACTTTATTTATTTACATTATAGAATATAGAATATGTACAATTTTTATGGGATTTTTATTTATTTATTTATAGGGATAAATAAATAAGTATGTGGTCTTATGTACATGATGAATATATACAAGGAAGGGTATTTTTATTTTCTTTTTAATTTTTCTCATTTTTATTTTAATTTAATATTTACAAATATATACATATAAATACAACCCACTTTTATTTTCGTTTTAGAGGAAAATATTTTTATTTATTTCTAAGTATATTTACACACATGAGCTCTCTTATCTTCTCTACTTGGGTTTTTATGAGGTCAGGCCCATGCTGAGCCCTCCCTTGGGATTAGGTCGCTCAATATTTATTCTAAATATCTCCTTCTTTTTTTTATCTCTTTATTCTTTTATTTATGCACAAAAACATGCTAATTATTCACTTTTACACAATGCCTGCTTTTTGATAATTAGTGATATTTACAAGGATATACATGTGTTTTGCAATGGTTTTGTAGCTAAAATAAAAGAATAAAGAGTGATGAATGGGTATTCATCATACCCGGGTACCCTCTTCTTGGTGGGTCTGCGTGGATTACATACGACTCAACCAGGCCACCAAGAAGGATCATTTCCCTCTGCCCTTTATAGATCAGATCATTGAGAGATTGGCAGGGAAGAGACATTACTGTTTTCTGGATGGGTACTCCAGCTACAATCAGGTGGCCATCGCTCCCGAGGAACAGGACAAGACTACCTTCACATGTCCATTCGGCACATATGCTTTCAGACGCATGCCATTCGGGCAATGCAACGCCCCTGCGACTTTTCAGAGATGCATGCTGTCTATCTTTTCAGACATGGTGGGGGAGTGCTTGAAGGTCTTCATGGATGATTTCTCAATTTACGGCGACGGATTTGACTCCTGTCTTGACTGCCTAGACCGAGTCCTTCAACGATGCATTGAGGTTCACCTTGTGCTGTCTTGGGAGAAGAGTCACTTCATGGTGACTCAAGGGACGGTGCTTGGCCATATCATCTCCAACAGGGGCATGGAGGTTGATCCAGCCAAGGTAGATGTCATTAGAAAACTCGCACCTCCGTCTAACTTGCAGCAGTTACGGTCTTTTCTGGGGCACGTCGGTTTCTACCGACGCTTCATTCATGATTTCAGTAGGATTGCCCAACCGTTGACTGATCTACTGATGAAAGACACCAAGTTCCTTGTCGATGACAAGTGTCTTTCATCGTTCGAGACTCTCAAGAGATGTGTTGTTGAGGCTCCTTTCCTTCAACCGCCTGATTGGTCTCTCCCATTCGAGATCATGACGGATGCCTCCGATTTTGCCGTAGGGGCCGTGCTGGGATAAAGGAGGGATGGAGTCCCATTTGCCATTTACTACGCTAGCCATACATTGGATGCCGCACAGCGGAACTACACAGTCACTGAGAAGGAGATGCTAGCCGTAGTTTTTGCCGTAGATAAGTTCAGATCTTACATCATCGGATCTAGAGTGACCATATACACTGATCATACCGCCATCAGGTACCTCATGGCAAAGAAGGATGCCAAAGCCAGATTGACCAGATGGATCCTTCTACTCCAGGAGTTTGACATAGAGATTAAGGATAAGCCTGGAGTCAAGAATGTGGTGGCGGATCATCTCTCTCGATTATAGCATCTTGAGGATTCTGAGCAGACTGAGCCTATATGTGAGACCTTCCCAGATGAGGCGATCCTTGCTATCGCCTCTCTCCTGTGGTATGTGCCGATATTGTGAACTTTCTTATTGCTAAGAAAGTCCCACAAGATTGGCCCAGGCAGAGGCTTGAGACCTTCCTCGCGAAGGCCAAGTCCTACCATCGGGAGGATCCCATCCTTTACCATGAAGGAGGGGATAGCGTCTGGTGTAGGTGCATTCCTCAGGAGGAGCACCATAGCGTCCTCACTTACTGCCACAAGCTTGAGGCAGGAGACATCACTCTGGGAGGAGAACAGCACAGAAAGTGCTCCAATCCGGCCTTTGGTGGCCTACCCTCTTCAAGGACTCTGATGAGTTCGTGAAGAGGTGTACTGACTGTCAGAGGATGGGCACTTGTGGACAGCGTGATATGATGCCGATGCAGCCCATTCACTTCTGTGAGCTTTTTGACGCATGGGGCATCGATTTCATGGGTCCATTCCGATTCGAGTACATTCTGTTGGCCGTGGATTATGTTAGTCGTTGGGTTGAGGCCATCCCCGCCCGAACCGTAGATGCTAGGACTGTTTGTAGATTTTTGAGGAAGCATATCATTTCACGGTTCGGGGTACCTCGAGTGTTGATATCTGACGGGGGGTCTCATTTCGTCAACGACCAGGTGAAGGCCCTTGCTAGCGAGTTCGGCATAGACCATCGAGTTGCCACTCCATACCATCCTCAGACGAATGGTCTCGCCGAAGTGTCGAATAGGGAGATCAAGACTATATTGAAGAAAGTCATCCGCCCTGACCGAAAGGATTGGTCACAGCTTTTGGACTCGGTCTTGTGGGCATATAGGACGTCTTTGAAGACACCTTTGGGCACATCTCCCTTTCACCTCGTTTATGGCAAGTCATGCCATTTACCTGTTGAGCTGAGACATAGGTCACTTTGGGCTGTCACTGATATACTTTTGGATCCAGATAGTGTAGGAGATCAGAGGAGGGCAGAGTTAGCCACCTTGGAGGAGCTTCGTGATACCGCCTTCTCAAACAGCCTACAGTACAAGGAGAGAGTGAAGGAGTGGCATGATTCTCATATCAGCCACAAGCATTTTGAGCCAGGACAGAGAGTATGGTTGTTTGATGCTAGGCTTCGTCTATTTCCGGGGAAGCTACAGAGCTATTGGAAGGGATCGTATTTGGTGAGAAAGGTACACGACAATGGGAGTATTGACATATCTGAGTTGTCTTCTGAGAGTACCTTTCGAGTGAACGACCAGCGGCTCAAGCCATATCTAGATCATGAGCCACGGGTCGTTGATGTTGCCCTATTCACTTTGCGTGAGATGTGGTCTCTTGACTCACATCTATTGCATCTCACGCCCGATTATCAATGTTCTTCCAACTTGTATAGATCCAGTTGTCCATATCATTCCATTCTTTAGTCCCACATCCCGTTCATCTTATGATTATGCCATACTTAGGGTGTGCTTTACCCTAAGTATAGGGGGGATGTAGGACTCTCGGGTATTCTTTTGATTCATTGCTACCCCTGTTTTTGCTGCCTATACTTAGGGATATTTTACCCTAAGTATAGGGGGGTAGACCCTGTACATTCTCCACTCGATTTTCCCTTTGTGTACAGCCTGCTATACTTAGGATTATTTGATCCTAAGTATAGGGGGAAATACCGAGGTCCTCTTTATTTTCTATTCTTTGATTCGTCTTTGTATATAGCCTTCCTTTTCACTTCCCTATACTAAGCACGAGTTATGTCTTCTTCATCGCTCTTGACTCTGAGGACATCGTTCGAGCTAAGTATAGGGGGTGCGTATATATTCCATATCTACTTTAGCCATAACTCGTACTTTGTGTGAGTGTGTTAATAAATAAAAATGGCTAAAAACCCTAAAATCCATAAAAATTAAAAAAATTTCTCTGTAAGTAATCATTCTTTTATTTGCACATACATAGCTATTGTACAAATTATTTTTGTAAAAATGCTTTCAAAAACATCTTGTGTAAAGATTGTGTAAATATATGCATATCAAAACTATGTATATAGTACAAAATTTTTCCAAAATGTTTTGAAAATCAAAAGTTTGCAAAAACCTTATGTAAACTTGTGCAAATATTTTGCAAAACTTGCATTCATGCATACATCCATGGTTTCAAAACATTTTTCAAAAATTTTGCACATGTGTAAATATTGTGTAAATAGCATCCTTGTATATATTTGTATAGTTTTTCTTGGATTATAGTTGACATTTAAACTAGCCTGGAATTAAATTGGGAAATGGAGCTTGATTAAGATCTTAATCCACCTAATCATAAGAGGAACCTTATAGGGCTTAGGTTTAAGGTTTTTCAGGTCCATGGCGACTTAATTCTTTGAGTCCACTAGGCTATGATCACATGTCATCTCAATGAGCCTAAGTAGAGCACTTAACAACACACATGACTCATATAGACAATGGCTTGACTTGGACCCGCACTTTACACCGAGCTCTCTACGGATGAGGTGGTGAGGAGGCAATCTTCCTTGACTTGGAGTAGCATATGAGGGTAGTACTTCTAGGCGGAACCTCTCTTCTTCTTTTAGTGAAGGAAGTGCATCTCAACTTGGTCTGGTTGCCATGAGGTCTAACGACAGGAGTTGTGGGTTGCAATAATGCTTCAAAAGAGGGATAGTGTGCTGGCTCAAGAGGAAAAACTCCTTATGTACATATGCTGCACCTTGTAAATATGTTGTATAGATGCACTTGAAAAAAATGCAAAAAGAAAATAACTCCAAAAAAGTGGTGGGTCTGATAGAAAATGATAATCCCACCGGAGTATGTATATAGTGCAAATAAGCAAAGCTTAAGACTCATGTTCCATCTTATGTAGCTTGCAGCAGGGAGACTTAGCTACACTGGTTGAGCTCCCAAGGATACATGGCTACACTAGCCATGGTCCATTCTCTTCTTCCCCCTCTTCTTGAGCCGGTTGAACTAGAACTTAGAAGGGAATACCCCGCTCCTCGAGGAAAGAGTGGCCAGACTAGGGTCATAGAGTTACCTGGTTGGGGAGGGTTGTCGAGTTGCTACTTCTGAGGTGGAGAGCTATACCTCACTTACACTGTACAAGGAAAGATTCATAGTCTTCAGGGTTTGTGTATGTAGACTTGTTCTGATTTGGATTGTTGAGGAGTCTTGACTATAGATTAGTGGATCTTAGAGGCTGTTGAGTTTTAAACTTAAGTCCAAATAAGGTTCCGACACATTAATAATCCAAAGATCTGATCGAGCTTCATATTTCAATTTAATGAAGGCAAGTTTAATATTCAGCATTAATCCTTGCATTTTCTCCTCTTTTTCTTTTTCTTTTTCTTTTTTTCACTTCTTTTTCAAATAAGTGTTTGCTAAGGGACTAGCAAAGTTAAGTATAGGGGGGTGATGAATACCCATTCATCACTCTTTATTCTTTTATTTCAGCTACAAAACCTATGCAAAACACATGTATATTCCTGTAAATAACAATAATTGTCAAATAGCATGCATTGTGTAAACATGCATTATTAGCATGTTTTTGTGCATAAATAAAAGAATAAAGAAATAAAAGAAAAAGAGAGAGATATTTAGAATAAATATTGAGCGACCTAATCCCAAGGGAGGGCTCAGCATGGGCCTGACCGCAAAAAGAATCCAAGTAGAGAGAGATGGGGAAGCTCATGTGTGTAAATATACCTGTAAATAAATAAAATAAAAATCACAAAAATAAAAATAAAATAAAAAGAAAGAAAAATAAAAATCAAAATCAACATTGTATATATATACCATGCACATAGATGTATATAACTATTTATTTAACCCTTGTAAATAATTAATAAAAATACCTTATTATTTCAAATTTTATTCTATAAATAAATAAAATATAAAATTGGAATAAATTATACAAAAATAAATAATTAAAAATCATAAATTAAAAATGTATATTGTATATACCTATATATAATAATACTATTTTGTAAATACATTATTTATATTTCAAAAAAATAAATAAAAATCACTAAAAAATAGTTTTAAAATAAATAAACATTTTTCATGTTTTAACTTTTTTGAAATTAAGTCATTTGCTATTTTTTATTTAATTTACAAACATTTAATAATCGGAGGCTTGTGATTGGTCCACGGGGGATTGTTGACCCCCGGTCAACTCTCCCCCCTGGACCGGTCCACGCGGATCTGTGCCATTGACCCGACTTCGCCCATTTATCTAAACCAGATCCGAGCCCCAAATAACTAAACCCCGGGTCCTATCCTTCCTGATACATCCGAGATCCACGCCTGGGGATCTACACAGGGTTCCGTGCTCTGAATTCCTCGCCTGGCCCTCATCTAGCCGGACTCCTAGTCGTATATAACTCCAGCTCCGCCGCACGATTCAGCTCCATCTTTGGCCTCGTCTTCCATTCCCAGGAGCTCCATTCTCTACCCTAGAGTGACAGCTATCGGAGAGGACTGTTGCAGTGAGGAGGGAAGGTCCCAGTCACTGATCCGGCGAGCTTCTTGTCGTCGTGCGCCGCCCAGAGCAGCGCTCGAGCCTCGGGCCTCCGACGACCCTCGAGGCGACGACCAGAGCTACTTCAGCTCATCCCCAGTCGATCCCCCGCATCAGGTAGCCTTGATTCTTCCTATATTTCTTGAATTTCCGATTATCCCCAAATCGCTCCGCCGCCGTCGTCCACGATTATGCCCGCTCCGTTCATCATTTCATTCATATGACCCGACCATCATACTCACGAGACCCCTCTCCATCTTCTTCGCCCACTCGCCCACCTTGGCTCGCCACGGAGCCAAGGCTCGACCTCCCTCGTCGTCGCCTCGCCGGAGGTCCACGCCGCGCTTCATCCAATCACCTTCGCCACCTCTAACCGTGTCGAGGTAGTTTTCCCTCGACCCAGGATTCCTCTAGTGCTACTTTGCAGGTCAAAGGGGCCTCATCTGGAGGTCCGACGTTCGAGCACAGAGGCCCAGCTGCTCCTGCCTCGCCGGAGCTCCTCGGAGCTTCCCGGTGTCATCGGAGGAGCCCACCATCTGCGGGAGGCCGTGACGAGTCCGTTCCACATCTTTGCAGCGCCCGAGGAGGTCCCGCGCACCCGTGGTGCTCCGGCGAAGTTCGCTGGAGCCTTGTTCTTCGAGGATCCTCCGCAGCCGTTGGATCAGCCCGATGCTCCAGACGTGCTCTCAACCGTCCATCTGAGGAGTTGCACTGACCGTCGATCCTTCTAGGGCTTGATTCCAGCCATCAGATCCAGTGAGAGGGAGTCCTCGTCCAATCAGCCACGTGGACACCCCTCAGCCATCAGATCCGAGCCAGCGCCCTTCAAAGAAGAGCAGCGCCCCGCAGCCGTTGGATATTACACGTGGCGCGCCTCCAGCCCTCGGATAATAAGGGGTAAATTTCACTTAGGCCCTCTCATGTTTTGCTTTTATTGATTAGTCCTGTAATTAGTTTAAGTAGTTGTTTTTATTTTGTAAAAATTGCACTTAGGACCTGGACCTTTATTATATTTGCATTTTTCATCCTTGTTTGTGATAGACACCTGCATCGTCACATGGTTTATGGTGAATTTGCATTATCTGGGCTTGTAGATTCTGCTTGTTACTGAATGAAATATAGTTTTTGATATTTGCATCCATACCCTTGTGTGTGGTTGTATTCGACATGTGTTGAATTATTTGGGTTATTTGCAACTTGTACCTTGGGCTTTTAGCACCTGTTACTAATAAGCCATGGGAACTAAGTTTTATTGCATTTTAGTCCCTCTGTGCCTAGACCACGTGCAGCGCACGTGGGGACTTGGACAAATTGCTAGAGGGACCCCTCAACTTCTGGATTTGTTACTTTTTGGCCCCTGGACTATATTTTTATGCAAACAGGTCCCTGTGCACTATGGGCTTTTGTTTGATTTAAATAAAATATCAATTTTGACCCAAATCGTGTGAAAATTGGACACGTGGCTCCTGCCACTGTGTAGAATTTTCACCAATTTTTGGGTACATTTTTTAGCCTTTTTATTATTTTTAAAAAGTCAAAAACAGCCATTTTTGTCTCTGTCCAGATTGAAAATTCCTAAAAAATATTAAAACCCTTTCAAAAATTCTAAAAAATCCAGTTTTGTTTATTTTTATGTGCTTGATTTTCTATCCATTTTTTGTTATTTTTGGACTTATAAAAACCATAAAAATTAAAAAACCCTCAAAAACTCATAAAATTTTAAAAAATCATAGAAAATTCAAAAATTCATAAACTTTTCTTCTGAATTTTCCTTTTTGGTTATACTTTCCATGAAAAACACCTCCGGGCTCTTTTAGGACCATTTTATATTTTAAATTGGTCCTACAAGCCTGACTGGACAGTTTGCCTTTATTTCTGCCTTCTTTTATTTTTAGAAAATTCTATAAAAAATTATAAAATTCTCAAAAATTCACCAAAAACGGTAAAAAATCCAAAAAAACTTAAAAATATTTTTGTTTGAATTTTTGGACTATTTTTGAGCATTTAAATAATTGGTTAAAGTTGCGTGTTTTGTTGTTTTATTATTTTCCTTCATAATTAAAAATCCAAAAAATATAAAAATATTAAAAACCACCAAAAAATATTTGTTTTATTTTCTTTTCTTTTTCGACTACTTCGTAGGCCGCGAGGCCAACTCGTGCACCCTGAGTTCGATCCTGGGTGCTACACCAGGCTAATCTCATAGCCATGGCCACTGTTTGTTTTTCTCTGATTTTATATCTCTGTTTGGTGATCTGTTCCTTCTTTTTCTTGTTGACTGAGATATCTCTGAGATCCGGGTCGCAACGACCCTAGTTCTATTTTATTCACCCGAGTCTCGGTCATTTTTCGGCTCATCAGAATGGTATCGTTGCCGGGGAGCACGGCTTAATAATCCATTTTCTGTTTCTTCGATTTTTATTTCCTTTTGATTTTCGCGGCTTTCCGCAGCTTTTTCTTCGTCCGCGGCTTTTCAGTGCTTTTTATCTTTCTTTTATTTTCATTTTCTTTTATTTTCTTTTATTTTGTTTTATTTTGTTTTTGATTGTTTTTTAGTGTTTCTTTTTATTTCTATTTTTGTACATATACCCTTTTTCTCGTGGGGATTTGACAGAAGTCAGAGGTGGGCTGGACAGTTGACCGGTGGGTTAACAATTGAGGAGTTTTAATTGGTCCACGTAGGACACATTAGGACAAAACAAAAATAAAATGAAAAGAAAATTAAGAATAAAATAGAAATTGAATTAATTAAATAAAATAGAAATTAAGAATCTACATACAAAATGGAAGAATAAAGGTAGATGAATGGTTATTCATCAAGGACCTGCATCAAGAGGTTGGTAAAGATCGATTAATTGGACCAAAATAAAAAAGATTAATAAAAAGACTATTTGGTCACCTGAGGGGTCACGCGCTGCTAGAGGTCGTATACAGCGCTGGTAGGACCCGTTGTGGCGGGCACTGGTCGGTATCCGAGACCGGACTCCGACCCCTCTTGATTGACCAATTAGCCACCGTTCTATCGAGTAGAACTGCTTGCTTAGGGCTCAGATTTCCGCCTGCATCATTTAGGTAGTTTTATTTCTGTCTTTAAATTCTGTGCGGATCATTTTGCATGTAGACTGCTGGAGTCAGGTACGCATTGCTTACTCTGCATGCATCATTGATTTTTCACGTTTGTTTTTATTTGAAAAATACCTAAAAAATCAAATCATAAAATTTGGGACTGCTAACTCTATTTGACCCTAAAAGATACCACACCAAAAAAATGTCTTGGGGAGAGCAACCCCCTCATTGTCTGGTTTGCATGCACGAGAGAGTGACCCGCACACTAGGCTAGAGCCATATCCGAGCCCCGATCAGACTACCGGCCTTTTATACGGGACAGTCTGGTTGGCGGATTGGATTCCCAACAGGTCACGTAATCTCTATGCTATCTTGACTTGATCATCTAATAAAAACTGACAAGATAATTGACCGAACCTTTACGGTCTTCAGCTCGCGTTGAGTAGGTGAATTAGGGGTTTGCTTGTTGATCATTGTTGTTTCCGGATCCCATCCGCCCGACTCACCAGATCAAGATGATGGGCAGAAGGTCTCTTAGGCAGCCTCTGGCTGCACCGCTTCCCAGCACTTCTGCCCGCTCATCTAGATTGGTTCGTGAGAGCCGAGACCCGCTCTCCGAACCCGAGTTCGACTTCGCCCTGTTCCCCCTTGACCACCCTTCTACCAGTTTCGAGATACCAGTGTCAGATGAAAGACTACCATCAGATGATTTATCGACACCTGAGTTTGGGTCCTTTGCTTTTGTAGAGACCATGGCTGGCAGCAGTGATGATCACACCAGAGGTCCCCAGCCAGAACAGACATTCATCTTGGACCAGGGTGCGATCAACTCCACCCTGATCGCCTCCCTTGAGACAGTGCAGCAGCAGTTGAGGGATCAGGGAGCATTCATGATAGAGATGAGGCACGAGATGGAGCAGATGAGAGAAGACCGCGAGCAGCGCGGGCAAGGAGACGGGCGGAGGAGACCCGATGATGCAGTATTAGTCGCAGCAACAGCAGCCGCAGCTGCGGCAGCACCGGACCAGCCGAGACCGATGCGGGAGTTACACAACCTCGGATCGACACTGACGCACCGTTGGGTCGTGTTACCAGCCATCGTGGGGGACTTCAAGTTCCCCCGAACACTTTGCAGCTCCTCCCCCGGTTCCATGGGCTCGCCACTGAGGAGCCCCCTCTCCACCTTCAGGAGTTCTTGATGATCTGCAGCATCGTCCACGACAGATAGGAGGACGAGGATACCATCCGCATGATTGCCTTCCCCTTCTCACTAGCAGACAGAGCAGCCACCTGGCTGAAGCACTTGGGGAAGTTTGTCTACACCTGGGAGCAGCTCCGCACCGAGTACTTGAACAAGTACTACCCACTCAGGTGGACGAATGCCGCGAGGGTCCTGATCAGCAACTTCTCCATGCTCCCCAATGAACAATTCCACGAGTCATGGGAGAGGTTCAGAGAGTTGACAGATAGATGCCTGCACCATGAGATATCGAAGTCGAACCTTGTTCAGAGTTTCTTCTGCGGGCTGACACCAGAGCTATAGGGACATGTGAATGCTTCTTGTGGCGGGTCCTATTTCACCAAGGATCACGATCTGGGCCATCTACGAGGAGATGGCCGAGAACTTCACGGTGATGTCCCAGACCCGACTCTACACAGAGGGATGCCCTCAACCACAGACTGTGCAGTACCAGAGGATCGCACGGGTCGACGCCGGTCCATCCACTTCGTCAGCGGCAGCAGCACAGGTCGAGTCCACAACCGCGGACATGGGTATCATCAGCGAGAAGCTGGACTGGATGGAGATCATAGAGAAGAAGCAGTGCCAGAGTATCACGCAGATGGAGTAGATGGCACAGACTCTGAGTGACCTGAAGACACAGCTCATGTGTCTCCAGGAGGCACAGACGGCTTCCCAGCCCCGTCTTCAGGCACGAGGCAATCCGAGTAGCACCGGCAGCTCGTCCCAGCGCTCCAGCCACCAGCAGCCTAGACAGGTTCACATTGTACAGGCGGAGCCGTACCAGCAGCCGCAACCTTCTTACCAGTCACCACCATCTCCAGGCACGCAGATGGTGGTATACCAGCCGGATCAGCCTCTGACAGTACTTCTGCCACCCCTGTACAAGTCAGAGCCGTTGATGGATGTCAACAGGATTTGGTACGACCGACCCCCGCCCGGTATCCGACGAGACCATCCCGGATTCTGTTGGTCGGCCGGAGGTGCCAGCTCCCAGCAGCAGCCATCAGGACAGGGTGGCCAGTACGACCATCAGAGAGATCACCAGCCGCAACAGCCCCCAGTGTACCAGCAACAGCAGCAGCAGACACAGCAGTATGGTCCTCGTCCCTATCAGCAGGGACATTCTTGGAGGCAAGATCAGCCTCAGCAGCAGCAGTATCATCCCCAGTCATACCCCTCTCACCCGCAGTACTAGCCACAACAGCCTTACTACCAGCGAGGCCACCCGTTAGGCTCTCATGGGCCATCCTATGAGAGCCCCGCCTTAAATGACATAGCCCACCTCCTTACCGATCAGCAGGCTACTTTCAGACGGGAGATGGACGAGTTCCACCAGGATGTGCGGGAGATTGTGAGAGGGAAGGTCGTCATACCTGCCCAGATCGAGCCCAATCCGAACAACCTCAAGAGGAGATCTGAGCAGGTAGATTTCATAGAGTATGCCACTCCTAGTGATACATTTGGAGATATGTCTACATATTTGTTTGATACTGATTTTGTCACACTTAGGAGCAGTAGGATGCCAGCAGGCGGCGCCTCGTCTGAGCGACACCCCGAGGACACTTCCAAAGAGCCAAGCGAGGAGGAGCGCGGTACTGATACCGCGAGATATGATGGCGGTGGTACTGATGCCACCATGGATGTTGATTCCACCGGCGTTACTGAATGATAACGCTCAGGTACCCTTAGTTAATTCAGGCAGATTAATGTCCAAATTAATTAAAGTGATTCGTTGTAGTCGGATACGAGGGGTTAATCAAAAACCACTTAACGATTAATGTGAAGTTAATTTTAAGCGGCAATTTTTTTACTTGGTGGAAGTCCAAGGTCGATCTCAGGGAGGCATCTGTCTCCTTAGATGAATTTAAGCAATTGTTCAAGTGTTGATTTTCGAGGAGTAATTTTTTTGGTCTTTTTAATTTTTGTGCAGACTTATGCAAACAATGCAGGCCAATTTAATGTTCAATTTAATTATGGTATCAAATGAAGTCCAAAAATCATGAAAATTGGCCAGATGGTTAATTATGATGAAAATAACCTACACTAATTTTTTTGGAATTTTTTGACACTAAATGAATTTACTGTGAATTAAATAAACAGACAGAGTGATTTTCAGTATTTAATTTCTAATAAATATCAAACCACAATTTTTTCAAGAACTAAAATTATCCTAGGTGGCTCTAATGATAAGGAACCTAGGAAAATTAACAGAACTTAATTTCACAGTGAAATGAATTAATTAAAATTAATCTTAGAAAATCACTTAACAATTTATTTAGGCCTCGGTATGCGTGCAAATGCTATGAAATTTTTATGGTATGTTAAAAATGATGTCCTTAAGCTACTGTGAATTTTTGATGAATTTTGGAAGCGCAGAGAATTAACTAAAAATCAAAAGGTGTCACTAGGCAAAATATGTCAACAATTCACCAATTAATTCATTAATAATTCAAATGAGCTTACAAAAATAAGACATGTGTACCAATAGACAGAGGACAAAATTTCCAACAAAATGCAATTTTTAGAATTCCAAAATGATGAAAAATGCACTCTAGGGATGCGTGCAAACACAGGGGTATAAATGCAATACAGGAAATTAAAATTTTAATAAACAAACATGTAGACAGGGACTAAAATGCAATTACCTATAATGTGGGGGACTCTTATGCAAATTCTCCACAGGGCACGTGCTCCTCACGTGGGGTCTGCTTCACAGGGACCTCTTTGCAATTTTGAAAAGCTCCAGGGGCCTCAGTGCAATTTACCCAGGCCGCACGTGCTCCTCACGTGGGCGACCTAGGCTCGGAGGGCTGCGGCGGTTCGGAGCGAGGTTCGGGGGCTCAGGAGGTCCGGAGCGAGGCTCGGTGTAGCCTCGGATCGCCCGAGCCTAGGCTTGGAGGCAGAGGCTCGGACTCGTCAACGTGGCGGCCTGCGGGCCTTTGGATCAAGGTCGATCCAAAGGTTGGCGATGAAGACGCGTGGCGACGTGAAGACCATTCAGATCTGGGGGGCGATCAATGGTTGAGGACGGCCGCAGTGAGGGGACGCGTGGCGACGTGAGGACCGTTCGATCGGGTGATCGAACGGCAGCTGCTCGTCATCCCCGACGATCCTCCGCCGCCTGCGGAGGAGAAGGCGGGGCTCCGGTGATCGGGCTGTAGCTCCGCCCGTCCTTCCCGTCGTCGGTGGAGGTCGATGGCGAGTCGGAGGTGCTCCAGAAGACGCGCTGACGGTCGACGAAGCCTACTGTGCCCTCAGGAGTGAGCGAGGAGGTCTGGGTCACGCTGTCGGTGAAGCTCGAAGGAAGCTCCGGCGAGCTTCCATTCAGTGAGAAGCCAAGTACCTGCAGGGGGTTAGAAGAGATAGCCGAGGCGTGCAAGTGCTCGTGGAGAGATATAGATGGTCGACGAGGCCTACGGTGTAAAGGAGGTGCGCTGGAGATGAGCTCCGGCCAAGTGGCGGAGCTGTTGGTTGGAAAAAGTGCGAGAGCGTCGTCGGGGTGTGTAGATGGGTCAGCGAGGATGGGAGCTTCGACGCGAAGCTCGTCGAGGTGGATTGAGAGCGAGAAGGTGGCCGGTGGCGGCGAATAAAGTCGGAGAAATCGGAGAAAAATAAGAGAAAGATCGGACGATGGATGGAGGGGGATACCTGGGGAATGGAGCTCAGATTTGAGCTCCAGGTCTTCGCTCGAGGGATCGGTAGGGTCCCGAGCTCGCGCAGCTTCGCGGAGGGAGGCTGCGACACGGCAGAGCTTGCCGTGGATCTCGCCGGAGAAGAACCTTGTCTTCACTCGAAGACACACCCAATTGCTGTCACCAACGGATCGATCTGAGCTCGAGGCACCTCTCTGGAGTGGCGGATGGCGGTGAATGTCGCCGGTGGTGGAGTATTTATAAGGCGAAGTTGGTGGCAGGGTTGGCGACGGGGCGAGGTTTGAGGGCGACGTGGAGCTTCCATGGTGGAGGTCGTGGGGCGTGAGGGAGCTGGCGAGGGAGAGGGACGAGTGGGTGACGCCGTGGGGGTGTTTGCGGTCGGAGAGGATGGCTGATGTGCGTCCAAGAATAGGAAGGGGGCGCCCCTCCCGCAAGGCAAGGGACGTGGGAGAGAGGGGCGCCTGGAGGTAGGAGACGAGGTCTCCACCGTTGGATCTTGTGATCCAACGGTGGTGATCAAAGCGTGGTGGGCGGGTAGGATGAAATCGGGGCTCGGTGATGATGGGATGTGGTGTAGCCACGTGGCGAGCTGAGGGCGAGGCGCAAGCGTGCGGTTAAGATGAAGAGATGGAGATGATCGAAGGGATGAGACTCGCTGGGAGAGGAGCGGCTGCGATGGAGAGATCAGGGGTCTGATCAAGCGGCGTAGATGCTGCCACGTGGAGGGCTCGGGTGAATGCGCGAACGTGCGGCGTGGATGAAGCACGGGGAAGATCCGATGGCTATGGATTTAAGCGCGCGAGGAAAAGGCTGGACCGTTGGATCTGAAGCGAGATCCAACGGCTGAGGACGCAGGCGGGTGAGGCGAGGGAAGCGGGCCGCATGGCGCAACCAGAGGGCGCCACGTGGCCTGCTGTGAGTGGTTGGAGAAAAATACACTTGTAGAGAGAAGAGGGAGCCGAATTTGGAAAAACTCAAAACATGAAAGTTGTAGATCTCGATGAGATCTACAAGTTTTATGTTTACCAAAGACGGAGATGAGGTCAAATATGATACATAAATACAAGGATACATAAATATACATATGTAGTATACAAAGTGGCCCAAAAACCCAACTTTCTCATACAAGCTCCAAATTCAATGAAATTAGTCTCATTTTAAAGGTCTTTTAATGTGTAGTATTCTAAAAGTAAGTAGACCTAATTTGGAGTTTGCATGAGGACTTTATGTGTATTTTAGTGTACAAGGGGCCTAAGACTTTATTGGCTATTTTACAAGGGTGATTTTTGGCATTCTTCCCTATGTTATTAACTAAGGAGTATATATTATAGAGAAGAGGTTATTTTAGGGATTGGATATTTTACAAGGGATTTAGGCTTCTTATTCAATGCAAATGAGCTGCTAAAATGTATGATTTATGACTACATGCATGAATGCTAATTATGCAATATAAAGGGAAATATGCCTCTATTTTCTCGGGAACAAGGCTCTATTTTTGACTTTTGAAGTGATGAATCACAGATTCATCACTGAGGCCGTCGTTTCACCAGATGGAGGAGGTGGTACTGATGCCACCGTTGTTGCCGAGCCAGAGCACGGTGCTAATGCCGCAAGACATGTCGAGGGTGGTGCTGATACCACTGTTTTTACTTCTGAGAGTCCTGTAGTCTTTCCTTTTGTTCATGTATCTCAGGACATTTCTGGCAATAAAGGAAAGGGTTTGTTTTCTTCTGGTCCACCTGTGGTGCTTGATGTATGTGTGGACTATGCCGTCGAGCAGCCTAGACCCTCTCCTCGTCCTTCACCTGAGAAGGACCCTGTGATCCCCTTCCCTAGAGCACTCCACATGGGAAAGGGGAAGAAAACCAAAAATCCTAAAAAGAAGCAGCAGGATGAGTTCAGCCAGCAGATGATTGACCGCTTCCACATTCAGCTGACTCTTCAGGAGGCTTTGTAGTACATCCCTCTACTCCAGAGATAACTCAGAGACAGGACCACAGTTAGGAGGAAGAGGAGGAACCACCAGTCTGAGATCCATGTGCTCACCAGAGCTACTTGTTTCGCGATTCAGAACCGTCTGCCAGCCAAGAGGCCAGATTCAGGAGCCCCTTATGTCAGATGCCATATCAGATAGTAGAGGTTCGACCGCACTCTATTAGACAGCGGTTCTTCGATCAACCTACTTCCGGCAGCCCTTCTCGACTGCTTCGAGTTTGGCACTCTACGATAGAGCAGGACAGTCCTTCAGTTTGCTGATTGATCTGTCAAGAGGCCGAAGGGGTTGCTGAGGGACGTTGTCGTCACGATTCAGGGCCTGCAATTCCCCGTGGACTTCGTAGTGTTGGACATGGAGATCCCTGAGTCAGTGAACATACCCCCATCATTCTCGGTCGTCCGTTCTTGGCCACAGCCAAGGCAGTGACCGACCATGATAGCGGGAAGGTATACTTTCGCGTCGAGGGCGAGAGTGTACAAATAGAGATGGTCGAGGACATCAGAGTCAGAGATTCAGCATGCTCAGAGCCGACCACTGATTCAGAGCAGATGACAGATGCAGGTTCAGACATCCACCAGGACTGCGACTTTGTGATCACAGATGACGAGGCAGTTTGGGCAGATCCAGATGCGCAGGCCATCCTCTCACCTTCATAATCCGATGATGCAGAGATGCCAGCAGAGGAGAGCTTGGAGAGTGCATTCCTGGTCCAGGATACTTTTCAGTCGGCAGAGCCGGTTCCTGACCGCGAGACAGAGTTTTTCAGTGATGATGATACAGATCCCTCGGAGTCAGATTTTGATTGGGCAGAGTGATGATTTCATACCAGATCTGACTTCTACTGAGCCTACAGCCAGGGAGGAGGTAGATACCATGCAGAGCAGAGACAGTCCAGCAGAGCAGCCTTCTCCAGATTCAGATTGTGAGTGAGAGTTTCAGTTCTCCCATTTGGATTTGGCAGCGTTCACTCAGAGTTTTCAAAGGCCATATCCACCAGCACCCAGTTGTCCAGAGCTGAAGCCACTTCCTGCATCGCTGAAGTATAGGTTCCTTGCGGGTGAGCATGAGATGTACCCAATCATTATCTCCGCCGATTTGACTGGAGAGCAGGAATCCCGTCTGATGGGGGTTCTTGAAAAGAACCGCAAGACGATAGGATGGAGCGCAGCCGATCTCCAGGGTATAAGTCCGGCCCTGTGCTCCCACCATATCTATCTCGAGGATGAGGCGAAGCCGTCGCGTGAGTTCCAACGGCGACTGAACCCGAATCTGAGAGAGGTTGTCATGAAGGAGATTTCGAAATGGTGGAGCGCTGATTTTATCTACCCCATCTCCGACTCCAAGTGGGTCAGTCCATTGCATGTGGTGCCCAAGAAGACGGGCATCACTACAGTTGTCAGTGAGTCTGGAGAGGAGATCGCTACCCTGATGAGCCGCCCGAACGACTAAGGTAAAGTGAATCAATGCGGTCGTTGTGACCTCAGTCACTCGGAACTCAGAGCTCAATCAAGAAAAATTCAGACCACCAAACAAAGACAAAAATCGATGAAAACTCAAGATAGCGGTCTAGCTATGATATTAACCTGGTATAGCTCTAGGGTCGAACTCAAGAAGCACGGATTGGCCTCGCGGCCTACGAAGTAGTCGAAAAACAAGAAAAATAAAAACAAATTATTTTTGGTGGATTTTTAATATTTTTATATTTTTTCGGAATTTTTAATTATAAAGAAAATAGTAAAATAAGAAAAACAAGCAACTGTCAACAATTATTTAATTACCCTAAAATGATCAAAAAAATCAAACAAAAATGTTTTTAGATTTTATGAATTTTTTACTGTTTTTGTTTAATTTTTGGTAATTTTCTGATTTTTATAGAATTTTCTAAAAATGAAAGAAGGCTGAAAAACAATGCTAGTGTCCAGCCAGGCTTCAAGGGTCAAAATAAAATATAAAATGACCCTAACAAAGCCTGAAGCTATTTTTCATGTAAACTAGAAACAAAAAGGAAAATTCAAAGACTGAGACTATTATTTTTGGAATTTTTTATTAATTATTAGAATTTTTATGAGATTTTCAAAGTTTTTCAATTTTTATATTTTCTATTAATCCAAAAATGACCAAAATTGGTCAGAAAATCAAACAAACCAAAACACACAAAATATGAATTTTTTAGTATTTTTGAGATGGTTTTAATATTTTTTGTGATTTTTATATCTGGACAGACAGAAAAAGAGGTGTTTTTGAATTTTTAAAAATAATAAAAGGGCTCCAAAAATTAGTTAAAATTGCACACAGTGGTAGGAGCCACGTGTCAAATTTTCACTTAATTTGGAGATGATTTGATATTTTATTTACAACAAATAATAGCTCACAACCATAGGGACCTATTTGTCATAGAAATATGTTCTGGGGGCCTAAATGCAACAAACACAGAAACCCAGGGGGTCCAGGTGCAAAAAGTCCAAGATCTCACGCGCGGAGTACGTGTCCTGGGAACTCAGGGACCCAAATGCAAATACTTTAAGTTCCTGAACCTATTAGCAATAGGTGCTAAAAGTCCAGGGGCTTAAGTGTAAAATGCCAACGATATTCAACACATGCTCAATTAAAAACACTCACAGGGGCATATTTGCAAATATCTAAAAATATCTTTCATTCATGAACATACAGAATCTACAGGACACAATATGCAATTTCTCCAAGATATCACGTGTCGATGCACGTGTCCACAATGTACAGGGGTAGAAATGCAAATATCATAAACTACAAGATTGTAAGTGCAAATGTTCCAAACAAAAATAAACACTATAAAATATTTACAGGACTAAACACTAAAAACTAAAAGATAGAGTGCCTAAGGAAAATTACCCCTTATTATGATCCGAGGGCCAGAGGGGCGCTACGTGTGATATCCAACGGTCGGGAGTGGTAGCGCATCAACGAAGAAGCCTCAGCGGTGATCGGACAGTGACGAGCTCGCCACGTATCCGATCGGACATCTGTGGGCGAGGCTTGCCTCTCCTCTGCAACAGACGATGAAGATGGCGCCACGTGGTGATCGAACGGTACTGGTACGGGGCGTCTCTTCGTATCAGAGAATGGTCCAGATTAAATCTGGGACTCCAGAGTCGAACGGACGACGGAGGAGGTTCCTGGAAGAACTCCTCCCCAGCGAGCTTCGCCGGAGGAGTGTGAACGCGCTGGACCTCCTCGCGGGCTGCTGACAGGTGGGAAATGATCGCCAAGGTCTCCCGCGTCGGTCAGGCTCCTCCAATGACGCTGGGATGCTCCCAAGAGCTCCAGCGACGACGGTGGAGCGTAAGCTCCTGTGCTGAATGTGGAGGACCTCAGATGGTCCTCCTCAGACCTGCAAAATGGCACAGAACGACTGCTGGGTCGAGGGCAAAGTGCCTCAACCCGGTTAGGGGTGAAGCGGGTGGTCGGTGCGTCGGGGCGAATGGTCTCCGGCGATGCGACGGTGAAGGAGACCTACTCCCAGTTCTTGTGGGAACTGGGTTGGCTGAAGGGGCGTAGAACGTGCGGAGAAGTGAGATGGAGGTGAAGGTCGGGTCAATCGACAAAATGGGGGGGATGGTGTGGCCGGAATCGATGGTCGGAGGTGAGAGATGAAATTGGGCGTAACTTGAAATTAACGAAAGATAAAAGGAACTAGGATTACCAGATGACTGAGATCGACTGGGGACGAGCTGCTAAAGCTCTGGGTCCTTGCCTCGAGGGTCGTCGATGCCCGAGGCTCGAGCACCGCGCAAGGGGCGGTGCACGGCGGCGTTAGGTCGCCGGATCGATGATCGGACACTCTCTCCTCGCTGCGACACCGCCGGTCGCTTGCTGTCACTCAGGTGAAGGTGGTGGAGGTCCTGGGAAGGAGAATGCGGAGCCAAAGATGATTGAAGTGCGCGGCGGAGCTCAGGTTAAGTATGGCTAGGGGTCCGAGAAGATGGGAGTCGGGTGACTCGATCGGAGCGCGGATCCCTAAAACCCACCCCGGGCGTGGATCTAGATCGATCAGGGAACAAACGGAGCCCGGGGTTTCGAAGTTTTGTGGTCGGATCATGACGCAATAAATGGGAGAAGTCGGGTCGGGCGTGCAGATCCGCGGTGTTGTGGTCCAAGGGGGGGAGTTGACCGGGGGGTCAACATCCCCCTTGGACCAATCAGAAGTGGCCACGTCATAAATGGTTTGGAAAATCAATATAAAATAGCAAATGGCCTAATTTGGAAAAAGTTAAAATATGAAAAATGTTTATTTATTTATAAGCTATTTTTTGTGATTTTTAATCATTTTTTTGAAATAAAAATTAAGTATTTACAATATAGTATTATATACATAGGTATATACAATATATATTTTTAATTTTTGATTTTTAATTATTTATTTTTATATATTTTTATTCCAATTTTATATTTTATTTATTTATAGAATAAAATTTGGAATATTTTGGTATTTTTATTTTATTTTTATTAATTATTTACAAGGGGTAAATAAATAGGTTTATTTATATACATATATGGTATATATACAATGAAGGAAATTGATTTTATTTTTATTCCTTTTTATTTTATTTTTATTTTTGTAATTTTTATTTTATTTTTTTACAGTATGGAATATAGAATATGTACAATTTTTATGGGATTTATTTATTTATAGGGATAAATAAATAAGTATGTGGTCTTATGTACATGATGAATATATACAAGGAAAGGTATTTTTATTTTCTTTTTAATTTTTCTCATTTTTATTTTAATTTAATATTTACAAATATATACATATAAATACAACCCACTTTTATTTTTGTTTTAGAGGAAAATATTTTTATTTATTTCTAGGTATATTTACACACATGAGCTCCCTTATCTTCTCTACTTGGGTTTTTATGCGGTCAGGCCCATGCTGAGCCCTCCCTTGGGATTAGGTCGCTCAATATTTATTCTAAATATCTCCCTCTTTTTCTTTTATCTCTTTATTCTTTTATTTATGCACAAAAACATGCTAATTATTCACTTTTACACAGTGCATGCTTTTTGATAATTAGTGATATTTACAAGGATATGCATGTGTTTTGCAATGGTTTTGTAGCTAAAATAAAAGAATAAAGAGTGATGAATGGGTATTCATCATCCCCCTATACTTAACTTTGCTAGTCCCTTAGCAAACACTTATTTGAAAAAGAAGTGAAAAAGAAAAAGAAAAACAAAAGCAGGAGAATATGCATGGATCAAGGTTGATTATTAAACTTCCCTTCATTAAATTGAAATATGGAGCTCGATCAGATCTTTGGATTATTAATGTGTCGGAACCTTATTTAGACTTAGGTTTAAAACTTAACAGCCTCTAAGATCCACTAATCTATAATCAAGACTCCTCAACAATCCAGATCAGAACAAGTCATCATACACAAACCCTGAAGACTATGAGTCTTTCCTTGCACTGTGTAAGTGAGGTAAGCTCTCCACCTCAGAAGTGGCAACTTGACAACCCTCCCCAACAAGCTCGAACGATGTCCTCAGAGTCAAGAGCGATGAAGAAGACATAACTCGTGCTTAGTATAGGGAAGTGACAAGGAAGGCTATATACAAAGATGAATGAAATAATAGAAATGAAAAGGATCTCGGCTTTTCCCTCTATACTTAGGATCAAATAATCCTAAGTATAGCAAGTTGTTCACAAAGGGAAAACCGAGTGGAGAATGTACAGGGTCTACCACCCCCCCCCCATACTTAGGGTAAAATATCCCTAAGTATATGCAGCAAAACAGGGGTAGAAAGAATCAAAAGAAATACCCGAGAGTCCTACATCCCCCCTATACTTAGGGTAAAGTACACCCTAAGTATAACATAATCAAAGGATGAAAAAAGGGATGTGGACTAAAGAATGGAATGATATGGACAACTGGATCTATACAGGTCGGGATAACAGTGATAATCAGGCATAAGATGCAATAGATGTGAGTCAAAAGACCACATCTCACGCAAAGTGAATAGAGGCAACATCAACGACCCATGGCTCATGATCTAGAAATGGCTTGAGCCGCTGGCCGTTCACTCGAAAGGTACTCTCATAAGACAACTCGGATATATCGATACTCCCATTGTCGTGTACCTTTCTCACTAAGCAGGGTCCCTTCCATTTGCTCTGTAGCTTCCCTGGAAATAGACGAAGCCTAGCGTCAAACAGCCATACTCTCTGTTCATGCTCAAAATGCTTGTGGCTGATATGAGAATCATGCCACTCCTTCACTCTCTCCTTGTACTGTAGGCTGTTTGAGAAGGCGGTATCACGAAGCTCCTCCAAGGCTGCTAACTCTGCCCTCCTCTGTTCTTCTACACTATATGGATCCAAAAGTATATCTGTGACTGCCCAAAGTAACCTGTGTCTCAACTCAACAGGTAAATGGCACGGCTTGCCATAAAAGAGGCGAAAGGGAGATGTGCCCAAAGGTGTCTTGAAAGACGTCCTATATGCCCACAAGACCGAGTCCAAAAGTTATGACCAATCCTTTCGGTCAAGGCGGACGACTTTCTGCAATATAGTCTTGATCTCCCTGTTCGACACCTCAATTAGACCATTCGTCTGTGGACGGTATGGAGTGGCAACTCGATGGTCTATGCCGAACTCGCTAGCAAGGGCCTTCACCTGGTCGTTGATGAAATGAGACCCCCCATCAGATATCAACATTCGAGGTACCCCGAACCGTGTAATGATATGCCTCCTCAAAAATCTGCAAACTGTCCTGGCATCTGCGGTTCGGGCGGGGATGGCCTCAACCCAATGACTCACATAATCAGCGGCCAACAGAATGTACTCGAATCCCTGACTCTTAGGGAATGGACCCATGAAATCGATGCCCCATGCGTCAAAAACCTCACAGAAGTGAATGGGCTGCATCGGCGTCATATCACGATGTCCACAAGTTCCCATCATCTGACAGTCAGTACACCTCTACACGAACTCATCAGAGTCCTTGAAGAGGGTAGGCCACCATAGGCCGGATTGGAGCACTTTCTGTGCCGTTCTCCTCCCAGAGTGATGTCCTCCTGCCTCAAGCTTGTGGCAGTAAGTGAGGATGCTATGGTGCTCCTCCTGAGGAATGCACCTACGCCAGACGCTATCCTCTCCTTTGTGGTAAAGGATGGGAGACTTGGCCTTCGCAAGGAAGGTCTCAAGCCTCTGCCTGGACCAATCTTGTGGAACTTTCTTAGCAACAAGAAAGTTCACAATATCGGCGTACCATGGGAGAGAGGCGATAGCAAGGATCGCCTCATCTGGGAAGGTCTCACAAATAGGGTCAATCTGCTCAGAATCCTCAAGATGCTCTAATCGGAAGAGATGATCCGCCACCACATTCTTGACTCCAGGCTTATCCTTAGTCTCTATGTCAAACTCCTAGAGAAGAAGGATCCATCTAGTCAATCTGGCCTTGGCATCCTTCTTTGCCATGAGGTACCTAATGGCAGTATGATCAGTATACAAGGTCACTCTAGATCCAATAATGTACGATCTGAACTTATCTAGGGCGAAGACTACGGCTAGCATCTCCTTCTCTGTGATTGCGTAGTTCCGCTGCGCGGAATCCAATGTGCGGCTAGCGTAGTGGATAGAAAATGGAATTACATCCCTCCTCTATCCCAGCACGGCCCCTACGGCAAAATCGGAGGCATCCGTCATGATCTCTAATGGGAGAGACCAATCAGGCGTCTGGAGAACAGGAGCCTCAACAACACATCGCTTGAGAGTCTCAAACGACGAAAGACACTTGTCATCGACAAGGAACTCGGTGTCTTTCGTCAGCAGGTCAGTCAACAGTCGGGCAATTCTACTGAAATCATGAATGAATCGCTGGTAGAAACCGACGTGCCTAAGGAAAGACCGTAACTGCCGCAAATTGGACGGCGGTGCGAGTTTTCTAATGACATCTACCTTGGCCGGATCAACCTCCATGCCCCTGTTGGAGATGATATGGCCAAGCACCATCCCTTGAGTCGCCATGAAGTGACTCTTCTCCCAAGATAGCACAAGGTGAAGCTCTATACATCGTTGAAGGACTCGGTCTAGGCAGTCAAGACAGGAGTCGAATCTGTCATCGTAAACCGAGAAATCATCCATGAAGACCTCCAAGCACTCCCCTACCATGTCCTAAAAGATCGACAGCATGCATCTCTGAAAAGTCGTTGGGGCATTGCATAGCCCAAATGGCATGCGTCGGAAGGCGTATGTGCCGAAGGGACAGGTAAAGGTAGTCTTGTCTTGGTCCTCGGGAGTGATGGTCACTTGCTTGTAGCCCGAGTACCCATCCAGAAAACAATAATGGCTCTACCCTGCCAGCCTCTCAATGATCTGATCTATAAAGGGCAAGGGGAAATGATCCTTCTTGGTAGCCTGGTTGAGTCGTCTGTAATCTACGCAGACTCTCCAAGAAGTGGGTACCCGTGTAGCAATCTCCTCTCCAGACTCGCTGACCACTGTAGTGATGCCCGTCTTCTTGGGCACCACATGCAAAGGGCTGACCCACTTGGAGTCGGGGATGGGGTAGATAAAATCGGCGCTCCACCATTTCGAGATTTCCTTCATGACAACCTCTCTCAGATTTGGGTTCAGCTGCCGCTGGAACTCACGCGACGGCTTCGCCTCATCCTCGAGATGGATATGGTGGGAGCACAGGGCCGGACTTATCCCCTGGAGATCTGCTACGCTCCATCCTATCGCCTTGCGGTTCTTTTCAAGAACCCCCATTAGACAGGATTCATGCTTTCCAGTCAAATCGGCGGAGATAGTGATTGGGTACATCTCATGCTCACCCGCAAGGAACCTATACTTCAGCGACGCAGGAAGTGGCTTCAGCTCTGGACAACTGGGTGCTGGTTGATCTGTCCTCTGAAAACTCTACGTGAAGGCTGCCAAATCCGCATGGGAGAACTGAAACTCTCTGTCACACTCTGAATCTGGAGAAGGCTGTCCTGATGGACTGTCTCTACTCTGCTCGGCATCTACCTCCTCCCTAGCTGCAGGCTCAATGGAAGTTAGATCTGGTATGCAATCATCAAAATCTGCCCAGTCAAAATCTGACTCTGGGGGATCTGTATCATCTAAGGTGGCCTCAGTACCACCGTCATCACAAAAATCTGTCTCGCGGTCTCAAACCGGCTCTGCTGCCTCTAAGGTATCCTGGACCAGGAATGTGCTCTCAAGCTCTCCTCTGTTGGCGTCTCTGCATCAGCGAACTCTGAAGGTGAGAGGATGGCATGTGCATCTGGATCTGCCCATACTGCCTCATCATCTATAATCACAAAGCCGCAGTCCTGGTGGATGTCTGGCCCGGCATCTGTCATCTGCTCTGTATCGGAAGTAGTCTCTGAGCATGCTCTGTCTCTGGCTCTGATGTCCTCGACCGTCTCTATTTGTACACTGTCGCCCTCGACGCGAAAGTATACCTTCCCGCTATCATGGTCGGTCACTACCTTGGCTGTGGCCAAGAACGGACGACCGAGAATGATGGGGGTATCGGTCACTGACTCAGGGATCTCCATGTCCAACACTACGAAGTCCACGGGGAATTGCAGGACCTGAATCATGACGATAACGTCCCTCAACAACCTCTTCAGCCTCTTGACAGATCGATCAGCAAACTGAAGGACTGTCCTGCTCTATCGAAGAGTGCCCAACTCGAAGCGGTCGAGAAGGGCTGCCGGAAGTAGGTTGATCGACGATCCGCTGTCTAATAGAGTACGGTCGAACCTCTGCTCTCTGATATGGCATCTGACATATGGGGCTCCTGAATCTGGCCTCTTGGCCGGCAGACGGTTCTGGATCGTGAAACAAGTAGCTCTGATCAGCATATGGATCTCTGAATGGTGGTTCCTCCTCTTCCTCCTAACTGTAGTCCTGTCTCTGAGTGAACGTTGGAGTAGAGGGATGTGCTGCAAAGCCTCCTGAAGAGTCAGCTGAATGTGAAAACGATCTATCATCTGCTGGCTGAACTCTTCCTGCTGCCTCTTTTTGGGATTTTCTATTTTCTTCCCCTTCCCCATCTGAAGAGCTCTAGGGAAGGGGATCACAGGGTCCTTCTCAGATGAAGGACTAGGAACGGGTCTGAGCTGTTCGACGACAGGATCCACACATACATCAAGCACCACAGTGGGACCAGAAGAAAACAAACCCTTTCCTTTATTGCCAGAAATGTCTCGAGATACATCAATAGAAGGAAAAACTACAGGACTCTCAGAAAAACTGGTGGCATCAGCACCACCCTCGGCTGGAAGACTCGTGGCCTCAGTACCACGCTCTGGCTCGGTAACATGGGTGGCCTCAGTACCACCTCCTCCAACTGGTGAAACGGAACCCTCAGTATCGCCGGTGGGATCAGCATCCGTGGTGGTATCAGTACCACCGTCATCGTTTCTAGCGGCATCAGCACCGCTCTCCTCCTCGCCTTGCGCTCTAGAAGTGTCCTCGGGGTGTCGCTCAGACGAGGCGCCGCTTGCTGGCATCCTACCGCTCCTAAGTGTGATAAAATCAGTATCAAAAAAATATGCAGACATATCTCCAAATGTATCACTAGGAGTGGCATACTCAGTACAAACTACCAGCTCAGACTTCCTCTTGAGGTTGTTCAGATTAGGCTCTATCTGGGCAGGGATGGCGGCCTTCCCTCTCACGATGTCCTGCATCTTCTGGCGGAACTCATCCATCTCCCGTCGGAATGTAGCCTACTGATCTGTAAGGAGGCGGGCTATGTCATCCAAGGAGGGGTTCTCATAGGATGGCCCATGAGAACCTGACGGGTAGCCTCTCTGGTAGTGAGGTTGCTGCTGCTGCTGTGGGTGAGAGGGGTAAGACTGTAAATGATGCTGCGGCTGATGAGGTTGATCACGCCTCCAAGACTGTTCCTGCTGATAGGGACGAGGACCATACGACTGTGACTGCTGTGGCTGCTGCTGAGTGTATGCTAGGGGCCGTTGCTGCTGGTGATCCCTTTGATGGTTGTACTGGCCACCCTGTCCTGACGGCTGCTGCTGGGGCTGGGCACCTCCGGCCACCCAACGGAATCCGGGATGGTCTCGTCGGATACCGGGCTGGGGGCGATCATACCAAATCCCGTTGACATCCATCAACGGCTCTGAATCGTACTGGGTTGGCGAGAGCACTGCCAGAGGCTGATCCGGCTGATATACCACCATCTGGGTGTCAGTGGATGGTGGTGCCTGGTAAGTAAGCTGCGACTGCTGGTACGGCTCCGCCTGTACAAGATGGACCTGTCTAGGTTGCTGGTGGGAGCTGGAGCGCTGGGATGAGCTGCTGCTACTGCTCGGATCGCCTCGTGCCTGAAGACGGGGCTGGGAAGCCGTCTGTGCCTCCTGGAGACACATGAGCTGTGTCTTCAGGTCACTCAGAGTCTGTGCCATCTATTTCATTTGCGTGATGCCCTGACACTGCTTCTTCTCAATAATCTCCATCCGGTCCAGCTTCTCGCTGATGATCCCCATGTCTGTGGCTAAACTCTCAGTCTGTGCTGTTGCCGCTGACGAACTTTGACCGGCGTCGACTCGTGCTATCCTCTGAACTGCACGGTATGTGGCTGCTGGCATCCCTGTGTATACAATCTGGTCTGGGACATCATCATGTAGTTCTCGGCCATCTCCTCGTAGATGGCCCAGACCTGATCATGATCCTTGGCGAAATAGGACCCGCCACAAGAAGAATTCACCAAGCTCTGAAGCTCTGGTGTCAGCCCGCTAAAGAAGCTCTGAACTAGGTTCGGCTTCAAAATGTCGTGGTGCGGGCATCTGTCGGTCAGCTCACAGAACCTCTCCCATGCCTCGTGGAATTGCTCGTTGGGGAGCATGGAGAAGTTGCTGATCAGGACTCTAGCTGCGTTCGTCCGCCCGAGTGGATAGTACTTGTGCAAGTACTTGGTGCGGAGCTGCTCCCAGGTGTAGACGAACTTCTCCAAGTGCTTCAGCCAGGTGGCTGCTCTGTCTGCTAAGGAGAAGGGGAAGGTAATCATCCGTATGGTATCCTGGTCCACCTGACGGTCGTAGACTGTGCTGCAGATCATCAAGAACTCCTGAAGGTGGAGATGGGGCTCCTCTGTGGTGAGCCCATGGAACCGGGGGAGAAGCTGCAAAGTGTTCGGGGGGAACTTGAAGTCCCCCACGATGGCTGGATGCACTACCCAGTGATGCATCAAGGTCGATCCGGGGTTGTGTAACTCCTGCATCGGTCTCGGTGGATCTGTTGCGGCTGTTGCGGCTGCGACTGCTGCTGCAGCGGCTGCCGCTGCTGCGGCGGCTGTCGCATGGTCGGGCATCCTCGGCCCATCTCCTGGCTCGCACTGCTCGCGATCTGCTCTCAACTGCTCCATCTCACGCCTCATGTCCAACATGAATGCTCCCTGATCCCTCAACTGCTGCTGAACTGTCTCGAGGGAGGCGATCAGGGTGGAGTTGATCACACCCTGGTCCATAGTGAATGTCTGATCATGCTGGGGACCTCTGGTGCGGTCATCACTGCTGCCGGTCATGGTCTCTGCAAAAGCAAAAGACCCAAACTCAGGTGCCTATAAATCATCTGACTGTCTCTCCTCTGGCATTGGTATCTCGGACTCAGAAGAAGGGAGGTCTAGGGGGAACAGGGTGGAGTCGAACTCGGGTTCGAAGAGAAGGTCTCGGCTCTCGCGAACCAACCTAGATGAGCGGGTAGAAGTGTTGGGAAGCGGTGCAGCTAGAGGTTGCCTAAGAGACCTTCTGCCCATCATCTTGATCTGATGAGTTGTGCGGATGAGATGTGGTAACAACTATGATCACAAGCAAACCCCCAATTCACCAACGCAACGCGAGCTGAAGACCGTAAAGGCTCGGTCAATTATCTTGTCAATTTTATTAGGTGATCAGTCAGTATAACAGAGCGATTACGTGACCTATTGGGTAACCCGATATTTTCTCAACCGACTGTCCCATACAGAAAGAGCCGGTTATCAGTCGAGAAAGATATCGGATATGGCTCTACCTAGTGTGCGGGTCACTCTCTCGTGCAAGCAAACCAGACAAGGAGGGGGTTGCTCTCCCCAAGACAAATTTTAGGTGAATGTCTTTTAGGGTTAATAGAGTAAACCGGTCCCAATTTTATGATTTCTCTTTTTAGGTATTTTTCAATAATAAAAAAAATCGCCTAACGAATTTTTCAGTTCTCTTGGTTATTAAGTCCAAAAATCAGGGGGGAGAAGTCGAAAAAGCCGATGCGCGATGAAATCATGATGCATGCAGAGTAAGAAATGCGTACCTGACTCCAGCAGTCTACATGCAAAATGATCCGCACAGAATTTTAAAGACTGAAAATAAACTACCTAAATGGTGCAGGCGGAAAACCGAGTCCCTAAACAGCAGTGCTACTCGAAAGAACGACTAGTCGATCACCAGCCTCCAATCCAAGAGTCTGGTCTCGGTCCACCTCTCCTCTTCCCGACAAATCGGGTTCAGGAGCAGCGCTTGGTAGGGTGGGTTGCGGCACGTAGGCTCGAAGGAAGTGAGTCAACTAATTTATTAATCTTTTATTATAGGTCCAATTACCGATCTATAGGTGCAGGCAGATATATTAGGGTGCTTGGATCCTATGTATTACGTGACAATCAAGTAGAAAATCCTACGGCTAGGGGCTCGAGAAACCACGAGAAGCCGAATAAGCAGTAAAGAAAACAAAACCGCGAAAAAGCCGCGTAAAAACTAAGGGGTCCCCCGAGCACACCGGTGCTTGGCAAAACAGACCCCAAAAGTGTCTAAGTCTAAGAGAGAGTCATGTCCTTGTATTATTACAACAATTATTCAAATAATAAATCTAATCTACTCTAAACTATTCCTCCCACACTCAGCTACTTCCTCGCGCTCTCCTGCGGCTCCGTGCAGAAGGGAGCCGCCTCCGATCACCACGGTTGCTCCGACTCCTCGAAAGTTGCCGCCTCGGTCCTCAGGCCCTCGCAAGAAAACAGAAAAGTGTGTCAAGCCAGATAAAATAAAAAAGATAAAGCAAATAAAATAAACAGGGATATATGTGCAAAAATGGAAAGAAAATAAACAAGCAAAAACAAAAATAAAAGAAAAGAAAAGAAAATAAAACAAAAATAAAAGAGAAATAAAAAGCCGCGAAAAGCCGCGGACTCAGAAAAAGCCGTGGAAAGCCGCGAAAATAAAAAAACAAAACAAAATGAAATGAAATGAAAAATAAACGGACTATTAAGCCGTGCTCCCTAGCAACGGCGCCATTCTGATGAGCCGCCTGAACGACTAAGGTAAAGTGAATCAATGCGGTCTTTGTGACCTCAGTCACTCGAGACTCAGAGCTCAATCAAGAAAAATTCAGACCACCAAGCAAAGACAAAAATCGATGAAAACTCAAGATAGCGGTCTAGCTATGATATTAACCTGGTATAGCTCCCACGGTCGAACTCAAGGAGCATGGATTGGCCTCGCGGCCTACGAAGTAGTCGAAAAATAAGAAAAATAAAAACAAATTATTTTTTGTGGATTTTTAATATTTTTATATTTTTTTGGAATTTTTAATTATAAAGAAAATAGTAAATCAAGAAAACAAGCAACTATCAACAATTATTTAATTACTCTAAAACGATCAAAAAAATCAAACAAAAATGTTTTTAGATTTTATGAATTTTTTACTGTTTTTGGTTAATTTTTGGTAATTTTCTGTTTTTTATAGAATTTTCTAAAAATGAAAGAAGGCTGAAAAACAATGCTACTGTCCATCCAGGCTTCAAGGGTCAAAATAAAATATAAAATGACCCTAACAAAGCTTGAAAGTATTTTTCATGTAAACTAGAAACAAAAAGGAAAATTCAGAGACTGAGATTATTATTTTTGGAATTTTCTATTAATTATTAGAATTTTTATGAGATTTTCAAAGTTTTTCAATTTTTATATTTTCTATTAATCCAAAAATGACCAAAATTGGTCAGAAAATCAAACAAACCAAAACACACAAAATATGAGTTTTTTAGAATTTTTGGGAAGGTTTTAATATTTTTTGTGATTTTTATATCTGGACAGACAGAAAAAGAGGTGTTTTTGAATTTTTAAAAATAATAAAAAGGCTCCAAAAATTTCCCAAAAATTAATGAAAATTCTACACAGTGGCAGGAGCTACGGTCAAATTTTCACTTAATTTGGAGATGATTTGATATTTTATTTACAACAAATAATAGCCCATAGCCATAGGGACCTATTTGTTATAGAAATATGTTCTGGGGGCCTAAATGCAACAAACACAGAAACCCAGGGGGTCTAGGTGCAAAAAGTCCAAGATCTCACCCGCGGAGCACGTGTCCTGGGCACTCAAGGACCCAAATGCAAATACTTTAAGTTCCTGGACCTATTAGCAACATGTGCTAAAAGTTCAGGGGCTTAAGTGTAAAATGCCCATGATATTCAACACATGCTCAATTAAAAACACTCACAGGGGCATATTTGCAAATATCTAAAAATATCTTTCATTCATGAACAGACAGAATCTACAGGCCACAATATGCAATTTCTCCAAGATATCGCGTGTCGATGCACGTGTCCACAATGTACAGGGGTAGAAATGCAAATATCAGAAACTACAAGGTCCTAAGTGCAAATGTTATAAACAAAAATAAACGCTATAAAATATTTACAGGACTAAACGCTAAAAACTAAAAGACAGAGGGCCTAAGGGAAATTACCCCTTATTATGATCCGAGAGCCAGCGGCGTGGCACGTGTGATATCCAACGGTCGGGAGTGGTGGCGCATCAACGAAGAAGCCTCGGCGGTGATCGGACGGTGACGAGCTCACCACGTATCTGATCGGACGTCTGTGGGCGAGGCTCGCCTCTCCTCTGCAACGGACGATGAAGATGGCGCCACGTGGTGATCGAACGGCGCTAGTGTGGGGCGTCTCTTCGTATCAGAGAACGAACCAGATTAAATCTGGGACTCCAGAGTCGAACGGACGGCGGAGGAGGTTCCTGGAAGAACTCCTCACCGGCGAGCTTCGCCGGAGGACTATGAACGCGTTGGACCTCCTCGCGGGCTCCTGACAGGTGGGAAATGATCGCCAAGGTCTCCCGCATCGGCCAGGCTCCTCCAATGACGTTGGGATGCTCCGAAGAGCTCCAGCGACGACGGTGGAGCGTAAGCTCCTGTGCTGAATGTGGAGGACCTCAGATGGTCCTCCTCAGACCTGTAAAATGGCACAGAACGACTACTGGGTCGAGGGCAAAGTGCCTCGACCCGGTTAGGGGTGAAGCGGGTGGTCGGTGCGTCGGGGCGAATGGTCTCCGACGATGAGACGGTGAAGGAGACCTACTCCCAGTTCCTGTGCAAACTGGGTTGGCTGAAGGGGCGGAGAACGTGCGGAGAAGTGAGACGGAGGTGATGGTCGGGTCAATCGATAAAATGGGGGGATGGTGTGGCCGGAATCGATGGTCGGAGGTGAGAGATGAAATTGGGCGTAACTTGAAATTAGCGAAAGATAAAAGGAACTAGGATTACCAGATGGCTGAGATCGACTGAGGACGAGCTGCTGAAGCTCTAGGTCCTTGCCTTGAGGGCCGTCGATGCCCGAGGCTCGAGCACCACACAAGGGGCGGCGCACGGCGGCGCTAGGTCGCCGGATCGATGACCGGGCACTCTCTCCTCGTTGCAACACCGCCGGTCGCTTGCTGTCACTCGGGCGAAGGTGGTGGACGTCCTGGGAAGGAGAATGCGGAGCCAAAGATGATTGAAATGTGCGGCAGAGCTTAGGTTAAGTATGGCTAGGGGTCCGAGAAGATGGGAGTCGGGTGACTCGATCGGAGCGCGGATCCCCAAAACCCACCCCGGGCGTGGATCTAGATCGATCAGGGAACAAACGGAGCCCGGGGTTTCGAAGTTTGGTGGTTGGATCATGACGCAATAAATAGGAGAAGTCGGGTCGGGCGTGCAGATCCGCGGGGTTGTGGTCCAAGGGGGGAGTTGACCGGGGGGTCAACATACCCCGTGGACCAATCAGAAGCGACCACATCATAAATGGTTTGGAAAATCAATATAAAATAGCAAATGGCCTAATTTGGAAAAAGTTAAAATATGAAAAATGTTTATTTATTTATAAACTATTTTTTGTGATTTTTAATTATTTTTTTGAAATAAAAATTAAGTATTTACAATATAGTATTATATACATAGGTATATACAATATATATTTTTAATTTTTGATTTTTAATTATTTTTTTATACATTTTTATTCCAATTTTATATTTTATTTATTTATTGAATAAAATTTGGAATATTTTAGTATTTTTATTTTATTTTTTATTAATTATTTACAAGGGGTGAGTAAATAGGTTTATTTATATACATATATGGTATATATACAATAAAGGAAATTGATTTTATTTTTATACCTTTTTATTTTATTTTTATTTTTGTAATTTTTATTTTATTTATTTACATTATGGAATATAGAATATGTACAATTTTTATGGGATTTTTATTTATTTATTTATAGGGATAAATAAATAAGTATGTGGTCTTATGTACAAGATGAATATATACAAGGAAGTGTATTTTTATTTTCTTTTTAATTTTTCTCATTTTTATTTTAATTTAATATTTAAAAATATATACATTTAAATACAACCCACTTTTATTTTTGTTTTGGTGGAAAATATTTTTATTTATTTCTAGGTATATTTACACACATGAGCTCCCTTATCTTCTCCACTTGGGTTTTTATGCGGTTAGGCCCATGCTGAGCCCTCCCTTGGGATTAGGTTGCTCAGTATTTATTCTAAATATCTCCCTCTTTTTCTTTTATCTCTTTATTCTTTATTTATACACAAAAACGTGCTAATTATTCACTTTTACACAATGCATGCTTTTTGATAATTAGTGATATTTACAAGGATATACATGTGTTTTGCATAGGTTTTGTAGCTAAAATAAAATAATAAAGAGTGATGAATGGGTATTCATCATACCCGAGTACCCTCCCTCTTCTTGGCGGGTCTGCGTGGATTACAAACGACTCAACCAGGCCACCAAGAAGGATCATTTCCCCCTGCCTTTTATAGATCAGATCATCGAGAGAATGGCAGGGAAGAGCCATTACTGTTTTCTGGATGGGTACTCCGACTACAATCAGGTGGCCATCGCTCCCGAGGACCAGGACAAGACTACCTTCACCTATCCATTCGGCACATATGCTTTCAGACGCATGCCATTCGGGCAATGCAACGCCCCTGCGACTTTTCAGAGATGCATGTTGTCTATCTTTTCGGACATGGTGGGGGAGTGATTGGAGGTCTTCATGGATGATTTCTCGGTTTACGACGACGGATTTGACTCCTATCTTGACTGCCTAGACCGAGTCCTTTAGCGATACATTGAGGTTCACCTTGTGCTGTCTTGGGAGAAGAGTCACTTCATGGTGACTCAAGGGACGGTGCTTGGCCATATCATCTCCAACAGGGGCATGGAGGTTGATCCAGCCAAGGTAGATGTCATTAGAAAACTCGCACCGCCGTCCAACTTACGGCAGTTACGGTCTTTTCTGGGGCACGTCGGTTTCTACCGACGCTTCATTCATGATTTCAGTAGGATTGCCCGACCGTTGACTGATCTGCTGACGAAAGACACCGAGTTCCCTGTTGATGACAAGTGTCTTTCGTCGTTCGAGACTCTCAAGAGATGTGTTGTTGAGGCTCCTGTCCTTCAGCTGCCTGATTGGTCTTTCCCATTCGAGATCATGACGGATGCCTCCGATTTTGTCGTAGGGGCCGTGCTGGGACAGAGGAGGGATGGAATCCCATTTGCCATTCACTACGCTAGCCGTACATTGGATGCCGTGTAGCGGAACTACACAGTCACTGAGAAGGAGAAGCTAGCCGTAGTTTTTGCCCTAGATAAGTTCAGATCTTACATCATCGGATCTAGAGTGACCATATACACCGATCATACCGCCATCAGGTACCTCATGGCAAAGAAGGATGCCAAAGCCAGATTGACCAGATGGATCCTTCTACTCCAGGAGTTTGACATAGAGATTAAGGATAAGTCTGGAGTCAAGAATGTGGTGGCGGATCATCTCTCCCGATTAGAGCATCTTGAGGATTCTGAGCAGAATGAGCCTATATGTGAGACCTTCCCAGATGAGGCGATCCTTGCTATCGCCTCTCTCCCGTGGTATGCCGATATTGTGAACTTTCTTGTTGCTAAGAAAGTCCCACAAGATTGGCCCAGGCAGAGGCTTGAGACCTTCCTCGCGAAGGCCAAGTCCTACCATCGGGAGGATCCCATCCTTTACCATGAAGGAGGGGATAGCGTCTGGTGTAGGTGCATTCCTTAGGAGGAGCACCATAGCGTCCTCACTTACTGCCACAAGCTTGAGGCAAGAGGACAACACTCTGGGAGGAGAACGACACAGAAAGTGCTCCAATCCGGCCTATGGTGGCCTACTCTCTTCAAGGACTCTGATGAGTTCGTGAAGAGGTGTACTGACTGTCAGAGGATGGGCACTTGTGGACAGCGTGATATGATGCCGATGCAGCCCATTCACTTCTGTGAGGTTTTTGACGCATGGGGCATCGATTTCATGGGTCCATTCCCTAAGAGTCAGGGATTCGAGTACATTCTGTTGGCCGTGGATTATGTTAGTCGTTGGGTTGAGTTATCCCCTCCCGAACCGCAGATGCTAGGACTGTTTGTAGATTTTTGAGGAAGCATATCATTTCACGGTTCGGGGTACCTCGAGTGTTGATATCTGACGGGGGGCTCATTTCGGCAACGACCAGGTGAAGGACCTTGCTAGCGAGTTCGGCATAGACCATCGAGTTGCCACTCCATACCATCCTCAGACGAATGGTCTCGCCGAAGTGTCGAACAGGGAGATCAAGACTATATTGAAGAAAGTCGTCTACCCTAACCGAAAGGATTGGTCACAGCTTTTGGACTCGGTCTTGTGGTCATATAGGACGTCTTTCAAGACACCTTTGGGCACATCTCCCTTTCGCCTCGTTTATGGCAAGCCGTGCCATTTACCTGTTGAGATGAGACATAGGTCACTTTGGGCTGTCACTGATATACTTTTGGATCCAGATAGTGTAGGAGATCAGAGGAGGGCAGAGTTAGCCACCTTGGAGGAGCTTCGTGATACCTCCTTCTCAAACAGCCTACAGTACAAGGAGAGAGTGAAGGAGTGGCATGATTCTCATATCAACCACAAGCATTTTGAGCCAGAACAGAGAGTATGGTTGTTTGATGCTAGGCTTCGTCTATTTCCAGGGAAGCTACAGGGCAAATGGAAGGGACCGTATTTGGTGAGAAAGGTACACGACAATGGGAGTATTAACATATCTGAGTTGTCTTCTGAGAGTACCTTTCGAGTGAACGGCCAGCGGCTCAAGCCATATCTAGATCATGAGCCGCGGGTCGTTGATGTTGCCCTATTCACTTTGCGTGAGATGTGGTCTCTTGACTCACATCTATTGCATCTCACGCCTGATTATCAATGTTCTTCCGACTTGTATAGATCCAGTTGTCCATATCATTCCATTCTTTAGTACCACATCCCGTCTTTCATCTTATGATTATGCTATACTGAGGGTGTGCTTTACCCTAAGTATAGGGGGGATGTAGGACTCTCGGGTATTCTTTTGATTCATTGCTACCCCTGTTTTTGCTGCCTATACTTAGGGATATTTTACCCTAAGTATGGGGGGATAGACCCTGTACATTCTCCACTCGGTTTTCCCTTTGTGTACAGCCTGCTATACTTAGGATTATTTGATCCTAAGTATAGGGGGAAATGCTGAGGTCCTCTTGATTTTCTATTCTTTGATTCGTCTTTGTATATAGCCTTCCTTTTCACTTCCCTATACTAAGCACGAGTTATGTCTTCTTCATCGCTCTTGACTCTGAGGACATTGTTCGAGCTAAGTATAGGGGGGTGCGTATATATTCCATATATACTTTAGCCATAACTCGTACTTTGTGTGAGTGTGTTAATAAATAAAAATGGCTAAAAACCCTAAAATCCATAAAAATTAAAAATTTTCTATGTAAGTAATCATTCTTTTATTTGCACATACATAGCTATTGTACAAATTATTTTTGTAAAAATGTTTTCTAAAACTTCTTGTGTAAAGATTGTGTAAATATATGCATATCAAAACTATGTATATAGTACAAAATTTTTCCAAAATGTTTTGAAAATCAAAAGTTTGCAAAAACCATGTGTAAACTTGTGCAAATATTTTGCAAAACTTGCATTCATGCATACATCCATGGTTTCAAAACATTTTTCAAAAATTTTGCACATGTATAAATATTGTGTAAATAGCATCCTTGTATATATTTGTATAGTTTTTCCTGGATTATAGTTGACATTTAAACTAGCCTGGAATTAAATTTTGAAATGGAGCTTGATTAAGATCTTAATCCACCTAATCATAAGAGGAACCTTACAAGGCTTAGGGTTAAGGCTTTTCAGGTCCATGGCGACTTAATTCTTTGAGTCCACTAGGATATGATCACATGTCATCTCAATGAGCCTAAGTAGAGCACTTAACAACACACATATGACTCATATAGACAATGGCTTGACTTGGACCCGCACTTTACACCGAGCTCTCTACGGATGAGGTGGTGAGGAGGCAATCTTCCTTGACTTGGGGTAGCATATGAGGGTAGTACTTCTAGGCGAAACCTGTCTTCTTCTTTTAGTGAAGGAAGTGCGTCTCAACTTGGTCTGGTTGCCATGATGTCTAACGACAGGAGTTGTGGGTTGCAATAATGCTTCAAAAGAGGGATAGTCTACTGGCTCAAGAGGAAAAACTCCTTATGTACATATGCTGCACCTTGTAAATATGTTGTATAGATGCACTTGAAAAAAATGCAAAAAGAAAATAACTCCAAAAAAGTGGTGGGTCTGATAGAAAATGATAATCCCACCGGAGTATGTATATAGTGCAAATAAGCAAAGCTTGAGACTCATGTTCCATCTTATGTAGCTTGCAGCAGGGAGACTTAGCTACACTGGTTGAGCTCCCAAGGATACATGGCTACACTAGCCATGGTCCATTCTCTTCTTCCCCCTCTTCTTGAGCTGGTTGAACTTGAACTTAGAAGGGAATACCCCGCTCCTCGAGGAAAGAGTGGCCAGACTAGGGTCATAGAGTTACCTTGTTGGGGAGGGTTGTCGAGTTGCTACTTCTGAGGTGGAGAGCTATACCTCACTTACACTGTACAAGGAAAGATTCATAGTCTTCAGGGTTTGTGTATGTAGACTTGTTCTGATCTGGATTGTTGAGGAGTCTTGACTATAGATTAGTGGATCTTAGAGGCTGTTGAGTTTTAAACTTAAGTCCAAATAAGGTTCCGACACATTAATAATCCAAAGATCTGATCGAGCTCCATATTTCAATTTAATGAAGGCAAGTTTAATATCCAGCATTAATCCTTGCATTTTCTCCTCTTTTTCTTTTTCTTTTTCTTTTTTTCACTTCTTTTTCAAATAAGTGTTTGCTAAGGGACTAGCAAAGTTAAGTATAGGGGGGTGATGAATACCCATTCATCACTCTTTATTCTTTTATTTTAGCTACAAAACCTATGCAAAACACATGTATATTCCTGTAAATAACAATAATTGTCAAATAGCATGCATTGTGTAAATATGCATTATTAGCATGTTTTTGTGCATGAATAAAAGAATAAAGAAATAAAAGAAAAAGAGGGAGATATTTAGAATAAATATTGAGCGACCTAATCCCAAGGGAGGGCTCAGCATGGGCCTGACCGCAAAAAGAACCCAAGTAGAGAGAGATAGGGAAGCTCATGTGTGTAAATATACCTGTAAATAAATAAAATAAAAATCATAAAAATAAAAATAAAATAAAAAGAAAGAAAAATAAAAATCAAAATCAACATTGTATATATATACCATGTACATAGATGTATATAACTATTTATTTAACCCTTGTAAATAATTAATAAAAATAAAATAAAAATACCTTATTATTCCAAATTTTATTCTATAAATAAATAAAATATAAAATTGGAATAAATTGTACAAAAATAAATAATTAAAAATCATAAATTAAAAATGTATATTGTATATACCTATATATAATAATACTATTTTGTAAATACATTATTTATATTTCAAAAAAATAAATAAAAATCACTAAAAAATAGTTTAAAAATAAATAAATATTTTTCATGTTTTAACTTTTTTGAAATTAAGTCATTTGCTATTTTTCTATTTAATTTACAAACATTTAATAATCGGATGCCTGTGATTGGTCCACGGGGGATTGTTGACCCCCGGTCAACTCTCCCCCCTGGACCGGTCCACGCGGATCTGTGCCATCGACCCGACTTCGCCCATTTATCTAAACCAGATCCGAGCCCCAAATAACTAAACCCCGGGTCCTAATCCTTCCTGATACATCCGAGATCCACGCCCGGGGATCTACATAGGGATCCGTGCTCCGAATTCCTCGCCCGACCCTCATCTAGCCGGACCCCTAGTCGTATATAACTCCAGCTCCACCGCACGATTCAGCTCCATCTTTGGCCTCGTCTTCCATTCCCAGGAGCTCCATTCTCTACCCTAGAGTGACAGCTATCGGAGAGGACTGTTGCAGCGAGGAGGGAAGGTCCTAGTCACTGATCCGGCGAGCTTCTTGCCGCCGTGCACCACCCAGAGCAGCGCTCGAGCCTCGGGCCTCCGACAACCCTCGAGGCGACGAGAAGAGCTACTTCAGCTCATCCCCAGTCGATCCCCCGCATCAGGTAGCCTTGATTCTTCCTATATTTCTCGAATTTCTAATTATCCCCAAATCGCTCCGCCGCCATCGTCCATCGATTACGCCCGCTCCGTTCATCATTTCATTCATCTGACCCGACAATCATACTCATGAGAACCCTCTCCATCTTCTTCGCCCACTCGCCCACATTGGCTCGCCACGGAGCCAAGGCTTGACCTCCCTCGCCGTCGCCTCGCCGGAGGTCCACGCCGTGCCTCATCCAATCACCTTCGCCACCTCTAACCGGGTCGAGGTAGTTTGCCCTCGACCCAGGATTCCTCTAGTGCTACTTTGCAGGTCAAAGGGGCCTCATCTGGAGGTCCGACGTTCGAGCACAGAGGCCCAGCTCCGCCTGCCTCGCTGGAGCTCCTCGGAGCTTCCCGGCATCATCGGAGGAGCCCACCATCTGCGGGAGGCCGTGATGAGTCCATTCCACATCTTTGCATCCCCCGAGGAGGTCCGCGCACCCGTGATGCTCCGGCGAAGTTCGCCGGAGCCTTGTTCTTCGAGGATCCTCCGCAACTGTTGGATCGGCACGATGCTCCAGACGTGCTCTCAACTGTCCATCTGAGGAGTTGCACCGACCGTCGATCCTTCTAGGGCTTGATTCCAGTCGTCAGATCAAGTGAGAGGGAGCCCTTTATCCAGACGCCGTCCGATCAACCACGTGGACACCCCTCAGCCATCAGATCCGAGCCAGAGCCCTTCACTGAGAGGAGCAGCGCCCCGCAGCCGTTGGATATCACACGTGGCGCACCTCCAGCCCTCGGATAATAAGGGGTAAATTCCACTTAGGCCCCCTCATGTTTTGCTTTTATTGATTAGTCCTGTAATTAGTTTAAGTAGTTGTTTTTATTTTGTAAAAATTGCACTTAGGACCTGGACCTTTATTGTATTTGCATTTTAATCCTTGTTTGTGATAGACACGTGCATCGTCACGTGGTTTATGGTGAATTTGCATTATCTGGGCTTGTAGATTCTGCTTGTTACTTAATGAAATATAGTTTTTGATATTTGCATCCATACCCCTGTACGTGGTTGTATTCGATATGTGTTGAATTATTTGGGTTATTTGCAACTTGTACCCTGGGCTTTTAGCACATGTTGCTAATAAGCCCTGGGAACTAACTTTTATTGCATTTCAGTCCCTCTGTGCCCAGACCACGTGCAGCGCGTGTGGGGACTTGGATAAATTGCATGAGGGACCCCCCAGCTTCTGGATTTGTTACTTTTTAGACCCTGGACTATATTTTTATTGCAAACAGGTCCCTGTGCACTGTGGGCTTTTGTTTGATTTAAATAAAATATCAACTTTGACCCAAATATGTGAAAATTGGACACGTGGCTCCTGCCACTGTGTAGAATTTTCACCAATTTTTGGGTACATTTTTTAGCCTTTTTATTATTTTTAAAAATTCAAAAACAACCATTTTTGCCTCTGTCCAGATTGAAAATTCATAAAAAATATTAAAACCCTTTCAAAAATTATAAAAAAACCAGTTTTGTTTATTTTTATGTGTTTGATTTTCTATCCATTTTTGGTTATTTTTGGATTTATAAAAACCACAAAAATTAAAAAACCCTCAAAACCCCATAAAAATTCTAAAAAATCATAAAAAATTCAAAAATTCATAAACTTTTCTTATGAATTTTCCTTTTTGTTTATACTTTCCATGAAAAATACCTCCAAGCTCTTTTAGGACCATTTTATATTTTAAATTAGTCCTCCAAGCCTGACTGGACAGTTTGCCTTTATTTCTGCCTTCTTTTATTTTTAGAAAATTCTTTAAAAATTATAAAATTCTCAAAAATTCACCAAAAATAGTAAAAAAATCCATAAAATATAAAAATAATTTTGTTTGAATTTTTGGACTATTTTTTAGCATTTAAATAATTGGTTAAAGTTGCTTGTTTTTGTTGCTTTATTATTTTCCTTCATAATTAAAAATCCAAAAAAATATAAAAATATTAAAAACCACCAAAAAATATTTGTTTTCTTTTCTTTTCTTTTTCGACTACTTCGTAGGCCGCGAGGCCAACTCGTGCTCCCTGAGTCCGACCCTGGGTGCTACACCAGGCTAATCTCATATCCAGGGTCACTATTTGTTTTTCTCTGATTTTGTATCTCTGTTTGGTGGTCTGTTCCTTCTTTTTCTTGTTGACTGAGATATCTCCGAGATCCGGGTCGCAACGACCCTAGTTCTATGTTATTCACCCGAGTCTCGGTCATTTTTCGGCTCATCAGGTACCTCCATTCCATCTAATGCTTCCTCCACCGTCCCTCGATCCATGCCACCACCTGCATTCCTCCCTAGTTCCCCTCCACTCAGACCTTGCGCATGCCGTAGCCCAGCAAGATACTCATCCCCAGTACCTCTGCCCGCTTAGCACCTCTACCCTCTGTTTTAGAGCTAACCCCTTGCAGGTACAGCTCCGTCCTGCGCCTCTGCCACTCGCCAGTAGCTTGGCCGTTGTTGCTCCGCTCCGAGCGCCGTGACTGCCACGCCCCACCCACCGCGTGCGGCTGTTCCGCCTGCCACGACATCCACCTCCGCTTCGACCGACCTTGCCAACCACTGTCATCGCTTGCCCACCGCCTCCGCCCGACGCTACGACCAAGCTCCTTGTCATCTGAGCCATTAGATCGAGCTATAGACCTTGATCAAACAGTCGGAAGCTCGCTACGTCTCCTCCAGTCCGGGCCTAGGCCCAAGCCTAGAGGCTTGGGCTCTCCGAGCCACCTTGGTCCGAGCCTCTCGTCCGTCGACTGAGCCTCTGGTTCGGGGCCCCGAACCTCAGCCCAGTGCCCGAACCACAGGTTCGGGTTCCTGAGCCTCCGCCTCGGTCGCCCGAACCTCCAACCACCGCCATGTGTCGCCCCGACCGCCCGAACCTCTGCCCCGTGCCCGAGCCTCCAGAGGCACGTGCGAGGCACGCGCATTAGAGGCAAATTGCAGTCGTACCCTCAAAAGTCTCAGAAATTGCAGATATATCCTGCCAAGATAAATTATAGAAATGATCCTCAAACTTCTCGAAATAATAGATAAGTCCCTACAGGGACCATTTTGAAAGAAAAACTTTATTTTTATTTACATTTTAGTCCCTGTAAATTCATTCTAGCATATCTTTCTCATACGAACTTCGCTTTTAGCATATAATATGTCATTTTTAAGCTCTTTTCATGCTCTACCACTTAGCATAATTTGTGGACAGATCTGAGGTAGTCTATTGATAATTATTATTTGAGGATCTCTATTGACATATGTAGGCTAATTTTGACATATTTATACGTGAGAAATTAACGATATCTTTTGCAGGAATTCAGATGAGGATTTCAATTTGATTAACTTTTTGTGATCTTTATTGATTATTCTCAATAGTTTAATTTTCACAAGGGATTAATTTAGATTTATTCCTTTAAGATTATTGTTGACTATTCGAGGAATTGAATCACAGAAATTTGGAGGCCAGATATTTTGCTTCAAATTATTCTGGGTATCAATTGAAGCATTGAGTCAGTTTGAGTATCTCTTGAGTTCAATACATTTTTATTTGTGATTAGTTTTGCAGAATTATAGATCATATTATTTGGGGATTTAATACGTTTAAAATCATAGATCGCGAGCATAATCTTCTCTGTTTATTTTCTCTGCATCGCATCTTCATTACTGCATTGTATTATATTTTCCCAACACGGAAATTAACCAAATATTAATTAATTAATTAATTTAATTTAAAATCATGCGACTAAAAATCATTGTTTCCTGTGTTCGACCTTGGTAGACTTGTCAAGTAAAAATAATCCACAACATTCAAAGATTGTGGTTTTTGCTGAACCGAATTTGCCCCCTATACTACGAGATTCTCTTATTATTAAAGAGGCAAATTTAGCAACCATCACTCGGCAATGGCACCATTTGATAACTGAGATCTGCAGAGGGTCTAGAAATCTCACAAGGCGAGAGATCTAGTCGATGCGTTGACCACTAAACAAACATCAATCAATTAACTGATAACCCACAATAATTAATTAAGCAATAAAAGATAAAAAAATTTGGAGTTAAAATTTATTATAACTCTACAACAAAGGTGTATAGGCGTAAGTACATGTAGAGGTCGAACACAGGGAGCAAATTGTAGAAGGAGGCAAAAAGAATGCTCAAAAAGTTGTATTTTATCTCTTGTCCATGTTATTATTTTTGTGGGTTTTTAATTTATAATTTTTATTTTCTTTTTAGTTTTATATTTTTTAATTTGCTTTTTATATTTTCTAATTTTTATATTTCTTTTCATTTAAACAAATACGATATATATATGTATGTAAACATATATGTGTATATATACAACATAAGGTATATATAGATACTATATATATATAACTATGCAAAAATAGGCAAAATAAATTAAATATAATATTTTTGTGATTTTTATATTTTCTTAATTTTTTATTATTTTTCTAGGATTTTTGTTAATTTTTATGTATTTTTAAAGTCAAAAAATATCCCAAATAAGGGATTAATTAATAATTCGAAATTAATTTGGATTTTCAAAATATCAAATAAGTTCAAAAATTATCCAAATCAATTTTAATTTATAAATATTTGTATAAATAGAATTATAAAATCTAAAAACATATTTTTGGATTTTTAAAGGATTTTTTTAATTTTTATGAAGGTTTTGGGGGAGTTCGATTTTTAGGCCTTTTGTTTTTCCATTTTTTGTGATTTTTGGTATGTAAATAAAATAGGATAAAATATACTATACATATTTTTTTTTAATTTTTAGAGACTTTTATATTTTTTGGTATTTTATAAGTTAAACAATACAAAAATAGGCTCCATTTCATTTTTAATAAATAAATTAAATGCAAAAATGCCAAATAAAAATAACAGCGTGAAAGTATAAGATGGAACATTTAATCCTATTTTTGTGGATTTTTAGGAGGACATTGGTTATATTTAATAAATAGATGAAAACCGTAAAAATATGTCCTATCAGGGGCATTTTTGCAAATAGAATAAACTATAGGGGGCTCAGTGAAAAGATACCAAAAATATATAACGTCATTTTTATTTTATTGGATTATTTAATAAATATAGAAAAACCATGGGTTACATTGCAATTTACCCCAGCTCACGTGGGACGACACGTGACTCTGCTTGAGAAGGACCAAAATGTAAATAAATTAAAGTCCAGAGGCCTTTCAGCAAATTTTACAAAAATATACAACATTATCCAAAGTTTATTGGACTGAATATAAATACAAAAGGTCACAGGGGTATCACTACAATTTTGCCTCCTCACGTGGGACGGCACGTGAGGTCACGTAGAATGGACCCAAATGTAAATAGCAAAACTACAGGGGTCTTTTTACAACATTTCCAATTTATTTAACACTTCATAGTTTATCTGCATAATCAAATAGTAAATATAAAAACAAACGAGGCATGTATGCAATTTACCCCTTTATTGCGGGCGAGCGAACGATTGGATGGACTTCACTTGACATGTGTCAGTGCGCAGACGGGCGATGGCACTTCGCCCTTGCACGACCTGGATTAGATCAGCAGGGCTGATCTGACGGTGAAGGCGAGCTCGATCCAACGGCGTATGGAAGACCTGGCATCTACATATGATTCGGCGGCAGAGGAGCACAGTTTAAGAATATGGAAGAATCCTCGCCCGGGCAAGGTTCCCTCGATCAGATCTCGCTTCTCCGACGTTCATTGAAGATCCAAGATGGCCTAAAAGCTTCCTGTAGAGGTCCTCTAGTGGCTAGAGGTAGCAAAATGCACTGGCGTTCGCCGGTGATCCTCCGCGAGCTCGATGAAGGAATGGGCGCCCAGGTGCCTTGCTTGTCTTCAAAAATAAACCCGAAGTGGGTCCTTTGGCCCTCCAGATCTGCACAACGAACACACAACAACACCAGGGAGGTCTGGGGGACTTATTGGTCGGAATGGGTGGATACGAAGATGCCTGGTATGTAGGGAAATGGAAGATGAAGAATTGGGGACGATTTGGCAAGTCGGAGAAACACATGAGGCTCGACAGAGGGTTCGCTACGGCAAACTACGAATTGGCCTAATTACGCTAAAACGCTACTCTAAGAACTATGCTAATGACAGAATCAAATGCATGAATAAAAATTTAACTAAGATGGGGAAATAGAGTAGCTCGTACCTGGCCGAATGGCCAAGGAGCATTGGTCACGGGCGACGGCGGCCTTGGGTGCACCTCCCTCCTCCGCGAGCTTCCATCCACCCCAGGGGACCTCCATCTATAACGTGGATGCATGCTAGGCCAAGATGGTGGCGCTTTAGGACTCAGAAAGTGACCGAAAATCATGGAGGAAGAGGAGGTTTTACCTATAACACATTGTGGCACCTTATTTTGACCGGCCTAATAAAAGAATTTTAAGTTATATACAACGGATCAAATGCTAGGGCGTGAATCATGATTGATGGGGGGCCATTTTCTCTGAAGGAAGTGATCATGTTTGATCGATAGATCATGCCAGAAGTCGGCATGAAAATGGGGGAGAAGACAGTTCTGACAGAAGTCAGAGACTGAGGGGACAATTGACCAAGGGTCAACTGTCAAGGCGCAACCATTGGGCCATGTCAGCCCGCTACAAAGACAAAACAACGGATTTTATTAAAGAGTAATTAATTAAAAATAATAATGATTTTATTATTTTTAGAGTATAAAATTAAAATGTTTATTATTTAATGTAGTATTTTAATGTGATTTTTATTTATTTTGACTTTATTTATTAGTAGTTAATTTTTAATAGTGTATTTATAGGTATATTTGCCTATATTTTGGCTATTTTATTTTTATTTTGTGTATTTTATTTTATTATTTTATTATTTTAATTTATATATTTACAAATTATTTTTTGGTGTATAAATAAATTTTTATTTTATTTTTATGATGTTATTTGTACACTTAAATAAATAGATATGTATATTATGTAGGTATATTGATAGGTATTTTACCTATATTTTATATACATCTTTTTATTTTAATGTATTTTATTGGATTTTATTTTGGTTTTATATTTTTAATACAATATAGATAGTATTTATAATTTTATAAAAATATAAATAAAGAATAAAAGAATGAAATCCACTTTTATTTTTGGGATTTTTACCTGGTAGACCCTATAATCTTTGTCAATTACCTCTATGACCTTTGAAACAACCTAATTCCTCCCTCAACCCCATAAACTTGCTCCGTCTTACCCAACAACCCCTACCGTCAGTTTTAACTTTATTTGAGTCAGTTACTTGGGTTATTCTTGAGTTAATCTAACTAATGGAAATCCAATGGTGGATATTTCATCCCCTTGTTCTTTCCATAGGTCAGAGAGGAGGTTGCCAGTGAGGTCAAGGGCCGAGGGCTGGGCATCGACAAGGTTGCCAGGGGCGAGTGTGAGCGGTAGGGCTCGGGGCTCTTGCTTGGGACGGTGGCGGGGCTTGGAACAGGGGTGGGGGCTAGGGCGGCAGGGCTCATGCGTCAGGGAGAATGGGATAGGGGCTAGGGATCAGGGGCGATGGGTGGGGACGTGGCATGGCTGGGGATGCTCGGGGCAGAGGACGGAGGGCTTGGAGCTCTAGCCGGGGAGGGGGTGCAGAGGGATCCAACTAGGGTTTGGGGAGGGGGCAGAGGGAAGAGGCTCAAAGCTTTGGTCGGGGGGGGGGGGGGGGGAGGGTTGTAGAGGGCTCGGGGCGGAGAGGATATGTCCGAAGGTGACATGCGGGGGCGGGGCATGGCATCAGCGGCAGTGAAGCGGGCTCGTGGCGGAGAGGCTATGTTGGAGGGCGACGGGCGGGGCATGGCATCAACGATGGTGCAACGGGCTCGTGGCGGAGAGGATATGTTGGAGGGCATCAGCGATGGGCGGGGTGGGGGGGGGTCTTCTCCGCCAAAGCTGGAGGGTTGGCGCGGGGGTCGGGAGAGGCCGACGGAGTGTGGGCAGGGGGAGGTTGAGCGGTTGTCCAAGAGGAGGTGGTCGGGCTTAGGTGGGGTCGAGGGAGATCGAGATCGGCCTCGGCTGTTGAGGAGGAGGTGGAGGAGGTGGTGGAGGGGGATGGAGCGGCATACATAGAGGAGGCGGCAGGGGTCGGAGAGGAGGAGAGAGAGGGCGACGAATGTCGAGGAGGTGGGTGGTTGCTGGGAGTGGCACTCAATGTAATTTTGATAAACAAAATGGGTATAATGTAAAGTAACGTAACAGAATCTGGTTAGTTTTAACAGGTAAATGGATGGAACCATAGGGTCTGTAGGGTAAGGGTTAGCAAGTTTACGGGGTTGAGGGTGGAATTATGATGTTTCAAAGGTCGTGGAGGTAATTGACAAAGATTATAAGGTCTGCCGGGTAAAAATCCCTTTATTTATATACAAGTAATAACATAGGTATTTTGCCTATGTTTTTCACATAGACTTATTTTATTTTATTTTATTTTTGGATTTATTAATTTTAATATGTACATATGTTATTAATAATAATTACAAAATTATAAAAATAAAAAATTTAAAAATAATGAAGGATGAATAAATTGAATACTTTAATCGGGTATACTATACAATGAGGATCCAAAAACCTAATTTCTACCCAGTAACTCCAAAAAATATGAAACCACCTCCATTAAATAGCTTGTGAAAGGTTATATACAATTAGAGGTGATTTGATATGTTTTGAGTTTTATTTGAAAGATATGGGTCTGTAAAGTTGGGATTTTGCCTTTTTATTTTGTGTATAAAATGAACACCCTCAATTTTGTATTTTTATTTACATTATTATCTACAACTTTCATGTTCAAAGTTTCTTCATTTGATGAATAAATAATAAAGAACAAAACACGTGTCAAAAAATGAATACATGGTATGTTTATTGTATTCTTGACCCTTATCTTCCCCTGCTTTATTCCTCGTCGATCAACTCAATTCTTGACTTGGTCTTGGGGTTTAGGGTCATAAAATACTTTCGATATTTTATTCCTTTTCTTTTCTTCTCTTTATTCTATAATTTTGGCATTAAAAACCGTATTATTTACATAGTAAATGCAATAAATCATTAATGATATTTTGTACAAATTAATACTATTTACATGCATTAGCTAGGGTTTTTAATGCCAAAATGATAGAATAAAGGTGATGAAATGGAGATTCATCATTCGACCAAACGCTTGCCTTCCTTTGGCTTGACTAATGCGTGCACGAATTATACTCACAGATTCTTCTTAATAACATCAAACAAGGAATATTCACAAGGATACTACTTTGGTAGCTTGTTCTGAATACAAACAAATTTAATGAAATTAATTAATTTTAAACGATTATAACTTGATACACACACACACAAATGAATGTCCCACATGATTTCATCAAAGTTTGTTGTGAATGACTATGAATCAAGCTATCTTAAAAAACATAACTTGATGCAAATGAACTTTATTCAAAAAAAATCTTGATCATTATAACCAAGCCAAAAAAATACAAGCCTTGAATCTTGATGGTATATGGCTACTTTAGTGTATAATAAACATTGTTAACAATCACAACATAACTATTAAATACAATTCACTGATCATTTAAAAATAAAAAAATAAATGGATTGATGACCGATCCTGACCTCTCTGACCTTATATATATATATATATATATATAGAGAGAGAGAGAGAGAGAGAGAGAGAGAGAGGATCGATCCTGTGAGATGGGGCTTTTGAGAGATGGTGAGATGGGTAATCTCAACCACTCATTTTACCATCATTCACGACATGAAACCTTGGGAGATACAGATCACCACATATTACCATGGTGTCATTCAAAAATCAACTTAATTTGAGGCATATATCCATCCATCAAAACTATTGAATTCAATTATAATAGAATTGCTGAAATCGACCAATCAAGATGGACATGCCAAGAGTTTTTTTACATGAAATTTAAAACACACATTCCACTCATTATTCTATCTAAAACCCCAAAGTATCATGTCAGAAATGATGGTAAATTGAGTGATTGAGATTACCCATCTCATCATCTCACAAAATCCCCATCTCACATGATCGCTCATATATGTATATATAACACAACAACCCAAAATGGCATTGAAACCCCCCTTCCTTTAAAAAGTCAACAAAAAATCCATTCACGCCAATTCTGATTGAGTTGGGTTTTGATTTTTCTTGTTAAGAAAAAAACATCGCAAGATGGAAGATTTGAATTTGTCAAAATTATACTATTTGAACTATGACTTCCGTCATCAAAACCGTAACATGATCCACCTTTATTGATTTATTTACTTCAACAATAATATATAGCCAACATTATTTATAGAGAAATGGAATCAACATAACTATTATACATCATCAACCATCAGAAAACAAAACTATCCTTAACCATCATTTTGTTTTGTGATGAATGGCAACATAAGATTTACAAAAAAAAGACTTAAACTCCTAGTGACTCAACGTAAATAATGGCTCTGATAAATAAACCCTAATGATATTTATGTTGAGACATTAGGAGTGAAATCCAAAATGCAGAGGCATACATTGATTCATGATCGCTAACCTTCTTTTCTTCGATTATTGTCCTCCAAGAGGGTAATGGAAATCATCAATACAATGAGAGAGAAAACTTCCCTTATCTCTCTCTATTTTGGCTCAATCTCTCCAATTGGGAAGAAGGAAACTTAGTATCCCTTTTGCCTCGTGGGGATCATAACCTCCACCATTTACTATTAGTGGTATATAATTTGCATTTTCGCCCATCAAAGATTGCACTACATCAAAATATCTACAAAATATTGTTTCATACATTAACTAATATCCATAACTCACTTTATTTTTATCCATGTATGATCACTTGATTTAGGTTTTACTATGATAACATTAATCTTATATTAATACGTGGACCAAAATTCCAACACTTATTACTCTTCTGGAATAAAACTCATTCTCAACCAAATCCCACACCATCTTCAACACCATCTCACTTCTCTCTTCCTTCTCTTGTATCCCTGACACCTCCGACCTTGCATGGTGGCAAGAACATCTGCTTCAGTCCTTCATTATGCTGGAGCGCCATTCACCTTTCCATCATCATCATGAGCCGAGCTTCAAGATCTAGCTTCGAGCTCATCAGTAGGATCTCGCAGCTAGACTACCTCGTTTCTTCTGACATCAAGAAGCCACCGTGTTTCGAGGTATATTCAAACATCGACATGACCAAATCATTGTAGCTGGAGCTTCTCTTGCCACACACTTGACCAAGTCGCACAACTTCGAAGCTTATCACCTCAGCATAGCTCGAGCCTCTCCGCACTCCATCGTCGACTAAAGATTTAATGTCGTCAGCGAAGTCTTGAGTGTTCGGTCAATCACCATCAACATACAGTAGCACCTCCTCCATCCATGGGTGGAGGGAAAGGAGGGATGGGAAGGGACCATGCCCCCCTCTCCCTAAGAAATTCAAATAGAATGTTTGTGTTTCTCCAAATCATAGATTCAAAATTTACCAAAAATCGATTGTTTTTCATTCAAATTTTATTTTCAACAGCTCACCGAAATTCGATCGAATTGATCAAAATTTCAGAAATATGGGGGCTATAGTACATAATTTCGTTTCGATAGGTCACCGAAATGGTGACTAAAATCGACATTTAGGCCATGCTCCCAATCCCGTATCAGAAATTTATCGTATCTGAATTCCATTTTATTGGTAATTATGATCCCCAATCATATTGTCAAACTTTTTTTATGTTATTTCTTATATTAGTGGTAGTAAATGTTCCTCACCCCTTTACACTATCCCTTTTTTAAATTCCATCTTGAATCCTTAACGATGCAACTTCTGCCCTCACTACAATAATTTTGACCAAATGGAATGGATAGTTTTTGTTTGTTGTGATATTGTCTATAGTTAAATATATAATAACGAATCCAGTACTTCATTCTTTAAATTTACAATGAATATCCAGTTCGTTGATATATTCTTTGCAACGAATATTATTAAAATATTATCCATTCAAAATTTTTCTAATTATTATTAAATTTATTATCAATTAATAAGAATTTCAACAAATATGTCAATGTATAAATCATTGTTATATGAACTTTTAGCAATGATATGACATTCACTGCTAATTGAAGAAGAAAAATTAATTCTACATTGAATAATACTCATTGATATATATTTAAGATTGAAAGATATGATAACAAATATCAAATTATTTGTTACCTTAGGTCAATTTTGTTGTAGTGCCACATAAATTTTTAAAAATGGAAATTATATACGAACATGGGATCAACATCACGATTTACAATAGTGAAAAATCTCAATGATTCAGTAAGATGGGATTCCCTCACCACCTCCAGACTGATATGAGATCTACGTCGATACACCTCCACGAATCTAAGTTGTCTAGATCTTGTAGTTCCTTCTCTGTCTGCTCCATCTACACTAGACACATACAAGGGTACAGTGTCGATTGATGCATCTTTGAGTTATCTATTATTTTATTATAATTTTCACTTAAGTAAAGCACATAATTTTCAACTTACCGTGGTTCGCAAAAATTCTTTATCAATGTAGCATGAAATTGGTGAACTATCGTAGGATTCGTATAATTTTCAATTGACATCCTAAAAAATTCAATATCATTTATATATCCTTCTTCATTCTATGATAATTGTGAGTAAGGTTAATACTTATCTTAAAATATTAGGAGGTATTTTAGTATTCTACAAATTACTCTCATTTAAATTTCATGAGGAAACAATTAAATATTATGACTAGATGTGAATAGGATAAAATCTATAAAAAGGTATGTATTGCTTTCTCCATTCTCAACCTTTATTACACCTCTTACAACATATTTTACTGTTATCATAATTTCGAACAAAACTACTACATTTGCAAGCAAAGAAATGGTAATCATTAATTTACCAATTGAATCTATTCATAATCATAAAAGCAATATCTTACCATCTTTCCACATAGAATACAATTCACTAACTATCATGGAGTAATTGTAAAATACTTACAATTTAATAACCATTAAAATATAATTATAAAATAAAAATACATAATAATTTTTTAATGATTTTAATGAACGAGATGTATCTGAAGATCATTTCTTAAAAAAAACTTTACCTCAGCTTTATGTAAATATTTAGTATTATGTATTGTCTATATAATTATATCTAATTGTTAAATATTATACAAATACTCGTCTATAGCTACAACAAAATTAAGACAATTATAAACACAATTTCTCTCTCTATATAGCCCCCCAATAGAAAATTCTTGGTTAGCACCTTACTCCATATGACCCCATCCGATACACGTGACTACAGAGCCTTCGCCCCTTTCCACCGCTTTCCGCCCTTGTACTACAGCAGATCTCCTCCAACCTTCACCCTCGCCATCTTCGACGCACCTTCAGGGCATCGGGAGTACCGCCGCCTCTCCAGGGCTTGGTCGTGTGTCGACCGAGTCACTTCCAGTCGCGTCCTAGAGCCCTAAGAAGCATCAGATCGCCGGCATCAATTTGGGATCTACAGGAGACATCTCCCCCGTACTCAGATCGGCCGTGGGCCGGCCGAGGTCTTCATGCTCCAGCCTTCGCGTTAGCTACCTGCACCGCCCGTACACGGCAGAATCCATCGAACCAGCGGCCCTCCACCGGAGTTGACCTGTCCCCCAACCAGTTGATGTGTCGTATGCCTAATCGTCGGAGGAGAAGTTTCGAGACCTTCCGTCCACCGTTGATTCAGGACCTCCCTTCGAATCCTAGCCGTTCGAGGTACCCCAGGTCTCACCGTTCGATTGGGTTCAAGATGTGATCTCCATCGTTGAAAGAATCACGCCCAGCAGCCATTTGATCTGACACCATCCAAAGGGTACAAAGGCACCACGTGGCTTCTTGAAACATTTGCAAGCTTACCCCCACTGTTGAAGGTAATTAAAGAAGCACCGTTAGGTGCATTTGCTTTAGTTAAATTTAGAGTAAATTACAAAAACTATACACCTTATTTCAATGTCATACCCGAACTTCAAAAGGTAACAATGTGATATTCACAATTTAAGATTTGTCTCAATGTGGTCTTTAAGTATTGAAGTTTAAATTTAATCTTAAATTTCAGTAGGCAAGGACTACATTGAGACAAATCTTGAAGTTTGGACATCACATGGTTATATTTTGAAGTTCGGGTATGACATTGAAGTCGAATGTATAGTTCAAGGATTTTTTTTGTAATTTACTCTTAAATTTATTTAATCTTTTGCAAAAAAAAACCTATGTTGGAGTATATGTTGGGGACCCTTCATCACTTTGCCAAATCAAAAATAATATGTTGTGCGGGATATTTGATCTACATTCTGGAATTTAGTTTGAATTTTTAGGAGTAGTGCTTGATTTCAAAGAATGAAAATAGTCAATATTTTACCCATTTATGCTATGAAATTCATATAAAATTAGTATGCGCTCCAATTATTGTGTAAAAACTCCATATGATAGATTTCATTTTGCTTGATATTGTGCGCAAAAAGTATCCAAATTTTATGTATCCAAATTATATGTGTTCTTTGCAATGATTTGTGTATCTGTTTTTTAATTAGATTCCATATTTTGTCAAGATATCAATTTTCATGAATTCCTCATCTATAACTACACTTTGCATAATTTTGGTTTGAATTGATTTTAACTAGGTCCACTGTGACGACCGTCCCCCCTAAGATCCGAACACTCACCAATAATCATACTCATACATCATGATTAACGTTCAGAATGAAAAATGAGAAAAGTTAGGAATAAAATGCTCTTACAATATTTACATTTGCATGGTTCCTAAAAAAATATAAAATTGCAATAGAGTCCACAATGTATTTTTACATGACTAACAATTTAACCTGTAGAAGGTACAAAAGTATAATAGCAACTAGTACAACTATATGAGAGAAGATGTACCTCGAAGTCTGTACAAACTGCGGAAGCTCAAGTCACTACTATTGTTCAACAACCTGCAAAACTGGATGGATTTCCAAAGAAGTATGTATGAGCAAAAAGCTCAGTACAACTAAAAAAAGCTGACAACACTACACTAGTATATGTGTACAAGATTAAAGAGAGGGATGCTCATATTCTATTATTATTCTTGTAATTGTAGTTCACTATCTCAAATCATCAATAAAGATTGTTACTGTAAGTTACATGCAATTTACTACTTGTACTCTACAAGTGTTTGGATTATCCTTTTATATCACGAGCTCATCAGTTATACATAATGCATTTACACAAAAGTATACTATTTAAGGCATCTTCCGTCATTTAGTTGCTGAGTTCAAATAATAATAAAGTAATCTCAACAATCATATATTATGCACTGGGACAAGCAACTGAAACAAGTAAAGTCAAACTCCAACGTCAACCCATTTCCCCCAGCTTACCCGCAACAAGGGAATACCCGAGAACGATTACACCATGGCCAAACGGGACTGCACCGGATACACCCTTTATGATAGAGTACATGCCTTTGACGAGTGTCGTACTAGGGATGCAGACTCACTGACAATACTCGTGGCACTACGCTCAATCGATAGAGTCGCGGCACACCGACAGACTCGTGGACTTGAGCTACATCACACTCTTGGGTATGCTAACTCATCTAAGCATAACACATGTGTTAGAGTTATAATATTTACCTTCATGTTTGTAACCCTTCGGGTTCCGTACACCCCGTGGCCCTTCGGGTGCCGTAACCCTCTGTGACCCTTCAAATTCCGTAACCCCTGTGACCCTTAGGTTTCGTAACTCTTGTACTCTGTAGGGTTTTCTCTCTATATAAGAGGCCCTAGCTCTATGGAATAAACATCTCATTTGTTTTCTCTTCTCAACATGGTATAAGAGCGACGATTCTACACCGAAGCCTAATATCCTAAATCCGCCGCCGCCACCAGCCCTCTCTCCGCCGACAAGGAGAGAGGGCTGGACCTTCTACGTCGCTCATGGAATCGATGGTCCCGCGCAAGGCAGTTTGAGTCCCCAGCAGCACTAGCTACCACCTGCAGCGACACCTAAAGCGCCACCCAAGGCTCCAGCAGCTCCAGTCGCACCTCCTGCGTCGCCGACACCGCCTGCAGCCCCCCTCTCCAATAGCCCCTGCTTCACCATGACTTATTTCTTCCTACTTTTTGTTTCTCCCAACTTGATGTTTCATACTCTTTGTTCTATCAAATATGGGAGAAAGGGGGAGTCAGAGATGATTCTTCAGGACGTCTGCTGCCATATCCCGACTAACAGACAAACACTTCAGACTACTACTCAAATCATCCGTCTTCACCGAGCATCGACTTCTTCGTCAGGGCGTATACTTCTTCTTTTACGACCCGACTACTACTCCATATTGGACTTCTTCTACAACGATTCTTCTTCAGGCACGACAGAGATATGTTCCTGTGACCTGCAGGCACGACAGAGATACGTTCCGGTGACCTGATATCGCAGCGACTCTACAAGCATGGCAGAGATACGTTCCGGTGACCTGAAAGCCGCAGACCCGTCCTCGAGCAAGGTCTTCTACCAACAGCGGACATATGTTCTTATGATGCATCATGTGAAGATGTGGCGTATACTTTTTTCTTTTTGTTACAAGCCGCAGCTTTCTCAGCTCCAGCTTGAGGGGGAGTGTTAGAGTTATAATATTTACTTTCATGTTTGTAACCCTTCGGGTTCTGTATACCCCGTGGCCCTTCGGGTGCCGTAACCCTCTGTGACCCTTCAAGTTCCGTAACCCCTGTGACCCTTCGGTTTCGTAACTCTTGTATTCTCTAGGGTTTTCTCTCTATATAAGAGGCCCTAGTTCTATGGAATAAACATCTCATTTGTTTTCTCTTCTCAACAACATGTAAACAGACATACATACTGTCATTTTTTATTCTTCCCATGTCACCGGGACAAATCCGACAGATCGGGCATTCTAATTAGCTTTGCATTACCGTCAATATACTCATCCTCTCACCTGGCTAAGTCTGACAGGTGAGGCAAAATAAAAGTCACGTGAACACCTTCATGAAACCACTCAAAACCTCTACCCATTAATGAAGGTCTAGGATGGTGTATGCCACGAGTCAAGGCATAAGGTCCTACACATTGATCATTTGGATCTCATTCCTAAGTAGTGGAGGGAAAGCAAGATTTCTTTTGCGAATCCAAAAACCAGTACAAAATCTCATAATCATTCCATTCAACCTTAGATCACCATACTTCTTATTATCTTATCATGTATACGAACATGTATAGTATGAGTATCCATATGGTCCAACTTACCCCTTTAGTCAACTCACCCTTTTATGAGGGCACTGTACAACCCAGTCAGTTGGCCCTCTAAGATGCTGACACTTGACCTCTCATGGTGTATCCATTTAGTTATCTAACATTAGCGACATGGATAGTCTGCGGTCTTGACCTATACCGAGCCTCGCGCTAAAGGTATTTGTACCTTAGGGTCGGGGTGCCTCAGTAGGCATGCGATGAGGTACGTGTATCCTAATTAAGTTTCCGACACTCCATGTTCTTTATTGGTTTACTAAACATCTTAATATACATATACATGCACACACACACATATATATATATATGTATACATATATGTATATCTATATCTAAGTTTGTATATATCTATGCTCATTAGGACTCAAGTGTACATCCTCATATTTCCATTCATTTTCCATATAAGTATCTAGGCCTATCTCCTCGCTTAGTATGGCATCATATCATTAAAGGTAGAGGAGCTCTGTTGCATGGTATTGTTGTGCACAACATAATTACAAGGAGCTAATTTTAAAATTCAATTACCCTTACAACTCTATATGGATTTGACTGTTCTTATATGAATAAGAAAGATCTCAAGACAATTTACAAACTTCATTAAGGAAGTTTTATTATCATATGTCATTTAGACCTTGGAATTCGGTCTCGAAGTCAACACATTCTCATATTATGTTGCTAAAAATTGCACATTACCTTAACCTACACTATCTTTCAAATCATATTTCACGCATGTTGATACATGATTTGTCTTGATTTCAATTTCTTTAGAAAGATATTTCGATTCTCTACATAATAATCATTAAATGTGAGAATCGAACTTAAAATAACCTCGATTCGTGGGATTAAAGGTTACATTTTCTTTCTTGTTTCTGCTAATATACAGAATAAATATGCAACCTTTAAAAATCAATTCCTATACCAATTTTCATCGAAATCTATTGATTTTTGAAATTATGAAAAGAGTTAATTCATGTACAATTTTCATGAAGAATGATTTGCATTCTCATCACATTTAAATTTTTAAATTTCAAGCTCAATGCACCACCTTGAATTTATGAAACAATGAATTGTTCATATGACCATATAGTCGTAAAATTCACATTCCTGTTGAATCTTTTAATGAACTAAGATGATTTTGAATTCACATGAAATCTAATGGATAAAGGTACAACTTTTGTGAAGAATGTCTTGTGATTTGAACCCGTTTAGACCTCTATTTTCAAGTACAAACAGATATTCAATTTATCCCCAAATATTACTCCTATTCCTTTGTATACCATAATCTCATCACACAATCAACTCGCATACACATCTCTTTTACATTAACAATAAAGCCTTTTCCCACAATTAAGTAGGGTCGGCTATATGGATTATTCACGCCCATTCATATCTATTTTGGGTCAATTTCAGGCTTATATCCCAAAAACTAAGATCATTTTGTATAGTCTCTTTCCAACATTTCTTGGGCCATCCTCGCCCTCTCTTAGCCGGCTCAACATCCCAACACTCGTATTCCTAATTGGTGCATCCGTTGATCTTCTTTGCAAATGACCAAACCATCTTAATCGATTTTCTCGCATCTTATCCTCGATCGGAGCTACACCAACTTTCTTTCTGATTGCATCATTCCAAATCCGATCTTTATGTGTGTGTCCACACATCCACCTTAGCATTCTCATTTCTGCTACAACCATTCTCTGCACATGTCTATGGTTCACAGACTAACATTCAGATCCATGGAGCATAACAGGTCTCACTGCTGCTTTGTAAAACTTTCTTTACTTTTTAAAGGAATTTTCTTATCACAGAGAACAACAGAGGCTCCTCTCCACTTTAGCCAGCCTGCATTTCTTCTATTAGTAACATCTCCATCAGTTTCTCCATCCTGTTGCAAAATAGATCCCAGATATCTAAAAGAATCTCTCTTTTGAATGTTATTGTCACCAATCTTCACCTCAATTCCTTCACCATTGCTTCCATTAAAGGTGCACTCCATATATTCCATCTTAACCCTACTTATACGAAATCCTTTAGTCTCCAATGCATGTCTCCATACCTCAAGCTTCTCATTTGCTCCATCTTTAGTCTCATCAATCAACACAATATCATCAGCAGATAACATACACCAAGCTAACTCATCCCGAATGTGACTTGTCAACTCGTCCATAATCAAAGTAAAAAGAAATGGACTCAAAGCTGAACCTTGATGTAAACCAATGTTGATGTCAAAATAGTCAGTCTTCCCAGACGGGGTCCTTACACAAGATAAAGCCCTGTCATACATGTCCTTTATAAGGTTAATGTATATGACAGGTACTTGTCTCTTCTCCAAAACTCTCCACAATATCTCTTGTGGGACAGAATCATAAGCCTTCACCAAATCAATATAGATCATATGGAGGTTCTTCCTTTTAGCTCTATAAATCTCCATTGTTCTCCTCAACAAATGGATGGCTTCAATAGTTGAGCGACCTGTCATGAATTCGAATTGATTTTCTTTTACATTGGAAACTTTCCTCAGCTTTCTTTCGATCACACGTTCCCAAATTTTCATAGTGTGACTCATCAACTTGATACCTCTGTAATTTGAACAATTTTGAATGTCTTCTTTATTCTTATAAAGAGGCACCACGATACTTGATGCAGCGTGACCCTAAATTATAGGGCCGCATTTATTTAATTAGTTAATCGTCAATTTTATTTACGTTTTTAGGTTGTCGAAATTGTTTAATTAAATAATTGAGATCACATGTGATCTCAACGTTTATTTCGTAGATTTTAATTGTAATTTTGGGTCAATTAATTAGTTAGAGTCTAATTAGAGTAATTAGAGGTCAATTGGAAGTTGTCAGAGTCCAATTAGGATAAAGTTGGTTGTCAATTTTAAATGAGTTTACTATTTTTGTAAACCCATCTCTCCTATATAAAGAGAGGGTAGTCCACCATTTTTATACAGTCAAGTATTATGAAAAATTGAGTTTATCTCATTTTATCCCTCTCTCTCCCTTCTCCCTCCACGCGATCTCCGCGGTTCTCCTCCTTCAACCTCTCGTATGCCCGACGAGTTCTCTTCTCAACCCCTCTATTTTCTCTTCTCAACCCCTCTCTTTCTTCTACCAAAATTCCACCAAAAAATATTGTTATTTTCGACGTCGCGCGATTTCAATCCGCATCATTTGGTATCAGAGCATGGCTTTCAGATCGTCCCCATGATCTGACGATCCGTCCCGATACTCGCGCCGACATACATCAAGGGACCATCGCTCGTCCGACAGAAAACGACGAGCCAACGACTACGACAAGGAGACCGAGCACATGGTACGTGATTTGCAGAACAACTTCCGATCCATGTCATCAATGTTTCGGGACTTCATGGCCAACCTTGAGGCCTACCGCGACGCCCAATCGAAGCCGTCAAACGTCGAAGCCGTTGCCGCAAGTTTTGACGAAGAAAACATCGCCGACGAGGACGAATCGGCCGCTGTCCAGGAACGCCCAGATCTGAATCTGCCAACAACGGCGGCCCCAAGCAGCCCCAGCCCCTCTGGCGGCTCCCCAGGACGCCCCGATCATCGCCGCCCCACCGGCGGTCCCCTCCGCAGTCCCGGCAGCCCCATATTCCCCCACGGTGGAGCCACCCTCCCCGCAAACCCCCCTCGCCCTAACCTCATCTCCAATCCCGCCACCCTCTTCCCCTTCTCTCCCTTGTTTCCCTTCTAACCCTAAAATTCCCTTCCCACCGCCGTCTCTCTTCTCCTCGTCGAATCATCGCCCGCCAGCCGCTTCCCAGCCTCCCGTGCACTCGCCTTCTCCTCGACATCACCTTCTCTCCGCCCCGAGCTCTGATCGCCCACCCCCCCTCTCTCAACTCCAGGGCCGCCGCCTTTTCCCACCCCTCAATCGCCGCCCGCCCCCAGGTCGACTCGCCCTGCCGCCTGCCCTCTCCCGATCCTCCTTTCCTTCCGCTACCCCCAGCAGGCCACGCTTCCCCGCTGTCCCACCAGCATCAGCCCGGTCCGCCCCTCCCCAAACCTCCTATTTTCCCACCCTAATCGTGCCGCCCCAGTCACGCGCCCACCCCTCCGCAGAGCCGCGCCAGCGAAAACGCGGCCCCAAGCCACCCCGTCGCGAGGCAACGCGCCATCGGCGCGAGTTCTCGATCGGTTCCTGCCGCCCCACGAAGCCGCACCTCCCAAACAAAACCCTAACCGAAGGGGCGAATATTATGGGATGTCAATCCCACGGTTGGTGGAGATGGAGACTGATTGGGAAAAAATGCAAAATTAAAATGGCTAAGTTCTCTATTTACAGAAAAGTCCAAAGCAGCATGACAAAAGAAAAGAACAAATGGGTGCGAAAATTGCGGCCACACCCCTGGCGGCCGAAATCTTTAAAAAAAGAGGCTGGAAATCAGAGATTTGGGGATTCTCCTTATCCCAATAGGACTCGGGCCTTGGGCTTCCCTTATAAAAGGACCCCATGGCTTCACTCCTTAGCCACATCTCCTCTTCTCCTCTCCTTGTGCCATTGCTTCATTATGGATTCTCCAAGGACCATATTCTCCATGCCACATCAATTTTTTGAACATCACGGGAAAGAGACAACAATCAAGACGACGCCGTCGTTCGCACCGCACATGTTCTTCAACCACAACGGCAGCGCCATTCCCGCCCGAGTATGGATTCCGCCGTTCGCTCCACATCAGTTCTTCCAGAAGATGACGGAATGCGCCGAATCTTCCTTCAAACCTGCAGATCAAGCAATTCGTCGGGAGACGAATTTTTAAAGCGGTGGAGAGTTGATGCAGCGTGACCCTAAATTATAGGGCCGCATTTATTTAATTAGTTAATCGTCAATTTTATTTACGTTTTTAGGTTGTCGAAATTGTTTAATTAAATAATTGAGATCACATGTGATCTCAACGTTTATTTCGTAGATTTTAATTGCAATTTTGGGTCAATTAATTAGTTAGAGTCTAATTAGAGTAATTAGAGGTCAATTGGAAGTTGTCAGAGTCCAATTAGGATAAAGTTGGTTGTCAATTTTAAATGAGTTTACTATTTTTGTAAACCCATCTCTCCTATATAAAGAGAGGGTAGTCCAGCATTTTTATACAGTCAAGTATTATGAAAAATTGAGTTTATCTCATTTTATCCCTCTCTCTCCCTTCTCCCTCCACGCGATCTCCGCGGTTCTCCTCCTTCAACCTCTCGTATTCCCGACGAGTTCTCTTCTCAACCCCTCTATTTTCTCTTCTCAAGCCTTCTCTTTCTTCTACCAAAATTCCACCAAAAAATATTGTTATTTTCGACGTCGCGCGATTTCAATCCGCATCAATACTCCTCCAATCTTCAGGCATTTTCTTGCTTCGCCAAATAACATTGAATAGATTCGTAAGCCAAGTCAAACCGCGCTCGCCTAAAACTCTCCATACTTCTACAGGGATGTCATCCGGTCCTACATCTTTCCCAGGTCTCATAACCTTTAAAGCCTTCTCTACTTCCTTTCTTTGTATTCGTCTATAGCTTGCATGATTCAAGTAACTTTCACTGCTAGCTAGATCACCCAAAGTGATCTCTCTATTTCCTTCCCCGATGAAAAGTTTATGGAAGTATTGCTCCCATCTAGTCTCTATGTCCTTATGAGTAACAAGCACGTGACCTTCCTCGTCCTTAATGCATCTCACTTGAGAAAGGTCTTTGGTCTTTCTTTCTCTTGCTTTGACCAACTCCTTCTGGCCCTCCTTAGAGTTGAGATTTTTATAAAAAACTTCATAAGCTTTTGACTTAGCTTCGCTTACAGCCTTCTTTGCTTCCTTCTTCGCTATTTTGTAGTTTGTGACAGTTTCCGTTGTTCTATCCTTAGACATAGCTTTAAAGCATGCTCTTTTAATTTTTAGTTTCTCTTGCACCCTTTCACTCCACCACCAAGCCTCCTTTTGACCTGGAGTTCCTCCCTTCGACTCGCCTAGTATCTCTTTGGCTACCTTTCGGATACAAGATGTTACTGCCTCCCACATCTCATTTGCACTTCTGCTACTATCCTAAGATAAGTCTTCTAAAACCTTCTCCTTGGAGCTCGATTGCTTCAGTGGAAGATTCCACCATCTAGTTCTAGTGATCTTAAGAATCCTCCTTTTCTTTACCAACCCTTTTATTTGCATATCCAAGACTAACATGCGATGTTGGGTTGTCAAACTCTCTCCTGGGATTACTTTGCAGTCTTTACAACACAACCGATCTCTTCTCCTCAACGCAAAGTAATCTATTTATGTTCTAGTTGGCCCACTCTTATAAGTAATTAAATGCTCCTCTCTCTTCTTGAAGAGAGTGTTTGCTATGAAAAGATCATATGCCGTTACAAAATCCAAAATGACTTTTCCTTCTTCATTTCTATCCCCAAAACCACGACCTCCATGAACACTAGCATACCCTGAAGCATCTTTTCCCACATATCCATTAAGATCTCCACCTATACAAGTCATCTCTCTTTGTGGGATTCCTTGTAAAATCTTATCCACATCCTCCTAAAAAGCTTGTTTAGTCCTTTCATCTAAACCAATTATGGTGTATAAATTGAGACGATATTCAGAATTTCTTCTTCAAGCACCAATTTTAGCAAAATAATCCGATCCTCGAATCTTTGCACCTCAACCACACAATCCTTCAAATCCTTATGAACAACCACTCCAACACCGTTTCTACCCTTATCTTTACCTGAATACCAAAGTTTAAAGACGGTATTCTCAATCTCCCTTGCTTTCTCTCCAACCCATTTAGTCTCTTGAAGACATAGTATATGAATCTTCCTTCTTTCCATCGTATCCATTATCTCCATCAATTTTTCAGTTAAAGTGCCAACATTCCAACTACCAATCCGCAACTTCCTTTGCAATCTCTTTTGGACTAACTTCTTTACTCACATGCGTCCATTATGCGAGAACCCTTGTAAATTTTGGACTGCATCCGGGCAGTGATGCAGCAGAACTAGCTTAATTACCCGCATGCATTCCTCATGCGAGAATCCTTACAAATTTTGAACTACATCCCGGCTGCGATGTAGTGACCCTTGCCAATTTTTCATTGCATTCGGACAATGCAACGCGTCGCAAGTAGGGAACGCCCCAACGAAATCTATATGTTTGCTTAAATCCATGTTGAAAAGATCTGATTGTCATGAGGCAACTTCCTAAGTAGTATTTTTTAAAAATAATATTTAATAAGTTGTCTCCGACTGTTTTACGCTGGTTGTCGGCTACCTAACGCAACCCTCCTCATTTACCCAGGCATGGGACCGGACATGGCTGAGTTCATACACATCTCTTTTAAGTATTTAAATTAGGAACATGAACTACAACCCAAAACACAACATCAAGCAAGAAATCCATCCACCAAGCAGGGCTTGAAGCCCATGGGAAACACATGCATGCTCGACAAATTGCGAGAAATGCGAAGGGGAGAGAGCGTACCTTACACAGAGTCTCCCATATGCAACCAATATTGTAACTATGTTCCGGCATGCCCCTTTGATCACAATTACTTCTAATCCACAAGAACCCCATAGTTAGGGTAGACCCATAAGCAAAATTACCAAAAAGATGGGGAGTGAAAGAGTGTCTTACATTTCTAATGGTAGATTTGCGTTGAGGATGGCGAGGTGAAGTTTCTCTTCAAAAATGACGACGATCGACCAACTCAGGCGACTGAGGCAACTTTCGGACGGATCTGCGGCGAGCTTAGTTGGTGGAGGAAGGTTGAAGGATGTCTTGGGGTACTAACAAGGGAGAAGAGGGCTTAAGCTTAGGTTTTATCATCAAGCTTTTCGTATTTGGGTGGATCGTTAAGTGGATCCCGCTCAAAATCCGTATCAAAATCCAGACTTTCACAGACCTTCAGCTTGCAGATATCTTCACGAAATCCTTACCTAAGAAGCGTCTTTCTTGGATTGTTTCCAAGTTGGGCATGACTGTCTGATAGATATGCTCCAACTCGAGGAGGGGTGTTAGAAATATATATTTCTTAATTATTCACTGTAACCTCACTAGGGATAATTTTGTACTTTCTCCTCTTTTAGACTATCTAGGGTTTCTAAGGTTTAGTCCTATATAAGGACCTCCAAACCCTTTGGAATAAAGCAAGCTAATTCTTTCCTCCTTTTCTACAGTTCTTAATTTCAATAAGAAATGATTTAATGACATGACCCGCTTCAGACTTATTTTTTAATAAGAACACCTAAAGATAATCTAGAAAAATCATCCACAACAACCATACAGAACCGATGTCCCTGATGATCGAGAACACGACTAGGACCCCAGATATCAAAATGATACAACTCAAACGACTGATTACTGTAATGACTCAGAAAAGAAGAACGATGATGCTTCCCAAGCTGACATGCCTTACACTCCAAGATAGTACGAGTAGAGATCTGAGGGAGAACATGACAGGAAGGTATCCAAAGCGAAGATGCCACATGAAAGGAAAAACATATACAGAAGGAATGGTAGCAGCACCAATATATGGAGGGTGGACAAGCCTGTAAAGTCCTCTCTGCTCACGGCCACATCCAATAACCCTGCCCGTGAGTATGTCCTGAAGAGAAGATGGATCAAATATGGCACGATAATGTAAATCTTTTGTAATCTTCCTAATAGACAAAAGATTCATCTGAAATGTTGGAGCATGTAAGACATTCTGCAGACACATCGAGGGAGCTAGAACAATCTCCCCCTTACCAACAATGGGTAGATGAACCACATTAGCAATCACCATTGATCTACCAGGAGGGACAGACCTGTAGGAGCTGAATTGTGCTCGATCGCCACACATATGATGAGATGCTCCAGAATCTATGATCCAATCAGTAAAATCTGAACTGCTACAACTAGTAATGCATAAGCAATACTTGATGAACTCGAATAAGCTCCGGCAGCAGCTGCGACATCTGAAGAACCTGCAGCTGAAGTGGTTGCAGTAGTCATCATCTCTCTCAGTCTGGAAACAATATCATCGAGGTTGCAGAAGTTGGCAGTTGGTACTCGGTCGGCAGGGTCAATGACTAAGGATTAATCGGCAGTCGGGAGAGTAATCGGATTTAGTCGGGCATTAGCCGGTTTAGAATTTTTTATTATTTTAAATATATAAATAGATTTTTATAACATTTACTCTCATTTATATTCATATATTTAGCAGTTTTAATATTTTTAAGAGCTTAAAAAATATAGCAAGAGAAGGAAAAAAGAAGCAAGTTAAGAACAAAATGTTTGGTACATAATACAAGCACATGTTCAAAAATAAAAAAAAACGTTTACAACATGCCCAAAAAATAATACAAGCGAAATGTAAGACAATTATCCCAAGTTATTGGATTCAATCGTCAGTGACATCATCCAAGTCCAACTCTTCTTCTTCTTCTTCATCATCAGCATCATCATCATCATCTTGTTCTTCTTCTTCTTCTTCTTCTAGATCCTCAAGATGTAGCTCCTCCTTGTTCATCGGCGTAGCATTGGAGTTTGACGATGAAGCTCCCCTTCCACGTTCACCTTGTTGGCTCCTTCTTGGGTCCAAATTTTCTTCGACACCATTAGCATGTGCTATGACTAGCGATGGGTATGGGCCGGGCTGGGCCGGGCCCTGAAGGGCATAGGCCCAAGCCCATTTAAAAAATTCGGGCCTTGGGCCGGGCCTGGGCCCGTAAATTTTTTTTGTTCGGCCCAAGCCCAGGCCCGACCCAATTCCATTGGGCCAGGCTTGGGTCGGGTCGGCCCATCTATTGGTACTAGGTCCATGGAAGAATTGGATTTACTACACGGCCCATCTATTGGTGCCAGCCTGGAACAACCCCTTTTAGTGAACCGGCGGTTCAAATCATGAGGAAACTCTCTAGATCATTTAATCCACATGTATGTGTGAATGTTCATTCTGGAATATGGTGTCCATATGGAATGGAGGTGCACATGCAGGAACATACGGAATTTCTTCTCATTATTATCATATATGATGACACGAATAAGAGCACCCCACTTGCAGAAGAAGAATATATCAACTGATATAGTCCTAATCAGGCTGCAGATGAATATATACATAGAAAAGATAGAGAAATGGGAAGACATGAATATAAGTGATCATGATATAATCATGGCCCATAGTTGACCTGCCTGTCATTGCTGGTAACTTGATAAGAGTTTATATTGTATAATTTCTTTCGCATATATTCGTCACTTTTCAGGCAGAGGAGGAGAAGCAATGCAAGGCCACGAGAAACATGTGGATTGATGCCATAGAAATCAAACAATGTCAGTGAGATCCCTTTTTCTTCATGGTACAATGATGAAAGTAGAAACTCTTATTAAGGTCTTCGTAAAAGCAAGAAGATGAAAAGCCCATTACCATTTACATAGAAAAAGGATCTAGGAGTACAGTTAGTGGATCTGTTTTACACCTAAAGATGGGTTTGATAGCAGATCTCTCGCTTGAATTGTTGCACGTTGTCCTACAGCAACAACAGAAAGGCATGGATGTTATTATATGAATCTATTATATATCTTATTTCGGGTTGGGCCCTCGGGCCGGGCAGCGGGCTACTATCGGGTCGGGCCCTCGGGCCAGATCGGGCTGGGCTGAGCCAAGCCCGAGTCTAGCCCAAAAATAATTCGGGCCCAATAATTTGGCCCAAGCCCGACCCATTATCTATTTGGGCTTGGGCCGGGTCGGACTTTTCGGGCTGGGCTTCGGGCTGGGCCGGCCCGACCCAGCCCAAAGCCCATCTCTAGCTACGACACCTCATGTCAGTTCGGAACCTGGAAAAACCATCTCATCATGAGCATCAACATCTCCGGTCCATTCAACCATGTGTGCACGATCACGAGATGAGAGAGGATCTCTTTCTTTCTCAATTCGACGTTCCAGCATATTGGAATTGAAACACACATACACAAGATCGTTCAGCTTCTTCGTCTCCAACCTGTTTCTCTTCTTGGTATGGATCTGAAGACCAAAAAAACTAACTTTATATCAATTTCTAATTTAAATTTTACTATTACTAATCGAATTGAGTGGGTGGAGTGGAGTCATTACCGAGTCAAATGTACTCCAGTTACGCTCACATCCCGATGATGAAGATGTCGAGCTCAAGATTTTGATAGCCATAACTTTCAAATGAGGTGTGTCATCTTCATGATTATTCCACCAATTAGCTATTAAAATAGAAAATTGGTCAACTTAATAAAATAATGAACAACATTTATAGAAAACAATGATTGAAATACCTGGATCAAAATTGCCATCATTTGTCATCCTCTGTCTCACAGCTGAAGGCTTCCCAAAATCTCTACGACCAAGTCTATAAGCCGGAAGCTCGTCCCTAGTAATTGCATCTTGTATATACAAATCTGGATAAAATTTTTCCATGCAGTCCTTAAACCCCCTCCTCACCACAACATCTGGATCACCATGAGACTCAATGTAGAAGAAAAATAGGTTCAAGTAAGAAGCTGCTAGATGCAATGGAGTATCGAGCCTCCCTTTGGTCTTGGAGGTAATAGCATCCACAAAAAAATTATAAGATGACTCCACACCATTGAATGCTGCAATTATTTCCCGCTTGGCTTCTTCAACCCTCCATAGACAAAGCCCAGGGATGGGCGTCGATCTGCATCAACCACACGTATCAATGGAGTGAAAACTCTGATAGTATGTGTTGTATGGTTCCAGAATGTAGGGATGGAAACAATGGATCTCGCAGCTTCTCCCTTCTTGGTCTTATACCACTTGCAGTTTCTCCACTCTTCTGAGGAAAACATCAATGTCAACTTGTCTTTCTTCTCATTTAGGCTCTCAAGAGTGAGAAAAGTAGCTGCAAATCTTGTTTGTTCGGCCTTGCAATGTCCCTGTTGTTGGTGAACTTACGCATCAAGCTTAGAGTTTTGGTATGAGAGTAGATGAACACCGTAAGCTTCGCCTTTGTGATTGCACTTCTCACCTTTGTCTCTTTGCTTATCTCCTCCAAAGCAAGATCAATGGAGTGCGCAGCACACGGAGTCCACCAAATCTGCGGATATTTGGTGACCAACAATCTTCCTGCTGCTACATTGGTGGATGCATTATCCGCCACAATCTAAACCACTTTATCCACTCCACTTCATTTAGGCACTCCTCCACCAACTTGTAGATATATTCCGCAGTGTGAGCCTCATCTGAGGCATCTATGGACTTCAAAAATGAAGTCCCCAAGTTGCAATTGACACAAAAATTGACGATGCTCCTTCCACGCTTGTCCGTCCACGCATCAGTCATCAAAGAGCATCCCGCCGATGTTCACTTATCACGATGACCTTGCAATCCATTGTGAATCTCCTTCACTGCCTTCTTCAGAAGCGGACCACTAAGCTCATACCTCGTGGGAGGCTTTAGTCCAGGCCCGTACTTTCCAATAGCCTCCACCATCTGCAGGATGTTTTTTGTCGTCAATGCATTAAATGAAATCGTCGATGTATATGCCCATTTGGATATGTATGATGTGACCTTATCACGATGATCCTTGGAGAATGCATCCTTGATGGTCATCTGACGTGATGACCCTTCCACTGCGACAGTCTGCTCCAAGGATTCAGAGACTCGCGATCTCTTCGTCGAATCCACATCTCCAGTGATATCAACTTCCTCCCCCATCTCATGAACATCAACGGCTTTCTGAGACTTATTCCTGACAACATCATCAAGGTACGCAATCATCTTATTCTTCGTTTCCTCATCAAGCTTGGGACATGCAGCAACGTTCCCTCTTCGGTGTGCTAGATGATGCTTGAACCTATACACCCCACCCTTGACATTGTTCTTGCACAATCTGCAAGTGATCGTATTTGGATCCTTACGGCTCGTAAGGTAACCGTATTGCCATGCAGGATCAGTTGATCCCGACGGCTCATAAAAATACGAGTCGATACCGGAAGCGACGTTCGCTGGAGGTGTAGCCATCTATATAATAAAAAAATGACGAATTATGATATAAAAAAATCAATGGCATGATATACAATACAATAACCATCAATCATACAACATAATATAATTGCATACAGCCTAAATAATTATAATTGCATACAATATAATACTAGAACAAACCCTAAACATCAAACATACAACATAATTATAATTTCATACAACCTAAATAATTATAATTGCATACAACAATACAACAAGCCCTAAACATCAAGCATACAACATAATTATAATTGCATACAACCCTAAACATCATGATATATCAAAAATCAGTGGCATGATATACAATGCAACAAACCCTAAAGCAAGCATACAACATAATTATATTATACAATTCCCAACAATCCAACATACAACCTAAATAATTTGTCATTAGGGTTCTAGTGAATGGTATAAGCTATCGAGAATGCTATGATCATATAATAAAATACAAAAAAGGAAAAAAAAACGGAAAAAAAACCCTAACCTGGGGTCCTGGGCAGCGAGCGACAAGATGACTGGTGGAGATCCTCCTTCGGGCGGCGCGGCGTAGCGGCGATGTAGGAGTGGCGAGGTGGCTGACCGGAGCGGCGATGGAGGAGCAGCAATGGAGCAGGAAGTGGCGAGCGTCGAGCAGGAGAAGGCACGCAAGAGTGTTAGGGCTGCAGGGAGGGGGGGTTTCGAAAAAATGAGAAGCTTACTGTGTGACAATAAGCTGCTCTCAAAAATAAGTTTGCAGGTGTAGGGTTATTAGGAACCGATTAAGTGTTGCAAATACCGGCCGCCTAGTCGGCCGACTACACCGATTACTCGGCCGAGAAATCGGCTATGCCCGATTATTGCTAGTCGGCTCGGCTACCCTACCGAGTCGACTAATCAGACCGACTACTCGGATTAGTAGGCTGATTTTTACAACAGTGAATATCATCAAACCGTGCATCATGAGCTGGAGCTGAAGTAGGCTATGTTTGCTCAACAACACGGGCAAACACAGGATACCCAAGCTTCAGATAGCATGTCTCCTCCGAATGACCTGGACGGTGGCAATGTGAGCATGGGCGACGACGTCCTCCTCCTCGACCACGTAGTCTGTGCCCACAAGACTGCTAAGTATCCCCTCTGCCACGAGAAGTTGTTATAGCATAGAGAATCTGGGCCATGGTAGTAGATGAAGTAGTGATCCTGCTCAACCTCTTGTAGACTTCCTCCATTGGAGGTATTGTCTTTCCAGTAAGTAGTTGAGTACGTGTTTCATCGTACTCAGAGTCAATGGATGACAGAAAGACTCCTGTCATAGTGGCATTCTGGTATGCCTGCTGCTGCTAGGTGCTGGTAATAATAGGCATAAAGCTATGCAGATGCTCAAACATGCCTCTAAGATGCGAGAAGTGGGCACGAAGAGGTCGACCATTCTGCTTGGTTGACAAAATAACATATTGTAATCACTGTTGTAAAAGTCGGCCGACTAGTCGGTCCGACTAGTCGAGTCGGGGGGTAGCCGACTCGACTAGGCCTAGTCGGCCATTAGTCGGTCAACCCGACTAATCGGGCCGACTACTCAGCCGACTTTTACATAGAGGTTTTTTATCTTTTTTATTTTTTGATTTTTTAAAATCAAACATATTCTAATATGCTTAATGTTATATTTAAAGTCACATACTCCTTTTGTTTCATTATAATAATATAGAAAATGTTCAAATCTATGCAAATATATAAGAATATATGTATAAAAAATGATTTATATTGCAAATATATAAGAATGTATGTATAAAAAATGATTTATATATTAAAAATAAATAAAAAAAATTCAAAACCGACTAATGACCGACTAAATCCGATTAGTCGCCCGACTGCCGACTAATCCTTAGTCATTGACCCCACCGACCGAGTACCGACTACCGATTTCTGCAACCTTGATTGTAATTGTAGAATCTTGCTCTTATTCTTGGCCTTCCCATGTGTGTATGCTGAGATGTCCCACATAGTCTTCACTGTGGGTTGATTGATGATGTCGTTGGCAATCTACGTGGTAAGTGTCTCAGAGAGCCAAATCTGAGCATAGGCATCATCTTGCTTCCAAGAAGCATTAGCTCCAATCTTGTCCGCCGCTCTGAATATGCCAGAATGTGCTCCTTATTATAGCACTGCATAAGGGTGCGAAACTGCATGGACCACAACTCGTAGTTGGTCCCATCCATTTTCATGATGGGCGTGGGGCCCTTGAAGGCACCGGACGATGAAAAAACGTCACGCTTGTTATCTGACATGGTAAAAAGAATGTCAACAATCTGGAACAAAATTGAGGAGTAGACTACTCTGAGTGAGTCTACACAATCATATGGAGGAATGTTTGTACGTGTGGACTTATACAACCATCCTCGTTAATCCTTATTGTGGTCTAGGGTCCTAAGACATGATTTATAGATTCAAAATCATGAAATCCAAACAAAGTCACACCGTATAGGCCTGCAGAAACGACCGAACTGCAGCCTGAAGTAAGTGGAATGACCTAAGAAGTGGTGACGGGCAACAAGACCGCGAAGGGGAGGAAACCGATGGCAGGGGAGGCCGGTTCAATAGGCTGCGGCGACCCACCGAAGGGAGGTACTACTGCCAATGATAGGCAAAGGGTGTGCGGGCGGCTGGGCAGCGTGGCTCGGCGGTGCATCGGGGGGGGGGGGAGTGTAGGGTTAGGGTTGGTGGGATATGGGAACTCCGGTCTAGGACCGTTGCTCTGATACCATGTTGGGAGAAAAGAATTGCATACCATAGAAAAGATCCTAGGGCTCTCTTATAGGAGAAAAGCATTGGGTTAATTACATGAGAGGTACAAAAAGAAAATAGAAATGAGAAATAAATAATAAGAGATACAAACATCTCAACAATTGTAAATCTTTCATCTCCCCAAATGAAGTGATCCATGTACGAGGACGAGCCCTCGCTTTGTAACAGCTTCATCTGCAGCGTGATGAATTCCTCTATCCTTTGGTCCGACAATGCCGCAATGAACATCAGAGACCACGTCCCACCATCCCAATCTGTTGAATCGTCACCTCACTAACTCCTACCAATCCAAATAGATGTGGGTATCGCTCCCCCAAAGCTCCATCCCTCTTTCAATCATTCATCTAGAAGCGGAACCTTGTACCATCCCCGAGCACCAGTTGTAGCTTGGCGACAATCTCCAGAACAACCACAGTAATCCCCTTCCACAACGAAGAGGGTAGCTGCCCTGGACTCACCTCCAGCGACAAGGCCAGCCCATAGGTCTTCCTCAACAACTAACACACCAAATCCTCTGACTTTCCCCACAGCCGGATCACCCACTTCGTCACAAAAACCTTATTCATCTCCCCCATCCGCAACACCCCCAGGCCACCCTTCCTTTTTGAGGACGTCACCTTTGCCCAATCCACTAGGTGAAATCCCTTCTTGCTTTGCATCCCGTCTTCCCATAAAAATCTTCTCATTAAAGGCTTGATCTTCTTTCGCACCCTCACAAGTAGTGATATGGTTGAACAAAAGAAAATAGGAACCGTTGAGAGAACATGCTTCAACAAAACCAGCTTCCAACCCTTAGAGAGCATAGTCGCCTTCCATCCACCAATCTCGCCTCCAGCCTCTCCATCAAGACCCTCCAGTCCCCAGCCTTCGGCATCCCCGCCACTGGAGGGAGCCCCAAGTATGTAATCGACAAAGACAAGGCTGGGCATCCCAACATCTCCGACACGTTTCGCTACTCCATCTCAGTGAGGCTGAAAGGTACCACCACAGACTTTTCCTTGTTGACCGAAAGATCAGAAATGTCCTCGAAAATGTCCATGACTTGAGAGGCACGACAAATATTCTTTGCCTCAGCCCCCGTGAATAAAATGGTATCATCTGCATATTGCAAGAGCGGGATGGATATCTCCTCATTCACATACCCAGAACACCAGTTGCCAGCAACATCCAACCTCATTAACACATCAAGAGCATGATGATACCTTGCTGGCTAATTGAGTATCCTTGCTCTAAAACCAAATTGTGACGATCGTCCCCTTAGGATCTGGATACTCAACAATAGCCACATTCATACATCACGATTAATATTCAGAATGAAAAACATGAAAAGTAAGGTATAAAATGCCCTAGGAGAATTTTACACCTTACTTTTCCTGCGTTCATTCCTAATGTTAATCATCATGCATGAATGTGGCTATTGCTGAATATTTTGGGGAACCATGCAAATGTAAATGTTGTAGGAGCATTTCATACCTTACTTTTCATGCTTTTCATTCCAAATTTTAATCATGATGTATGGATGTGGCTATTGTTGAGTATCCACATCCTAGAGGGGCGGTCGCCACATCCACGTTCCATATTTTGCCAAAATCTCAATTTTCCTGAAATTCTAAAAAGCACTATGATCAAGTAAAATATTCATAAAAAATTAAATATTAACCAAAATTTTTAAAAGAATTAGAGTAGTTGTATTTCATCGTTTATTAATTCACGTCCAAGTTTCATTATTTCTGCACTATGTTGTTTGAAAATTTGCCCAAAAACCCCTAAAATTCATCCATTTTCATTGATGCATATTAATCCTAGAAAATGTAAAAAAATATGTCTTGCATCCATCATTGAACTAAGTTTAAATAAAATTATCCATTGGCTAAATTGGACTTAAATTGGATTAAATATAATTTGGTTAAGTTGATTGATTTTCCTCATAATCGAAGTTCATTCATATTTTTATTTTACATTTCTTTTGTATGGAAAATAAAAAATAATTCCATCTCAAAAATCATGCACTAAATTGACTAATTTGAGTATGAGACACACTTAATTTGCTTCCTTGCGTTCAACTTTGGGACTTACCCAAGTAAAAAATAAATTTGTCATTGAAATTGCTTTAACCGATTAATCTTTGAGTGGTATTGATTAGTGTCTTAAATCAAGTACTAAACCTAATTCTTGATTAAATATGGTTCATGTTGGAGTATGTGTCACTTATGTATAGACGGGTGAATGGATCTTTCCAAGATCCATTTGCCACATCCAGTGTTCGATCCTACATCTACCAGTGGTGGGACTTGGAGTTTCAGTGAGGGCTATATAAGAAACCCATCACCCTCTATATCAGTTGAGAAAGTGCAATGCAACATATGGTCCTTTGAGGCCTTTTCCCGTGGTTTCATCCCGCTCCTTAGGGAGTAGGGTTCCTCGTTAAAAACCCGATGTTTATTCTTGTTTATTCATTTTCTCTAATCAAAGCTTTCGCATTCTTTATTTTATAACATCGTATCAGAGCGGGTTCGATTCTCGAGGTTTTGCACTTAAGGATTTATTTTATGTTCTTGGTCGAGATTCGATTGCCAGTTGTTCTTGAAGATTATTTATCTATTGTTCATGATCTGTTCAAAGTTCGAGATTTAGGATTTTTTCAAAACCCTAAATGTATTCTTTGTTCCTATTCAAATTGATTCGACTGCGGCATCATCGAGCACCACCGCATCTTCATGCGGTACCTCATCTCCCTTTGCACACCTGCCGCAATGCTTCGGGCGGAGCATCTCCACCTCAGGTGGAGCGAGAGGCGTCGCATGCATACAATGTGAGATCTAACCAGCAAGAGCAACTGCAAGATCAACATCTTTCTCCAGCAGGCAATGCAGACCCAGGCGATCAGCCCAGGCATCCATGCCTTCGCCTCCAGCTGGCGGAGCCACTAGGAGGTGGCTGCGCTTCCCTCTCATGCCGCATTATCTCTTGCATCAGGCGGTAGCGACTCGTAGACCTCCTACCGAACCTCCCATCCAATGCTCCAAGCGATGCAGTTTCCAAAAAAAGGGCAGAAGGTGGCGGCCTCCTCCAGACAGCTGGAGGCGAATACCTCCACCATGACGGGCTTCATGACGATGCTCCAGCGTGCAACATTGCCTCCAGGCGGAGACCTCTCCTCCGTGCAGCGCTCAAGCCTCTCCAGGCGGCACTCCAACCGCAGAACCTCCAAGCAGCAACGCCCACATCACCGCCTTCCTCTCCTCGCACGACCCCTAGGCGTGGTAGGTGTCAATCCCCCTCTAGTATGCGATGCCCTCTCCAGCGTTGTCACCCTCCGCCATCGCCTCTTCAAGTTATCGGCGGCGATCTCGTGAAGGAGCTCCATCAGGTGGGGCGTCGGCATCGATTTGATGATGGGTCTCATTGGGAACCTTAAATAAGATTTTTAAGCCCACAAGCTCTCTATTGTAACTATATTAAAAAAAGGGGGGTTTGATTTTAAAAAAAGGGGGGAGAAGAAGCCGTGAGAAAGAAAGAGAAAGAGGAGAGGTGTTGTTTTGATCCTAAGTTGGCCAAAAGGAAAAAAATTGTATTTGTTTAAAAAATATGCTACAAAAAAAACTGTACGCGGGAAAAAAAGGGAAAAGAAAAGCCGAAAAAAGGGAAGTTGAACGTCTTATTTAAAAGGGGGAGGGAGAGACAGCAATAAAAAATGGAATAGCCAAGAAAATGTTGTTTGAGAAAGAAAAAAAAATGATTATCGACTTATGTGGTTAATTTTATTTTCTCCATTTCCTTGTCTTTTCCCAACTTGGTCGACGTCATTGTTTTCCGACCAGTTTGGGAAAAAGGGGGAGTATTGTGTAGAGTTCTACAGGTTGCATTTTCAGATTCTCCAGACTCCAGGTCAACCAGATTTTCCACATTCTACAGATGTTTTTGAGTCTTCAGTTTGATATGCACATCTTTTTCCATCATTTTGTGTAGGCTCCATCTTTTATTTTGGTCAAAGTTTTCATGTGATCCATAGGGACTCTAGAGTAGAGATCTCATTCCCTATGCCATGTGGGCTAGGGTTTTCATATAGTTTCATAGGGATTCCAGAGTAGAGATCCCATTCTCTGAGCAAATATGGGAGAGACCCAGTTCTCCGACGAGGAGACTTTTTCAGACTCCATTCTCCAGCGACCGTGGACTCCGACGAGGATGTCTCCACGGCTTTTTCAGTTCAACCCTTTCAATGATGGAACAGTTGTCCACACGATGTGGCGGGCCGGAGTTCTCCAGGTGGAGACTCATTTCAGTTGCAGTGGCTCTGACAGGCGCAGTACAAAGCACATGCCCTCCGATGAGGAGATTCAATTTGACTCACACTTTATCCCGTTTGTTCCTCCTCACCTGCATGGCATGAGAAGCAACATCCTCGACAACAGCGCAGTTGTGCGTGTTGAGTTGATATCGTATGTAGTATCTTGTATTGTGAGTTTAAGATTTCCTTCTATTTGTTCAAGCTAAGCTGCATGCTCCAGCTTGAGGGGGATTGTTGGAGTATGCGTCACTTATGTATATATGGGAAAATGGATCTTTCCAAGATCCATTTACGCATCCAGTGTTTAGTTCCACGTCTATCAGTGGTGGGACTTGGAGACTCAGTGAGGGATATATAAGAAGCCCCTCACCCTCTGTATCAGTTGAGAAAGTGCATTGCAACATATGGCCCTTTAAAGCCTTCTCCCGTGGTTTCATCCAGCTCCTTAGGGAGTAGGGTTCCGCGTTAAAATCCCGATATTTATTCTTGTTTATTCATTTTCTCTGATCAAAGCTTCCACATTCTTTAAATTCTAACAGTTCAAAGCGTCTTTTTAATCAGACACTAAGGAATATGCAAACTTGGATCAAACCAAGGTTTTAAAAACTGAACTGGGCATCAATCCGGAAAGTTATCGGTTTTGGGTTTTTATGGTTGGACCAGTGGAACTGATCGAAACAGTGATGACGCCAACAGTTCATACAATCCAGAAAAATCCAAATCGATGTATTATTGGTTTGGTTTGTATGGTCCAACCGGGTCGAACCAAGTTAGACGGGTATTCATACGATAAAATGAATAATGCTTTCCAATTTTTTTCAATAACACATGCGTCTTTCGAAGTTTTCTTAACAACTTAATTTATATCCCTATTTTTTTACAATTACATGTGTGCCCCTATATTTTTATGAAATTCATAGTAGTGGCCTTTTATTAGTATATTTGTGCTCCTATATTATACCAACGTAAGAACTATTGTTAATTTTTAAGAATATAGGGGCACAAGTGTAATTGCTAAAAAGGAGGGGTTTAAATATTATTAGAAAAACTCAAAAGGCACTGTAAATATATTTTTTAAAATTCATATAAATACATAAATGTAATGTAATGTATTGTTATTTTATCGCTTCTCATAGTGTGACTGACAACTTCTTTTCGTGGAGGCATCATTTGTTGCTATTGGAAGGGTGCAACCTCATGAATAATGTGGTAAGAGGCAATGCTCGTAAAACAGGAAGCAATATTGAGTCATCGGCACACATTGAAGGAGAATAGATAAAAGAGTGACATATAATGGGTTAGAATGAAAATAGATTATGAACAGTTTGTAAAAAAATACATTTTATTAAATAATTATGGATTATTTTTTGTCAAAAATAGATGGTCGAACATGTGGTTTAGTTCGATTAGTTCAACTAGGTTAATGTGGTTCAATTAGGTTTTGATCGGTTTTTATTTTCTGAGAAAAAATCGGGTGGTTGGACTGTTTTTCTTCTGGTTCTTGGTTTAACCGGTTGAACCAGCTGGTTCGGTTCAGTTTTCAAAACCTTGGATCAAACACCTTGCAAAAGTGGTTATACAGATAGATACAAAATTATATGTTTTTTTGAATATCCAGCCATAGTAGTATTTGATATACATACATACATATATATATATACGATAAGTTTTATAGAAGTATACATCTCATTATCAATCCCAGTGACTATAAGAATCAGAAATTAGGTTGTATCATGAGTTGAGGAATCATCTACAGAAGAGATATCTCTAACAAGTCGTAGGGAGCCCATGGGGCAAATGTTCCACACCTAAATGAGAGAGTTGGATGCTACGGCGAAACAATTGTCTCTCTTCAAGCATAAAGAGCTTGGCAATAATCACACAGAATGGACAAACGTCCGTGGAGAATGGGGTAAGTGAGGGGGGGGGGGGCAATGCAGAAAATAATGTGTGTGATAAATATAGAGATATTGTGGATGATTTATGCTTCCTTGAAAATGGTCCGAGTCTTTTATAGTGCTCAAGGGATGTCAAAATATCTTAGAGTGCTTGGAGCGGTACATGGAAATAATTTGCCTTGAAAGAACAAAAATTGTGAGAAAGTATGATCAGTCATTACAAAAAGATTGATTGTTGGAGCGGTACATGGAAACAATTTGCCTTGAAAGAACAAAAATTGTGAGAAAGTATTATCAATCATTACAAAAAGATTGATTGATTAAAATACTTCCAGTGATTGATCATTTCTGAACATTATATGACCTTCAAAATTTTGAACTCAAAGAGTGATTGATCAAAAATTCAAAGTGATCGATAATTAATCTTCTAGAGGGCTCAAGGCGGAAGCTAAAAGTGATCGATCATGAACTTTAGAGTGGTCAATCATTTTCAGACAATGAGCAAAAATGATCGATTAGAGCTTTTAGGGTGATCGATAAAAAGTTGATAGTGAGTAAAAGCGATTGATCATGCATTATTCATTAGTGCTTCCTTGAGTTCCTACAATGGATAAAAAGACAATATTACGATGTCTTGATAATAAAAGTGTGTCATTATTAAAATTGGGCTTGTCACACAAAGAACCAACATTTTTTTCTTAAAATACCATTTGTAACCAACTGTTTTCCTTTCCTTTTGGAAATTTGATAAGTTACTGTATGAAGAGAATCCATCTCCTTATCCATAACAACAATCTACTATCCAAATTGCGCTTCTGAAATAGTGTCCATTTAAATAGACAATCCTATAGACTTTACCACCTTGACAACTTGTAGTGCAATTGCAACATTGTCTTCAAAATCGTATTTACAAGGAGGATTCTTTGAGGAGGATGAAGCTCTCTACGATGCCGATCAGTAGCAATGATATTAGGCCTTTCTTTTGGTTGCTTAACTTCCTTTTTCAGCATCAACCTGATTGGAAGTAGTGTAATCAATTGCTTGATCTCTAATTGGTGCAAAATTCAAACTCTAATGTTTATAGATATTACCACATGTCCTATCAACAGACTCAACCTTTGAGTGAAGAATAGAATTCTTATCAAAGGCAACATTCCTACTAACAATGATTATATACTCAGAATGTCACACGATTTTATATCCCTTTATTCATGTATCATAAACTGTAAACATAATTTTCTTTGCACTAAGTTTGAACTATTTTTCATGGACATGATAATATGCATCACAATCAAAGTGACACAAAATATAATAATCAACAAGAATACCATTCGATGCTTTAATGGACATCTTGTAGTCAATAGGGGATGCACGACTTCGATTCACCAAGTAGTAAGTTGTATTCACAACTTTAGCCTAGTGTGCCCTATCAAGGCCCACATCTGAGAGCATGCACTTCCTCTCTCCAAAAGCACCGTGTTCATTCAATTTGCAACTCCATTCTATTATGGTGTATCCATGATAATGTGGTGTCTTGCAACATCCTCCTCTTTACAAAACTCACAGAACTCTAGCAAAGACAACTCCAAGCCATTATCAATTTGTGGAAGCTTGACTTTCTTCCATATCTAATTTTCCATCAAGACTTTCTACTATGTGAAAGTCTTCAATACCTCTCTATTATACCTCATCATGTAGACCCAAACCATCCTATAATAATAATAATTGATAATAGATAACAAATATCTAGCACCTCCTAAAGACGGAATATGGGAGGGTCAGAACAATCAACATGGATGTAATCAGGCATCTCATTCATCCGATGAACTACTTTACCAAATGCTTTATGTTTTTTATTCAAACATACAATTCTCAAAAAATTACTACTTGGATCCTTTAAGATCTTTGGGATGACCTATATCACTACGAATGTTCATCCCCTTTAGACTCGTATGTTGAAACCACATATGCCACAATTCAGATTTAGATCTTGTGGGTTGGGGATAAAGCTGCAGCATCATCGGTTACTGTAGATCCCTATAAAACATAAAGACTTTTTTGTTTTGAATACCCTCATGGCTTTGTACGCAAGAGATAGGTTGAGGATAAATGAATCGAGATAGGGTGGCTAGATATACAAGGGAAGCAATGTACAAGGATGTGTGAGAGGGTGTAAGTATGCGTGCTTATCAAAAAAATAGGTGTACATACAATATACATGGACAATGATGTATTTTGTTGAGATGCCTCTTAACGAGCACTATGTCTAATATCTACATCCAAATGTAAATGTGAGATATACATCGTAACTCTAGTGTAAGTGGAATTTGTGTTGGATATGACATCGTTTTGTTGGTAGTTTTCTTTAGGAACCATCGTTGCACATAAAAGCACATGCATTGAGGTTGGTGTGTGCACCTGAAAGGATGAGGAGTTTAGTGTAGTTTGGTAACTTTGGTTGTGGTATCATAAATGATATTTGTTAAGGACAAATATGGAAGAAGGTGGTTTAGCATCTCGACAACATGATGAGGCTTGGTATCACGACAACTCATAGGATTCTGGGAGTGGTTCAAGGATCTCCTCATGCATAATATATAGAAGTCTAGAATTAAAAATTCATCAGGATTGAAGACCGACTCGGTGTGTAGAATATGGGAGATGACAATGGTTGAAGGACACTGAGAGTGGGCGTTCTTCCTTGCAGGGACCTTCATGGAATAAGGTGAAATTAGTGAAGTAGTTGTCCCTAAGAGGGTCATCAAGGAGGATATCAAAATCAGAGGAGGCAAAAGGGATGGGGTGGATGGTTTTCTCCTTTGGGCTTTTTGCACCCATAACCCTGAGTATTTCCACAACAACAATCATAACCTTGTATAGTCATGAATTACATGAAAACCCCGAGTAATTCTTAACTCTTACGTGACATAACCCCGTGTTATATTCCGTTTGGATATCTGTTATATTTGATGGTTTCCGTTGAAAAGGACAAAAATACTCCTAAAACTCATTCTTATTTGCAATAACATGCCATTCGCCCCCACCCCCCGCCGAGTTTCTCCTGGCGTCGAGCTGCTGCTTGAAGGCCCTCGCCTGCCAAGCTCCTTCTCGAACCCCAGCGCCTACCGCTGCTGCCGTGCCAAGCTCCCTCCCCCCAGCTCCTCCTCGAGCCACAGTTCCACGCCGCCCCACACTCCCCTGTTGCCCGCGCCCAACTCCACCCCCTCCCCCCGTGCCTAGCTGCTCAAAGCCCGCAGCCCCGCGCTCTTCCTCCCCTCCTGCTCGAAGCCACCCCCCCTCCTCGAGGCCTCCCCCAACCCCCCAGCGTCACTCCCAGCTCTTCCTCGAGCCCCCCCTCCCCCCGTGCCGAGCTCCCCTGCTGCCTGCGCCCAACCCCCCCCCCCCCCTCGAGGTCTCCTCCAACACCGCCCCCAGCTCCTCATCGAGTCCCAGCACCGCACCCAGCTCCTCCTCGAGCCCCTCCCCCCCATTCCCCTGCTGCCCGCGCCCAACTCACACCCCCCTTCCCCCCGTGCCGAGCTCCCATGTTGCATACGCTCAACCCCCCCCTCCCCCCCAGTGAGCCCCCCACCCCCCCCCCCCGCCGACCTGAGTTTCTCCCCTGCTCGAAGTCCCTTCGAGCTCTTGCTCGAAGCCTCGCACCCCTGCAACAGCGACGAGCTTTGCCTCCCACCACCAATCCGAGATTCTCCCCTGCACGAAGCCCGCAACCCACCTCCTGATTGAGCAGTATTTTCTTTGTTTATTTCTAACCGTTGAATTGAGGATGAGTTAGATTAACTCATTTATATGGTTGAGTTAACATATTAAACTAACGGAGGGTTATGAGTGTAAGACGGAGTAATTATACAGGGTTTCTCATGTAATTCATGATTATGCAGGGTTATGATTGTAATTACGGAATTACTCAGGGTTATGGGTGTAAAAATCCCTTCTCCTTTTGGTGCAAGGTGAACAAGACACAAGGTTGTGTAGAGTGAGGCTCTGTTAAAGGAGTCACACCAATATGATGTAGATAATCCATAATTACACCTTTTATAAAGCAGACAAGAAGTTTTTATCAATGTTTATGGCATAATTGCATACCTCAATTACTCCTCATTTTTCTTTATCTTTTGGAAATGTATATGACATTGATCTTTGGATTTTTATCACTTGTGCCCCTCTTAGATATTGCAATATCAGTTATACCCCTCCCTTTTTTGGAATATCAGTTGTCTCTGACTTCTTCCACAGTTATCACTTGTACCCTTATGTTAGTCTAGTCGTCAATGATTTTAACAAACCATGGTTTTCTCAAATCATGGTGTGGTTAAGATGGGGGCATATCTATCAAAACTAACCCACCCTTCCTCCTCCTCCACCCAACCGCTTCGCTCTGTCCTGACCTCCTCCTCCACCCAGCTATTGTACCTCGACCAATTAGCTTTAGACATCTTCTTATTCAGGTATTGTATCCATCTGATCCCAAGATTGACCAGAGTCTATCTCAAGAACGACTGATCAAGAAATATCTTCTAGAACGCAGCTCGGCCTCATCATCCCTTCTCCTCCTCCGACCTCCTCCTCCTTATTCTTCTCCTCATTTTTTATCTGATGCTAAAACTCATCTGAAATCTATACAAATCAAATCCAGAAACCCAACTTCTACGAAATCACCCCTTCTTTTCTGTCAGACCTTCCATCTTGATTGTGTTATCCTCTGCAAGAGTCGAGTCCACATGGACCTTCACCCTTTCCCATCCCTCATAGGTCCTCCACTATATCGTTCCCCCTCCATTGTTTAATCTCAAGCCGAGCTTTAGCTCGAGGTTCGAGTTTCCCTTGCAGGTCCATAATCAGAAGGCATAACTCATCGAGTTTCCAACCCATTGAGTTTCCCTTACTTGTCCTCTATTAGGAGGCGCAACCCATCGAGTTTCCCTTGCAGGTCCTTCAACCCCCATCATATCTTCAGCACCGCCATCCACCATTTTAGTAGTTGTGGTCTCCCCTAGAGTTAGCAGAACAGAGGAAAGGGTGGTGATAGATCTAGGACTCTGGCAACGATCGGAGAAGCCTTGCATCCCCAATCAAAGCTAAGAAGCCCATATGAGCATTATAATGTGTGTTGCAGACGACGATTCTGCTTTGCCTGAATATGTCAGATTGAAAATGAAGAATCTTGGCCTCATTTTTCGCTCGGCATACATGAATGCCAGGATATCCTACATCGCCTTGGCAGTGGTCTGGTTAACGATATCATTGGCTATCTCTGTGGTAAGGGTCCTAGAGAGTCAAATACATGCATACACGTCATCTTGCTTCCACGAAGCATTTTCTCCTGTCTTGTCTGTCGGCTCTAACTTCGTCATAATGTGCTCCTTATTGTCGCACTGCATGAGGGTCAGAAACTGCATGGACCACAACTCATAGTTGGTCCCGTCCATCTTCACGATAGGAGCTGGACCGTTGAAGGCATCGGATGAAGAAAAGATATCACCTTTTTCGGTCAAAATCAGATCAAAAAAGAGCCTATGGATGGTGCACCAAGGTGTGGTGACGCCGAGTGTTGCCCTAGGCGGCCTGCTAGGGCCTGACAAAGGCTTGGGGAGGCCCGCTGCAGCCTGCAGCGATTTGGGCGGTGGGCTGGTGGTGCCCGCATCAGCCTGCAATGGCCCGCAGTGGCCTGGGCAGTGACTTGGGAGGGTGCTACAGCAGCCTGTGGGCCTACAATGGCCTAGGTGGCGGCCTAAAGGGCCTCGAAAGGGCCCTGCGGCAGCCTGGAGAGCCCCGTGAGGGGCTGCGCAAGGGCCTGGAGGGCTGTGCAGTCCTCCGACGATGGTGGCGTGCAGATAGGGCGGCGGGTGGGGGTTAGAGTTCGGATACGAGAACTCCGATCTAGGACCGTCGCTCTGATACCATGTGGAAATGAAAGAATGAATTGCCCATTGATGAAGCCTTAGAGTTCTCTTATATAGGAGAGTAACATGTCGGGCAAATTACATAAAGAAGATAAAGAAAATAAATATTATATAAAAAGATATGAAAGACAACTAATATCTCAAACATTTATCAAGACCACAAAATGATGACGAGTGATCGATGGTGATATGTTGTATATGGCATGGGTGGTCGGTTGGGATGATGACCTTGGCTATAGTAACTTGCCTTTGGGGTTTGGGCTCTTGTGGTTGTCCTGAAACATTGAGGTGGGTCCACTATCTCTGGTTATGTATACAAGAAAAAGGGAGTATTTAGGGGATTAAAAGATTGGAGGGAAGATGTTGGGGAATAGTAAGAAGATGGTGCTCAATGTATGGAGATGCTTATAGATGATGGTGTTTGTACAAGTGATACCTGATGGTTGGACGAGAAAGGTGGGGGTTGAGGTAGATGAATAACATATGCGTTTGGTGTGGGAGTCCTGCAAAATTTTGGGCCTACTTGACTTGTTTAACCATCAACTTTATCTTTTTTTAGGAGGTGAATATGGGGTTCCAATCAACTTTATCTTGTCAAAACGCTAGCGAGTACTTTTATGTTTATGGTGGATGAGTTCTTCCGAGTCTCACTAAACTTGAAGACTTCTACTCAGGTCTAGTCTATCCAAAATCTTCATGGAGGTATGGTTTAGGGAATTCTCGTACATACTCTCGTGTATTCTCACACACACTCGTCATCCTTGCTTGGAAAATTTCCTTCGTAGGTTGCACACATTGTATTTCTCGACTCAACACGAAATCCACATTAGAAAATCTGAAGCATATCCCACATTGAGACTTTGTGGTGCGGGCATTTTCTTCACATTTCCATGAATCACTCTCATGAATAATGGAACGACTCATAAATGGCTTTTGAATAAATGTTGTGATGGCTCTTCTAAGGGTATTAGTATATCCAAATAGGAGGTATTTATTTAGAAATATTTTCGGGATCAAGTTGCTTAAATGTTGATCGAACTTTTGACCGTAAAAATAAAATAGCAAATGATATTGGATTTGAGTGAGATTTGATATGTATGTAGAGCATTAATCAAAGATTCAATCCATATGATCGGATTTTTGGAATCGATTTCGCAAGAAAAAAGGATCACATGACTTCTGAGGAGCCAGATCCGACGAGTGAAGACCACCTTTGTTGTGTGTTTCTTAAGTGCTCGCCCATGTGTGCGCATGACCAGTCGCACATATTGCCACTGGTTCCTCATCAGTTGTGATCGCCTGCTTCAGCACAGAAATTCTCCATTGAGCCACCTCAATTTTCTTTCTCTTATCTTTAGCGAGTTGTTTTTTTAGGTTGCTAGAATTACGCTGCAGTTCGTCTGCTAGTTAAAAGCCTTCCTTTATTTATTTATATATTGGTATGTACCTTTATTTATTTCGTTTAAAGGAGCATCTTATGTTTGCAATTTTAAAAAATGCACTTGATCTATCACGAATCATCACGAATCTCAAGTGTTCAATATATATGCTACTATGATTGTTTAATTAGTAAGATGCATGACAAATCTTAGCTAGAATGCTCGAAAGTGTGCTCCTTGTTGTCTTCAATCGCTAGTGTGTCTCTTTTGTTTTATCGTGTTCGATTTTACGTCACAATTAAAAAAAACAGAATGGAAACATGATTCGTTATTATTGTCTCTGTATGTTCTACCAGAGACATATCGCAATACACTCACGTGCCTCGTGTGATTTTTTCTATTTTGAGTTTTGATTTTGTTTGATATGCCTTGAATTGTAATAATCTTTTCTACTGGAATCAATTGAAGAATCCTCGTATAAGCAGATCCTTCTCTATTTGGGTATTCGGATCTGTTTGTATTACTAATAGTACACAAACTCCCTAGGGTTCGGGTTCTCTTATTTCCTCAGTATTTTTCTTCTTTCTCCACAAATAGTGAAAAACGGTCGCCCACGCTCAATTACGAAAGAACCTTCTAAATCTGTGTTTGCATATTTGATTGATTGATTGTATTTGTGTGTGTTTAACTCTGCAACTCGCAACAATTTTTATTATTGATTCGACTGTCTTTATTACGCGCAACGACTCGATTTTTGCACTGGTTGAAGTGCATAGATTTAGCCGATCAGTAGAATGTAGTTTATGGATGAAGCATTCACGTCATTTGAAATAGTGTTAATTATATTTTGAGATTTTTAAACCACGAACCCAAGAAATTGTATCAATTACCTTCTCGATCATGCAAACATTGTAATTATCACCTTAACCCTATAAACTTGATCCATTTAATACCACGAACCCGACCGTCAACTCAACTCTTCTTGAGTCAACTAACTTGAGTTAAAGCTGTTTTAATCAAATACCAAGAATCAACGGTAGATTTTCACTCCATCTCTCTCCTTGGACCCCAAATCCTATTTTCCCATTTTCTTCCCAATCCTACTTTTCCCTTTTGATTGGACCTCAAATCAGATCGACCGAGAACCATCTCGATCTCCTCAAGATCCTCACCTTCATCTCTATCCTTTGAAACCTACCCCCTCCAGTTGAGCGTGCGATCGAGCATCAACTCCTACCTCTCACCAACAGGGGAGCCTCCATCCATGAAGAGGAGGAAAACACTAATCTGAAGGAAAATAAAAATAAATTTACTTTATTCTTTTTTCTCTTTCATGATAAATTATCTAATCTAAAGAAAAATAAAAAAATGAATTACATTGAAATATATTTATTAATCAATCAGAATTGCCTTTCAAAACCTATAATTATATCAAAAGGTCCAATACACATATATTATTGGATCTTTTGAGTAATAGCCAAGAAAATCTTTTGAAATTTGAATATTTTCATCCAGAAGATGTAAAAGAAATATTGAGTGTTCTACAAAAGTGTTTCAAAGTTCATTTACCTATAAATAAATAAATTTTCATTTTAAATCCATTGTAATTATTCATCTTTTTTTCTAAAGATAAAGAAAAAGAAAAAATACATATGCCCATCACCCATTGTCGAGCTTTCAAGCTCGAGCAACCATCACTAACACATACTAGATGGTACTTCGTCATCGATCATGCAATCACTGCCTCCCCATATTCCTCTCCAATGTGTATCTATAATCTGTATGGATGGGCATGGGCCAAGCTGGGTCAAGCCCAAGCTCGTCTAAAAAATTTGAGCCTTGGGTCGCAAATTTTTTTGTTGTTCGGCCCAAGCCCGGCCCAATTCCTTTGGGCTGGGCTTGGGTCGGGCCAGCCCATCCTCAATTGTGGCATACTTCTCTTTTATTGCTCTTGTTGTTAGTGCGCATTTTCTGGTTGTTACAATTCATGCATTAGATAAGTCCTCTGTTATTCCTTAATTGAAGCTTCTCCAAAGCATCATCAAGCAATACAAATACATGAAATGGTGTCCAATCGAGCTAAAAGAGGGAAGGGGAGGTGCAGGTGGTTTGTCTAAGGCACGAGCTTAAGACCCGCATCTAATTTTGGGCTGGGTATTGGGCCACCATTCGGCCTTATGTCAGGCCCCCAAACGGGCTGGGCCTCGGGCTCGGCCCAAAAAATTTGGGCTGAACATTTAGGCCCAGACCCGGCTCAGCCCAATGCTCATTCCCAAATAATTGGAGCAGCAAAGAAAGGAGGTTTGCACCACATAGCTACATCGAAGCCTCGCAACACCACCATCTCCTTCAAGCGCTTGAAACAATCGCCTGGACCTCCACACGTCGTCCACGCCCTTCCAGTCACTAGTGCTCGGTCGTTAGACGATGGAGAGCTCTGATATTCTTCAAAAAACTTCAAAGGTAGACACCATGACACTTTGAGCCACCTTCAACAGCCCAAAGATAATCTTTGTTGTTCCTTGCCCATCTCTAGAAGAGCGTCGACCCACTTCTGCCCCTACTATGCCTTGGGTACCTGAAATCTAGAATATGTGAATAAGTTTTTATTTAATCTAACTAAATCTCCAAGATATGTGAGAGGATGTACAGGGATTTTGAGGTCGATCACATGCAATGATCAATATCGATTTAGATCATCACATGCAATAATCAGGTGATTTACTGTTTTAGATCATTTATCGATTGATTAAATCACTTATTCAGACACTAAAATGGCAAATAGTTAATCACCTGATATCCTAAGGAATCTAAGGCCGAAAATGCTACATTAAGAAACTAATTTATCGTACTTTTGGTAACTTTAAGGCTAAGATTAATGCATGAAATAGAAATTATATACAAAGGAAGGGCTAATAGCCTAATACAAATGTGTGAACTAGAAAGAGAGTGACAATAAATAGAAAGATACGCGCATGAGAGGTTGAATATCACGACTTAACAGAACAAAGAAGGTGAAAATTGGTAAAAAAAAAAACTCAAGAATAGCTCAATTGACAGAAGCAAAGATAAGGGCAACAAAAGAGGCGATCCATCGGATCGATCGACTATTTCGTAAGTATGAGATGAAGAAGGGATCAACGGACTAATAAAATTTGGTCGACTGATTTCAGCCTTTTCCTTTTATATGTCAAGCCATATAAGATTTGTGCAGTTAATTTCTGTCGAGGTTTTTGTTATTTTAGCATTATTTAATAGAATTTTTACGTCACGAACCTTAGAATCTTAATAAAATATCTTCTCATCCATATACATATTGTTATTATCCCTTGATTCCATAAACTTGTTAACTTTTATTACACATATCCCTTGATTCCATAAATTTAATTTGATTTCGTTAAAAAGAGTGTATATTGCCCTCTTTGTTTAGCAAATTTATTGTTTAGCAAATTCACAAAAAGATGGAATCATTCCCTCTCCCTCACATCCCCTTCCCTTCCACCTCCATCAACGTCGACAGTCCTGGCAGACCTAGAGGACACATTCACCTTCTCCTTACTCTCCCTTCTCTGTCACGATCCCCTCCTTTTGTCGCAGAGGCAATGGTGGTGGAACTAATGTTTTTAAAATCGGATCAGATCAGCCGGTTCGACCGGTCCAATCGGTGAACCGGGCCTGGACCGATCCGGTTAATCGGTTTGATTTCAATTTCATATTTTAAACGACATGCCCGGTTTAACATAATATTTCTAACCTGGTTTAATCAGATTCAACCAAAGCTGAACCGCATTTAGTTTTTATATTATTAAAAATAATGCTGATAGTGGGAGTTAAACCCATGACCTTTGCTTACCAATTTCAAACTCCTAACTAACTACTCTAACATAACTTTTTTGCTTTAATAGGTGTTAAATATAATTAACCTTTTATTATGTTATGAAGCAACTAATCCAAATAATATACATATATATAGGATTTCCTTCGATTAGGACACAATCCTTCCTAAGTTCAGAAAGATCGGTCCTTTTTTGTAAAAAACATGATGACTTTAGTAGAATACACATACAGTTTGTATTATAATATACAGTTTTAATGTTTGTATTATAGTGTGCAGTTTTGTATGTGATTTTGTATTTATAATGTGAAGCTATAATACAAATTGTATACGTATTCTACTAAAGTGCTCGTGTTTTATACAAAAAGAGGGCGGTCTTCTTGAACTCATGAAAGATTTTGTCCTATTGGAAGGGTCTATATATATAGGAAAAAATAAAGCTACCCTCACCCCATTTTTCGCAAAAGCTTTTTTATTTTTTTTTGGAAAAATATCACAATGTATATTCATCCCTATATTCCTCCTATATGCCATTCAATTTTCGTCAGAAACAGAGACTTTTATAGTTTCCATCCATACAGTCGTTTTTTTAACGGTCACGGGATTTTTTAAATCGGCCCTATCTGGATGGAGGCCGTAGGAGTCTTTGTTTCTGATGAAATTCGAATGGCATATAGGAGAGATATTGGGATGAATATACATGGTGATATTTTTCAAAAAAATAAAAAATATTGACAAAAAATAGGGTGGGACAGCCCCATACAGCCCATATATATGGCTTATCCAATGAGCCCTGTGCCCATTAACGTTTCAATGAGCACTCATTCTGGGCCATACCCGTGTATTAGCAATAACTATATTTCTAATTATAGGCTACCACGTATTTAAAAAAATCATATATTTCTTATTATACAACGTCCTTAAAAATGGGAAGACGGTTTTGGAAAGAAACGATTCAAATAAATGATTCCGCGCAGATGATTAAGGATCCAAACGCTATGATAGTAATATATATAATTCGGTCAAGTAAATGCTTATTGTGAGATCAGTAATATCAAGATAATGATCAGTAATTTACATCCAAATAGTTACATTGTACAGAATTTAGTAATATATATAAAATGGTCAAGTAAATATGTGTTGTGAGATCAGTAACAACATAACAAATGATTAGTAATACCATTGTCTATGTTAATTGCATTGCATTAACAAATAGTTACTTTCTTACCTGAGCAATGCCCATGACTTACTGACCATTACTTTGTTATTACTGATCTCATAGTAGCTATTACTTGAGAATCGTACACATATTACTGACCATTTGTTATGGTTTTACTGACTTTACAACAAGCACTTACTTGTCCATTGTATATATATATATATATATATTACTGAAATCTGCACCATGTAATAAAATGAATGTAAATTACTGACCGTTGTTTGGATATTACTGTGTTCACAACAAGCACTTACTTGTTCATTGTGTATATATTACTGAATTTTGCACCATGTAATAAAATGAATGTAAATTATTGATCGTTGTTTGGATATTACTGATCTCGCAAAAATCATTTACGTGAGTATTGTCTCTAAATTACTGAATTCTATTCAAAGTAATAATACATATAGAAATTACTGACCATTTGTTATGGTTTTACTGACTTCACAACAAGCACTTACTTGACCATTGTGTATATATTACTGAATTCTACACCATATAATAAAATGAATGTAAATTACTGATTGTAGTTTTGGATATTACTGACTTCACAACAAGCACTTACTTGTCCATTGTGTATATATTACTGACCTGAGCATTTGGATCTCAATTTTCTGCAAGAAATCATCAATTCGAATGTTTTCTTTCCAAAACGATCTTCTTATTTTTTAGGACGCGATATAATTGGAATACCACTTATTGTTAAATCGATTTGCGTATTAATCTCCTTCCAAAAACAACATCATTCGAAATAGGTAACCACTCAATTGGTAATACACGTGTATGGCCTACAAATGGTGCTCACCGAAATGCTAATGAGCCCTGTGCACATTGGATAAAAATCCTATATATATAGGGGGCCTTTCAAATAGGATGCATCCTTCCTGACTTAAGGAAGGCCACCATCTTTTTGTAAAAAAACACAAGCACTTTAGTAGAATGTGTATACAGTTTGTATTATAACTGCACATTATAAATACAAAACTGCATACAAAACTGCATATTATAATACAAACATTAAAACTGCACATTGTAATACAATCTGTATACGTATTCTACTAAAGTCGTCATGTTTTCTACAAAAAGGGGCTGGCCTTCCTTAGGGATGGAAGGACCAAGTCTTATTTGAAAGAAATCATACATACATATATATATATATATATATATATATATATATATATATATATATATATATATATATACGAGGATGGGGAGTATGCAACCTGGTGCATGTAATTTTACATGCACCATGTCCTATATCTCCCATATTTTTTTACTTTTTTGGAAAACATCGCCATGTATATTCATCTATATATCCCTCTAATATACCATTCGAATTTCTCAGGAACAAAGACCCTTATGTCCTCTATCTAGAACAAGCCGATTACAGCAATTCTAAGACCGTTGAAATTACTTGTTCTAGATGGAGGGCATAAAAGTCTCTGTTTCTGACGAAATTTGAATGATATATTGGAGGGATATATATATGAATATAGACGGTGATATTTTTCAAAAAAGTATAAAAATGTGGGAGATATAGACTCTGATGCATGTAAAATTACATGCATCAGAGTGCGTACTCCCCATATATATATATATATATATATATATATATATGAGGAAAGGGAGCCTACTTTGTGAAGTAGTTAACCTTACCTACTTCACATCCATTTTTTTCGTAAATTTGTTTCTTTTTTTTTGAAAAATATGACCGTGGATTTTCATGATTATATCTCTCTAATATGTCATTCAAATTTCGTCAGAAACAGAGACTCCTATGGCCTCCATCCAGAACATGAAAAATACAGCAAATCTGTGACCGTTAAAAAATGACTGTCTGGATGGAGGCCATAGAAGTCTCTGTTTCTGACGAAATTTGAATGGCATATTAGAGGGATATAATTATGAAAATCCACGGTGGCATTTTTTCAAAAAAAATAAAAAATTGCAAAAAAATGAAATGTGAAGTAGGTAAGGTTTCCTACTTCACAAAATAGGCTCCCTTTCCTATATATATAGGGAAAAGGGAAGCTACACCGGGTGATGCAGCCAACTAGCTACACCCGACCATTTTTCTTATTGATTTTTGATTTTTTTGAAGAAAACCTATGGGGATTTGCTTAGTTTATTGAGTGGAATATGTGTTTCAAATTCCATGCAAAACAAACATTCCTAACATGCCCATCAAGATAGGGTAAATTTCAGTAATTCTGATACCGTTAAAATGTGATAGTCTTGATGGAGATGACAGAAGTGTCGAATTTAGTTGAAATTGATATGATATCATGGTGATATATGGTGATTTAAATCCCCCTAGGTTTCATTACAAAAGCACAAAAAATCAATTTAAAAAATGGTCGGGTGCAGCTAGTTAGCTACACCCCCGGGTGCAGCTTCCTCAGCCCCATATATATATATATATATAGGGAAAATGTGTATGCTCCTTAGAGGGAGCTAACTTAGCTCCCCCGCCCCTTTTTCACATATTTTTTTCATTTTTTTGAAATCTAAAACCATGTAAATTCATTATTAAATTCCTATATTATGTCATTCAAATTTCATGCGAAACAGAGACTCCTACGACCTTCATCCAAACGGGGCCAATTTAAAAAATCTTATTACCGTTAAAAAATGATTGTCTTGATGGAGGTCGTAGGAGTCTATGTTTCACACAAAATTTGAATAGCATAATATAGGGATATAATGATGAATATTCATGAAGAAATTTTCAATAAAAAATAAAAAATGGTGAAAATGAGGCGGGAGGAGCCAAGTTAGCTCCCCCTGGGGGCAGCCCCGTTTATCTCTTATTTATATATATAGCTAAAATGTTTATGCCCCTACGGGGAGCTAACTTAGTTCCCCCTTTGCTCCACTGCTTCATTTTTCACATATATTTCTTGAAAAAAATCATGTAAATTCATTATTATATCTTTATATTTTGTCATTCAAATTTCATGCGAAACAGAAACTCCTACGACCTCCATCCAGACGGGATCGATTAAAAAATCCTTGACCGTTAAAAAATGACTGTCTGGATGGAGGTCGTACGAGTCTCTGTTTCACACGAAATTTGAATGACATAATATAGGGATATACCGATGAATATGCATGGTAGAAATTTTCAAAAAAAAGTAAAAAATAGTGAAAATGGGGCGGGGGAGCTATATATATAAGGGTAAAAATGGTGTTGCCTCCTATGGGGGAGCCAATTTGTCTCCCCCGCCCCATTTCACCTGGTTTTTTTATTTTTTTTTTGAAAATTTCTTCCGTAGATTTTCATCAATATATCCCTATATTATGTCATTCAAATTTTGCGTAAAATAGAGATTCCTACGGCCACCATTCTAACGGGGTCATTTTTAGCAATTCGATTACCGTTAAAAAATGACTGTCTAGATGGAGGTCGTAGGAGTCTCTGTTTCGCACGAAATTTGAATGACATAATGTAGGGATATAGTGATGAAATTGTACAGAAGAAATAGTGTGCGTGTGCATGTGCATGTGCGCGCGTGTGTGTTCAATGGTACTGCCTTGGGGGAGCTAACTTGGTTCCCCTTGCAATTTTGTATTTTTTATTTTTGTTTTTTTGAAAATTTCTTCCATGAATATTCATCACTATATCCCTATATTATGCTATTTAAATTTTGTACGAAACAGAGACTCCTCCAGCCTTCATCCAGACAGTCATTTTTTAACGGTAACAGAATTGCTAAAAACGACCCTTCTGGATGGAGGCCGTAGGAATCTCTATTTCACGTGAAATTTGAATGACATAATATATGGATATATTGGTGAAAATCTGTGGAAGAAATTTTTAAAATAAAAAATAGGTGAAATGACGCAGGGGAGCCAAGTTAGCTACTCCCAAGGGGGCAACCCCATTTTATCCTATAGTTTGTATGTGCGTGTGCGTGTACGTGTGCGTGTGTGTGTGCGTGTGCGTAGGGATGAGCATGGGCCGGGCCTGGGCCGGGCCATACAGGGCCCAGGCCCAGGCCCATTTATAATTATGGGCTTTGGGCCGGGCCTGGGCCCATTAAATTTTTTTTTGAAGGCCCAAGCCCAAGCCCAGCCCATTTATTATGGATCGGGCCTGGGCCGGGCCGGCCCATGGGCCATAATATCTCAAAAGTAAATAGGCCTTATACAGACCCAGAACTTATGAGGCTAGACTTGGAGGGCGCATATACTTGGCGAATCTCCATTTATTATTTTTATTGTAATCTTCATTATGAACATGCCCAAATAATAGAGAGTTTGATAGTTATCCTATTTTTTGGATGGATTTGATCTTGTGTATGATTTTATAGGACCTAATGGAAAGAATGTCATAGAGATATTATATGAACATGTCCAAATAATAAAGTAGAAGCAATCAACAAGGCTGCTGGTATGCAAGAATAGTAAACAAACAGATTGAAAAATGTACCTCAAGGCTGAAGTGGATTAATCCGTCGTCAACGCCCTTGTTAAATGCAGATGTATATATCAAGGTAAGAGATGAAAGTCTGGAGACCTATGTCGAATCCAATTTCTGCACTAAAGAAATAATTTCCAATCAATATGTGTTTTACCGAGATGAACTAATGTGAAGATATCATAAGAATGACCTGAAAAATAGATTCCATGAGAAGTAAACATCTCGATCTTCCCGCTCCTTCATGTCGGGTACCTACAAGGATAAAGCCTACAAATACAACCCAATCTTTGACGAAGGTGCATTTCATCATTCGAAGATGCAAATAATGAAAAACAATAAAACATTCCAAACAATAAAATAAGGATCCCATAGTTATTGCATCTCTTGATTACTTTCCGACATCTAAAGTTAAATACCAAGTTAGATTTTACTTTCCAAATTGATTTCTAAGAACTATTTTCGCTATTGTCATCATTACTAAAAACTTAACACTAATGCCATTATAAAATTCACTTACAACAAATGAATGTAAAATAAATCATACTATTATGGTTGTAAAGGCTAATTGAAAACGAAGAAGTATCCTTACAATGGGGAGATGGCGAGACGTGTCACGCGGTGGGAGGTAGCCGCAGCCCACAGGCCACAGGTGTTCTCGAGGCGACGTCGGAGCTGAGCGGCCGAGGTTGGCGGAGGGCGGCGCTCCCACTTAGCCGCTGGGGCCTTCAGCCAGGGAGGGGACGAGGGAAGGGAGGGGGGGTTCCCAGCCCAGTGGGAGGCTTGGGCGCGGGAGGAGGGGGGCGGGTGGCTGAGCGGGGTGGGGAGGAGGGGTGAGCGGGCGCGCGGGCGGGAGGGGGGGAGGAGGGAGCGCGGGAGGAGGGGGAGGAGGGGGCGCGGCTGAGCGAGGGAGGGGGGAGACGCAAGCGGCGGGGCTTGGCGCAGGAGGGGGGAGAGGCGAGCGGCGGCGAGGCTTGGCGCAGGAGGGGGCGACGCGAGCGGAGGCCTGGCGCCTGGCGGGGCTGAGCGAGGTGGGGAGGAGCCGAGGAGGGTTGCGGCGGGCTGGGAGCCTGGGAGGGATGGAGGAATCGCGTGGGAGGGTGGGAGGCTGGGAGCCCTAGCGGGATTCGACTTTGGGGTGGGAGGGAGCAGAGTGCGGGATTCGACTTTGGGGTGGGAGGGAATTTTACTGACTAAGGCCCGCCAAACCTAATTTCGGGCCGATAAATGGGCCTTTAATTGGGCTTAGTGGGCCGGGCTAACGGGCCTGTTTACGGGCCGTTATGTGGGCCGGGCTAACGGGCTAACGGGCTGGGCCGGGCTAGGCCCGAGCCCGGCCCAATTATTAAATGGGCTTAAAACTTCGGCCCAAGCCCGGCCCATACATAATTCGGGCTCGGGCTGGGCCGGGCTACGCGGGCCGGGCTTTGGGCCGGGCTGGGCCGGCCCAACCCAATGCTCATCCCTACGTGTGCGTGTGTTCAATGGTACTGTCCTTGGGGGAGCTAACTTGGCTCCCCCGTGCAATTTCATTTTTTTTATTTTTTTGAAAATTTCTTCCATGAATATTCATCACTATATCCCCTATATTATGCTATTTAAATTTCGTACGAAATAGAGACTCCTCCAGCCTTCATCCATACAGTCATTTTTTAACGGTAACAGAATTGCTAAAACGACCCTTCTGGATGGAGGCCGTAGGAATCTCTATTTCACGTGAAATTTGAATGACATAATATAGGGATATATTGGTGAAAATCTATGGAAGAAATTTTCAAATAAAAATAGGCGAAATGACGCAGGGGAGCCAAGTTAGCTACTCCCAAGGGGGCAACCCCATTTTATCCTATATATATATATATAGGTTGGGGAGCTTGCACCATGGTACATGTTAACTTTACATGCACCGGTGTCATAAACGCCCAACTTTTGATATTTTTTTGAAATGAAAATATGTGGGAATTAGATCACTATATATCACCATGATGTCATTCAAATTAATTCAAGACTTCTAACACATCCATCAAGACTGCGACATTTCAACTGTCTCAGAATTGCTGAAATTTTGCTCTTCCATATTGACATATTAGGAATGTTTGTTTTATACGAAATTTGAAATATGTATTCCATTAATAGCTCTAAGTAAATCCCCTGAGGTTTTATTTTAAAAAAAAATGAATGTTCGGGGCACTGGTGCATGTATAGTTACATGCACCATGGTGCAAGCTTCCAAACCTCATATACATAAGGAATATTTACACCCATAATCATGAGTAATCTCGTAATTACCCCAGGAACCCTGCTTAATAGCGAATTACGTGAGAAACTCCGAGTAATGGTTAACGTTTACATGTGTAACCATCTGTTACGCTCTGACGTTAGCAGTAACCACGGTTTGGTTACCACCTACCACGCCTTAGTTACGAGGTGGAGATTAAGTGGTTGGGGTTCATTGCCCTAAATCGTGCGCTACATGTAGGGTTTCAATGGAATTGGTTGTCGAATCAATGAATACTGCACTTGCAATGAGGTGGATGTTTAGCCCTCGTCTCGTGCTGGACATCATCACTTCTGCTCTCCCGCCTTCAACTCATCCTCTTTGCCACCTTCTCCAAGTCGAGGAAGAAGAGGAGCCCTCCGTCAGTCGCCGATGAGACCCTTCCTCATCGTCGAGGAACCTGAAGCAACTCGAAAAGGAAGGTATGCCCTCCCCGTCATCCTCGCCTCTAAATTTCTTCTTAAAATCCAACTGACTAGATGCAAATGAAACATGCATGTACCTTATAGCATGGGTTGGTTCGAAGGGCATGAAGGGATTCTTAGCATTTGCATCTAGTGTGGGGGATAATTCAAGAAGGTACGAGGGTGTGGTGGTAATAGGTACTTGCTGGGGAAGCAAGTCGTAATAGGGACAAACCCAGATTATATTGTTGGTTCGACATCATCGAAGACATTACAGAAGTTGTTCCATGGCAAGTAAATGACTCCTTGCGTTATGTGCTATAAAGTTCTTGATTCCCATCCATCGAGGTACGAAACTATCTCATGGTTTGAATTTTTTTCACCCTAATCGCTTATTATTTAGGTATGCGAACATTTAATCACTTTTTTTCTTTGTTAGGTATACGAAGTTATCAGATGAGAAGCAGATGATGGAGATGTTTCACTTGCACCAAGATGGGACGCAGATTGAGTTGGTGGCGGAGTTTGATCAAGATGCATAAGCACTCAATGCTGTGGAAGAGCGTGCGATTGTAGACCAAGATCCAACCGCAAGTTCCCTAGGGAATGATTTGAATGAGACTATGGAGGCTTTAGAGGAGTTGGGGAAGGTCGGGTATGAAACCATGGAGTCGCTTGATTGTATCGCTTTCACTGAATGTTTGCAAGGGGATGGCGTGGAGGGATTTACTCCTCAGGCGATGGATTTGGAGGATAAAGTTGTGCAAATGGACATTGATCAGAATGATATAGTAGAGTTGGATAATGATCCCCTATTTGAAGAGCCAGTGGATACACTTAGGGATGAATCAAGGATACCCATCAATCCCATCGCAATGGAGGCACCTATGAGGAGTTCTCACCAATCGCGTCATCAGATCAAAGAGAGTGCTGCACTCTCTAACCCAATGTATCGACACAAGCGACTCAGATGACTCCGACTTTGATGCTGATAGCAAGTACCGCTGATGATGATGAATAACTCAACGGTCTTGAGTTCAAGAATAGCTACCACTATCTCTTGGATTCAGATTTAGAGGACGTGGGGGACTTTGAAGGTCGAATGTCGTCCAACAACATGGAGATTCCGGACATTAAAGTTGGATCCGAGTTCGATGGACACGATGAATTTAAACATGCATTAAGCACTTATTGTCTGAAACATGAATTTGACGTGAGATTTATCAAGAGCGAGGCAATCAGGGTGACAACCATATGCAGGGAAGAAAACTGTAAATGGTGAATCCATGCTTCTAGGCTCCAAGATAGCATGCGATTCTGAGTCAGGACTCTGCATGAGGAGCACAATTGTTCCTCTGTCAATAGGTTGGCAATGCATTGGCTTCACAAGATTGGATTGTGAAGTGCATTAAAGCATGGATCATGGACAACCAATGACTGTTAATGCCATATCTCGACGGATAGCTGAACAATTCCAAGTCCATATACCTTACATGAGGTTGTGGAGGGGGCGAAGGATTGCTCTAAAATAAGATCCATGGAAAGGTTGAGGGAGTTATACGAGAGACTTCCATCTCTCATTTACGAATTGAAGAATCAGAAATCCTTCAAGTGTCATTCACTATGAAACTGAGAAGGACGATTCATTCTTATGTGTTTTCATATCGTTGAAATCACAGAGGCAAGGTTTATTGAAGTAGACCCTTCATCGGTCTTGATGGTTACCACTTGAAGGGCAAATACTTAGGAACACTTCTCTCGATGACAGCTTTGGATGGATGCGATGTGTTATTCCCAGTGGCATTCACAGTTGTTGAAAGCGAATCCATTGTCACATGGAATTGGTTCATGACTCATCTGAACCATGCTATCAAGTTTGGCAATGGTACTGGATTGACTTTCATATAAGATGTACAGAAGGGTCTAGAGTTGGCGGTGAAGACCATCTTCCCCCAAGCGGAGCACAAGACATGCATGTGATATCTGCATAAGAACTTCAAGAAGAAATTCCCTGATGATGAATTAGAGATCATGGTTGGTCTACTGCAAGGGCGTTCGATGCCAAGCATTATAATCACCGGATATCTGAGATACAAAATATAGCATGGTTGCATACGAGTGGTTGGAAAATATGCAGGAGAAGTGGAGCCATCGTCAAATGTGGTGACTCGACAAAGTGCCATTATCTCACAAAATAAACTGAGTGAATCATTAAATGCATGGATATCACCAGTAAGAAATATGCCCATTTGTGAGCTTATTGATTGGATAAGGCAAAAGTTGATGGCAACTATGGATGAAAGACTTCGATGATCGAAGACTTGGAAGGAAAATGTTGCACCATCGACCTTGTCTTACGCGAGAGGAATCACAAGGGACTTGAAAGGCTTCATTATTAGAAGTGCTGATGACTGCAATGTAGAAGCGGAAACTCCTTCAGGGAGGTATGTTTTTGAACCTTCTGGCCCGCGAATGCTCGTGTAGAAGATGGCAACTATGTGGGCTTCCATGCACACATGCTGCGGCAACGTTGGAAAGCATTAGAGAAGTGTGATGGGAGAATTAGTTGATGATTACTACAAAGTTGGTCGTTATAGGAAATCCTTTGTGCTTACATATCACCAATGCCTGACAAGACTCAGTGGTTGGTGATCAATATTCTGTTCAAGGTGCAAACCTCACACCACAAGGCCGCCAGGGCGTCCGTGAAAGAATCGCATTCAGCCAAGGGACGAGAATGATGGTAAATCAAGGCATAATTGCCGCAGATGTAGCAAATTCGGACACCAAACTCGCACCTGCAAAGAACCGATCAATGCACCATCGGCTATTGCACGAGTAAACCGAGAGATACCAGTAGGTCCCTCAATGCAAGCTTCTTCAAGCACTCAAAATTCAATGGTCAACAGATTGTATTTATTTCGATTGATTTGCATTTTATCTAGATTAGGTCTTCACTTGTGAACTAACATCAACCTGGAATATATGTTCTTTCCTAGTGGAACTGGGAGCAGGTCAGGGAGTTCTTGGATAAGAAGAAGAGGGGGAGAAGGCCTACCAAGAATGGGGCGTGGTCGAAAAAGAACAAGAAATTTGGATGCCTTTCCAAATGGGCCTCCAGCTTTGATGAATCGATAGGTACATCACTTCTCATCAACTCTTACAAATCAAGTAGGAGCATCACTCACCACTAAATCTTGGATCTAGCAGTGTAGGGAAATTGTGGAGAGGGAACTGGAGGCTTTTTGGAGAGTTTTTGAGCGCTTCATGGACAAGCTAATGTAGATTTTTGGATACGTGTATTCTTGGATGTGTGTATTTTCGGATGCACAAGTGACTTCTTATATGTGTATTTTTTGATATGTACATGAACAATCATCACATGTACTATGCATTAGCTATGTTAACTATTTGTTTTTTGGATACTTACATGAACAATCCTTACATGTACTATGTATTAGCCGTGTCAACTGTTTGTTTTTGGATACTTACATGAGAAATCGTCACTTTATCATGTATACATGAGATTTCTATTTTTTATTGCAACATATTATTTGAAAACAATGTATGTGATTAACATGGCTTTGAATATCAAACATATCGATATTTCTTTTAGTCATACCAATATTGCTGAAAGCTTATTCAATACAAGGTTAACATTCTCATCCGTTGATGGAGAATTCTTGATAGAGGTTGTTTTGCTTCGATCATTCTTAGAAGATTGTGCTACTTTGCTACACGACTCATCCATCCAGCGAAAGAAATCACAAGTTTTGAAGGTGCATGTGTAGAATCATGCTCCTTTTCTCCACGGTTTGCAGGAGGTCTTCAGAACAGCTTCGACGTTGCAAAGGAAACACATGCTAGATGATGATTCCAAGGAATGTGACCGTATTTTCTGCAATTATCGTAAACATCTATAAAACAATAATTTGTAGCAACACAAAAAAACAACATTTTGCAGCATCACGAAAAATACAAAAATTGCACCTTTTTCAGTTGTATATCAACCAAGTACTTTTGTCAAAAAAAAAACAATTTATATGGGGTCTCTACCCCTCATTTTATAGGTCATTGCATGGGAGATCAGACCACCAACGACTCTATTTCTAGTTGTTGGAGCACAACAAATTTGAGGGTATTTTTGTCCACCTAAACAACCGTCTAGCAAAAACTAACGCCTACTAACATAGGGTTATGTTGTGTAAGAGTTAACTATTACTCGGGGTTTCTCACATAATTCGCTATTAAGCACGATTCCTGGGGTAATTACGAGATTACTCAGGGTTATGGTGTAAATAAACCTATATATAAAGGAGGCTACATCCTGGGTGTAGCCAATTGGCTACTCCCGCCCTCATTTTCTCCCTATTTTTTATTTTTTTGGAAAATGAAAATATTTATATTAATCACTATATCCTCCTAACAAGTCATTCCATTTTCATCAGAAACAGAGACTTATATGCCCTCCATCTGAAGGGGGTCAATTTCAACAATTCTGAGACCGTTAAAAGTTGACAGTCTTAATGGAGGGGATATAAGTGTCGAATCAAGTTGGATTTTTAATGACACCTTGATGACATATTGTGATCTAAATTCCAATAGATTTCATTTCAAAAAATAAAAAATATAGCGGAAAAGGGGTGGAAGCATGTAAGTTAGCTACACTCAGAGAGCATACTCCTTTTTCCCATATATATATATATGATATGTATGACATTTGATGGTGCATACGATAAAATATTTTATATATAGTGTGAAATATATACATTGTTTGTGTATTTTATTTAAATTTCAAGTTACATAATTGAACCCAATCCGACCATTTTGATAAGATTTCTGGTTCGGTGTTGATGAATCTATGATTCATCGCCTTTATTCTTTCATTTTGGCTAAAATCCTTGGTAAAATACATGTAAATATCCACTAATTCCAATTAATTATCACTTTAATTAAAAATATTAATATTATAGATTTAAAACTTAAATTATCTAAAATAAAAGAATAAAGATAAAAAGAAAAGAAAAATAAAAAGAAAATAAAAGAAGGATGTATGTGTAACGTACAGACTGATCCTAACCCCGAGACCAGGTCAATATTGACCGGCTCGACAAAAGAAATAAGTAGGGGAAGATAAGGATCCTAACTTCTAAAAATATAAAGAAAATCAAGACCAAAAATGTAAATTACCCAATTTTCACCTTGTAAATATTTCACCTATTTTATTTATCATCAAAATCACCTCAAATCAAAACACTTCTTTTATAAAAATTGTTCATAAAAATATATATTATTTTATAAAAATATTAGAAAAATATTTCGATACAAAAATAAAATAACCGCAATGAACCAGAAAAGCCGTAAAAGCCGACTTCCAAGGTTCATATCTATTTATAGAAAACTGCAAAATGACCAAACTCACTTTTAAAATCTGTTTTGTATATAATACTATTTATTAAAAATATCAGAAAAATATTCGGATAAAACCGGTGAGTTTCGGCTTTTTGGACCCCATTGTATATATGTACTATATGTAGAAAATTCCGAGATTTTTCATTAAATAACCGTAAACCGTATTAAGTTAATTCTTTTTCCTAAAATCATCTAAAATTGTATATAAAAATACAAAAATATAATAAAGCCGAAAATACCCAAAAAATCTGGAGGCCCGAAGCCGCTACTTTTTTCGTCCGGGCCTCATAACTCGGCCGTATGAACTCCGAATTGAGCAAACTATGTCCCTAAAATTATATTTTTCAATTATCTACAAAATGACACTAGTTTCGCTAATATCGAAGTTAACGTGAAAAACATGATTTTTGGAGTCCGTTTTGATATATTGTATAATAAGCCGTAACTTATATTATTATTTAATACATTAACCCTTTTTTATATATAAATAATACTTTACTTATTTATTTATTTAGTTATTTTATTTATTTATAATTTATATCCACACTATTTATTTATTTAATATAAGGTATTTATTTAGTTTTTATATACTTGTATATAAGTCCTTTGTCCTCTTCCTTATTTTGTCCTTTTCTTTTCTTTTTTTTGCCACATGGCAGCTTCCCATTAGTCTTCATTTAATTTCTCTCTCTCCACCTTTCCCCTTCCTTCTTCTCCTTCGTATTCTTCTTCTTCTTCCTTTTTCCTTCCCCTTCCTCTCCAACCCATCTTCATCTCCTTTCCCAAGCCAACTCAACCGACTGGCCGTTATTCCGGTATCCTACGGACCTCGACGGCGACGCCATCGCCGGCGGTGACCACATCCGACGACGTGCTCCCCAAGGAAAATAATCTTCCCCTATTTCCCGTCCAGGTGCATCCTCTCCTTCTTCTATAAATAGGGCTCCACCCCCCGCCGGAGCAAGTATCCGCCACTTGCATCCCACCTTCAATCCGCGAGATCCGGAGAGAGAGAGAGCGCGAAGGTGACAGCTTCCCTTCCTCATCCGTCGAGCCGCTTCGAGGGAGGTGATCCCGGCGTGATCGACTCGTCGACGTCGAGTTCTATCTCCGCCGCGATAGCCTCCGCGTGCGCCGCCGCATCGAGGCCGTCACCGCTGGTGCTCCACCGAGCCCCAGCTTTCCAGGCATCTTCGTTCATCACTCCAAACCAGGTTAGTCGTCTTCCTCATCCAAATCTCTTCTCCTCTTCTCATCTCATTTCATCTATTATCTCTCTACCTCCCCCTTCATCCCTCTCTTCTCCGTTGATTTTTTTCATTTTAAAATTAAAATCCACATCCAATTATATGTGATTCAAATCTCCTCGCACCTTCTCTGTTCTAATTCCGATCCTGCCCGTTTTTTTTACTTTTTGCTAAACAAATTGCACATTAATTTTCCATCATCATCCACATATTCTCTGTCTCCACCTTCTATCCGCATGTGTTCCCCATCGGGACTAATCTAATCTAAGTTTCGGAGTTTAATCTTCCATCTCCCGAAATTCCTTCATTCCCCTTCATTCAATGGCATTAGACCGAGCAATTGGCCTCGAGTCGGATAATTAATTTCACAGGAACGACAAACTTGAGCGATTCCGAACAGAATAACACCATCGAGCATTTGGACACATTCGAGACCTGCATCGTGACAGGATATTTTCGTCTCAAGCATCGATTCACCGGAGAAACATTTGCATGCGAGAATCACGCAACTTACAACATCTACGGGTAGTGTAGATTTGTCACTACATTCCAAACTACAGAGGCATTTAAAATCCGCGAGGTCCGATCGAGGCTATCCGAGAGAACACACCACCATTTTAGGACTCGAGATCGGGAATTCAATCGAAGGAATACTCGGCATCTAACTGCTTCCGCAGCGCCTGGAGGTTACATGATCAGACCTCGACACTCATCGACAACACCTGAGATTGAGACACACCAAAGCTCCGCTACGTGATCCGGTGCCGTATCCTCCAACAACCGCCGTTCGAGAAGAACAAATCGATCACAGTCGTTCAGCTCTGAGTGATCCATAACGCAAGCAACATCTGAAGCACACAGCCAGCCACCGGCTTCCTCCTACGCGGTCGGTGGAGTGCTTCCAGAAGTTGGTATGCTGTCTACGCGCACCGTCACTGCTGTGCTTCTTCTTCACCGTGCGCGCAGCCAAACACTGCAACTCGTCGCCGCCTGCAGCAGATTTGGAGAGACGTTTCCATTTTCCAGATCGAGCAGTTACCTTTAGATTCGATTTAATCCAAGGGACGTTCGCACGCCACGCGTCGTTCGCAGCGCGATTCCACCGCTCAATCACAGCTGCGTGCGAAGCAAGAGTCCTCGGGATAATATTTGGGAAAATTTGCTGTCAAAATATCGGTCCAGCAGGAGGAGCTTGCACGTGACCAGACCAGCAACAGAAGAAGTCACGTTGAACCACGAGATTTTCTGGTGATTTTGCGACAACAACCCCGGACTACCGGAATTCATGCGCAGGTCCAACAGGTGGAGATCACGTGCTCAAGCAAGTGGATGGTAGAATAATTTGCGCATTACGCCCCCACATACTTTTGCATATTGCACGCATACCCCCTACTTTAGAAATATTTTACACCCACACCCATACCCATTTTTGAAAATCGCAGTAATACCCTTATACTTTATAATAATCCTCACACATATCGTACATACATATTAAACAAACTGTTAATAAAAAAACATAAAAAAATCCAAAAACATCACTAAAATCATATAAAAATCAGTTACATTATATCTTACCATATTTTCCACATAAATCTAAAAATAAAATAAAAATCGGAAATAAAAATCAATAAAAAATTCAAAATTCATAAAAACTTCAAAAACTCATAACTAACTCATTAAAAATCCCCCAAAAACGCACAACCTGTCATTTTAAAGGTAATTTCATCCGGTTTCTACAGAAAATATAATAAAAATATTTTACCATCATTTTCACTCTCAAAAATCAAAAAATTCGTCCCTGTTTTCAATAAACATTTTGTTTTCTACATTAGAAGTTAACCAAAACCCATAATAATCATAAAAACCATCTAAAAATCCATAAAAACAGTAAAACACACTACAACAACAACAACAAAGCCTTTTCCCACAATTAAGTATGGTCGGCTACATGGATTCTTCACCTCCATTCAGATCTATCTTGGGTCAATCTCGGACTTATATCCAGCAAACTAAGATCCCTTCGTATAGTCTCTTTCCAACACTTCTTGGGCCGTCCTCGCCCTCTCTTAGCTGGCTCAACATCCCAACACTCGCATCTCCTAACCGGTGCATCAGTTGACCTTCTTTGCAAATGACCAAACCATCTTAAGCGGTTTTCTCGCATCTTATCCTCGATCGGAGCTACACCAACTTTCTTTCTGATTGCATCATTCCGAATCCGATCTTTACGTGTATGTCCACACATCCATCTTAGCATTTTCATTTCTGCTACAGCCATTCTCTGCATATATCTATGGTTCACAGGCCAACATTCAGAACCATAAAGCATAGCAGGTCTCACGGCTGCTTTGTAAAACTTTCCTTTAATTTTTAAAGGCATTTTCTTATCACAGAGAACAGCGGAGGCTCCTCTCCACTTTAGCCAGCCTGCATTTATTCTATTAATAACATCTCCATCAATTTCTCCATCATGTTGCAAAATAGATCCCAGATATCTAAAAGAATCTCTCTTCTGGATGTTATCGTCACCAATCTTCACCTCGATTCCTTCACCATTGCTTCCATCAAAGGTGCATTCCATATATTCCGTCTTAGCCCTACTTATACGAAAACCTTTAGTCTCCAATGCATGTCTCCAAACCTCAAGCTTCTCATTTACTCCATCTATAGTCTCGTCAATCAACACAATATCATCAGCAAATAACATACACCAAGGTAACTCATCCTGAATGTGACTTGTCAACTCGTCCATAATCAAAGTAAAAAGAAATGGACTCAAAGCTGAACCTTGATGTAAACCAATCTTGATATCAAAATAGTCAGTCTTCCCCGTCGGGGTCCTTACACAAGATAAAGCCCTATCATACATATCCTTTATGAGATTAATGTATAGGACAGGTAGTTGTCTCTTCTCCAAAACTCTCCACAGTATCTCTCGTGGGACGGAATCATAAGCCTTCTCCAAATCAATAAAGATCATATGGAGATTCTTCCTTTTAGCTCTATAAATCTCCATTGTTCTCCTCAGCAAATGGATGGCTTCAAAAACAGTAAAACACACTAAAAATATAAAAATAACAAAACTAAAATTAAATAAAAAAATAATTATTTTCTAATAATAAAAAATCATAAAATAATTAAAAATTGCAAAAACAATATAAAATTCGTAAAAATCAAATAAAAATTCAGAAAAATATTAAAAATAAAATAAAAATTAGGAAACCCTTAGCCTAAGTTTTTATACCGATTTCCCCTAGTTTAATACAGTTTGCCTCCTGAGTTCGACACTCCCGTACGAATCCACTATACACATTTGTTTAGGAATATAAATAAAATTAAAGAGATTAATTAACCTTAATCTCTTCTGACAAAACCCACTCGGTCGACAACGACCGCGATATTATTTCTGTCTCTTTTTGCAGGAATAAGGAAGTGATCGAGATTGGTGTTTTTCAGATGGCGTCGTTGCCGGGGAGGCAATGCTAGGAGGATCGCGAAGCTCTTAGGATAGATTTCATTTTCGCGATTTTATTTCTCTGACCTCACAGTTTCTTGATTTTGATTTATGCAGCACAGCTCGAGCCGCATAGCTCAAAACCGTGAAACTAAGTAGTTTAGAATTTCTTGTAATTTTCTTGTAAAAAAGCATATAAAAAAGTGTGTCGTAGAAAGGGGCCTCGTAAAGGCATCCCGACTTGTATCTTCTCGGGGTCTGTTTCACCAGGGTTGTACTCCTGGGGGAGCAGGGCACCCATCGCGGCTTTTCTCGATCGTGATTTTCTCGACGGTTTTCCGCGGCTTTTCCGAGATAGGTGCTTGTTAGGTGTTTTACGGCTTTTTCCCTTCTCTGCGCATCGTAGCTTAGCTTAGCTTAGATGCTTGCATAGGATTCGACACCTAGGTGCTTGTATCTAGGGCCAATCCCGAAAACACAAAAACACGTTAGACGTTTTCTCTGAAAATATCCAAAAAAAGTGATAACCGAAAATTAAAACAGGGACTGCTAATTCTATTGACTTTAAAACAAACGTAAGGACTCACTTATTTTGGGAGAGCAATCCCCGAAAAATTACATCATCGATCTCATCTCCAGATCAGCGAGAGAGAGACGACCCATAAGGTAGAGCCAGAGTCCGGGCTTCTATCGAAATACTACTTAGTTCACACCTTGATTCACCTTATTTCAGTGGGTGCTCTCGGGTAGCCGAAAACGGTCCGAGTTCACTTAGCAGAGTGGAAGGTTTAGAGGACACTGCGTAAGGCTCCGTCCTCAAGTAACACGGGTAGCCGGAAACGGTCCGTACTTACTTCCATACTGGCTGAGACTAGGTGAGTTCTGGTGAGAACTCGGGACAGTACGACGTTGAAGTTTCGGGCACCTATCTAATCTCGCCAATCTGAGAGAACGTTGTTTGCCAAACAACCTAAAATCGAAAAGATAAACGACCGAACTCTTACGGTCATCACCAGGATTGTGTTGGTGAATTCGGTGTTTGCTTTGCGTTTGATTGCAGTGTAAGTTCTTTATTTTTCAGATCTCAGATCAATCTATCGATCAGGAGTCTTTTGTCTCATCACGATGATGGGTAGACGATCTCTTAGGCCGACTCTTGCAGCATCGCTTTCAGGCACATCTACCCGATCATCTAGGTCAGCTCGAGAAGTCTCATGTCTCGAGCCTGAGTTGATTCTTCTGATCTTCTTCGAGTGTGACTATTGATGACACAAGGATCCCGAGCAACTAAGGCAATCAGGTGTAGCTAAATCGGTCGTCGCGACCTCAATCGCTCGGATGTGTCGATCAAGAAAATTGAACCACTCGAAACAAATAAAATCAATCAAAACAAAGCAAGCGGTCCTGCTATATGTTTAACCTGGTATAGCTCCCAGGGTCGAACTCAAGGAGCACGGATTGGCCGAAGGCCTACGAAGTAGTAAAAATAAATCAAATAAAAGACAAAATATTTTTAGTGGTTTTTAATTGTTTTTATATTTTTTTGGATTTTTAATATGTGAAGAAAATAAAAGAAACACAAATAAGCACACTTCAACAATTTATTTAATGCAACAAAAACCAAGCAAAAATTCAAACAAAAATATTTTTATGTGTTTTATATTTTTTTATGTTTTTGGTGAATTTTTGATAATTTTCTGATGTGTATTTTATTTTCTAAAAAATCAAACAGTAGCAAAAATACAAGGTACTGTCCAGCCAGGCCCAAAAGCCCTAGATAAAATATCTAAGGGCCTCAAAAGGGCCTGGAGGTATTTTTCCTGTAAATTAGGTAAAACAAGGAAAATTTGAGTACCAAAATTATTGTTTTGGGTTTTTAGATTATTTAATAGAATTTTTATGAGTTTTTAGGTGTTTTTAAGTTTTTATGGTTTTTAAGCAGGGAAAAATAGCCAAAATTGGCTAGAAAATCAAACAAACTAAACTACACAGTACCTAATTTTTGTAGAATTTTTAGAGGTGTTTTTATATTTTTTTGGGGTTTTTAAAACTAGACAGTAGCTAAAATGATAGTTTTTGAATTTTTAAAAATAACAAATAAACTCAAAAATATCCTCGAAAATTCTCAAAAATCCTACACCATGGCAGGAGCCATGGGTCAAATTTTCATCGAATTTGGAGGTGATTTGATATTTTATTCAAAAATGGCAAGGGGGTAATGTGCACAGGGACTGAAATGTAAATACCCTAAGTTCTGGGGGTCCCGGTGCAAAATACCCAGCAAAACACACGCGCGGCGCGTGCCTGGGGCACTCAGGGACCTCTATGTAATAAAAATAAGGTCCAGGGACCAAATGGTAACACGTACCAAAAATCCGAGGACCTCAGCTGCAAATTACCCAAGAAATCACGCACATGCGGAATTAAACCATTCACAGGGGCATAAATGCAAATGTCAAAAATATTTCATTCATTTCAGAACCATCCAGAACTACAGGGACTAAGGTTGCAAATACACCAATAAAACACGTGGCGAAGCACGTGGCTCACAATAGGCAGGGGTATATATGCAAACTAACTTAAGATCAAGGTCCTCTATGCAATTTAACCCAAAACTAAACAACGCATTTAAATATTTACAGGACTAAAGTGAAATAAAAACAAGATAAGGGCCTAAGGGTAATTTACCCTTTATTAATCTGAGCTGACGGATGGACGCCACGTGGAGATCTGACGGTTCAGAATGGGGCGGCTCTCAACGCTGGAAGGCTCTGCTCGATCCAACGGTCCAGGCCAGGACACGTGGGGATCTAACGGTTTGGATCAACTGCCTCAGATCGGACGTCAAAGGGGGGCTCCAGCCACCAACGGTCAGGATGGCACCTGGAGCGGGCGGCTAATCCGACGACTCTGGAGGGTCCTGGAGGAACAAGAGGCCGGCGAACTTCGCCGGCCCAGTACGCTCGCTCCGGTCCTCCTCTAATGCGCCTGAAGATCGGAGGGGCTCCGTCGTGACGATGCGCGGCTGCTGGTGTCCTCTGATGCCCCAGCCGAGCTCGGATGAGCTCCGACGAGGGTGGCGGAGCTGAAGCTCCTGTCGGAATGTCGAGAGGCCTCATATGGCCTCCACTGGTCCTGCAAAACAGTTCAGAAGCTTCGCGGGTCAAGGGCAAAGTGCCTCGACCCAGTTAGGCGACGTGGGGGTGGTCGGTGCGACGGTGCGGGCGAACCCCGGCGATGCGACGGCGAAGGGATTCGAACCCCAGCTCCTGTGCGAGCTGGGTTGAACGGAGGGGCGGAAAAGATACGCGGGGGAAGGGCGAACGTGATGGGGGATTCCGATGGTCGAACGGGAGGGTGAGGCGGTCGGAATCAGCGATGGTCGGCGACGGCGAAAATTGGGGGAAATCGGAAATTGGACAAAAAGGGGGAGCTACGGGATTACCTGGGTGGATGGATCGACTGTGCTGGAGCTGGGCAAGCTCCCGGTCCTCGCCTCAAGGAGCGTCGACGTCCGAGGCTCTGGCTCCTGCTCTGGGCGGAGCACGGCGGTGCTGACTCGCCGGATCAGTGGTATCCGGCCCCTCTCCTCGCTGCGACAGCACCTGGAGCGAGCTGTCACTCACGCTCGAGCACTGGAGGTCACTGGGGGTGGAGCGGATTAGCCAAAGATGAGAAATGAGGAGGCGGAGATAAGCTATATACATAGTAGGGTTGGGTATAGGTATATATACAATATGTAGGCTTTTGATTTTTTATTTTTAATTATTATTTTTGTATAATTTTATTCCTATTTTATATTTTATTTATTTATAGAATAAAATAGAGAATAAAAGGGTGTTTTTATTTTATTTTTATTATTTATTTACATAGGTAAAATAAATAGTTATGTACATCTATATACATGGTATATGTACAAGGTATTTTTGTATTTTTAATTTTTCTATTTTTATTTGATTTTTGTTTTGGATTCTTTTTAATATATAATATAGATTATTTACAAAAAGTTTAGAAAATAACTTTATTTATTTACAAGGTTAAATAAATACATATAGATGTGGTTTATGTACATGATGAAGGGGTCTTTTTAATCTTTTTGATTTTTAATTTTTTATTTTGTTTTCATCTTTTATAAGTATATACAAGTATTTACAAGCATATTTTTGGTGAGGAAAACACTTTTATTTTATTTACATAAATATATACACTTGAGCCCCTATCTCCCTCTACTTGGCTTTTATGCGGTCAGGCCCATGCTGAGCCCTCCCTTGGGTTAGGTTGCTCAATATTTATTCTAAATATTTCCCTCTTTTTCTTTTTAATCTTTATTCTTTTATTTTTGCACAAAAACATGCTAATTATAGGTTTTTACACAATGCATGCTTTTGCTAATTATCTCTATTTACACATATCTACATGCATTTGTAAAGGTTTTTGTAGCTAAAATATAAGAATAAAGAGTGATGAATGGGTATTCATCACCCCCCTATACTTAACTTTGCTAGTCCCTTAGCAAACACTTATTTGAAAAAGAATGAAAAAGAAAGAAAGAAAAAGAAAAAGAGGATGTACATGGATCAAGGTTGATTATTAAACTTGCCTTCATTAAATTGAGGTATGGAGCTCAATCAGATCTTTGGATTATTAATGTGTCGGAACCTTATTTAGACTTAAGCTTAAAAACCTAACAGCCTCTAAGTTCCTCTAATCTATAACCAAGACTCCTCAATGCTCCAGATCAAAACAAGTCATCAATCACAAACCCTGAAGACCATGAATCTTTTCTTGTCCTGTGAATGTGAAGTCTAAGCTCTCCACCTCAGAAATGGCAACTTGACAACCCTCCCCAACAAGGTAACTCTATGACCTCAATCTGGCCACTCTTTCCTCGAGGAGCGGGGTATTCCCTTCTAAGTTCAAGTTCAACCGGCTCAAGAAGAGGGGGAAGAAGAGAATGGGTCAAGGCCAGTGTAGCCAAGTACCCTTGGGAGCTTGACCAGTGTAGCCAAGTCTCCCTGCTGCAAGCTACAACAGGTGGATCATGAAACAAGCTTTGCTTATTGCACTCTATATACATACTCCGGTGGGATTATCATTTTCTCTCAGACCCACCACTTTTTTTGGAGTTCTTTTCTTTTTGCACATTTTTTTTCAAGTGCATCTGTACAACATATACATGTGCAGCATATATACAAGGAATTTTTCCTCTTGAGCCAGTAGACTATCCCTCTTTTGAAGCTTTATTGCAACCCACAACTCCCGTCGTTAGACCTCATGGCAACCAGACCAAGTTGAGATGCACTTCCTTCACTATAAGAAGAAGAGAGGTTCCGCCTAGAAGTACTACCCTCATATGCTACCCCAAGTCAAGGAAGACTGCCTCCTCACCACCTCATCCGTAGAGAGCTCGGTGCATAGTGCTGGTGTCCAAGTAAAGCCATAATCTATATGAGTCATGTGTTGTTGTTAAGTGCTCTACTTAGGCTCATTGAGATGACATGTGATCATAGCCTAGTGGACTCAAAGAATTAAGTCACCATGGACCTGAAAAGCCTTAAACCTAAGCCCTATAAGGTTCCTCTTAGAAATTAGGTGGATTAAGATCTTGATCAAGCTCCATTTCTCAATTTGATTCCAGGCTAGTTTAAATGTCAACTATCATCCAGAAAAACTATATACATATGTACAAAAAGATGCTTATTTACACAAAGTTTACAAACATGCAAAATTTTTGAAAAATGTTTTGAAATCATGGATGGATGATGCATGAAGTGCAAGTTTTGCAAAAAGATATTTACACACATTTACAAGATTTTTGCAAACTTTTGATTTTCAAAACATTTTGGAAAAATTTTGTACTATATACATAATTTTGATAAGAAAATATTTACACAAGCTTTACACAAAAGATTTTTGAAATCATTTTTACAAAAATAGTTTGTACACTAGCTATGTATGTGCAAATAAAAGAAGATTATGTACATGAAAAAATTTTAATTTTTTTGTGGTTTTTAGCCATTTTATTTATTAACACACTCACACAAAGTACGAGTTATGGCTAAAGTATATATGAAATATATACACACACCCCTATACTTAGCTCGAACGATGTCCTCAGAGTCAAGAGCGATGAAGAAGACATAACTCGTGCTAGGTATAGGGAAGTGAAAAGAAGGGCTATACAAAAACAAATGAAAAGTCAAGAGGGACCCAGGTCTCTTCCCTATACTTAGGATCAAGAAATCCTAAGTATAGCAGGATGTATACTAAGGGAAAGCCTGAGTGCAGAATGTACAGGGTCTACCCCCCTATACTTAGGGTGAAATATCCCTAAGTATAGGCAGCAAAAACAGGGGTAGACAGAAACAAAAGAAATACCCGAAAAGTCTCACACCCCCCTATACTTAGGGCAAAGTGCACCCTAAGTATAGCATAATCACAAGATGGAGAAAGGGATGTGGGACTAAAGAATGTGATGATATGGACATCTGGATCTATATACAGCGGAAGATCAGTGAAACTCAGGCGTGGGATGCATTAGATGTGAGTCAAAGACCACATCTCACGTAAAATGAATAGGGGCAAGATCAACGACCCGCGGCTCATGATCTAGAAATGGCTTGAGCCGCTGGCCGTTCACTCGAAAGGTACTCTCAGAAGACAACTCAGATATGTCGATGCTACCGTTGTCGTGTACCTTTCGAACCAGATAAGGTCCCTTCCATTTGCTATGTAGCTTCCCTGGAAATAATCTAAGCCTCGCATCAAACAGCCATACTCTCTGTCCAATCTCAAAATGCTTGTGGCTGATATGAGAATCATGCCACTCCTTGACTTTCTCTTTATAATGTAGGCTGCTTGAGAAAGCTGCATCTCTAAGCTCCTCCAGGGCAGCTAGCTCTGCCCTTCTCTGGTCTCCCATACCATCTGGATCCATCAAAACATCTGTGACTGCCCAAAGTGACTTGTGCCTCAGCTCAACAGGTAAATGGCATGGCTTGCCGTATACGAGGCGAAAGGGAGATGTGCCCAAAGGTGTCTTGAAAGACGTCCTATATGCCCACAAGACCGAGTCCAAAAGCTGTGACCAATCCTTTCGGTCAGGGCGGACGACTTTCTGCAGAATAGTCTTGATCTCCCTATTCGACACTTCGGCTAGACCATTCGTTTGTGGATGGTAAGGTGTAGCAACACGATGGTCTATGCCAAACTTGCTAGCAAGTGCCTTCACTTGGTCGTTGATGAAGTGAGATCCCCCATCAGAAATCAGAACTCGTGGAACCCTGAACCGCGTGATGATATGCTTCCTCAAAAATCTGCAAACTGTCCTCGCATCAGCGGCTCGGGCGGGGATAGCCTCCACCCAACGACTCACATAATCAACGGCCAACAGAATGTACTCAAATCCCTGACTCTTAGGGAATGGACCCATGAAATCGATGCCCCATGTGTCAAAAACCTCACAGAAGTGAATGGGCTGCATCGGCATCATATCACGCTGTCCACAAGTGCCCATCCTCTGACAGTCAGTACACCTCTTCACGAACTCATCTGAGTCCTTGAAGAGGGTAGGCCACCACAAGCCGGATTGGAGTACCTTCTGTGTCGTTCTCCTCCCAGAATGATGTCCTCCTGCCTCAAGCTTGTGGCAGTAAGTGAGGACGCTATGGTGTTCCTCCTGAGGAATACACCGACGCCAGACGCTATCCCCTCCTTCATGGTAAAGGATGGGATCCTCCCAATGGTAAGACTTGGCCTTCGCGAGGAAGGTCTCAAGCCTCTGCCTGGGCCAATCTTGTGGACTTTCCCAACAACGAGAAAGTTCACAATATCGGCGTACCATGGGAGTGAGGCGATAGCAAGGATCGCCTCATCTGGGAAGGTATCTCTAATAGGGTCAATCTGCTCAGAATCCTCAGGCTGCTCTAGTCGGGAGAGATGATCCGCCACCACATTCTGACTCCAGGCTTATCCTTGATCTCAATATCGAATTCCTGGAGTAGAAGGATCCATCTAGTCAGTCTGGCCTTGGCATCCTTCTTTGCCATGAGGTACCTGATGGCGGTGTGATCTGTAAACAAAGTCACTCTAGATCCAATGATATACGATCTGAACTTATCCAGGGCAAACACTACTGCTAGCATCTCCTTCTCTGTGACTGTATAGTTCCGCTGGGCGGAATCCAATGTGCGGCTAGCATAGTGTATGGCAAATGGAACTCCATCCCTCCTCTGTCCCAGCACTGCCCCTACGGCAAAATCGGAGGCATCCATCATGATCTCGAATGGGAGAGACCAATCAGGCGGCTGGAAGACAGGAGCCTCAATGACACACTGCTGGAGAGTAGTGAACGACGAAAGACACTTGTCATCGACAAGGAACTCGGTGTCTTTCGTCAAAAGGTCAGTCAACGGTCGGGCAATCCTGCTGAAATCCTGAATGAACCTCCTATAAAATCCAATGTGCCCCAGGAATGACCGTAGCTGCCTCAGATTGGACGGCGGTGCGAGTTTCCTAATGACATCAACCTTGGCCGGATCAACCTCCATGCCCCTGTTGGAGATGATGTGGCCAAGCACCGTCCCTTGAGTCACCATGAAGTGACTCTTCTCCCAAGATAGCACCAAATGAAACTCAATACATCGCTGGAGCACCCGGTCTAGGCAGTCAAGACAAGAATCGAATCTGTCACCGTAGACCGAGAAATCGTCCATGAAGACCTCCAAACACTCCCCTACCATGTCCGAAAAGATCGACAACATGCACCTCTGGAAAAGTCGCAGGGGCATTGCATAGCCCAAATGGCATGCGTCGAAAAGCATATGTGCCGAAGGGCCAGGTAAATGTGGTCTTCTCCTGATCCTCAGGAGCGATGGCCACTTGGTTGTAGCCCGAGTACCCATCCAGGAAGCAATAATGGCTCTTCCCTGCCAGTCTCTCAATGATCTGGTCAATAAAAGGCAGGGGGAAATGGTCCTTCTTGGTGGCTTGGTTGAGTCTCCTGTAGTCAACACAAACCTCCAAGAGGTGGGTACCCGTGTAGCGATCTCCTCTCCCGACTCACTGATCACAGTCGTGATGCCCATCTTCTTAGGCATCACATGCAAGGGGCTGACCCACTTGGAGTCGGAAATGGGATAAATAAAATCTGCACTCCACCATTTCGATATTTCCTTCATCACGACCTCTCGTAGGTTGGTGTTCAGTCGCCGCTGGAACTCACGCGACGGCTTCGCCCCTTCCTCGAGATAGATATGGTGGGAGCACACTAATGGACTAATCCCATGGAGATCTGCTACGCTCCATCCGATCGCCTTGCGGTTCTTTTCAAGAACCCCCATCAAACGGGATTCCTGTTCTCCAGTCAACTCGGCGGAGATGATGACTGGGTACATCTCTGGCTCACCCGCAAGGAATCGATACTTCAGCGAAGTAGGGAGCGGCTTCAGCTCTGGAATGCTGGGTGCTGGCAAATCTGGCTGCGGAAGAAACTGAGTGAAAGCTGCTAAGTCGGCCAAATCTGCCTGGGAAAGTGAAAGCGTACTCTCGCAAACTGGATCGGGAGAAGGCTGCTCAACTGCACTGTCTCTGGTGGGCTCTGCATCTACCTCCTCCTCCTCTATAGGCTCAGGTGAACTCAGGTCTGGCATCTGATCATAACAATCGGCCCAATCAGACTCTGAATCCGAGGGATCTGTATCAACCGCGGTGGCATCAGTACCACCGGAAAACAAGGTGGCCTCAGTACCACCATCACTAAACATCGTGCTGCGATCAAGGACCGGCTCTGCTGCCTCTATGTATCCTGGTCCAAGGCTGTGCTCTCCAGACTCTCCTCTGCTATCATCTCGGCATCAGCTGTATCTGAAAGTGAGAGGATGGTCTGTGTCTCAAGATCTGCCCAAGCTGCCTCATCATCTGTGATCACAAAATCACAGTCCTGGTGGATGTCTGGCTCTGCGTCTGTTAGCTGCTCTGAATCTGTACTCGCATCTGAGCGGACTCTGAATCTAGCTCTGTAGTCCTCGACCGTCTCTATTTGTATACTCTCGCCCTCGACGCGAAAGTACACCTTCCCGCTATCATAATCAGTCACCGCCTTGGCTGTGGCCAAGAACGGGCGACCAAGGATGATGGGGGTATCGGCCACTGACTCAGGGATCTCCATGTCCAACACTATGAAGTCCACGGGGAATTTCAGGCCCTGAATCGTGATGATAAACATCTCGTAATAACCCCTTCGGCCTCTTGACAGATCGATCAGCGAACTGAAGGACTGTCCTGCTCTGTCGAAGAGTGCCCAACTCAAAGCGGTCGAGAAGGGCTGCCGGAAGAAGGTTGATTGACGATCCGCTATCTAGTAGAGTACGGTCGAACCTCTGCTCACTAATCTGGCATCTGACATACGGGGCCCCTGAATCTGGCCTCTTGGCTGGCAGGCAGGTTCTGGATCGCAAAACACGTGGCCTTGGTCAGCACATGGATCTCTGAAGTGTGGTTCCTCCTCCTCCTCCTGACTGTAGTCCTCTCTCTCAAAGATCGCTGGAGAAGGGGGATGTGCTGCAAAGCCTCCTGGAGGGTCAGCTGGATGTGGAATCGATCGATCATGCTCTGGCTGGAACTCCTCAAGCTCTCTCTTTTTTGATCATTTTTCTTCCCCTTCCCCATCTGAAGGGCTCTAGGAAGGGGATCACAGGGTCCTTCTCAGATGAAGGACTAGGAAAAGGCCTAGACGGTTCGATGACCGGATCCACACATACATCATGCACCACAGTGGGACCAGAAGAAACTAAACCTTTTTCCTTTATTCACGCCAAAGTTCTGAGATACAACACGGCGAGGAAAAATAACATCTCTCTCTACACTAACACCGGTGGCCTCAGTGCCACCGTGGGCTGGCTGTGCTGCTGCTGCTGGTAGACGTCTCGCGGCATCAGTACCGCGGGCTGGCTCGGCTGAACTGGTGGCGTCAGTACCACCTCCTAGATCTGGTGAAGCGGCGGCCTCAGTACCGCTGGTGGGATCAGCATCCTTGGTGGCTTCAGTGCCACCGTCATCATCTGGAGCGGCCTCAGTACCGCTCTCCTCCTCCTCATGTGGCGCCTCTGAAGTGTCCTCGTGATGAAGCTCAGATGAGGCACCGCCGCCTGCTGGGGTCTACCGCTCCTAAGTGTGACAAAAATCAGCATCAAATAGATCCGAAGATGTATCATCAAATGGGTCACTAGGAGTGGCAGACTCAGTGTGTAATACCTGCTCAGACTTCCTCTTGAGGTTATTCGGATTTGGCTCAATCTGGGCTGGAATGGCGACCTTCCTCTCACCAGGTCCCGCATCTCCTGGCGGAACTCGTCCATCTCCCGTCTGAATGTTGCCTGCTGGTCCGTGAGGAGGCGGGCGATGTCGTCCAAAGCGGGGCTCTCGTGGGAGCCTGACGGGTAGCCTCTCTGTGGGTGAGGCTGCTGGAACTGCTGCTGCTGGTGCTGGTAAGAGGGGTATGAGGAAGGGTGCTGCTGCTGAACTGGGTGAGCCTGCTGCTCACGTCTCCACGACTGTCTCTGCTGCTGATAGGGACGAGGACCGAAAGGATGGCTGGTGCTGCTGATATGCTGGGGGCTGCTGCTGTGGCTGGTGGTGATCTCTCTGCTGGGAGTACTGCTCTCCCTGTCCTGACGGCTGCTGCTGGGGCTGGGTACCACCACTCCCCACCTGAATCTGGGATGGTCTCGTCGGATCCCAGGCTGGGGGCGGTCATACCAAATCCCGTTGACATCCATCAACGGCTCTGCATCGTAGGGGGCTGGCAGGAGTACTGCCAGAGGCTGGTCCGGCTGGTAGACCACCATCTGCATCTCTGGAGATGGTGGGGACTGGTAGGTGGGCTGCGACTGCTGGTACGGCTCCGCCTGTACAAGATGGACCTGTCTAGGCTGCACGTGGGTGCTGGAGCACTGGGACGAGCTGCTGCTGCTGCCGGCGTCGCCTCGCGATTGAAGACGGGGCAGAGAAGCCGTCTGTGCCTCCTGGAGACACATGAGCTGTGTCTTCATGTTGCTCAGAACCTGTGCCATCTGCTCCATCTGCGTGATACTCTGGCACTGCTTCTTCTCGATCAGCTCCATGCGGTCCAGCTTCTCGCTGATAATGCCCATGTCCGCAGCTGACGACTCTGCCTGTGCTGCTGCGGCTGCGGACGAACTGGATGGACCTGCATCTACCAGTGCTATCCGCTGGTACTGCACGGGTCCTGGCTGATGTGGCTGGGTCTTCTGAGTATACAACCTGGTCTGAGACATCACCATATAGTTCTCAGCCATCTCCTCGAAGATGGCCCAGACCTGGTCGTGGTCCTTGGCAAAGTAGGACCCGCCGCAAGAAGCATTCACCAGGCCTGTAGCTCTGGTGTCAACCCGCTGAAGAAAACTCTGCACAAGGTTCGGCTTCGTGATGTCGTGGTGCGGGCATCTGTCCAGGAGCTCTCGGAACCTCTCCCATGCCTCGTGAAACTGCTCGTTGGGGAACATGGAGAAGTTACTGATCAGGGCCCTCGCTGCATTCGTCCGCCCGAGTGGATAGTACTTGTTCAAGTACTCGGTGCGGAGCTGCTCCCAGGTATAGACAAACCTCCAAGATGCTCAGCCAGGTGGCTGCTCTATCTGCCAGTGAAAACGGGAAGGCTATCATCCGGATCGTGTCCTGGTCCACATGCCGGTCGTGGACAGTACTGCAGATCATCAGAAACTCCTGGAGGTGGAGGTGGGGCTCCTCAGTGGCAAGTCCGTGGAAGCGGGGAAGCATCTGCAGGGTGTTCGGGGGGAACTTGAAGTCCCCCACGATCGCCGGCACCACTACCCAGTGATGCATCAGAGTAGATCCGGGATTGTGTAAATCCCGCATCGGTCGTGGTGGTCCTCCTGCTGCAGCGCCTCCCGCTGCGGCGGCTGCGGCTGCTGCTGCGGCTCGTGCCTCTGCATCATCGGGCTCCTCGGGCTCGCTCTGCTGGTCTCGCTATACTCTGAGCCTCTCCAACTCTCTCCTCATCTCAATCATAAATGCTCCCTGATCGCGGAGCTGCTGCTGGACTGTCTCGAGTGATGCGATCAGGGTGGAGTTGATCGCTCCCTGGTCTAGTACAAAGTACTCTGGCTGACGGGAGTGATCGTCTGAACTGCCGGCTCCGGCCATGTCGACGTCTGCAAAATCAAACGAGCCCAACTCAGGTGCTGTCAAATGTATCAATCTCTCCTCGGGCTCGTGTCTCTCAGGTAGATCAGAAAGGGGGTCGAGGGGGAACAGGGTGGAATCATACTCGGGCTCGGAGAGCGGGTCTGGGCTCTCGCGAGCCAACCTAGATGATGAGGCAGACGTGCCCGAAAGCGGTGCAGCCAGAGGCTGCCTAAGAGACCGTCTACCCATCATCTTGATCTGGCGAGCAGTGCGGATGAGATCTGGAAAAATTATGATCAGAAAACAAACCCCCGGTTCACCAACGCAACGCGAGCTGAAGACCGTGAAAGTTCGGTCAAATTATCTTGTCAATTTTATTTGGTGAACACACAAAATATCAGAGCGCTTACGTGACCTGTTGGGATATCCGATGCTAACCCAACCGACTGGCCCGCACGGAAAAGTTGGTAATCAGTCGGGATTAGCAACGGGGGGCTCTACCTAGGGTGCGGGTCACTCTCTCGCGCATCCAAACCAAACAATGAGGGGGTTGCTCTACCCAAGACAAAGTTTTTAGGGTGAGCAGTTTTTAAGATCAATAATTTTAGCAGTCCCAATTTTATGGTTTCACTTTTTTAATCTTTTTCAAAGCAAACAAAAGGCCTAACGAATTTTTCGGTTCTCCTGATTATTAAGTCCAAAACAGGAGGGAGAAGACGAAAAAGCCGATGCACGATAAATCAATGATGCATGCCGAGTAAGAAATGCGTACCTTGCCTCCAGCACTCTACATGCAAGATGATCCGCGCATAAAAGTAAAGACAGAAATAAAACTACCTATATGGTGCAGCGGGAAAGCCAGGTCCTAGACAAGCAACTTCTAGCGAAGAACCGTCTAACCGGTCACCGACCTCCAAGCCAAAGAGTCCGATCTTGGCCTGTCCCTCCTCTGTCCGACAAATCGGGGGTAGGAGTAAGCGCTTTACAGGACGGGCTGCGGCACGTAGGCTACGGAGGCAAATGAATCGGTTATTTTTATTATTGATTTTAAGTAGGTCCAATTATCGATCTATAGGAACAGATAATCAATTAGGTGTGTGGATCCTACTAGTTACGGTACATTCACCAGAAAATCATAAGTCTAGGGGCTCGAGCAAAAACCGCGTAAACACCGGAAAAGGCAGAAATAAAAGAAAAATAAAACCGCGAAAAAGCTGCGAAAAACCGCGAAGGTCCTAAGGGTCCCCCGAGCACACCGGTACTCGGCGAAACAGACCCGCTACGGTCAAGTCACAAATGTCCAAGCAGTCCAAGTCCTGAGTCCTGTATTATTACAATAATAATGAACAAAAATAAATCTACCCTAATCCTCACCCACTCAGCTCTCTCTCACTCTCTCCCGCGGCTCCGCAAAGAAAGGAGCTGCCTCCGAATCCCGCGGTTGCGCCGGCTCTCGAGAATAGCCGCCTCGGTCCTCGGGACCTCGCAAGAGAAAACAAGTGGTCAGAACCAATCAAATAATATCAAAGAAAATAAAGGCAAATGAAAAATAAGGGTATATGTGCAGAAATGTAAAATAAAATAAACACACAAAATAAAACAAAAACAAAAAGAAAAAGAAAATAAAATCAAACAAAATATAGACAAAAAGCCGCGAAAAGCCGCGAGCTCCGAAGAGCCGTGAAAAGCCGCGAAAATAAAAACGAAAAGAACTACTAAGCCGTGCTCCCCGGCAACGGCGCCATTCTGATGACACAAGGATCCCGAGCAACTAAGGCAATCAGGTGTAGCTAAACCGGTCGTCGCAACCTCAATCGCTCGGATGTGTCGATCAAGAAAATTGAACCACTTGAAACAAATAAAATCAATCAAAACAAAGCAAGCGGTCCTGCTATATGTTTAACCTGGTATAGCTCCCAGGGTCGAACTCAAGGAGCACGGATTGGCCGAAGGCCTACGAAGTAGTAAAAATAAATCAAATAAAAGACAAAATATTTTTAGTGGTTTTGAATTGTTTTTATATTTTTTTGGATTTTTAATATGTGAAGAAAATAAAAGAAACACAAATAAGCACACTTCAACAATTTATTTAATGCAACAAAAACCAAGCAAAAAGTCAAACAAAAATATTTTTATGTGTTTTATATTTTTTATGTTTTTGGTGAATTTTTGATAATTTTCTGATGTGTATTATTTTCTAAAAAATCAAACAGTTGCAAAAATACAAGGTACTGTCCAGCCAGGCCCAAAGCCCTAGATAAAATATCTAAGGGCCTCAAAAGGGCCTGGAGGTATTTTTCCTGTAAACTAGGTAAAACGAGGAAAATTTGAGTACCAAAATTATTATTTTTGGGTTTTTAGATTATTTAATAGAATTTTTATGAGTTTTTAGGTGTTTTTAAGTTTTTATGGTTTTTAAGCAGTGAAAAATAGCCAAAATTGGCTAGAAAATCAAACAAACTAAACTACACAGTACCTAATTTTTGTAGAATTTTTAAAGGTGTTTTTATATTTTTTTGGGGTTTTTAAAACTAGACAGTAGCTAAAATGATAGTTTTTGAATTTTTAAAAATAACAAATAAACTCAAAAATGTCCTCGAAAATTCTCAAAAATCCTACACCATGGCAGTAGCCATGGGTCAAATTTTCATCGAATTTGGAGGTGATTTGATATTTTATTCAAAAATGGCAAGGGGGTACTGTGCACAGGGACTGAAATGCAAATACCCTAAGTTCTGGGGGTCCCGGTGCAAAATACCCAGCAAAACACGCGTGCGGCGCGTGCCTGGGGCACTCAGGGACCTCTATGTAATAAAAATAAGGTCCAGGGACCAAATGATAACACGTACCAAAAATCCGAGGACCTCAGCTGCAAATTACCCAAGAAATCACGTACATGCGGAATTAAACCATTCACAGGGGCATAAATGCAAATGTCAAAAATATTTCATTCATTTCAGAACCATCCAGAACTACAGGGACTAAGGTTGCAAATACACCAATAAAACACGTGACGAAGCACGTGGCTCACAATAGGCAGGGGTATATATGCAAACTAACTTAAGATCAAGGTCCTCTATGCAATTTAACCCAAAACTAAACAACGCATTTAAATATTTACAGGACTAAAGTGAAATAAAAACAAGATAAGGGCCTAAGGGTAATTTACCCTTTATTAATCTGAGCTGATGGATGGACGCCACGTGGAGATCTGACGGTTCAGAATGGGGCGGCTCTCAACGCTGGAAGGCTCTGCTCGATCCAACGGTCCAGGCCAGGACACGTGGGGATCTAACGGTCTGGATCAACTGCCTCAGATCGGACGTCAAAGGGGGGCTCCAGCCACCAACGGTCAGGATGGCACCTGGAGCGGGCGGCTAATCCGACGACTCTGGAGGGTCCTGGAGGAACAAGAGGCCGGCGAACTTCGCCAGCCCAGTACGCTCGCTCCGGTCCTCCTCTGATGCGCCTGAAGATCGGAGGGGCTCCGTCGTGACGATGCGCGGCTGCTGGTGTCCTCCGATGCCCCAGCCGAGCTCGGATGAGCTCCGACGAGGGTGGCGGAGCTGAAGCTCCTGTCTGAATGTCGAGAGGCCTCAGATGGCCTCCACTGGTCCTGCAAAACGGTTCAGAAGCTTCGCAGGTCGAGGGCAAAGTGCCTCAACCCAGTTAGGCGACGTGGGGGTGGTCGGTGCGGCGGTGCGGGCGAACCCCGGCGATGCGACGGCGAAGGGATTCGAACCCCAGCTCCTGTACGAGCTGGGTTGAACGGAGGGGCGGAAAAGATGCGCGGGGGAAGGGCGAACGTGATGGGGGATTCCGATGGTCGAACGGGAGGGTGAGGCGGTCGGAATCAGCGATGGTCGGCGACGGCGAAAATTGGGGGAAATCGGAAATTGGACAAAAAGGGGGAGCTACGGGATTACCTGGGTGGATGGATCGACTGTGCTGGAGCTGGGCAAGCTCCTGGTCCTCGCCTCAAGGAGCGTCGACGTCCGAGGCTCTGGCTCCTGCTCTTGGCGGAGCACGGCGGTGCTGACTCGCCGGATCAGTGGTATCCGGCCCCTCTCCTCGCTGCGACAGCACCTGGAGCGAGCTGTCACTCACGCTCGAGCACTGGAGGTCACTGGGGGTGGAGCGGATTAGCCAAAGATGAGAAATGAGGAGGCGGAGCTGGAGCTTTATATGCTGGAGAGTCCGGGAAGACAGGCGCGGGTAGGGCGACGTAGTGCGCGGATCCCGAGGCGAAGGCTCCGGCGAGGGTCTCGGGTGTGACACGAAGGAGTCGGACCCGGGGTTTAGGCGAGATGGAGTCGGGTCGAGCGGGTAAAAATCTGAGAAGGGGGTCCGGTGCTCGAGTCCGTGGGAAGTGGTCCTGGGGGGCCAGTTGACCGGGCGGTCAACATCCCCAGGACCCAATGGTTAGCTACCATGTGGAGAATGTTTGAAGCTCAAAAATAAGGCAGCAAATGGCCGAATTTGCAAAAACTTAAAACATGAATTATTTTTATTTATTTTTCTCTATTTTTTGGTGATTTTTAATTAATTTTTTGGAAATAAAAATAAGCTATATACATAGTAGGGTTGGGTATTGGTATATATACAATATGTAGGCTTTTGATTTTTGATTTTTAATTATTATTTTTGTACAATTTTATTCCTATTTTATATTTTATTTATTTATAGAATAAAATAGAGAATAAAAGGGTGTTTTTATTTTATTTTTATTATTTATTTACATAGGTAAAATAAATAGTTATGTACATCTATATACATGGTATATGTACAAGGTATTTTTGTATTTTTAATTTTTCTATTTTTATTTGATTTTTGTTTTGGATTCTTTTTAATATATAATATAGATTATTTACAAAAAGTTTAGAAAATAACTTTATTTATTTACAAGGTTAAATAAATACATATAGATGTGGTTTATGTACATGATGAAGGGGTCTTTTTAATCTTTTTGATTTTTAATTTTTTATTTTGTTTTCATCTTTTATAAGTATATACAAGTATTTACAAGCATATTTTTGGTGAGGAAAACACTTTTATTTTATTTACATAAATATATACACTTGAGCCCCTATCTCCCTCTACTTGGCTTTTATGCGGTCAGGCCCATGCTGAGCCCTCCCTTGGGTTAGGTTGCTCAATATTTATTCTAAATATTTCCCTCTTTTTCTTTTTAATCTTTATTCTTTTATTTTTGCACAAAAACATGCTAATTATAGGTTTTTACACAATGCATGCTTTTGCTAATTATCTCTATTTACACATATCTACATGCATTTGCAAAGGTTTTTGTAGCTAAAATATAAGAATAAAGAATGATGAATGGGTATTCATCAACTATGACCTCGGAGAATCATCTCCTTTCGTTTTCCTATCTTCTCCATCTCCTTCTATCTCTTTATTTTCATCTCCATTGAGCCAACCTTCAGTTACAGTGACAGCTGAGCAGATGTATGAGACCCGCGAGCCAGTTTTAGATCAGATGAGAGATCTGGGTCCACGAGTTGCTAAGACGAGGGTGCGGATTGAGCAGCCGACATCGGGAGCTGAGTCAGTTTCTACTTCAACTTTGCCGATTTTTCTGATTGATTCAGACTTCGTTTCACTGCTACCGATGTTTCATGGAAAGCCGCACGAAGAACCGTACGAGCATCTTTACGAGTTCGAGGAGATTTGCAGCACTCGATTCTACTCAGATATTACACCTGAGGATGCCATGAAGAAGACCTTTCCTTTGACACTCAAGGATGGAGCCGCGAGATGGTTCGGACTTTTGGGAAAGGAGCGAGGTAGCTGGGGTACGCTTCGAATAGCTTTTCTGAGGAAATTTTACCCCATTAGCCGAGCCAATTTTATGCGGTCGGTTATCAGAGACTTTACACACGATCCCCACGAGCCACTTCAGGATATGTGGCTCCGATTTCAGATTCTTCTGAGGAAATTTCCGAATCACGGGATTTCCAAATCTGAGCTAGCTCAGATATTTTATATGGGGATGACCGCAGAGCAACAAGCATTGATCGATGCCTCGTGTGGCGGTTCACACTGCAGTCTTGATGAGGATTCACTTTGGCATCTCTTCGAAGAGATTTCTGATGTCAAGACGAAACACGAAGGAGATTACAGACCACTTCGATGCGATCAACCTTCCGCTGAATTAGGGATCGCACATCAGGTAGTTTATGTGGACACTGATACAGTTTCGAGGATAGACGCTGAGCCAGTAGTGGAGAGCTCTTATTCTCAGAGATCGACACTTCTTCCGTTGAGTTTTCAGCCGGAGTATGAGTCGGTCCCGTGTTTCCCTGTTCAAGAACCTTGGATTCCTACTCTTCAGGTAATCTAATACACCGAGCGAGAGCCCTTGCTGTTTCAGCCGACGTATCAACCGATGCAGTTTCCATATCATGACCATTGCTACGAGCAGCCACCTCAGGAGCATATCTTCTCATATTCACTTGATCATTCCAAGCGTCTTCAGCAACCTGAGATGGATGTGGGATACTACTTTGAGAGCCTTGATATAGACGGTCCCACATTCGACCATTTTGTCCGTCTAATTCATGAGCAGACTACGGACCGTAGAGAGCAGATGGACACCTTCAGAGATTTTATTGCCAGCATCGTCACAGGTCAGAGTTCAATTTCAGGTTTTTCTATCTCACCCGATTTGTTGAATTCTATTCCCTCCAGTTCCCATGATGATGATCGGAAGCAGACTACAATTGCTGAGACATTTAGGAGCGCGGAGTGCGTAGCAGGCAACGGCACGTGAGCACATTCAAATTCTGATTCTCCATGTAGCGAAGGCGAAAAATCACAAAAAATAGAAAAGGAAGAAAATCCAAGAACAAAAATAAAGACAAGACTTCGGATTCTTCTGATGGATCTATAGTTTCTACTCTTCACAGAGCTAGTCCCCGTTTTAGAAAAAGATCTTCATCTTTTTCTTCTGATCCTCCGAGTGTACATACTGACATGGAGGATGTACAGATTCCCTTCCCAGATACTCTGAATCTAGGAAGGGGTGAAAAATCAGAAAATTTTAAAAAGATTCAAGAATCGAAGTTTACGAAAGAGATGCTAGACCGAATTCAGATCAGGCTCACTCTTTCGGAGGCATTGGTCCACATTCCTCTTCTTCGGAAATGCTTGAAGCAACATACCACACCGAAAAGAAAGAAGAGGAGAAATCATTGCTCTGAGAAACAAGTGTTGACCATTGCCACTTGTTGCGCCATCCAACACACATATTCCAAGAAGCATAAGAAAAATATTGGAGCACCATTCATTAACTGTCACATTTCAGATCACGAGTTCGAGCACACCTTGTTAGACAGCGGTTCGTCAGTGAACATATTACCCTTCCATCTTCTCGAGACTCTTCATTTAGGACCTCTAAAGCGAGCTAGAATGATTCTCCAATTTCCTGACCGATCGGTCAAGAGGCCGAAGGGTATACTTAAGGACATTGTCGTGATGGTACACGACACAAAATTCACTGTGGATTTTGTTGTCTTAGACTCTAACTCTTCGATACCATCACAAGATGCTGCCATCATTCTTGGTCGGCCTTTTGTACGTGCAGCTAAGGTCGTTATTGATTATGGGACGGATAGTGTGACCTTTCCTCCCAGCAACACAGAGCCGAGCTCCGAGCCTATAGAGACTCTTCCAGTAGACGAAAGTGCTTCTGGACCATCAGAGACAAAGGCATGTGAGATCACAGATGAGATTAGGCAAGATCATATCCCTTCTGATTCTACAGAAACTCGAGATTTCCTTTTCCGAGAGGAAAACTCGGAGATCACATCTTTTGGTGATCCGAGTACACATGTCTAGAGATGTGTTGACGAGATCCAGAGTATCTACGTCATTGAGACGAAACAGCTGGTGGCACGAACTTTGAAGGCCGATCCTATTTCAATTGTTGATCATTCATTCGAGCCTTCCTGTTGTGAGATTATTGAGCCCTCTTGTCATGAAGATTCAGATAAGGGCTTCGATGCTGAGGAGATCGATCATATTGCAGCAGAGTTCGACCTCTATCCGGCATCTACTTCAGAGACCGTGGATCAGATTTCAGAGGTTGGTTCTGTCCATCTTTTCGGCCATCTGGGCCGCTCCTCACCGGTCAACAAAGATCAGGGATCCTCCGATTCAAATATGGATATCTCCGAGGATGACCCTGATGTCGACTTACATCTTGTAAATTCTATCGTTCCTAGGTCGCGCAAGAAGGCCAATCTCCCGCTTTCTTGAGCCTGTACAGTTCGTTTGCTCTTGTATATATTTTTTATTTCATTCTTTCTCCTTCCGATTGTCTTACACCCTTAGGTTCATCTAGCATTGCTATACTTAGGATGTGCTTTATCCTAAGTATAGGGGGGTGTAGACATCGTGTTGTTCATTCGTTCTGTTCGATCACCTCTGTTGTTTCTTATACTTAGGGTGTGCTTTACCCTAAGTATAGAGGGGTGATCTCTCTCATTTCCCTTTTGATCGTCGTCGTTTTTGTCTCGTCTTCTCCCTCGCTTGTCCCTCACCTTTTGATTTTCGTCTCTATACTTAGGGGTATTTTACCCTAAGTATAGGGGGGACAAGCCGAGCTGTTGAGTATGTACATTTTCTTGACCTCGATCATCTTCGGTTTTGAGTCTGTTATCCTTAGGATCACTTGATCTTAAGTATAGAGGAGATGATCGACTTCTATTCATTCATTCATTATTCTTTGAGTCATTGTAGTATAGATTCTTTTCACTGATCTATACTCAGCCCGAGTTATGTATTCCTTTGCCGCTTCTTTGTTCACTATGAGGACATAGTTCGCGCCAAGTATAGGGGGTGTCGTATATATATGCTATATATACTTTAGAAGCCATAACTCGTACTTTCTCGTATTTTTAATAATAAGGCTTCTTAAAAGTATGGGTTTATATTTTGGATTTTTAAAAGCCGCAAGAAAACCGTAAAAATGTTTTATAAAAAAACTTTAAAATTGTAGATGAAAAAAGTTGTAAAATTCTTTGATAAAATCCTTAAAAATTTGAAAAATAAAATCCTTGAAAAATCATGTATAAAAGCTGTATAACTTGTATATAAAATGTGTATAAAATCCTTTGTAAAATACACTCGAATCCGTGTAAAATTTTTGTAAAATGAATTAATCCACTAACTTTTACATAAAGACCCCTAAAAATTGAAAAGTTTTAAAATCCAATAAAATTTTGCAAAATTCTTTAAAATCCACTTAAAACATTTATGTCGAAAAAATCTACCTCATAAAAAATTGTTGCATTCATTAGCATTTTTCAGAACAAGTTTGATTCTTGAACCGCATGGATCTAAGTCCGAGAGATGGAGCTTGGTTTAGGCCTTAATCCACTTAATTCAAGAGGGACTTTATTAGGAACGGGAATTGAGACTCTTCAGGTCTTATAGACTTAATTCTTTGGGTTCCATGAGACCGTGTTCGGAATTCAACTTGAAAGTGCCTAAGTAGGACATCTGGTGTCATCCGTTGAACTCTTCTCCATTTGAACCAATCTTGAGCTCATGCACTCTGCACTTAGCTCGACCTGTCTGGGGTTGCGAAGGGCAATCCATTTCGGTGGTGCGTTTCCATCCTTATCTGACAGTGGTGATGTCTAAAGACGGGAGAGATTGGGGTTGAAATAAAGCTTCGGATGAGGGAAGGATCTGCTGGCACAATTTTTTCAAGACCCCAAAAAATGGATGGAATGAAAAGATGCTATATCCGTCGGGGCACAAAAGACCGATGCAGTGCAACAATTCTCTCTACCAAAGAAGCCAAATACACCAAATTCCAAAAACAACCACAATGGTCCAAGCTTCAGAAAAGCCTGCATGTCTTCGTGGAGACTTGGCTAAACTGGCCAGGCTTCACCGGAGATGTGATTACACTGATCACACTCCAGTTCTCTTCTCCTTCTTTTACCTTCTTTCTTACTCGATTGTGGACACAACACGACCTGACCTCAGAAGGAAATACCTCCCTCCTCGAGGACTGAGCTGCTGGATAAGGGCCCAATGGGAGTGTGTAGCTGTATGGGTGGTTTCTTCGTCTCTCTAGAGCAGGAAGAGCTAAAACTTTTCACACACAGTACAAATTATTTTCAAAGCCGAAAAGTTTGCGTGGTGGATAGGTGGATCTGAGCTGGCTATTGAGGTGAACCTGGATAAGGATTTGTGGAACTTGAAGGCTGTCGAGGCTTAAATCCTAATTCTAATAGAGTCCCGACACACTAATAATCCAAAGGTCTGAATCCAGGCTCCAGATTTTGGGTGAAGTGATATTCGGTTTAAAGAAACGATCATGTTCTAAGTTCTTTTATTTTCCTTTTTCTTTTTCTTTTTGCTTGCACTTATTTATAGAATAAGTGTTTTCTAAGGGACTAGCAAAGGTAAAGTATAGGGGAATGATGAATCCATGATTCATCGCCTTTATTCTTTCATTTTGGCTAAAATCCTTGGTAAAATACATGTAAATATCTACTAATTCCAATTAATTATCACTTTAACTAAAAATATTAATATTATAGATTTAACACTTAAATTATCCAAAATAAAAGAATAAAGATAAAAAGAAAAGAAAAATAAAAAGAAAATAAAAGAAGGATGTATGTGTAATGTACAGACTGATCCTAACCCCGAGACCAGGTCAATATTGACCGGGTTGACAAAAGAAATAAGTAGGGGGAGATAAGGATCCTAACTTATAAAAATATAAAGAAAATCAAGACCAAAAATGTAAATTACCCAATTTTCACCTTATAAATATTTCACCTATTTTATTTATCATCAAAATCACCTCAAATCAAAACACTTCTTTTATAAAAATTGTTCATAAAAATATATATTATTTTATAAAAATATTAGAAAAATATTTCGATACAAAAATAAAATAACCACAATGAACCGGAAAAGCCGTAAAAGCCGACTTCCAAGGTTCATATCTATTTATAGAAAACTCCAAAATGACCAAACTCACTTTTAAAATCTGTTTTGTATATAATACTATTTATTAAAAATATCAGAAAAATATTCGGATAAAACCGGTGAGTTTTGGCTTTTTGGACCCCATTGTATATATGTACTATATGTAGAAACTTCTGAGATTTTTCAACCGTATTAAGTTAATTCTTTTTCCTAAAATCATCTAAAATTGTATATAAAAATACAAAAATATAATAAAGCCAAAAATATCCAAAAAAATCTGGAGGCCCGAAGCCGCTACTTTTTTCGTCCGGGCATCATAACTCAGCCGTATGAACTCCGAATTGAGCAAACTCTGTCCCTAAAATTATATTTTTCAATTATCTACAAAATGACATTAGTTTCGCTAAAATCGGAGTTATTGTGAAAAACACGGTTTTCGGGGTCCGTTTTGGTATATTGTATAATAAGCCGTAACTTATATTATTATTTAATACATTAACCTTTTTTATATATATAAATAATACTTTACTTATTTATTTATTTAATTTATTTATTTAATTTATTTAATTATTTAATTTATTTATTTATAATTTATATCCACACTATTTATTTATTTAATATAAGGTATTTATTTAGTTTTTATATACTTGTATATAAGTCCTTTGTCCTCTTCCTTATTTTGTCCTTTTCTTTTCTTCTTTTTTTTTGCCAAATGACAGCTTCCCATTAGTACTCATTTAATTTCTCTCTCTCCACCTTTCCCCTTCCTTCTTCTCCTTCGTATTCTTCTTCTTCCTTCTTCCTTCCCCTTCCTCTCCAACCCATCTTCATCTTCTTTCCCAAGCCAACTCAACCAACCGACCGTTATTCCGGTATCCTACCGACCTCGACGGTGACGCCATCGCCGACGGTGACCACATCCGACGACGTGCTCCCCAAGGAAAATAATCTTCCCATGTTTCCCGTCCAGGTGCATCCTCTACTTCTTCTATAAATAGGGCTACACCCCCCGCCGGAGCAAGTATCCGCCACTTGCATCCCACCTTCAATCCGCGAGATCCGGAGAGAGAGAGCGCGAAGGTGACAGCTTCCCTTCCTCATCCGTCGAGCCGCTTCGAGGGAGGTGATCCCGGCGTGGTCGACTCGTCGGCGTCGAGTTCTATCTCCGCCGCGATAGCCTCCGCGTGCGCCGCCGCGTCGAGGCCGTCACCGCTGGTGCTCCACCGAGCCCCAGCTTTCCAGGCATCTTCGTTCATCACTCCAAACCAGGTTAGTCGTCTTCCTCGTCCAAATCTCTTCTCCTCCTCTTCTCATCTCATTTCATCTATTCTCTCTCTACCTCCCCCTTCATCCCTCTCTTCTCCGTTGATTTTTTTCATTTTAAAATCAAAATCCACATTCAATTCTATGTGATTCAAATCTCCTCGCACCCACTCTGTTCTAATTCCGATCCTGCCCGTTTTTTTTACTGTTTGCTAAACAAATTGCACATTAATTTCCCATCATCATCCACATATTCTCTGTCTCCACCTTCTATCAGCATTTGTTCCCCATCGGGACTAATCTAATCTAAGTTTCGGAGTTTAATCTTCCATCTCCCGAAATTCCTTCATTCCCCTTCATTCAATGGCATTAGACCGAGCAATTGGCCTCGAGTCGGATCATTAATTTCACAGGAACGACAAACTTGAGCGATTCCGAACAGAATAACTCATCGAGCATTTGGACACATTCGAGACCTGCATCGTGACAGGAAATTTTCGTCTCAAGCATCGATTCACCGGAGAAACATTTGCATGCGAGAATCACGCAACTTGCAACATCTACGGGCAGTGTAGATTTGTCATTACATTCCAAACTACAAAGGCATTTAAATCTGCGAGGTCTGATCGAGGCTATTCGAGAGAACACACCACCATCTTAGGACTCGAGATCGGGAATTCAATCGAAGGAATACTCGGCATCTAACTGCTTCCGCAGCGCCTGGAGGTTACATGATCAGACCTCGACACTCATCGACAACACCTGAGATTGAGACACACCAAAGCTCCGCTACGTGATCCGGTGCCGTATCCTCCAACAACCGCCGTTCGAGAAGAACAAATCGATCACAGTCGTTCAGCTCTGAGTGATCCATAACGCAAGCAACATCTGAAGCACACAGCCAGCCACCGGCTTCCTCCTACGCGGTCGGTGGAGTGCTTCCAGAAGTTGTTATGCTGTCTACGCGCACCGTCACTGTTGTGCTTCTTCTTCACCGTGCGCACAGCCAAACACTGCAACTCGTCGCCGCCTGCAGCAGATTTGGGGAGAAACGTTCCCATTTTCCAGATCGAGCAGTTACCTTTAGATTCGATTTAATCCAAGGGGCGTTCGCACGCCTCGCGTCGTTCGCAGCGCGATTCCACCGCTCAATCACAGCTGCGTGCGAAGCAAGAGTCCTCGGGATAATATTTGGGAAAATTTGCTGTCAAAATCTCGGTCCAGCAGGAGGAGCTTGCACGTGACAAGACCAGCAACAGGAGAAGTCACGTTGAACCACGAGATTTTCTGGTGATTTTGCGACAATAACCCCGGACTACCGGAATTCATGCGCAGGTCCAACAGGTGGAGATCACGTGCTCAAGCAAGTGGATGGTAGAATAATTTGCGCATTACGCCCCCACATACTTTTGCATATTGCACGCATACCCCCTACTTTACAAATATTTTACACCCACATCCATACCCATTTTTGAAAATCACACTAACACCCTTATACTTTATAATAATCCTCACACATATCGTACATACATATTAAACAAACTGTTAATAAAAAAAACATAAAAAAATCCAAAAACATCACTAAAATCATATAAAAATTAGTTACATTATATCTTACCATATTTTCCACATAAACCTAAAAATAAAATAAAAATCGGAAATAAAAATCAATAAAAAAATTCAAAATTCATAAAAACTTCAAAAACTTATAACTAACTCATTAAAAATCCCCCAAAAACGCACAACCTGTCATTTTAAAGGTAATTTCATCTAGTTTCTACAGAAAATATAATAAAAATATTTTACCATCATTTTCACTCTCAAAAATCAAAAAATTCGTCCCTGTTTTCAATAAACATTTTGTTTTCTACATTAGAAGTTAACCAAAACCCATAATAATCATAAAAACCATCTAAAAATCCATAAAAACAGTAAAACACACTAAAAATATAAAAATAACAAAACTAAAATTAAATAAAAAATAAATATTTTCTAATAATAAAAAAATCATAAAATAATTAAAAATTACAAAAACAATATAAAATTCGTAAAAATCAAATAAAAATTCAGAAAAAATATTATAAATAAAATAAAAATTAGAAAACCCTTAGCCTAAGTTTTTCTACCGATTTCCCCTAGTTTAATACAGTTTGCCTCCCTGAGTTCGACACTCTCGTACGAAACCACTATACACATTTGTTTAGGAGTATAAATAAAACTAAAGAGATTAATTAACCTTTCTGACAAAACCCACTCGGTCGACAACGACCGCGATATTATTGTCTCTTTTTGCATGAACAAGGAAGTGATCGAGATTGGTGTTTTTCAGGTGTGTTTCAAAAACGTTGGCGGAGCCCATGAATTGGCTCCTTTAGATTTCCAGGACAGAAAATGTACACGTGGTCGGCAGCTATCTCCAGAAACAAGCGAACCCTTCTTACCCCATGGTTTTCCTCCAACATGGTATGTTCCAACTCTCCCTCCTATCTTTCACCTTCATACGTAAATGACCTGATAAGGGAGCAATCCCACAGGCTTCAGTTGGAGGAAGAGAAAAAAATAGTAGAAGACGAAGAAGCCCAACCCATTGCGAGGAGAATGACGACGCCTTCGATCTCGACCTTGACTTTGACTCTGATTTCGAGTCCGACTTTGAGATCGATCTCAAGAGCATAAAGTGCAAACCGCCCATCCACATCTGCATGCGCACCCCAAAGCCCCCAACTTGCCCAAAGCTCCGACATTTCTCCGAAGAATAGAGGTGAAGCACATCGGGAACATGGGGATCTCTATGACCCACTTGTCGAATACATCACTGCTCTCCTCCAGGCACTTCACCCAGACCTCTGGCCCGCAGTTCTCCATCGACGGACCTCCAAGAGCTGTGCCTCTGGCTTCCATGTTCTCGACCAAGCAGCTCAGGGGGAGGCAGATGCTAGCGATCCATACGGGGAATTTGACGATTGTGGTCGCAGATGGTTAACGCTGGTGTATTATCAAGGCAGGGCCCATCTCTCGGAAGAGTGCACATTAGGGTTGGGTATTGGGCTTGGCCGGTCCAACCCAACCGGTATAATCCGACCCAAACCCAACTCGAATTTTAATAGGTGGGTCGTGGCCTCAAAATGAGCCAGTATTGATTACTGGGTTGGGTTCGGGCATGAAAAGATCCTAACACGCAAGCCCAATAGTCCTCTATACAATATAATTATATATAGTATATTCATGTTTGTTTCAAATACCATGTTCTAACTTTCATATCTTTAATTCGAGTGTAGAATAAATAATAGATCCATTAATAATCATATCCATTAGTGTGGTTTGAGGACATTATTACATTAATATGCAAGATTATTGCATTAATATGCAAGAATGGAACATGTGTCCTCAAGTGTTAGAGCGTGTACAACTAATATAAGAACCAATCTGTATTGATCAAAGTGCTCGCATCTATAATAGAATATGTAATGGTGAATTGGATGTCGGTTAAGTTGCCATATATTTTTATCACATTTCCAGCATACAACTAATGTTAGAATCACGAATCGGTTAGCATGCTTAAAGTCAAACATATACACATGCACAAGAAATAACCAGACAAATGTAAGAAAAATGGAACACATGATATTGGTGTACATAGGGGTTAAATTAGGTCAGCCAACCCGATCTCGACCCATTTTGTTTGGGTTGTATTTTGGCTAGGTCCTAAAATTTGAAAATAAAATGGGCCTAGGCCCGGCCCATTAGTCCATATACTAAATGGGCTTTGGTCGGGCCAACTCAAACCCGACTCGACCGATGCCCAACCCTAGTTCACATGATGTGCAATGTTTCTTATCAACAATGGCATTAGCAGTATCTTGCTGCAATGGCAATGCAGCAACAATGGCAACAATATTTCGTTGTGATGATGATGGAGCACTGATGGTGTACAGTCGACCTCCTGTGATTTTGGGTTGGGCCGCCTCCACCGGAGTACACTCAGGGGGCATTCGGGTAGCGGGTACCCATGCCCAACTTGGGTTTTGTGAGAAATCCTGTGGGTTTTGGTGTGGGTCATCCCCTAAACTCTTCCCCTAAAATCCATACCAATCCTCTTCTCTTGTAGCACAACTCGACGAATCTGCAACCCACACCAGTGTCTTGTTTGTTAGGTCCTCTCTCCTGAGGTCATGGTCTTCTTGCCATCTTCTCAATCGATCTTTCCATTCTTGGCTTGGTTTCTTCCTCTTCTTCATGTTGTTCTTATGTCTCCATGTTGAGGAGGAAGTGTCGAGGGTTATAATTAGACTGGACCTCACCCTTGAGATCCATCTTCTCTTCCACAATCTTGCAGAAAATTTGTGGTGTCCGGAGGACAACGATGACTCGACCTCTTCGCATTGTACCATGTAACATCCTCCTTTCTAATCTTTGACGGGGTTTGATGTTCATTGGACATTGAGATATTGGTTTATGTTTTGGTGACCTCCTTGGAAGGGGGGGTTTTGACGAAGTAGACCTGATTGGAATGAACCATTTGTGGATCCCTTGCGAATGAATTTTATCAAAAAAAAATCAAAATCATTATGTTGCTTGTGCTTGTTAATTGTACACCTACATGCTTAGATTATGTCGATTTAATGATGGCCCTGCACGAGTAGATAGGTGATGAATATCCATTTTATCACCTTTATTCTATCATTTTGGCCTTAAAAACCCTAGTATATGCATGTAAATATCCTTAATTCATGCAAATTAGTATCCATGCATTGTTGTGTAAATAGTGTATAAAATATTATTTTTAATGTCAAAATTATAGAATAAAGAAAAGAAAAAACAATAAAATATCGAAGATATTTTATGATCCTAAACCTTGAGACCTAGGCATCTCGATGATTAGGTTGACAAAGAATAAAGTAGGGGAGATAAGGGCCAAAATACAATAAAATTTCCTTTTATAAATTCATTATTTATTTATTTTTGAGACCTATTTAATTTTTCACTTTTTATATCTCAAATAAATAAACTTTTAACATGAAAGTTGTAGATAATGAAATGTAGAAAATACAAAATTTAGTTTACTTTAAAATAATACATAGAATAAAAGATATAGTCTAAAAAAGATATCAAAATCCCAACTTCTCAGACCATATCTCTCAAATAAAAACTCAAAATATACCAAAAGCGCTTTAATTGTATATAACTTTTAATAAGCTATTCAATGAAGGTGGTTTCATATTTTTGGAGTTAAGGTGTGAAAGTTAGGTTTATGAACCCCTATAATATAATATACCTGACTAAAATAATTAGTTTATTTATTCTTCGTTATTTGTATAATTTTATATTTTCATAATTTTGTAAATATTATTTATAATATACGTACATATTAAATCATGGATAAAACAATAAAGAAAGTAGTAAAATAAAATAGGTATATAAAATTCATAGATGAAATACATATATCTATACCTATATAATAAATAGATTTATTTATTTAAGTGTACATATTAAATCCGAAAAATAATAAAAATATGTTTATGTATATAAAAATAAGTTATAAATTTATAAAATAATAAATTAAAACAAAAAATCAAAAATAAAAAATAAAAATAAAATACTTTAAAACATAGGTGCATATACATATATTTAAGCCGTAAAAAGTAACTTGTAATTATATATCTCAAAAAATAAATAAAAATGTAAATAATAAATATTGTTTATTTTATAACCTAAACTAATAAAATCTTTTATTATTTAGTATCTATTTTATAAATAATTTCCAAGAGGGTTTTTACTGGTTGGTCCACGTGGACCAATCAGGTGGCTCAGAGAGTTGACTCTGGTCAACTCTTTAACCTGCTTTCTGTAGCTGCCAGAACTTAGCGCCTAGGCCTTCTTCTCGATGCCTTCATGACTTTTCTTCCTCGTATATCGATGATTCATGCCCGGACGATTTTTTAGGACGAGGAGCTTCAATTCGGTCGATCTCCCTTGTGAAGGATATGGGGAAATCCTTAAGCGCATCACAGAAGCGTGAGGATCGCATCGAATGCGATCAGGAGTGACTACTCTTAGTAGTTGCTCAAAGCAGCGTAATTTAAAAAAAATTAATTATGAAACCTCATGATCCAAGAACACTTCTTGGATGGTTTCATCTAAACCACAATAGGTACTAGGGTTACCTCTAGAAGCGTGGTTGCGATCGAGTCTCTAAACGAAGAGACCTCCTGTCTCAAGTCCGATCCAACGAAGGAGACGCTTATGAGCGTGTTGATGAGATGTGTGCTCCTTGCAATCCATGTTGATGATCCAAGCGGCGGATCTCCTGATCTCGTCATATGAGATCCAACATCTTCTTCACGAGCGAGGCGCACTGAAGGAGATGGAGATCCATGAGTAGATGATCCGGCAGCATAACGACGATGTTGTGGCGATGACGATTCTCTCTTGGGATCCATGGTGGACGACCACAATAAGAGAGAGGGAGAGGACCTCTGGCGTGTAGAGAGAGAGAGAGCTTATGGATTGAATACATCCTTGAAGAGCAAGGGATGCCTCTTCTTATATAGGATTCTAGGAGTCCATGTCCATGGATCCAAATCCATGGACATCATACAATCAATGGGTGAGATTGATTTGTGTTTCTTTAAATGACTATGATCTTGTTGTAAAAACACAACAACAAATTAATTTAATATAAATTAATATATATTGATAAATCAATATAAGTTAATTTTAAATCAAATCATATGGCTAGTCTTGGAGATAATGAGGAGACTAACCATATCCCCTAAAGGGGGGGGGGATGGCCACCAATCATCTCATGAGATCTCATTATCTCATGATATTTCAAAGATCTACAACAACAAATGTTGTAATTTATTTCACAAAAATAATTCATAATTATCTTGTGAAATTCGGGATCATGCCATTATTCTCATCCCAAAACAAAATGTAAATTATATTTTCAATAAATTATCCAATGTGAATCTAATTCACATAAATAATTAATCAATAAATTTAAATCACAAATAGCTCTCTCTTATATATTATAAATCACATTATAATATATATGATTAATATTGATAGTGATATCCACATTATTCATAGTCATGATAATTAAATCACATTTAATCATCTTGGATCTCTATTCTCATGTGCCCAAATAATATGAATCACATTCACATTATTTAGACCTTTGATAATTAAATAAAATTTAATTATCTCATATAACTCTCATTATAATATGAATCAAATTCATATTATTCATGATAATTAAATCACATTTAATTATCAATTTTCTCAATTTTTTGATACACATATCAACAATGAAATTATCCTTTAAATCTTTCAAGGATAATGTGCTTTCTCTGTGGATACTTGAAGATAAGGACAGGGGGATTGTATTGTTCCTAGTGACTTGGATATTGAGATCAAATCTCAAATCCAGATCTTGCAGACCTCCCATAGATATTTGATTAAATCAAAGTCATATATCTAATCTTCTCATTGTATCTGAATCGCATTCAGATCAATGCCTAACATTTGGACTAAAATTAGATCACTTCCCTATGAGAGGAGTGATGAATCCACGATTCATCATCTCAATATTTTGATCTTAGCAAAATCCACGAGTAAATTCCCTAATAAATATCCATAAAATCAATAAATTAACAAAATAACTCTTGTAAATAAAATACACTAATTATTGTATATTAGATTGTATGAAATAAATTACACATAAAAAGCCGCAAAAATAAAGGAGTTGTATACTTGTAAATAGCCCAAAACTTTATGTATTTTTAATAATTTCATTTCAACTCCTTTTTGCTTAATTCTTTTTCTAACTTGTTTATAAAAATGTATATAAAAATACAAAAATACAAAACAAATTTCATCTCAAATAAATGCTCCTAGATCCCAAAGAGAAAAAGCCGTAAAGTCCAACTTCCAAGCTAAATTCCCACTCCGTATGAACTCCAAATTCACCAAACTCACTTTTAAAGTTCAAGTTAGAAAATTATCTATCCAACGGAAGTGGTTTCATTAAAATCGGAGCTCATTTGCAAAAGTTGGGTTTTGGGACCTAGATGTACATTGTATACCATGTATATATTTATTCTTTGTTCATTTTTTATCTTACCTTTCTTAATTTCTAAAAATACAAAAAAAACATGCTTGTGTTGCATTTTATTTATATTATTTTATTGTATTTTTCTGTTGTAAATATCTCTTATTAAAAAGATAAAAAAATGTACATGGTGTTTTGTATTCACTTGTAAATTCACCATTATTTTTTCTCTTCTCTTTTTATTTTATTGTAATTAAAGTAGCCAACTTTATTTTATTTGTTTATTTATTTTATTTTACATTCTCTACAATAACCATCAATTCAACTCCATTATTCCATCATTTTTTCTCAACTTCCCATTCAACTCCATTAATAATACAACCTCTCATTCAACCCCACCACTTTAATAACCTATCATCCCATTCTCTTTATATACATGTCATTCTCCTCATTTTTGCCTTTGATCCATCTTTATGTGAGGAGAGCCTAGTTCCCAGAGTTGAATCGGTGACAGCGACGCAACCGCGGTCGAGCGACGACGGTCCTCTCTCCGGTGTGATCCGTTGGCTTTTTGGCCAACATCGCAGCCGCAACCGCGCGCTGCTCGAGCTCATCGCACGCCGGCGATTTGAGCGAAGACCGTGCTCACGAGAGCACATCATAGGCGTCCGCGTTCATTGTAGGTAATTTTCTCATCTTGGTATTTTTTGCATTTTTTTTAGCACACAACATATCATCCTTCCACCACCACCATCACACCATCATCTTTCCCATTTTTTTAAGTTTATTATCACCACATTTTTTTCCTTCATTATTATTTTTTTTATTTGTATTCCCTGTCTAATCAAAATTAAAAAAATATAAAAAAATTTTAAACAAAAAAAATCCCTCTTCTTATTACAGCAGTAAAAAGAACTAAAAAAATCAAAAAAAAACGAGGCAGCTCCCAGGCGCCGCCCCGTAGCCCCCTTTCTCTTCCACGGCCAGCCGCTGACGATCGGCGCACCGCCTCCAGCCGCAAGGACCGCCGGCGGCTCCGCCCCTCTACTCCTCAGCTGCCGTGCGCGGCTCTGCCGCCACACCCGCGCCGTCGTGCGCGGCCCTCTCCGCCGACCAGAGTCGCCGCACCCGGCCCCCGCGCCTCTACGCCTCACTCGCGCCCCGTTCACCGCCGCACCTCCGTAGCCCCGCCGCGTTGCCGCCCTCTCCACCGTCCAAGCGGCCGTCGCCCGCAGCCAACCCCTGTGGGTTCTTCTCCTCCTGCAAGAACGAAGAAGAAGAAGGTAATGTTATTTTATTTTTTTTATTGCAAAAATTATGTAATTGTTTTGTATAGTTTATATAATTACAAAGTAGTCCCTGTATATATTTGCTTTGTGAATATTGTTTTCTGTGTTGCACAAATACCCCTGTGTTTGTATTTGAATTTGGACCTTGTTTTGGCATCCTTTTATGCAATAAAAAATGTTTTTATGTTGAGCAACTTATCCTCTGTCATGTGAGTATTTATTTGTATTTTTATGATAGTTGGGTAATTAATTAAAAATGGTTAACTGAAATATTGCATATTTTACCCAATCAGTGTTATTAAATTTATATCTCACACACGGTTGCTCCAAAAATTCCACAAAAAATATATATGGTGCCTTGAAAAATGGTTAATTTACTTTCCAAATTTCAACCAAAGTGGAGCTTTATTGTGCTTGGAATTAGAGTGGATATAGTATTTGATTTTTAATTAAATCTACATAAATCATTTTTGCGACATTTCAACTCTCCTGGATTACATATTTAAATATCTTTTTGAGATAATTTGCTCTCGGACTAATTTGATAAGGTGGATTTAATAGGAATTAATTACTCATTTCCACTCTGTTTTCACTAAAAAATTCATAAAAAAAATCATATTTTGTCAAAATATTCCAAAAAAATTATTGTAGCTTCCTTGCATCATGTTTTAGTTCCAGTAAATTTTTCATAATTTTTGCTTACTGTATGTGTGATAAATTGCGAAAAAACCCATAAAAAGTGTGTATTTTTATTTATTGCATATTAACCCCTAAAATTCCAAAAAAAATACCTTGCATTCATCTCTGGATTAAGACTCTAGGAAAAATATAACTTTGCTAAATTGGACTTATTTTCTATTCAAATTAATTTGGCTAAGTTGTATGCTCTCTTAGTGTATTAATTCCGCCACATTTGCATTTGCTTTGGTTTTTGCATAAAAAAATCTAAAAAAATACCGGTTGGATATCTAGATCTTAAATTTGCAAATTAACCCCAAGTTGTTCCTTTGCCTCCCTGAGTTCGACCCCGGAATTGCCTGGGATACAAATTAAAGCTGAGACACTCTTCACGGAGATCTTCTCTCGGTTCTGACCGAATCGCTAAGTACACGTGCTACAACGAAGTCGAATTATTTATCGTATTCAGCGATTCGTCAGATGGCGCCATTGCCGGGGAGGCAAATGGCTTAGGGATTAGTTTAAAAATTTGGATTTAGTTTTCCATTTACTCGGGTAGTCTGACCCCCGAGCCACCTTGTATTTATTCCATTTTTTTTCAATTATCTCTCTTCATATTCTTGTATATATTTTGTTTTTATCTCTCTAATATAAATTTTATTTTTCTTGCGAGGGCCCGGTGAACTTGGAGTGCATCGGAGGTCGACGGACGCGACGCGAGATGACTGTGAAGAGCAAGGAGAACTAATTTATCTTCGAGAGAATTTTTTGTAAATTGTTGTAATTATTTATCTTGCTCATTTATAGCGGCTCTTGTTTGAGAGCTCGCGCATGTAAAAAGACTTAGACATTATTTGTGGTGTGTCGAGCCTGTTTCACTCTCCGGTGAGGGTGGGGCTTGACTTGAGTGGTGAAATTAAGGATTAGGCACACGGTAGTCTAGAATCAAATTTGTTTGTGCCCATCGTAATTTAGGCCACACTTATCTTAGAAGATTCACATATCTTATAAGATTCATAATGAGACGCACATAGACACGTACTATTTAGCTCAAATTCAATCAATTCTTCCCCGCTAATAGTATACTGTTTAGGTGTGGTTTCCTCGATCTGCATGCATTTAGTGTAATATTTACAAATTCAGTTTTGCATAACGCATGAAGAGTGCTGGGATTCACTGTAAGTATACCTTCTTCTGAGCATGCATCATAGTTTCTCGTTTGCATTCTGATTTCCGATTCCCCTCTTGTTTTATAACTTAAGGTCAAAAGGAAATTGGGACTGAACGGTAGACGTGCTTGTGTGTTCACATAAAATTCAAGTGATAACCTAACTCTAAAATTGGGACTGAATTGAGCAGGTCGATCTAATTAATTGGAATAAAAAGAACCCTTGTTCTCGGGTGCATAAAGCCCTCATTGTTTGTTTTTATTGCAAGTGAGAGAGAGACGACCCTAGGATAGAGCCAAGTCTGGATTTCTTACTTACTACTGGTTCTTTATTTTTAGGCGATTAGCTACTTTTCAGTGAGGATTTACGGGTAGCCGGTAAACGGTCCGGACTTCCTTAGCAGAGTGGGAGGTTTAGAGGACGCATTAGTCCTCAAGGAACGCGTATCCGTATTTATACGGTCCATACTTACTCCTATACTGGCTGAAAGTAGGTCAAACTAGTCGTAAGAACCGGGCCAGTCTGTAGGAAAATACGGGCACCTAACAGCTCGTTAATCTTTTCAAGATTATATTCTCACCAACTAAAATTGACCAGATAAATCGGCCGAACCCTTACGGCCATCACGTGTTGAGTTGGTGAAATTGGGGGTTTGAATTGCGTTTGTATTGTGTGAGTTCACTCCGCACATTTACGTGCACCGTAGAACTAGCACCTCATTGATTATCGTGATCTAATCGGTTCTTTTGACATCGAAGATGACTGATTGGGGGGATATTTATTCGGACTTTACGAATCTCTCGTTGAACCCTTCAAAAAGTACGTCTTCAAAGGTCCAAGCGCAACTTGGACCAACCTGGACTCATGACCCTCTTGAGCCCAGGATCACTCACTCTCGGGATGGTTACCCTCAAACCATTCCATTTCTCTCTTCCCACCTCACCGAGGAAGACCATCGCCTTGGTGAGAATATCGTGATTCATAAATCCTCTTCTAATCAAGAAAACATTGCTGATTCAGGACATAAAGAAGATTCGAGTAAAATGCCAAAGAAGAAAGAAGAGGAAGAAGAGAACCATGAAGACCCGATGAGAAGTATACTAGCCCGATTAGCTGCATCTGAGCAGCAACAAGCATTACTGAGAGCTCAGTTGGGACAGTTAAATGTTGGGGTTCAACTACCAATGGATGCGGCTTATAACCCTGGACAATATCAAATTCATAACTACTTGAGTCCGGCCGAACCCGAGGTTGATTTTGAATTGAAGCCGCATTTTCTGAACCTGTTGCCACATTTTGATGGGAATGCTTCTGAGGAGCCATATGCATTCCTAAGGGACTTTGAGCTCATCTGTGCTAACCTCAAACATAACAATGTTAGCCAGGATTATATTAGGCTCAAAGCCCTTCCATTTGCCTTGGGTGGAAAAGCCGATTACTGGGTGAAGAATCTTGGAATCATCGTCACCACTTATGCCCAGTTCAAGGACCTATTCCTAAAGAAGTTCTACCCGTTGAGTAGAACTAACATGATGAGGACGCGAATTACGAGTTTTTCCCAATTACCCAATGAAGCCTTATGTGATGCTTGGGAAAGATTCAAGGACATCCTGCAAAAGTGTCCTTGTCATAGATTAGATGACAACATCTTGGTCCAATCCTTCTTCACTGGTCTCAACCCTGAGATGCAGGGTTTAGTGAGCGCTGCCTGTGGAGGCAGCTATACATCACGAGGAGCGGATACCGTCTGGAGGGTATTCGAGCAGATGGCTGAAACTAGCCGCTCACAGATGGCAAGCAGGGCCTATACACCATCCCCCAGTTCACTCTCATCTGGAGGGGGAAAATCAACTGTAGTCGATCTCTCTCAGGACGTGATCCCTAGCATGGGACTTCTGGCTGACAAGCTTACTGTAGTAGAGAGGATCGACAGGAGGATTGATGAGTTAGACCGGAGCGTCTCCAAACTTCCAAAACAAATGGAGGAGTTGACTGAGAAGGTATCTAAGATAAGGATACCCGCCGTGACTGCACCCTCTGCTCCCGTATACCGAGTTCACCATGTTCAGGAGCAGTTGGTGTCAGGGCAACCCCAGCCGTGGGAGCAGGACCAATCCTACACCCACTCTTTCCAGCAGCCACCTCCAGTAGCAGAGACAGTCCAGGAGGAGCCTCCCCCAGTTTGGGAGGTGAATGGGATATGGTATACTCAGGACCCTGCCAGGCAGGGGAGTACGGGAGACCGACAGACCTATCAGCGTCCCCCGACTTTTCACAACACCGCATTCACCTCCGCACCACCTCCTTCACAGCAGAGCCCTGGATTCCAGCCACCCCAGCAGCAGAGGCAGCAGTACCAGCAGTATGGCCAACAGGGCCATTACCAGACGGGCCAGCAGGGCCTGCAACCCCAGCAGCAACAGCAGGGCCAGTCTTCCCGTTCTTCTTCCTAGTCTTATCCACTTCCTTCATCGTCTAGTCCCGTGGATATTCAGCAGCAGATACTCGACGAGCTACGTTCCTACAGGAACGAGGTTCAGGACTTACGGGTGGATGTCAACTGCCTGTCCAGATGGCGAGACGAGCAGACTGCACCCTCTACCTCGATCCCAGCCCAAGTTCAGGCTAACCCCAATAGCCTGAACCGTTCTAGTTCTCAGCAGCACTTTGGTCAGGTATACTATTCAGCATCTCCTAAATCTGAACATGAGATTCTTTCGTGTGACAAGGCTAACCACATGTCACTCAGGAGCGGAAGGACCGTGGTCATACCTGACCGGGCGAGGGACACGAGGAGGGGCATCTCTGGAGCTCTACCTGAGGAGTCTTCAGAGGACGAGGAGGAGAGACATCATATTTCAGAGCCCCATCAGCACCATTCGAGGATTTCTACTCAGGGAGCCGAGAGGAGGAGGAGGAGAGCACGTATGCAGCATCGTCAGCATGGATATTCTTCTGAATCTACGGAGGACCTTGCATCTCCGATTGTGGCGGATACCACTCCAGCTTCTATTCCACAACCTGTAGTAGATAGTTTAGATTTTGAGTCCATGTTGCATCACAAAGATTCATGTATGAAGAACTCTGTTTCCGTTAATGCAAAGAATGATCTTTCAGTTCATGATTCAGATTCTTTATCCTCTGTTTCCTTAGCTTCAATCCCTTTCCCCCGTTCTCTTACGGCAGGAAAGCGCATCAAAAAGATTCAGAAAGAAGACCCCGATATGGCACGGTTTTGCAAAGAAAACATCACAGTTAAGGTGCCATTTGATGAATATGTGGCTAACCATCCTGCCTTCCAAAAATACCTTAAGGTGAGATGCACACCTACAAGGGTTAGCAGGAAGAAAGATAACCGAAATATAAAGACACATGTCTTATCAGTAGCCACAACATATTGTCTCAAGAATCAGACTTTGCCAAAGAAAAAGAGAGACATGGGTGCTCACTATGTGGAGAGTCGTATTGACGACATTGCGTTTGCACGCACACTCTTAGATAACGGTTCTTCGATCAACTTACTTCCCTTAGCCTTATATTAGAAATTGGAGTTGGGACCACTTCGCAAATCTAGAGCTTTACTCCAATTCGCAGATCGTTCAGTGAAGAAACCTAAGGGAGAAGTGAAGAATGTCGTTATCTCGATTGAGGGGCAGAACTATCAGGTGGACTTCACAGTCTTGGACATGGAGACCCCCAATCATTGGAGAGAATCTCAGATCATTCTCGGGCGACCCTTCCTTAAGACCGCAGGCGCAGCTTTCGATTATGGTACGGGAATGATGAAGTTCCGTTCTCCAGGCGGAGAAGTGAACCTTGAGATGAAGCAAACCAAGTGTCAGCGACCCGATTCAGAGAGTAGTACAGAGTACTCATCTTCAGAGGCAGACTGCAGTTTGATTAGCACAGTTGGGATTTGGGGACAGATTCCTTTAGGACAGAGCGAGACCCTTTCATCTGGAGAGGATATAGTGCATGATGCAGTTTGCCAGGCGTTGTCTGATCTTACTAGAGATGCATCAACCTATTCTCATGATGACATAGAGATCCATCCGGATCTGTCAGTTCCATCCTCTTCGGAACAATCATGGGACATAGATGACGAGTCGGACGTGGCTTTTGCCGATTGTTTGGATACTTTTGACGATCCGACTCCCGATACTTCTGATTTGGTGGCGAGTACTACTCAGCTTAGCCCACCTTCATGCAGCACGGAACCAGATTCAGATTCGGTTCAGCCAGATCTGCTTGATGATACCACATTGCCAGAACTGAAATCACTACCTCCTACACTTAAGTATGCCTTTCTTGCGGGACCCAAAGAGAGATATCCTGTCATCATTAGCTCGGACTTGACTTTAGAGCAGGAGTCTAGGTTGTTAGAAGTCCTAGAGAGGAACCGCAAAGCAATAGGCTGGACAGTGTCGGATCTCGTGGGCATCAACCCCGCTCTCTGCTCGCACCACATTTTTACTGAGGATAACGTGAGACCTTCCCGCGAGTTTCAGAGGAGACTTAACCCCAATCTACGGGAAGTGGTGAAGAATGAAATTGAGAAATGGTGCAAAGCAGGGTTTATATACCCTATTTCTGACTCCAAGTGGGTGGCCCCGCTTCATGTTGTCCCGAAGAAGTCGGGAATTCAGATGGTCACCAACGAGGAGGGGGTAGAGATCGCGACACAAGACCCACGTCGTGGCGCGTCTGTGTCGACTACAGGCGCCTGAATGCTGCGACCAAGAAAGATCACTTTCCCTTTCCTTTTATTGATCAGGTCTTGGAGATACTCGCAGGGAAGGAGTTCTTCTGTTTTCTTGACGGGTACTCAGGCTACAACCAGGTGGCCATAGCCCCTGAGGACCAGGAAAAGACCACATTCACATGTCCATTCGGCACTTATGCTTTCAGGCGCATGCCATTCGGGCTCTGCAATGCCCCGGGCACATTTCAGCGGTGCATGATAGCCATATTTGCCGAGATGGTGGGAGATTTCCTGGAAGTGTTCATGGATGACTTCTCGGTCCATGGTGATTCTTTTGATACATGTTTAGCGCACTTGGACCGAGTCCTCACGAGGTGTAGAGAAGTGAATCTGGTACTCTCCTGGGAGAAGAGTCACTTTATGGTGACGGAGGGTATCGTGTTGGGGCATGTCATCTCCAAAAGGGGAATGGAGGTTGACCCTGCCAAGGTGGAGGTGATCAAGAAACTCGATCCACCTACCAACGTGAAGTCAGTGCGGTCATTCTTAGAGCATGTTGGATTCTATAGGAGATTCATTCAAGATTTTTCAAAGATCGCCCGCCCACTGACTGAGCTCTTAGGGAAAGACATAGAGTTCGTTGTAGATCACAGGTGTCTGGAGGCCTTTGAGCTCTTGAAGAGGAAGATTTGTGCCTCGCCTATCCTACAAGCTCCTGATTGGTCTCTCCCCTTTGAGATCATGACTGACGCTTCAGATTTCGCTATAGGAGCTGTGTTAGGACAACGACGAGAGGGGATTCCGTTTGCGATTCACTATGCGAGCAAAGTTTTAGATCCTACACAGAAAAATTATACGGTGACTGAAAAGGAAATGCTCGCAGTAGTATGGGCCCTTGAGAAGTTCAGATCATATATTTTGAGCTCTAAGGTGACAATTTATACTGATCACACAGCCATTCGATACTTAATGGAAAAGAAGGACGCGAAGGCGCGTCTTCTTAGGTGGATTTTACTCCTCCAGGAATTTGATTTGGAGATAAAAGATAAACCTGGAGTGAAGAATGTTGTGGCTGATCACCTTTCTCGGATTGAACTTAAGGATTCTCCTGATCATGATCGGATTAGAGAGACCTTCCCAGATGAGTCAATTTGTGTTATTGACTCCCTCCCGTGGTATGCCAACATGGTGAACTATCTTGTCTCCAAGCAGGTTCCCCATGGTTGGACTAGGAGCAGCATTGATCGACTGAAGTCGGATTCGAGGAGATACCACTGGGACGATCCTTTCCTTTTCTTCGAAGGACCGGATTGTGTTAGGAGAAGGTGTATTCCTCAGGAGGAATACCAAAGTGTCCTCACATATTGTCATTCACTTGAGGCTGGAGGACACCATTCGGGAAAGAGAACCGCTCACAAAGTACTTCAATGTGGATTGTATTGACCGACCTTGTTTAGAGATGCCATTGATTTTGTACGGTCGTGCCCGATCTGTCAAAGGATGGGAGGGACAGTTGGACAGAGAGATGAGATGCCCATGCAACCGATGATTATTTGTGATGTTTTTGATGCATGGGGCATAGATTTTATGGGTCCCTTTTCCAACAGCCAAGGACATGAGTACATTTTGTTGGCGGTTGACTATCTATCTAGGTGGGTGGAGGCTATCCCAACCCAAACCGCAGACAACAAGACTGTTTGTAAGTTTGTGAGAGATCATATTATTGCTAGGTTCGGGGTGCCAAAAGTTTTGATATCTGATGGGGGTAGCCACTTTGTGAATCGAGATATGAGATCTTTAGCTAAGGACTACGGATTTGAACATAGAGTTACTAGTCCTTACCACCCACAGTCCAACGGCATGGCAGAGGTTTCGAACAGAGAGGTGAAGAATATTTTGCAGAAATTGGTTCGTCCTGATAGGAAGAACTGGTCTCAACTTTTGGACCAAGTTATGTGGGCCTATAGGACAGCCTACAAGACACCATTGGGTACTTCACCATTTAGAATGATCTATGGCAAGCCATGCCATTTGCCCGCAGAATTGATTCATAAATCCGAATGGGCAATTAAGAAGATTAATTGGAGTTGTCACCTAGGGAAGCTTTGCCGAGACTTGAACTTGAACGAGCTCGTGGAAATCCGAAACAGGGCATATGACAACAGTTTGATTTATAAGGACAAAGTAAAGAGATGGCATGATCAGCACATTAGGTGCAAAGACTTTGTCCCTGGACAAAAGGTATGGTTGTTCAATGCCAGGTTGAAGATGTTCCATGGGAAGCTCAAATCTAAATGGACGGGTCCCTTTGTGGTTAAGAAAGTGCACGAGAATGGAAGTGTAGAGATAGCTGATCTCACAGATGGTGCACAATCTCATGTGGTGAATGGACAACTGTTGAAGCATTTTGTTGATTCCAAAGAGCAGTTAGTCCAAGTCGAGGTCATCAACTTCATACAGAGTGAGCACAGAGCAGATACATCTTATTACTCTTCATGAAGATGCAGCATCAAGATTCAACATCTTAGAAGATTCCATCACTCTTGTACATATTCTCCCTTCTTTGTATATTCTCGAGATCACGTCGGTTCTCACACTTACTCTTGTCCTATACTTAGGCTAACCAAAGCCTAAGTATAGGGGGGACCGATGCCCGCCATGTGTATTTACTCGTCATTTCTCCTCTGGACCTCGTCCGCCCCATTTTTGCTCTTCTTCTACACTTAGGTTGTTCATAGCCCAAGTATAGGGGGGGCGGATCGACTTCTATACTTTTTATTATTTTATCTTTCCTACGCTTAGTACGAGCTATGTCTTTTTGTCACCTAGTGCCATGAGGACATAGCACAAGCTAAGTATAGGGGGGCGTGTATATATTACATATATACTTTACCCATACCTCGTACTTTCACAAATTTTTTTATATATTATACAATAATTATGGGGTGGGTAAAAAAAACAAAACAAAACAAAAGTAAAAAAAAAACTTTTTCCTAAAAAAACTCTTTTTCTTTCTTTACTTAAAAAGAACTTTTCAAAAAAAAAGTCTTTTCTTATTCACCTATCTTTTTCAAAAAAAAACTTCTTTGCCTTTGTTTGTCAAAAAAAACAAAAAAAACCTTTTTGAAAAAAAAACTTTTTTAAAAAAACAAAAAAAACTAACTAATAAGTTGGTTTAATCCCTGACACAATTCACTTTCACACAAGACTAGTGATGTTCAAGAACACTTGGTTTATGAGGTCTTGAGATTTTGAGTTAACCAGCCTTAGTCATTAGGGTCTTGGACTTAATTATTCACATTTCCTTAGTTTGAAACATGTGTGTGCTATATTGCATGCTTAGTCTCTACCTTAAAGAATATGATCAGCACCTCACATACACGACCACAGTTATGATGAGATGAGTTGTAATTTCACTTGAGGAACTGGGATGCGGGATTTGAGTTTGGACTTGATTTAATGATGCTCGAGGATGGGATAAAATCAATGAAGGCTTCATGAAACCTGAGTGTCAGCACATTTAGCCAGTATGAGAGCATGGTTCTTGTACTATCTCTTGATATTTACCTATGTGCCAGGGTGTGATAAAATAAAAAATGTTGATCAGTGTGCGCCAACTCTTGGTAAAAGCAGTGGAGCTAGCCACAAATACTACAAAGCAATGAAATGTCAAAGAAAAGCTCTCATTCCACAAAGTCAATTATCAAAAGAGCTTCCACCAAAGGCGAGCGCTCCCAACCATTTCAAAGTGTCCACTTGGACCACCGCTATTAGGACCAGGAGTCGGGCTTGCACCAAAAAAGGGCTCTGCATCGTAAATGCTACAAGTCTGGGTGTAGAAGGTACGATAGGTACTCAAAAAAAGGCACACCCAGGTGTACTCCCAGGAAAACAAGTGCAGACGGCTCCAACTTCTCTTGACGGACGCACTGATCAACACCAAAAAAATGTGTTGCGTAATAAGGCACTTGAGAGGATCCTTGTTCCAATGAGAGGGAGAGAAGAAATGACACAATCCTATACCCTCCATCAACTGGCCTGCCATCTACACTTTCAAGTCTGACAACTAAAGAGACGGTGGATTGGATGTAAGAAATGATTTATTCCCTAGTGTTGAGGATCGGGTCCATAGGAGAGTCTCTTGGACTAGAACCTTGGGTGACGTTGTGACTCTACTCTTGTAACTGCGGTCAACACTTAAACTCATATCCCTACTTTATATGTATACAAAGAGAGTCTGATGATTAGGAAAATTGGGTACCTTTTGACTAGAGCTTGGTTCAACTTAGAATTTTAGGATCTCTAAAATCGAGAGTTCTTGAACGGATCAAGTCTTGTATTCACATGCACAGTCAGGGGTTAACCAAACTTATTCATTCTTTATTTGCTCGAGGACTAGCAAAGTTTAAGTATAGGGGGTGATGAATCCACGATTCATCATCTCAATATCTTGATCTTAGCAAAATCCACGAGTAAATTCCCTAATAAATATCCATAAAATCAATAAATTAACAAAATAACTCTTGTAAATAAAATACACTAATTATTGTATATTAGATTGTATGAAATAAATTACACATAAAAAGCCGCAAAAATAAAGGAGTTGTATACTTGTAAATAGCCCAAAACTTCATGTATTTTTAATAATTTCATTTCAACTCCTTTTTGCCTAATTATTTTTCTAACTTGTTTATAAAAATGTATATAAAAATACAAAAATACAAAACAAATTTCATCTCAAATAAATGCTCCTAGATCCCAAAGAGAAAAAGCCGTAAAGTCCAACTTCCAAGCTAAATTCCCACTCTGTATGAACTCCAAATTCACCAAACTCACTTTTAAAGTTCAAGTTAGAAAATTATCTATCCAACGGAAGTGGTTTCATTAAAATCGGAGCTCATTTGCAAAAGTTGGGTATTGGGACCTAGATGTACATTGTATACCATGTATATATTCATTCTTTGTTCATTTTTTATCTTACCTTTCTTAATTTCTAAAAATACAAAAAAAAAACATGCTTGTGTTGTATTTTATTTATATTATTTTATTGTATTTTTCCGTTGTAAATATCTCTTATTAAAAAGACAAAAAAATGTACATGGTGTTTTGTATTCACTTGTAAATTCACCATTATTTTTTCTCTTCTCTTTTTATTTTATTGTAATTAAAGTAGCCAACTTTATTTTATTTATTTATTTATTTTATTTTACATTCTCTACAATAACCATCAATTCAACTCCATTATTCCATCATTTTTTCTCAACTTCCCATTCAACTCCATTAATAATACAACCTCCCATTCAACCCCACCACTTTAATAATCTCTCATCCCATTCTCTTTATATACATGTCATTCTCCTCATTTTTGCCTTTGATCCATCTTTATGTGAGGAGAGCCTAGTTTCCAGATTTGAATCGGTGACAGCGACGCAACCGCGGTCGAGCGACGACGTCCCTCTCTCCGGTGTGATCTGTTGGCTTTTTGGCCAACATCGCAGCCGCAACCGCGCGCTGCTCGAGCTCATTGCACGCCGGCAATTTGAGCGAAGACCGTGCTCACGAGAGCACATCATAGGCGCCCGCTTTCATCGTAGGTAATTTTCTCATTTTGGTAATTTTTGCATTTTTTTAGCACACAACATATCATCCTTCCACCACCACCATCACACCATCATCTTTCCCATTTTTTTAAGTTTATTATCACCACATGTTTTTCCTTCATTATCATTTTTTTATTTGTATTCCCTGTCTAATCAAAATTAAAAAAATATAAAAAAATTTTAAACAAAAAAAATCCCTCTTCTTATTACAGCAGTAAAAAGAACTAAAAAAATCAAAAAAAATAAAAAAAAACGAGGCAGCTCCCAGGCGCCGCCCCGTAGCCCCCTTTCTCTTCCACGGCCAGCCGCTGACGACCGGCGCGCCGCCTCCAGCCGCAAGGACCGCCGGAGGCTCCGCCCCTCTACTCCTCAGCCGCCGTGCACGGCTCTGCCGCCACACCCGCGCCGTCGTGCGCGGCCCTCTCCGCCGACCAGAGTCGCCGCACTCGGCCCCCGCACCTCTTCGCCTCACCCGCGCCCCATTCATCGCCGCACCTCCGCAGCCCCACCGCGTCGCCGCCCTCTCCACCGTCCAAGCGGCCGCCGCCCGCAGCCAACCCCTGTGGGTTCTTCTCCTCCTGCAAGAACGAAGAAGAAGAAGGTAATGTTATTTTATTTTTTTATTGCAAAAATTATGTAATTGTTTTGTATAGTTTATATAATTACAAAGTAGTCCCTGTATATATTTGCTTTGTGAATATTGTTTTCTGTGTTGCACAAATACCCCTGTGTTTGTATTTGAATTTGGACCTTGTTTTGGCATCCTTTTATGCAATAAAAAATGTTTTTATGTTGAGCAACTTATCCTCTGTCATGTGAGTATTTATTTGTATTTTTATGATAGTTGGGTAATTAATTAAAAATGGTTAACTAAAATATTGCATATTTTACCCAATCAGTGCTATTAAATTTATATCTCACACACGGTTGCTCCAAAAATTCCACAAAAAATATATATGATGCCTTGAAAAATGGTTAATTTACTTTCCAAATTTCAACCAAAGTAGAGTTGTCTTGTGCTTGGAATAATTTGTAGAGTGGATATAGTATTTGATTTTTAATTAAATCTACATAAATCATTTTTGCGACATTTCAACTCTCCTAGATTGCATATTTAAATATCTTTTTGAGATAATTTGCTCTTGGACTAATTTGATAATGTGGATTTAATAGGAATTAATTACTCATTTCCACTCCGTTTTCACTAAAAAATTCATAAAAAATCATATTTTGTCAAAATATTCCAAAAACATTAATGTAGCTTCCTTGCATCATGTTTTAGTTCCAGTAAATTTTTCATAATTTTTGCTTACTGTATGTGTGATAAATTGCGAAAAAACCCATAAAAAGTGTGCATTTTTATTTATTGCATATTAACCCCTAAAATTCCAAAAAAAGTACCTTGCATTCATCTCTGGATTAAGACTCTAGGAAAAATATAACTTTGCTAAATTGGACTTATTTTCTATTCAAATTAATTTGGCTAAGTTGTATGCTCTCTTAGTGTATTAATTCCGCTGCATTTGCATTTGCTTGGGTTTTTGCATAAAAAAATTTAAAAAAATACCGGTTGGATATCTAGATCTTAAATTTGCAAATTAACCCCAAGTTGTTCCTTTGCCTCCCTGAGTTCGACCCCGGACTTGCCCAGGATACAAATTAAAGCTGAGACACTCTTCACGAAGATCTTCTCTCGGTTCTGACCGAATCGCTAAGTACACGTGCTACAACGAAGTCGAATTATTTATCGTATTCAGCGATTCGTCAAGGAGTCACTAAAATCCAGACTTGTTTCATCACTCCCTCAGAATGGAAGCGTCATGGTTATACAATCTTTTATGATTACATCACCCTCAGGTATTCCTAATACCTGTACATCCTGCATACTAAAATACCAAGAACAAACCTGAAGTTTTAGATCTCTTTCGGACTGTCTCCTTCAGGGTTTTATCATTAAGTTTCTCATTCGATCATTGGGAGTTGGTATCGATCATATACTTTCCAAAAGCATATATCATACCCAGGTATTGATCATATACTTTCTAAAAGTATATATCAAACTTATAAATTCTAAAGCAAGACGACCGTGCACAGAATTTTATTCTTCGCGATATCTTATGATTGAGATCATGTCTTCCAGTTCAGTAAATGAACCTGTATGATCCCTTTGAGAGATCGTATTACTCATATTCCCTTGCATGCACACCAGCGTGTCGGTGTATAGATCTTGGTTAGATCATCAATCTATTGGTCTGCCAAATGTACATACTCAAACATATAGTAACACATCTGCCTCCGGTCAGAGGATGTGTGCCTTTATCGTTACAACATACGACATAGGACTTTGGTTATCTCGATCTCGTTAAGTCAACTCTTTGACCTAACTAATTTGACACCTCTGAATCTCTATTCATATGCATAGGACCTATATCAAGAGGTCGGTCAGATATCAGCCTTTAAAGAAAAGATTTCCATCTCCTTCTCAGGCCGGAGATCCTCTAGTAATAATCAGACGATGCCTAATGAGTCCTCAATCTAACTCTTTAGATATTCATCCAAGCACCAACCTCTATGATTCAATAATTGAATCAACAGTTGTATGATCATTAAGATGGTCATGGTACATAACCTTAATTGTACTAAAGGACCTATTATGCAAATTAGTTATTCTTCATTTCAGATCATGAAATGATATTTGCAATAACATTTATTGCATAATGGCTCGTCGTGGGCTCGCATGTCCAACAATCTCCCATTAGCCCAAAGAGACATTAATGAGCTAATCTTTAAACCCTCACTCATGTGAAATCATAAGCTATTTATAAAAAATAGCTAGGTAAGTTGATCAGTCACTTTGTTCCCAAGAGACTACACCAAGCCCTTTTACGGCACTTGTATATCCCTTAGTAATAGTGCTCGCATCCAATGCGAGTGTTGCATCTTGTGCAACAAATACTCAATTTTACCAGTTATAGTATCCTTGATACTACAACTTAATAATTACTATAACCAGTATTTCCATAATCCTTATCAGAATACCCATATTCCTGAAGATCTCTATCTCCTAAGGTGTCGACAGTTAAGATATTTTAGATCACTATCTATAAAGTCTTAATTTCTTGAAGATAAGACTTTGAGATTACTATCTCAAAAAAATATTGTCCTATTTGAAGATATTGTTATTACTGCAATCAAGTGTTTCGTTTCCATAGTATAATTAGAAATTGTTTACTACTCCCACTGCATGGCAGACATCTGACCTTTTGTACATATCTAGCATAAACTTGGCTTCTTCTAACTAATGCACATGTGCAAGCAGTTCTAGCATTCACTTCCTCAACTCCTTGAGGTGTTATCCCTTCATATAGGTTAGTACCATATCTTAAGGGAAGGAAGCCTTTATTGGAATTTTCTAGAAAATGGAAATGTCTGTGTACCACTAATGTGACGATCTCAATATCCTCTTCTCTTTGCTTCTGAACATCTTCAGAACTAAGATATTATAGGTATCCTTAAGATCATATCTCAAGGTATAGAATAGCCAGTCTATGAAATACCTATTTCTATTCTTATATTATTCCAAATGATCAAGATATTATCTACATTTAGCATAATGAACACAATGGTACTCCCACTAAAGTGCACATAGTTCATCAAGATTCTATCTGAAATCATAATATTTATAATTTCATCAAATCTTATGTTCCAACTACAAGAATATTATTTAAGTCCATAAATGAAATTCCGTAGCTTGTACACCTTGTATTCCTCATTCATGAAGCCATGGGGATACTTCATATGAATATTCTCGGAGAGGTATTCATAGAGGAATGCAATCTTGACTCATATCTTAAAGATGTCATAGTCAAGTTGTGTAGCTGTAGTTAGCAATATTTTGATGGGTTTAAGCATGGTCACTGGAGAGCAAGTCTCATCACAAGCGATGTCTTTTCTTCAGTGTGTATCTTGTGGATACGAGCCATGCTTTGAAGGTCTATACCTTCTCATCAGGTTTCCTCTTTCTCTTGAACATCCATTTACGCCTTAACGGGACTTACCCTTATAGGTGGATCCTCGAGGGTCCATATACAACATTTGTATATGAAGTCTACATTAGAATTTATTGCCGACATTTATCTTTCCATGTCATGATCCTCATAAGCTTCATCACATGAAGTCAGATCATTGTCAGACTTAACTAGCACATGGAATCCATCTTCAAACTCATTTGAAGAGGTATTAGTGTTTCATCTTTAATTATCGTTTTAGTTTCCGATTTCAGGAGCCTCATTATCATCTCAAGATTAAATGAGTTCCTTAACTTCATTTTCATCTTGATTCTCAAGAGAGTCATCCTCTAAGAATCACATTCTCAGAGATGAAATCTTTTTAGAATCTCAAGGTCATAAAGTAGGTATCTAATACCATACTTTATTTTCCTAATGAAGTAGCACTCTCAGGTGTTAGACTCCAACTTACTTGCATGGAACCTTATTAATGATATACAATGTAGTCTCTACTACATATATACCATGGAAACTAAGAGATAATTATGCTAAAATTACTCATTGATCAAATCATGTCACACATGATAAATTGTATCTCCCTACAACTCCATTGAGTTTGAGTGTATTAGGAGGAGTGAGATGGGAATGACATTCCTATCTCCATAAGGTATTCCTTGAATCCATCTAATAGGTATTTGCTACCTAGCTTAGATAAAATTCATTTTATCTTCCTTCAAACTTTGGTTCTAAACCAAAATTGTGAAATCTTTGAACATTTCAAAGCTTTCTAAGGTGAAGGGAAGAAATTTCATATCACAATTAATCATCGAGTGATATCACATATCATCAATGTTTATCATGATATAAGTAATACGCATACATCAATATGTATGAGATTTTGAATACCTCAGAATCTAACACCATTCCCAGAGAAGGGTGTATTAGGCATCTTACTTTGAATACAATATTCACAGTATGTAAGATTTGAAATTTGAGACAATGTAAAGTTTCATCTCTTACTAGTCTATTGATCTTATCAATAGACATATGTCCAAGCCCTGATGCCAGACCATTGTCAAATTATCTTCATCCTCCTATTGATCTTTGAAGGTTCCATTTTCATTATTAGAAATCTTAATGAACCATTTATTAATTTTTCTAATATAGTAGAGTCCTCCAGATCTCATATTATGATCTGAAGTATATCCATCATAACTCTTTATGATAGGTCTATTCTAGAATTCATGATTTTTTCCAACATTTAGAAATAAACAATGAGTGTATTCTAATATCTAGGTCATAGAGACATTCTCTAAGGCTGAGGGCTCTCCCACTGAAATTATGAAGTCTATACGTCCAACAGAGATTGTTGCAACAATCGCATCAACATCCATGTGGATGTCTATTAAACCTTAAGATCAAATCTTCTAGTCTTCTAAAACATAACCAATTGTAGATTTCATTAGAAGAAAAAGATACAATTAATAGACTTTGATCTTGTCAAATAAGAAAGTCATATCAATGATTACATGTAGATATAGATTATTCTGATGTACTATCTGAGTCCTTCTATAAGGATCCTAGATAGACTAGATAGTCACACTATCAATACGTCAGTTTATTGCAGTATTGGGATTCATCCAACTCTTTGGATGTCATATGAAAATTACAGAAGTACATTCAACTCCTTGACTTTCCTTCTTACATGGGTCAGACCCATGCTTCCACTGCACTTTCTTCATCTATAAACAACCATTGCTTAAGACAAAGGATCTCTTATATTAAATTCAAAAATTTCAATATAAAACTATTTCAACTTTATACATGCTACATTCAATTCATACAATGTAAATATTATGAAGCTTCATGCATGATTAGAGTACAGACAGTAGAATGATGACACTCGTCATATCTAAATCCATCTTAACTCTTAAAATCATTGGTTCAGGTAGGTACTCAAACATTTTTTTGAATACATCTTCTCATATTGAGCCACCATTCTGCATAATGCGGTGAATCCTGTCATTCCTGATTAAATGTCAAGAGCACATATGTATGTCGAAACATCTTCCTATATTTTTATAAAGATTATTTGACAACTGCGATCATCATCGACATGTCACTTCCAAAGTACATTCGATGAGAGATCAAGATTATAGAGACATACAAACTTTAGAGTTGTAGACCTATTGTTTATTTAATTGTCATTCCTCGTCATTATGAGGAAACTTGCACATTGCAACCACGTACATTATGTGTCCAACTGCAAGTATAATATCTTGATCATGGATCCAATCAATGATAATTTACTGGTTATTATTGAGTATTCTATTGAGTGGGTTTAATGAGGATTATCTGGAATAAGAAATTTACATAAATATATATAAATATATATTTTACTTTCATTTAGGAATTTTTATATCAAAGTTGTCTTGCTTGTCAACATTGAAAGTTTTCCTTAATCACTTTCAATGTAAGAGATATACTTACCATTATATCTCAACAAGATCTGGAATCTCCTTTCTTATCTGTCACATCCCAATAATATGAGAAACTGTAACTCAGATCAAAAGAAGCGAGAACACATTCTGCCTTGCAAGTCCAACTTGCATTCCCAATTCAGTCTTTTAACACCCAGGCCCACCACCCCTATGGTGATGTTGACCCGTCATTAATTGAACCAACCGTCAACAGGAATAGAACTCGCTATGCACAATCCAATTTCCCCCAATAATATGAGGACCCGATATTGGGGTCAATACACATGCATCCTTACTCTTTCGAAAAGCGACGAGCCCGATCCAGATGCGCTTGTATGCATGAGCTGTCACTTCAGACAGGCGTCTCCGACATACAATCCCTGACGACGGAACTCTTTGCCTTGACGGGAAACCATTGATGTCACTTATGTGATCCTCCAAATCACGTTTAAATTCTAATTAATCATTATGGATCATATTCATTACGATTATTTCTTCCAAGGGAAATACAACTTTATTCATAAATAGAAGTTTTATTTTTAATTGGATCCCAATCAATCTAATCATATTAAATTAATGATCCAATTAAATCAATAAAATTGATTGTTACTTGAAAGGATGGTATTATCTCAAAGTACGTATTATTCTAATTTTAATAATTAGAAAAATACTCCGTGATCTTTCATGCATTATCCAGTCCCTACCCGTTATCATGACCAGTGCCAACGGGAGTGGACAGACCGCACACGGTGCAACCTGGTACCCCACCGCTCCCCAACTAGACATCATATCCACCTCGGGAAAGGATGATGCGAAATTGATCATTGTGTACTTGAGATGATAATCGGTTTTCAACCAAAGTTATTCTATATAATAATAATCAAAACAATTTTGATTAACATCATAAGGAAATTTACCAATAAATTCCCAATCCTATTCAAGCAACTTTGTTTGTTGGAAAGTTCATGTAACCAATTGTGATCTTGATCATGTATAATCAAGTTGGTTATGGTTAATGTTATAACTCGTACTGAGTATAGGAAAATCTAAAGAATAAACGAATAAGAGGTGAACGAATGAGAAGTTTACCGTCCCCCTATACTTAGGATCAAATAATCTTAAGTATAGCAGACTGTACACAAAGCAGGGAGGGTCAAGGGTGGGAATGAACCGATCATAGTCAGGTTGTCTCCCCCTATACTTAGGGTAAAATAGCCCTAAGTATAGACACGAAGAGGAGACAACGGAGAGGATCAAAGAATCGAGAAACTCGGGGTGCGCACCCCCCTATACTTAGGACAAAGTACATCCTAAGTATAGAAGACTATCTACAAGAGGCGACACCTTTTGATAGATAAAGAGAATAGACAAGGAAAAGAAGAAAAGAAGAAAAGAGATGAAAGTGGATATGAACAACTCGGGATGCGCATCCCCCCAATACTTAGGATAAAGTACATCCTAAGTGTAGCAGTGATTAAAGGGATGACATCATGTCGGTAGAATAAGATAAAAGAGAAGGAAAAGAAGAAAAGAAGAAAAGTCATTCAAAAATGTTTTTCTCTGCTTGGCCTTCCTCTGCCTCTTTGGAGATATCCATCTCATCATTGTAGATTACTTGAATCGAGTCAACGACAACCATGAATGTATCATGTTCAAGGTATGGCTTCAGAAGCTGTCCATTGACTACAAATGGATGTGTGTCAGCTGACAAATTGGATATCAATACACTTCTGTTGTCACGCACCTGCCTAACAATAAACAACCCAGTCCATTTGCTCTTCAATTTTCCTGGAAAGATCTTTAATTTCGCATCAAACAACCATACCTTCTGACCCGGCTCGAAGGACTTGCGACGGATATGCTTGTCATGCCACGTTTTGACCTTCTTCAGGCTATTGTCATATGCATAATCTCTGAATTCCAATAATCTGTTCAGATCCAATTTTCTGTTCTTTCCTGCTTGCTTGGAGTCCAAATTACATATGTTAATGGCCCATAAAGATTTGTGAATTAGTTCAACGGGCAGATGACATGGCTTGCCATACACAAGGCGGTAGGGAGACATTCCCAAGGGTGACTTGTACGCTATTATATAAGCCCAAAGAACGGAATCAAGCAGTTGAGACCAGTTCTTGCAATCCGGACGTACAAGCTTCTGTAGAATTGTCTTGATCTCCCTGTTTGAACATTCAGCTAAGCCATTGGACTGCGGGTGGTAGGGTGAAGCAACGCGATGTTCAATACATAATTCCTGAGTCAGCTTCTTCACCTCTCTGTTTATGAAATGACTACCCCCGTCAGATATGAGAATCTTGGGAATCCCAAACCGTGCTATGATGTGATCTCTCAAGAATCGGTAGACAATCCTACTGTCGACGATTCGGGCGGGGATAGCCTCCACCCAACGACTTACATAGTCGACAGCGAGCAGAATATATTCATAGCCCTGGCTGTTGGGAAATTGGCCCATAAAGTCGATGCCCCATACGTTGAAGACGTCTGAGATCTGAATGAATTTCAGAGGCATCGTATCTCTCATTCCTACGGTTCCTCCCATCTTCTGACAGTCAGTACAACATTTGACATAGTCATCTGCATCTTTGAATAATGATGGCCACCAGAGGCCACTTTGAAGAACTTTCGTTGTCGTTCGTTTGCCTGAATGATGTCCTCCAGAATCTTGGTCATGACATAAGGCGAGGGCACTTGGAACTTCCTCCTGAGGAATGCACCTTCTCCAGATGCAATCTGCCCCCTCAAGAAATAAATATGGATCCTCCCACTGGTAGAAATGGATTTTAGACAGAAATCTGTCTATTTTCAGCTTCGTCCAATCATGTGGGATTCTCTTGATCACCAGATAATTCATGATTTCTGCATACCAAGGAAGTGAGGCGACAGACAGAATTGCCTCATCTGGAAAGGTCTCTGTGATCGGCTGCAGGTAGGGCTGCTAATCGAACTGAACATGTTCGTGTTCGATTAGAGTTCGTTCGATAATAGTTCGAAAAATGTTTGTTCGGTTCTAAACGAACTGAACATGAACTTCAAATTTTAGTTCGATAACTTAACGAACCGAACATGAACATAGAATATGTTCGTTCAATAAAAGTTCGAGTTCGGTATATGTATATGCGTTTGTATTTGTTTGTGTAACTCGATATTTATACACATGATATATTTTAAGTTAAAAAATTGTGGTGTTTATTGGTCTTTATATCACTTTAATTTGAATAATTTCTTATTTTTACTGCTTATCGAACCGTCTTATCGAACTTCAATTTCAAACTTGTTCATGTAAACATGTTGTAGATAAGTTAAAATCTTAATGAACTATTATCGAACCGAACTCGAACGTTCGTTTTCTAAACGAACTCAAACTCGAACATATCCTAACGAACATTTACAGAACCGAACTCGAACTCGAACTTTTGAACTTCCTTATCGAACCGAACTCGAACATAGGTTCGTTCGTTATAGTTCGGTTCGATTAGCAGCCCTAGCTGCAGGTTCAGCTCAGGGGATTTCGGCTCAGGAAGCCTCGATAGATGATCGTCCACCACATTCTTGACCCCAGGTTTATCTTTAATTTCCAAGTCAAATTCCTGGAGGAGAAGGATCCGCCAGATAAGACGGGGTTTGGCGTCCTTCTTCTGCTGTAAGTATCGGATGGTCAAATGATCAGTGTATACGATTACTTTGGATCCAAGGAGGTAAGATCTGAACTTTTCCAAGGCAAAAACTACCGCTAGCAGCTCTTTTTCAGTGACAGTGTAGTTTCGCTAGGCTTTATCGAGCGTTCGGCTAGCGTAGTGAATCACAAATGGTACGTTATTTTCCTCTGTCCAAGGACAGCACCAATGGCATAATCGGGCGCGTCGGTCATTATCTCAAAAGGCTGAGTCCAAATTGGTGGTTGTAAGATAGGGGCATGTGTGATGAGTTCTTTCAGCTGATGGAAGGCAAGGAGCACACGGTCATCCACAATGAATTCATTCTCCTTGCCGAGCAATTCAGTCAGTGGTCTGGCCAGTTTGCTGAAGTCTTTGATGAAAAGTCGGTAACAACCAACATGACCCAAAAATGACATGACTTGTTTGATGGTTGTAGGTGGCTCAAGTTTGGAAATTACCTCCATCTTGGCTGGGTCAACCTCCATACCACGTTTAGAAATAACGTGACCCAGCACGATTCCTTCGGCCACCATGAAGTTGCTCTTCTCCCACGAGAGCACAAGATTGACTTCGCAACATCTCCGTAAGACTCGGTCTAAATAGTCCAGACATTGATCGAATGAATCCCCGTAGACCGAAAAATCGTCCATAAAGACCTCGAGAAAATTACCCACCATATCGGCAAAAACTGCAAGCATACACCTTTGAAATGTGGCTGGGGCGTTGCAAAGCCCGAACGGCATCCGTCTGAAGGCATATGTACCAAAAGGACAGGTGAACGTGGTCTTCTCTTGGTCTTCAGGAGCAATAGCAACTTGATTGTATCTAGAGTAGCCATCCAAGAAGCAGAAGTATTCCTTCGCAACCAATCTCTCCGAGATATGGTCGATGAAGGGTAAAGGGAAGTGGTCCTTCTTGGTGGCAAGGTTAAGTCTTCTATAATCCACGCACACTCGCCACGAAGTGGGTACTCTGGTTGCGATCTCCTCTCCTTTATCATTCTTCACAATGGTGATCCCTAATTTCTTCGGCACAACATGTAGAGGGCTCACCCATTTGCTGTCGGAGATGGGATAAATAAATCCCGCATCACACCATTTCTGAATCTCTTTCATAACGACCTCCCACAGATTAGGATTTAATCTTCTCTGAAGTTCTCGAGAGGGCATGCAATCTTCTTCTAAAAAAATGCGATGCGAGCACAGTGATGGATTGATCCCATGGAGATCCGAAGTTCGCCAGTCTATCGCCTTGTGGTTGCGTTCAAGAACCTCCATCAGACGATATTCTTGGTCTTCGGTCAGATGTGCATTGATAATGACCGGGTATATGTTCGGTTCTCCCGCAAGGAAGACATATTTCATATTGGAGGGCAAGGGTTTCAACTCTGGCGGGGTTTGAGCTGCTTCAGAGGAGACCTCAGCTATTAATGCAGGTGGCAATTCTTTCATCTATTCGGTGTCCACCATACTCTGTTCTGCCTCCTCACTTAGATTCTGACAGAATGCTTCAATGATTTCCTTCTCATTACAAGTTTGTGCAATAATTTGCTCTTGATTTTGAAGGCACATCACCTCCACGGCAGTCTCATTCAGCACATCAGTGAGTTCCTCATCCTGATCAATAAGGGGAAATTCGACTGCGGTCTCCACTCCCTGCTCGGGGCAGAGGAGTTCATGGATCTCATTGTCATCTAAGAATAAGTTGGTGTCTTGAATTTCTGCTAGAAGGTCGCAGTCGTCAGAATACTCAATCACCCTTGCACATGATGCAGATATTCGTTCGGCTGGCGTTCCCTCAGGCAGGGTCTCCACTCTGATTGTTTCATTGCCAGCGCCAAAAGTGATTTCTCCCGTCCCATAGTTCACTACTGCGTTTGACGTCCGCAGGAATGGTCTTCCAAGTATGATTGGGGTAAGGAGCAATGGAGCGGGGACGTCCATATCTAGTACCACAAAATCGGCTGGGAACTACTTTCCCTGAATCGTCACTATCACGTCCTCCAACAGGCCCCTAGGCTGCTTAACTGACTTGTCTGCGAACTGCAGAATCATCTTTGTAGGCTTGAGCAATCCTAGCCTGAACTCTGTGAGTAGCAAAGCTGGTATCAAGTTAACAGAAGACCCGTTGTCGAGAAGTGTCCGTTCAAACTCCTGATTGAACATCTGACAATGCACAAGAGGTGATCCCATATCTGGCTTTTTATCCATGAGGTTGTTGATGGCATTAACGGTGGCCATTGTGAGGATATGCTTTTCGAACTTGCCACCCTTGCTTATGGAATTGTGAGGGTGAGGCCTACGCTTGGTTGTACATGCCTCCTTCAATCCTTTCTTAACAGCTGGCATGTACTCAAGAGCTTTCATCAATGGCATATTCAATACCAAATTCTGGATGATTTCAATGATAACAGGATCAGACAAAGCATTTTTCAAATTTTTCATTTTTTTATGTTTTTTCATTGCTTCTGGAAAAGGAATATTCACAAAATCTTCGATGATGTCATTCAAAATATTGTCTGTACTGTTGTTTACAGGTAGATGACAGAAAGGAATGGATTCATCTACAATTTGTGGATCAAAAATGACGGGCTCGGCTTCAGGTGCTAGTGTTGGACTCGCTGCAGGTGCAATGCTCCTCCCGTCAGGAACTAGCTCTGAGGCAGGTGCAGACGTCTCCAATGCTGGCCTATCTCCACCGAGACTGCTGCTATCTTTGTGTGTTTTGCTATTTTCTTTATTTTTTGTAATTTTCTGAATGATGGTGCTGCTCCCAAAATGCTTGATGGCCCTGATGCTGGCTTGGCTGACGACTCACCGTCATATGCAAGATGCTTTCCCTTCGTAGTAGCTGATGGCTGGAGTGTCCTACCGCTCCTGAGAGTAACAACATTAGATAAAAAAATAATTTAATGTACCTGAATTGGGCTGGACACTACCGACTACATGCTCCTTGCGTCGGAAATTGTTCGGATTTGCCTCGACTTGAGCAGGGATGGTTGTTTTTGCAGACGTCAAGTCGTCGATCTTCTGGTCCATCTCAGCCATGTTCTTCATTAACTGTTCAAGGCCAGGGCTGGATTAACCAGCACAATCTCAGAAGAATCCCCCTACTGGGGTCTAGAATGCTGGTATGATGGTTGAGACTGCGACTGGTAACCCCGAGAGAATTGGTGAGGAGGAGGGTTGGAGGAATACTGTGAATTCTGGTGATATGTAGCAGCCGATTGCTGATGATACCCTTGTCCGCGGTATCGGACTGCTGAGGACCATGCTGGTAGTTCTGCCTCCATGTGTTGCCGTGAGACGGAGGCTGGTACTGATATGAGGGCTGGAAGGGTCTCCCACCCTGCTGCTGCTGGTGATAGGGCATGTTGTCCATGTTTATGACCCTGAGGATGTCCATGAGGATGGGTCAGTTGTGCTTCGTTGTTACATACACCACTAATTTCCTGGATCAGTGGTGGGGGTGGAGAGAACTGCTCGGGATAGGCTGGCTGGGACTCGGGTTGATACACAACCATCTTTGTCTGAGGCTGCGGGGGCTGCTCCGGAACCTGCACGTAGTACACGTGTTGAACAGGTTGGGGCTACGGTGGAGTCGGCTGAGGGTCTTGCTGCATTGTAGGCTCGTTCTTCTCCGCATTCGGCTCGGCAGAAGTACACACAGCGTTGCACATGTTGGCATTCAACGCACGAACGAGCTGCTCCAGCTGCTGGGAAATCTGATCGAGCTTTTCCAAGCTCTGGGTTCTCTTTTCAATGACATATAATTTTTCGAGGTCCTGCGACCTCTTCTCAATGATATCCACCTTAGACAGGTGCCTCCCAATGATGCTCAGGTTGGAGCTCTCATCCTTGTCCTCGGTGTGAGAAGCCATGTTCACTGGCTTGCTGACGGCAAGTGGCATCTTCATGTATGCTCGGGACGAGGATTGAGCGGCCTCTCCTTCAGCCATTTCCTCGAAGACGTTCCATACCAAGTCCTCGTCCTTATTGAAATGCGAACCGCCGCAAGCGGCATCTACAAGCTTTTGGCTCTCAAGTGAAAGCCCACCAAAGAAATGCTGCACGAGACTAGTCTTTAGAATTTCATGGTGGGGACACTTCTCCTGAAGATCCTTGAATCTCTCCCACGCTTCATGGATAGTCTCGTGGGGCTGCTGGCAGAAACTAGAGATACGGGCACGCATCTTATTCAATCGCCTGAGAGGATAGAACATATGAAGAAATGCGGATTTCAGCTCCTCCCAGGTCGTGACTACCTTCCCAAGATGGTTGACCCAATATAGGGCCTTGTCTTGAAGGCTGAAGGGAAAGGCGGTCATCTTGACTACCCCCAGTGGAATACCAGGGTAGTGAGCAGTGGCACAGATGCGGCCAAACTTCTTGAGAAAGATATATGGTTCCTCAGTGGTATTCCCGTGGAATGTGGGAAGCAGGGACAAAAATTGTGGCTTCAGTTCGAAGTGGGCATGAATACGTGGACCCTGAATCCACTCAATGATGCGACCCGCTCCTCGGTTGTATGTTTCCTTCAGCGTAGGCTTTGGCTGTGGTGGGTCTGCTTCTGTTGCATCAAATTCTGGTCCTCCCACTGAGAACTCATCTCTAACCTCTTCAAAATTAGGCTCTTGATTCGGATCATCCTCCCTGCGACCATCTCTGGCGTCGGCCCTCCTCCGCAGGTCATTCAACATATCTTGGAAGGCGGTCTGGGCCAGGGCTTGATTAGTCAATTGTTGTTGAATGGCTTGGATGGAAGCCATCAACTGACTGTTAACCTCATTCTGCGTAGTATACTGCCCTTCCCCCGGATTGGTTTCAGCTTCAGGTGGGGGTTGTGTTCCCTTTCCTCTTCCACCGGCCATCTCAGATTCTGCTTGGTATGCTGTCTCGGAATCGGGTTCTAGGTCTGCACATGGAAGAATGCCCCAATCAGTCTGAATTGCAGCACCAAATAGAGAGAAATGATCTATGGTAAGGTCAACACAGAACTTTGTTAAGGACGGCGATGTGTAAGGAGTGAAATCAATTGCCATCCAAAATGGATAGAGTTCGGGACAAGAGTGATCCTGATTTATTGAAGAAGACGGGGAGTCTGGAGATCGGTCCACGGTGTCTGAACTGAGTTCTCAGGAATCGCCATGAATTATTAGAGAGGGCGAGCGAATAGAACTGATGTGGTTGCCGACATAGTCTCAACTAAGTTGTCCATTCGTCGCCATCTCGAAGGTCAAGAGTAAGATCGATGCGGATGAAGATACGGAGGTCAACGAGAAATAAATGGAGTGTAAAACAGTAGAAGGCTCACACTGAGCAAGAGTCAAATGGATGGAGAACAAAATTGCGCAAAGGCGCGATGTTTTTGATCTTGACCTTAATTCGACTAATCAATCAAACCCAAAGCAATGGATTCACCAACTCGACCCGTGAAGCCGTGAAGGTTCGACAATTATCTTTGTGAGTTTTAGATTTGATTTTCAGGCAATTATCTTTTCACGAGTCCATAGAGCGCTACGCCTATAGGAGCGAGAGTACTGCCGGAAAAGTATCCCGTACTTGTCCTCCTCCTGTGTAGCCTGTAGTCTGCGCTATTTGAGGTCCTTGTAACCCTTCCTGGATTCCTACTCAGCAAAAGAGATAGAGGGAGGAAGCCGACATGTGAAACCAATACTTCGGATCTCGCTCGCAACGGAATCACCCGTGAGCGTGCGAGAACCTACTCGGACGCAAGACGATGAGACAGACACACCTGTGAAGGTGTGGCCTATGCTCGATACTTCAGACAGGTCAATGCTCTACACAATAGAGAGTCATCAATGTCGACCAAGCCCTACTCGTCTGCGTACGATAGAAGTGCCAATACTTCAGAAATCCATGCGATACACAAGGCAGCCACAGACTGGGTTTTGGGCTCTAATCCTTACGACGACGCTCACCTCACTGGGAAGGAAACCTTCCTATGCAACCTGAAAACAAATGAGTGCTTTGCTCACCCCAAGGCAATGAGTCCAATTAATCAATTTTACTTGGGTCAAGTTTTCTTTAGCAGTCCCTTTTTTAATTTTTTTGGTGTTATCACTTGTTTTGAGTCAATTCAATACAAGCGCCTAACGGTTTTGTATTTTTTTCTTTGATTCCTATTGATCCAAAAATAGAGGGAGAAGAGTCGGAAAAGCTATGCAAGGCAGCACCAAGATGGAAATCTCACCTTTGTGCCTAGATGATGAATGCAAAGATAGAAGACTTACAGCGCCTCCCAGCTCTCTCCATGCAGGATGCAAAACAAGAATTTATAAACCTAGTCTATATGCCGATATACACATGGAATCGTCCTAAGCAGGCAATTGCTAGCGTGAAGAACCACAAGTCGGTCACCGGTCTTCAATCCAAGAGTCCGGTCTAGGCTCACCCCTCCTCCTCTCGACAAATCGAGTTCAGGAGCAGCGCTTGGCAAGGTGGACTCGCGGCGCGAAAGTTTGAAGACAATGAAGCGACTGTTTAGTTTAAACTAAGTCCAAAACGCACTATATGTACATGCAATGGTTATTAGGGTGTTTGGATCTAATTTACTCGATCAAGCAAAGCCTAAATGCTAAGGGCTCATTCCACAAAAGAAAGGGAAAATAAAACAAAACCGGAAAATAACAGGCGATGAAAACACGTCAAAATTGCAGTGAGCCCCCAAGTGAACAAGCACTTGGAAATTGGGCCCAAGTGTCCAAAGTCCAGGGTACCTGTATTATTACAATTTAAATCAAATGTCTCTTTCTCACAAAAGACTAAAAAAACCTAACTATCCTCTCTCTCTCAAGTCCTCCTGCTCTCTCCTGTCGGCTAGGGTAGAATAGACGGCTCCTCCTCCCAAGGCTGCTCAGGATCTCTTAGGCGATCCTCCTCGGTCAGTGGTCCCTCGCAAGAAAACAAGAAGAGATGTCAGACAGTTTAAAACAATTATACGATACAAGTCTACTCTACAAGCCGATGCTCCCTGGCAACGACACCATTTGAAAAACGAGGACACGAGAGCCGTTAAATAATGGTATGACAAATCAGACTCACTGTCGCTGGGGCGACTAGTCAAGCCTTCACGTTCGTCAACAATTAACCCACACAATTAATTAAACAATCAAGAGCAAGGATCAAAATTTATTATACCCTACTAGAAATGTACAGTAGCAAGCAAGTAGGGGTCGAACACAGGAAACAAGGGTGTAGAGTGTGGACAAAATGTCAAACCCGGTGCCTAGTGAACTACTCGGCTGATATGGATTTTTTGTGGGTTTTTAATTTTGTATTTTTATTTCCTTTTTAACTTTATATTTTTTTATTTTTTAATTTTCTGATTTTATATTTTCTTTTTATATTTTATATATTTTTTATTTTCTTTTTTTTCTTATTTTTCAATAATAGAATATATAAACAAAGTAAGAAAGAAGAGGAATAAAGTATTTATAAAAATAGATAAAAGTACTCAAAAATCAGGAAATAAAATCTTTTGGCTTTTTATATTTTCTAATGTTTTTGTGCTTTTTTCTAGGTTTTTCCAAAAAATTTTGGTATTTTTAAAGTCAGAAATACTACAAACAGTGAATAAAATGAAAGTCTGAAACTAAATTGGGAATGAAAAATAGTAAATAGTAACAAAAATTTCCAAATTTAATTTTAAATAAAAGATAATAATACCAGGAAAATTCAGAGATAAAAGTTAGATTTTTATGATTTTTATAGAATTTTTAATATTTTTATAAATATTCTTAGGGTTTTATAATTTTTATGAGTTTTGTTTTGTATTTTTTAATGATTTTTGGTCTGAAATTAAATCAAACTAAAATATGCAAAATATATATTTTTGGTAATTTTCTGAGATGTTTTTATAATTTTTATGGGTTTTAAAATGCAAACAGTGTTGAAATTGAGAGTTTTTGAATTTTTATAAATACTAAAATGCAATAATTATGCAAAATAAAAATATGTCATGATACTACTATGCAACAGGAGCTTAATGTGATTTTTGTAGATTTTTTAGCAATTTATAGATGCATTAAATAAATACTAGCAACATCAAGAAAATACATGGCTGGCAGGGGCATAAATGCAAATACACAGAACGTCAGGGGCCTGGTTGCAATTTTACCAAAAACTCACGCACGAAGCACGTGTTCTGCTGTTCACAGGGGTATAATTGCAAATAACAAAAACCGGCAGGACATGAGTGCAAATAACCCAAAATTATATTTAATTAACTACGCATAGGGGCATAAATGCAATTATAAAAAAGTTCATGATCAAAAGTGCAAAATAAACAAAAACAAAGTGTCCCAGTCACGTGAGGTGACGTGGCCAAGGAGTAAAGTGCAAGTCTAAAAAGTTAAGGGGTCTAGTTGCAATTATTACAAATATTTTTGAACTGCAAATTAAAGTTTCTAGACTAAAGCGTAAATACAAAAAGTCTTGGGTTAAAAGTGCAAAATACCCAAGCCTTGCGCGTAGACGACTGGGATGCGTCCACTTGACACGTGGCACGCGCTGGACGCACGATGACGGTTGGCAGCGGACGGCAGAGATTAAACCGTCGATGAAGATCCAACGGCCGTTGCTCTCGATCATCCAATGGCTGAGGGCGAATATGGTGCTTCCTCTTGATCGGACAGCCCTCGAGGATGGCGGAAGAACTCGGCTGCAGGCGAACTTCAACGGCTGATTCCGGCCGACACACGACCTCTCCCGGCCCAGGACCAAGGGCAAAAGGGTCCTGGGGACGATCCGCATCGAGTGGAGGTCTCAGGCGAGCCTGAGATGGCGTAGAACGGCGGGACAACGGAGGTGACCTGGGCGGCTGTTCCCTGGAGTATTGAGGCTCGATAGAGCCTTCTCCTCGGCTCTGACCTGCAGGGTTAGTCAGACAAAAACAAGGCGGAGCTACTGAAGATGTTTTGTGTGGCTCGAGCGTAGAGCTCCGGTGAAGGGCGGAGATGGGAGCTCGGATCGCTCGATCTGGGCGAGATCGAGGATGATGGAGGGGTGGAGCGGAGAGACGGAGTGAAGGGAAAGAAGATGGAGGTGAGAGCATCGGCTGTGGATGACGGAGGTGGCCGGAAAGCTGAGGCGGAGCGGAGTTCCGCCGTGGAATCGAGAGCGGATTCGCGGTAAAATACCCAACGAAACGATGAACTGCTATAACCTAACCTAAGCTAACCTTAAGCTACAAGAAAATGGAAAAATAAGGGAGGAAGACTCACCAGAGACGACGGAGTGAGCTCGCGGCGGATCTCCGGCAAGGGACTGAATCTACCTCGATTCGACTCCAAACTCCACGCGGACGGGGTCCTTGAGTCGTTGTTGTCACCAGGAACTCCAAGGATGTCCTAAGGGTCGGTGAATGATGGAGGAAGAGGGATCAAAATCAAATCGAAGGTCAAAGGTTTTTTTTTAAGAAGTGGCGGACATGGTCTAAAGATTGAATCGCACGAGGGTGAGCAGTGATCCAAAACCCAATCTTTCATTGGGGCGTGGTTCCTCGATCGAAGGCGAACAAAAGTCAAGAAGGAAGATTCGTGAATGGAGGGTCGACGCGACCTAGAAAAATCCGCCAAAGTGGACAAAAACCAAGTCTGATGCACTGGCAGACCTCGGTCAAAGAGTTGACCGAGGTCAACCAACGGTTGAATCTGGTTGGTCCACATGGACCAACCAGAAAAATCGTTGGAAAAAATATTTCGAAATTCGATTAAAAATAAAGAATGATTTTATTAATTTTTGTATATAAAATAAAAAATGTTATTTCTTTATGAAGTATTTTATTATGAATTTTATTTATTTTTTTGAGATTAATATTTACAAGTTTCCTTTTATACCCTTTATAGGTATATTATCTATATATTTTAATATTTTATTTTTATTTTGTATATTTAATTAATTTATTTTTGTTTAATATTTTATAAATTTATAAAGTATTTTTAACCACTTAAAATTATTTTTATTTTATTTTTCTGAAGTGTTTTGTATATTTAATAAAATAGAAATGTTAATTCTATAGGTATAGATACAGGTATTATACCTATGTATATTATACATGTATTTTAATTTCATGTTTATTTTGTGTTTTATTCTGATTTTAATACACAAATATATTATAAATAATATTTACAAAATTATAAAAATGTAAAAATACAACAATAATGAATAAATAATAAATTGAATATTTTAATCTGTACAAGTATACTACAAGGGTCCAAAACTCAACTTTCAAACCGTAGCTCCGCCAAATGTGAAACCGTCGCCATTAAATAGCTTATTTTATACTATATACAATTAAAGGTGAGTTTGATGCATTTGGAGTTTTTATTTGCAAGATATAGGTCTGGGAAGTTGGGATTTTGGACTTTTATTCAGATCATAACTTTTTGTCTGTACATTATTTTTGAGTGAAATAAATTTTATATTTTTCTTTATTTAATTATCTACAACTTTCATGTACAAAGTTTCTTTATTTGAGGTATAAAAAGTGTGACCAAAAATAGGTCCCAAAATGAATAAAGAATGAATGGAAAACAAAGGTGTTTTTTACTGTATTTTGACCCTTATCTCCCCCTACTTTATTCCTTGTCGACCTATTCATCGAGATGCCTAGGTCTCGGGGTTTCGGGTCATAAAATATTTACAATATTTTATTCTTTTTCTTTTCTTTTCTTTATTCTATAATTTTGGCATTAAAAATTATATTTTATACACATTTTGTACAATAATGCATGGATGATAAAATGCACGAGTTAACACTATTTACACGCATTTACTAGGTTTTTAAGGCCAAAATGATAGAATAAAGATGATGAAACGTAGATTCATCAGTTATTCAGAAAATAATCATCATATTTAAATATTTCAAAAAATATTTATCAATAATTATCTCAGAAAATTAACTGTTACCTTCTGTTAATTTAATTGAATGACAATCACAAGGTTCATGATCAAATGTTATTTCCAGCAGTGACCCATATTTACTAAAATAAGCATATCTCGATCAATTTAAATCCAAATTATGCAAAATAAGTTTCTCTAGTTTGCTATTTTGATTTAAAATAGAACTCAAGTAATTAGCATGCATTTCTAGACGTTTCAAAACAGTAATTAGCTCCTTAATTATGCCGTGATTCGCTACCCCCCCCCCCAAATAGTGGATATATTGTCATTAAAAAGATCATAACTAGAGTTATCAGATTCCAAATCACGCAAACTCAAATCCCACGATTTCCTTAGTTAATGTGCAACAATATTCGAGTGATAGTTTTGTGTTTAAACATTTTTAAACAGCGTCGAAATTTATCACAAAACATGGCTGCAAAAATTGAAATGCGATAGAATTTTCACAATCCATTATGAACCCAAGTCTTCTTAGGTTTATGGATCGTATCCAAAACCTCCAACTTGGGGCTCTGATGTCACTTGAAGGATATGAGAAAATATTTAAGCGCATCACGGAAGCGTGAGGATCACATCGAATGCGATCGGGAGCGACTACTCGTACTAGTTGCTCGAAGCAGCAGAATTTAGTAAATTTTAATTCATTGAAACCACAAATCCAAGAACACTTCTTGGATCGTTTAATCAAAACCACAATAGGTACTAGGGTTACCTCTTGAAGCGTGGTTGCGATCGAGTCTCTAAACGAAGATACCTCCTGTCTCAAGTCCGATCCAACGGAGGAGACACTTACGAGCGCGTTGATGAGACGTGTGCTCCACACAATCCATGTTGATGATCCAAGTAGCGGATCTCCTGATCTCGTCATATGAGATCCAACATCTTCTTCACAAGAGATGCCCACCGAAGGAGATGGAGATCCATGAGTAGATGATCCGGCAGCATAACGACGATGCTGCGGCGATGACGATTCTCTCTTGGGCTCCATGGTGGACAACCACAATGAGAGAGAGGGAGAGGACCTTTGGCATGTAGAGAGAGAGAGAGAGCTTATGGATTGATCATATTCCTCAAAGAGCAAGGGGTGCCTCTTCTTATATAGGGTTATGGAAGTCCAAGGATCCAATCCATGGACATCACACAATCAATTGGTGAGATTGATTTGTGTTTCTTTCATTGACTATGATCTTGTTGTAAAGACACAATAACAATTAATTTAATTTGAATTAATGTATATTGATATATCAATATATGTTAATTTCAAATCAAATCAAGTGGCTAATCTTGGAGATAATGAGGAGACTAACCACATCCCCAAAAGGGGGGAGGATGGCCACCAATCATCTCACGGGATCTCATCATCTCATGAGATCTCATTATCTCATGATATCTCAAAAATTTACAACAAGAATTGTTGTAAATTATTTCACAACATAATTCTTAATTATCTTGTGAAATTTGTGATCATGCCATTGAAAAAATATTAATCACATTCACATCCCAAATTAAAATGTAAATTATATTTTCAATTAGTTATCCAATATGAATCCAATTCACATCAATAATTAAATCAACAAATATAAATCATAAAGAGCTCTTTTTACATATTATAAATCACATTTATAATGTATATTATTAATATGGATAGTGTTATCCACATTATTCATATTCATGATAATTAAATCACATTTAATAATCTTGGATCTCTATTCTCATGTGCCCAAATAATATGAATCACATTCACATGATTTAGACCTTTGATAATTAAATCAAATTCAATTATCTCAGATCTCTCCTTATAATATGGATCAAATTCATATTATTCATGATAATTAAATCACATTTTATTATCAATTTTCTCAATGTTTGGATACCCATATCAACAATGAAATTATCCTTGAACTCTTTCAAGGATAATGCGCTTTCTCCACAGATATTTGGAGATGGAGATTGTATTATTCCACGTACAGTGACTTGGATATTGAGATCAATCTCAAATCTAGATCTTACGGACCTCCCATAGATATTTGGTTAAATCAAAGCCGTAGATCTATTACTCTCATTGTATCTGGATCACATTCAGATCAATGCCCAACATTTGGACTAAGATTAGATCAATTCTATATGAGAGGAGTCACTAAAATCCAGACCTGTTTCAGCACTCCCTTGGAATGAAAGCATCATGGTTATACAATCTTTTATGGTCACATCACCCTCAGGTATTCCTAATACATGTACATCATGCATACTGGAAGACCAAGAACAAACCCAAAGTTTTAGATCTCTTTTGGACTGTCTCATTCAGGGTTTTATCATAAATTTTCTCCTTCGATCATTGGGAGTTGGTATCGATCATATACTTTCCAAAGGCATATGTCATACCCAGTTGTTGATCACATACTTTCCAAAAGTATATATCAAACGTACAAATTCAGTTAAGCTTCCAAAGCAAGACGTCCGTGCACGGAATTTGATTCTTCCAATATCTCATGAGCTCATGTCTTCCGACTCAGTAAACGAATATGTATGATCCCTTTAAGAAATCGTATTACTCATATGCCCTTGCATGCACACCAGCGCGCTTGTGTATAGACCTTGGCTAGATTATCAACCTATTGGTATACCAAATGTACATACTCAAACATATAGTTACACATTTGTCTCCAGTCAGATGATGCGTGCCTTTATCGTGATAGCATACGGCATAGGATTTTGGTTATGTCAATCTCGTTAAGTCAACTCTTTGGCCTAACTAATCTGACACCTTCGAATCTCTATTCCTATGTAGAGGACGTGTATCAAGAGGTTGGTCAGATATCTCCTTTAGAGAAAAGATTGACATCTCCTTCTCATGCTGGAGATCCTCTCTTAATAATCATTTGACGGTGCTTGATGAGTCCTCGATCTAACTCTTTAGATATTCATCCAAGCACCAGCCTCTATGATTCAATAATTGAATCAACAATTGTATGATCATTAAGATGGTCATGGTACATAACCCTAATTATACCATGGGACTGATAACACGGATTTTGCGAGAGTCTAGAGTAATCCACACAAGGCAGGATCACAATGTCGCTGAGGCGACCGCTCACCAAACCCGGGTCAATCAACAATCAACCCACAACAAATAAATCAAGTAATGAAGATCAAAGTGGAGTTAAAATTTATTATAACTCTACAACAACAGTGTGTATAGTGCAAGTATGTGTAGAGTGTCGAACACAGGGAACAAGCAGGATAGATCAAAAAAATGCTCAAGAGTGAATGTGAATAAATGCCTACAAATGAGCCATTTTGTGGGTCTTTATTTTTTATATATTTTTTATTTGATTTTTTATTTTATAATTTTATAATTGTATTTTTAATTTACTGATTTTATATTTCCTTTTTATGTTTTATATTTTTTTTATTTTTCTTTTAATAATGCTAGAAACCTAAATAGGATATATATATATATATATATACAAGAGAGAAGAGAGAGGGATAAATAGGTAAAAATCTTCAAAATACAAAAAATGATATATTTTTTGGCTTTTAGTATTTTTCTAATGTTTTTGTGATTTTTCTAATCTTTTTTCTAATTTTTTGGTATTTTTAAAATAAAAAATACTAGAAAACAGCGAACAAAGTTGCTGACCGAAATTAAAATGAGTATGAAAAATATCAAACAGAGTCCAAAATTCCTCAAATTAGTTTTAAATTATAGATAATAAAATATAGAAAATTTAGAGACAAAAATTATATGTTTAGGATTTTTGTGGAATTTTTAAGATTTTTATGAAGGTTTTTGTGGTTTTCTAATTTTTATGAGTTTTCTTTTGAAATTTTTAGTGGTTTTTGGTCTGAAGATAAAACACACGAAAACAAACAAAATATATTTTTTTAGAATTTTTATGAAAACGTTTTATAATTTTTATGTATTTTCTAATTCAAACAGTAAGGAAAATGCATGTTTTTGAATTTATTTAAATAATAAAATACAAGAAAAATGCAAGACAAAAATATGACATGAAAGAGCAACAAAACAAGAACTTCACTCTATTTTGGGGGAATTTTTAGGATTTTATAGATGCATGAAATAAATAGAGACAACAAAGAGAAACTAAACTATTGGTGAGGGAATATATGTAAACATCCAGAACTTCAGGGGCCACAGTGCAATTTTTCCGCAAAATATATAACTATTTAACAAAATTCCAAGGCCAATCATAAATAGCCACAAACCCAAGGGTACACCTGCAAAAATCCCTGCCACGCACGTGGTATGCACGCACCTGGGGAGGACCTAAAAGTAATTACCGACAATCGGGGGGCTACTTTGCAAAGTATCCAAAAATATTACTCTTAGCAAAATAATTCCTGGACTGAAATGAAAGAAGAAACCTGCAGGGGGATCCTTGCAAAATGTCCCCCACCCCACTTGCACGAGTAACGTAAGGTGATGTGGACAAGGACCTATGTGCAAATAAAGAAAGTTCGGGGGTCTGGTTGCAAATATTGCAAAACCTTTAAATGATAGAGGAAAGATTTAATACTAATTAATAAATACAAAAATTGTTGGGGTTAAAGATGCAAAATACCTATGCATGCGAGATCCAACGGCTGACGTCCTTCACTTATCCATGTGGCGCTTCAGGGACAGCCGATGACGGTTCGCATTCGACGGTCGTGATTAGATCCTCCAAGGGTGATCGGATGGGTGTGATGCGGAAAGATCCAACGGTTGGCGTGCGATCTGGAGCGTCGGCCTGATCCAACGGTGCTGGAGGGCGGAGGAAGAATAGGGAAGCAACGCCGGCAAGGCGAGCTTCCCCGAGCTTGATCTCCGTCCTCCGGCCTTCATTGGGCTCCAAAATTGGTCGGCGGGCTCCTGGGACGGTCCTCTAGCTCCTGGTGGCTCCAAAAAGCTCCAGCGATGGCCGGAGACCTCGCTAGGGCGCGACGGAGCTGGATGGCTCCACGGACCTCCGGCGAGGCTCAAAAGCGATCCCCATGTTCTTCTTTGACGTGCAAGACCTGCAGAAAGGGTTAGACCGTCGAGGGCAAACTGCCTCGATGGTCGGTGAAGTGAATGGCGACGGGGAACGGTGATGCGAGATGGCGGTCAGAGCGAGCTCCGGCGAGGGGGTGCGTTTGGGGTGATTCGATGGATGGAACACGAAACTAACTGGGGGGATCTGATCCTAAGACTACAATAAACGACAAAAACGCAAAAAATGGAAAGAAATAAACCTCAAAGGTGTCAAACACCTGAGGAAGGGGAACCTCGACGGTGTGCTTGCCGGAGGTGGTGGAGCTGCCTCAGGCCCTCCTCGACTCGCACGACGAAAGGGCGATGGAGCTGTCACCTCCAGCCACCCGGAGAGCACGAAAGGGAGGAGAATGGTGGACCAAATAGGGTTCAAACTTGGCTCGAAAGTCAGAGGGTCGAATAAGTAGGGTTGACGGGGTGATTTTGGTGCTCCAAAGATCGAGAGAGATCGACGAAATCATCGACCCACGATCCTAGGAAGGATGAGGGCGTGTAAGAGGGATTAACGAGGCACAAAAGTTGTGAAGTAAGTATCGTGAAATAGTGTAAGATGAGGCCTCGAAAAAATCGAGAAGGAGGCTCGAAAACCACGGTCTGACAGAGCTACAGGGGGTGGGTCAAAGAGTTGACCTGCGGTCAACTCTCGAACCCTCATGGTTGGTCCACGTGGACCGACCAGGAAAAACCCTGCGAAAAAGATTTAAACATTTAATTAAAAATAACAAATGAATTTATTGATTTTTTAATAAAAATGTTTATTATTTTGTAAATTATTTTATTATGATTTTATTTAATTTTTGAGGTTTAAAATACAAGTTACCTTTTATGGCTTATATACAGGTATATTTATCTATATATTGTATTAATTTAATTTAATTTTGTGCATTTATTTTTATTATTTTTGTTTATTATTTTATCAATTTATAACTTATTTTTATATACTTAAATATATTTTTATTTTATTTTTCTGAAGTGTTTTGTACACTTAATAAAATAGAAGAATTAATTGTATAGGTATATGCACAGGTATTATGCCTATGTGTTATATACAGGTATTTTTATTTTTATGTTTTTTAGGTTTTTATTCTGATTTTAATATACACATATATAATAAATAATATTTATGAATTATAAAAATATAAAAGTATAAAAATAATGAATAGTAAATAAAATGAATACTTTAATTTGTACAAGTATACAATAGGGGTCCAAAACCCAACTTTCAAACCGTGGCTCCGTAAATTATGAAACCACCTTCATTAAATAACTTATTAAAAGTTATATACAATTAAAAGTGATTTTGATGCATTTCAAATTTTTATTTGAGAGATACAGGTCTGGGAAGTTGGGATTTTGGAAACTTATTCTGATCATAACTTTTTATCTGTACATTATTTTTACGTGAAATCAATTTTGTATTTTTTTATATTCAATTATCTACAACTTTCATGTACAAGGTTTTTTTATTTGAAGTAAAAAAAAGTGGAACCAAAAATAGGTCCCAAAATGAATAAAGAATGAATTGAATAAAAGGGTATTTTAGCCCCTATCTCCCCCTACTTTATTCCTTGTCGACCTATTCATCTAGATGCCTAGGTCTCGGGGTTTCGGGTCATAAAATAATTACAATATTTTATTCTTTTTCTTTTATTTTCTTTATTCTATTATTTTGGCTTTAAAAAATGTATTTTATACACTATTTACACACACATGCATGAATGCTAAAATGCGGAAATTAAGGGTATTGACATGCATTTGCTAGGGTTTTTGAGGCCAAAATGACAGAATAAAGATGATGAAAGGTGGATTCATCAGGGACCTATTATGCAAATTAGTTATTCTTCATTTCAGACCAGGGGATGATGTTCACAATAACATTTATTGCATAATAGCTCGTCGTAGGCTCGCATGTCCAACACCTCGTTCGTCTTGCCACTTCATCACATAGTACAAAAGCCTACCCCTAACTTCCCTTCTTCGTTTGAACCCTTTTGGCCCTTGTTTTTACCCCATTTTCGTGTGTTCCAAATAGAGGAGGGTGACAACCTCCTCTCCAGCCCTTGGGAGCGAGCTCAGGCGTGTCTTCAGGTGCTTCCACCATCTTCATCGCCTTTCTGGCATCGAGGTCCTTTCTCCCGGGTTCTGGCCGGTTGAGGTCATTCTTATTGCATTCCCTAGCCTAGAATTGTTAGTAGGATCATTTTCTACCCTTGGGTTATCATTTAATTGCGTATTTTAGCCGTTAATCCCAAAATCGTAGTTCGTCGGACCTAGCTCCGACGAACTCCACCACCGCATATTTGACCATTGACCAACTCGCTTACCACCTCATCTCGCCTCCCCTCACCTTCTCCACCTCCTTCCACCTCCAGATCCTCTCGATTACATATGGATCGAGCCCTCGATGTTCCTTCATTCGCCTACGTCAGAGCTGCCTTTGCCCACTTTGCCCATGCCTATCTCGATGCCTGGAGGGTCGAGGCACTTTTCCCTCGACCCTCTTAACCCTTTTTTGCAAGAACTTGGAGTGAAACAAAGGTTGGGAGGGTATTTTGCAGTTGGCTGGAGCTTCCTGGGGCCGCCATCTTCTCCGACCTCGTGGTGGTCCCACGGTGCTTCTCTGCCCCTTTTGACGCCACCAACCATCAGAGGACAGATGCAGGAACGTCCGAAGCTGTTTTGGAGCAGTGTTGCATGATAGAGGAGCGTGATCTCGCCGGGGGAACTTCGTCGCAGTGATGTTCTTCCATGTTCGTCGACCTGCTCTCTCTATTGTTGGATCAAGAACGATAGCCCAGTTTTGATCTCAATCGTTGGATGATGCCGAGCCTATACCGTTGATCTTCCCCGGAGATCTAATCATGTGTGTCGGATCATGAAGTGGTATCGTCGCGTGAGAAGACACATGGATTAGTGATCCGATCTGAGTTGTCCGCTTCCGCCCCTACTTTAGGTATATTGCAATCTCACCCAAAGCATTATTGTATTTATGTAGTAGTACAGAAACTTTCATCTGCAAAGTATAATATTTGTAATATTTGCATCCATGCCCCTAGACTCTTGTTATTTGCTAATAAGTCCAGGCCACGTCACCTTACGTGATGCCCCGCATGGGGAGACATTTTGCAGGTGTGCCCATGGAGGTTTTTGTATTTATATTTAGTCCATAAACTTTTTGTATACGCTTATTAATTTTAGTAATTTAACAGTGAGGCCCTTGAATTTTATTTTATTTACAAAAATGCCCATGCCACTAATGTAGTTTCTCTGTGTTTCTTCTATTTATTTTAAATAGCTACATTACTAAAAATTCCACAAAAATATGTGCATGCTCCTGATTGCAACAATTTCAAGTACATATTTTTCTTTGCAATTTTCAATATTCTATTATTTTATAAAAATAAAAACAACCCTATTTTCCCTATCTACAATAGAAAATACATAAAAAAATATAAAAAGATTTTGCAAATTTCCAAAAAAACATATTTTATATTTATTTAGTTATTTTACAACTCCCGACCAAAAATCCGTAAAAATTACAAAAAATACCTAAAAGTTAAAAAACACTAAAAACACTTGTAAAAATCTATAATTTTTTCTAAAAATCCCAAAAAAATATTTTCTTTTTTTATATATTTTTTATATTAATATATATATATATATATATTAAAATTAATTTGGAGAATTTTTGACATTGTTTTCTATTTTATATCTCCATTTTAATTCGGCCTATTTAGTTAAACCCCGTTTTAAGGTATTTTTTACTTTAAAATATATAAAAATTAGCAAAAATTCCTAAAAATAACAAAAATAGTACAAAATATTAAAATTCAAAAATATCTTATTTTCTTTATTCCGACTTTTTTTATTAATATTTATATCTACCTTAGCCTACTCTGTACATATACTCTATATATAGCTATATTATATATTTTAAAAGAAAAGGAAAAATAAAAATACAAAAATCTAAAAAGAAAAATATAAAAACAGAAAAGCAAAAATCAAAAATCAAAATATAAAATCAAATGTAGAATAAAAAAATATATAAAAACCCACAAAAAAGAACATATAAACAATTTGCATTAATTTGCCCAGTTTATCATGCTTGCTCCCTATGTTCGTCATTCTACACTACCTACACTATACACATCTATTGTAGAGTTATAATAAATTTTAACTCCGCATTTACATTTCATTGTTTGATTTATTTGTTGTGGGTTAATTGTTGATTTATTAGGATTTCATGAGTGGTCGACACATCGACTTTGTTTCCACCTTGTGTGAGACATATTTAGACCCTCGTAATATATTGATTATCAATAGGGTGTGGTATTATGTTTATCAATTTCTTTCGATTGGATACTTTTCTGCCATGATTTCAATCTTCAAAAAAAGGCCCCTGATATGTTACATGTTGATCAATTTTTTTTCGCTTGGGAGGTTTGGTCGAATTTTCTTGACCTTCTATGTAAAGAGTGTTGCACAACCGTGTGCCAAGTAGCATTTTTCCTATTCAAGAGGGAGCTCTAGATGGTTGTGAATTAATTTTTGAGATCCCAACTCTTATTTGCTCGCTAGATTGAGTAATTTTGAAGTTAATTTCTCCTAAGTCCATCGATCATTTTTTATTGATCTTCAAAATTTGGAGTTTGATTTGTTGGGTATTTAACTACAATGACAAAATTATGAAGTTGATATACTGAAACAATAAATGGTACTGGGAAGGGTCGATGCGAGTTTTGGGTGCATGGTTTCTGAATATTTGCTTCCCATTTTCACAGTAGATTTTTCTATGGTAGAAGGAGCACACTAATGTTTGTTGAAATGTGTTCGATGTTCTCGATTTTTTGGGCTTAGCCAAGGGTGATGTCTGACTTCAATCTTATGTCATGTAATCATCCATCTATCCATAATTAGATCTTTGTTTATTCGAGAGGAATGTGGATCCTAATGCCTGGTCTTTTACGGCATGCAGTGCTCAATAAGTTGGCTCCGACAATCATTGTATCTGTCCCTCTCGTAGTACTTGAATCCCAAACCACTCAAATACAACAATAATCAACCCACAATAATGATAAATCAGTGAAATTATACATGGTAAATTTTATTATACCCTGTAAATAAATGTGTACAGAAAGCAAGTGCATGGATTGAACAACTGAGAGCAAATATGCAGATAGTTATTTATTGCCTGATTTTTATTTTGCAAGTTTTTAATGATATTCAATTTTAATGTAACTTTTATATATTTTTTAGGTTTTTAATCTTATAATTCCTATTTTATTTTTATATGTTTATGATTTTTAATTTCCTTTTCCTTTTTAATATGTGAAAAGTATATATATACATGTATATGTAATATTATGTATAATATAATAACTATACATGATATAAATATATAATACATGTATAAAACTAAGAAAATACAATCAAGTATAGTCCTTTCAAGGTATTAAATTTTTTTAGAAGTATTTATAATAATTATTATTATTATATTAATAAATATATAAGTAATAATATGTATATATAAGTTGTATATGCTTTTATGTTTATGAATATAGATAATAATATTTAAAAATTATAAAATAAAGTGTTTTTTACTTTTTATATTTTTCTCTATTTTTACAATTTTTTGAGATTATTGTTAGTTTTTAGTTTTTAAAATCCAAAATACTCTAAATCAGTGAGTTAATAAATAGGTCTAATTATTTTGAGATTTAAAAATATAAATAAGTCAAAAATTTATCAAACTCTTTTTTATGTAGTATATTATATAAATAAAAAATATATAAGAAAAGTATTTTTTGGATTTTATAAAAAAATTCTAATTTTTTAGGGTTAGATGTGGTTTCCAATATTTAGGGTTTTCTTTTGGTATTTTTATTATTTTTGATCTATAGCTCTAATATATTGTAATATCTAACGTATAAACTTTTTGAATTTTTCCATAGTTTGTTTTCTAATTTTTGTATTTTTATATCTAAATAGGGAATAAATAGCTCTTAATTTAACTTTAATAAATGGGAAATGCATGTAAAATGCTAATTAAAAATGGCAGCGTGAACAAACAATATTTGAAGCATTTACAAGAATTTTCCCAAACTTTTAACACGTACAAAATCTATTTACTCAAAAATAAAAGAAACTAAATTAATGTACAAGTTATGGTAGGGGTACATTTGCAATAAAATATAAAACATAGGGTGTCTGTGCAAATATACTGAAAATGTAACACTATATTACGAGTTTTATATACTAACCATAAATAAATAGTCATGAAAGGGTATTGCTATAAATTACCCACCTCACTTGTGGATGTAAGTGAGGTGAGATGGCAAGGACTTATATGCAATATTCAAAAAGTTATGGGTCTCTTTTAAAATTGTTACAAATATATTTACACTCTACGTTAAAATTAGAGGACTAAAAAAGGAAATTAAAAACTTGGATGGGAATAGGTGAAAATTACCCCTTTATTATGCATTCCATCCAACGATTCTCCTTGTGCCACACCGCTTCATTAACACGATCAACAACCATGATTGACTGATACCGCTTCGCCCTTGCATGATTGGTATTATGTGTGGCTGATACGTGGACCAATCGGACAACAATTGTACATTCTGGAGCGAACGCTCCATTGGACGCCTATACTTTGTTCCCCAAGAACAGGGAAGAACACACAAAGTGTCTTCCCTTGTTATAAGATCTCTCGTGCTCCAAGGCTTGATTCTGGTTGCTGAAGTGCGCGTAAGGGTCCTGGTGGTGCTCAACAATGTATTGTGGCTTTACAGGTATCCAGGATCCATCAATGAGGTCCTAGTGCTCAAGGTAGTTCAAGCTACATGGAGTGGGATTTTGGACATGATTAGCCTCCAGGGAGGCTATTTCTTCCAGGGACCTGTTGGATTAGGCAAGGCATGTACGAGTAAAGTTTCATGGGAGTTTAGGAGAAGGTGGAGGCGGGGCGACGATGCTTAAGCGAACGCGAAAGAGCAAGCATCAATTCATTGATTGAGGTGGAATCAGGTTTGATGGAAGGTGGCTGGAGATGAAGAGGTGAACGGGAAAAGGTAGTGAAGTGGTTGTGGCGATCGAACAAGAAGTGTACAGGGTTGAACGGTAGCCGCAGCTCTAGATCCTCTGGCTTACACTAATCCTAAGATTAATCATAGGAAACACAATAAAAACCTAAACTAAATATAAAAATAAAAGGCATGAAGAAAAGTTATTCTAAAAATGCAATAAAAGGGATATCTCAAACCTGGGGTTTAGGCCAGGGAGCATATGGCACGATGGAGTGAAGATTTGGCCATGGGATCGTCGTCCAAGCACTTCTCCATGCCGACAAGGCTGGGGAGTTATGTTGTCACAGTGAGCTTCAACCTAGATGAACCCTTTGGGGTTACGCACCTCGAAGACCGATCAAAAAGCAGGAAATGGATATGGGGGAAGATGTGTGTGTGTGTGTGTGATGGAGGGCGACTTTTATCACAGGATTTTGGACGATAGGGTGGTCGTACACCTGATCTAGAACAATGGAGAGGTTGAGGGTCGTATGGGGATGGAAAATGGTGAAGATCTCGATGGGTGAATGCCGTAAATGAAGTTTGAAAAAAGAGAAGTATGGGGCATCGGACTCTGACAAGTGAGGTAGGGGAGGACCATGCAGTTGACCTGGAGTAAATGCATAGGGAGTTCCCATTGATCCACCTGGGACACAAAAATGACAAAATAAGGATTAAATCCCTTATTAAATAGTTTTAAAATAATAATTGTTTCTATTATTTTTGTTAAAACATGAAAAATATTCATTATTTCATTGTGATTTTTTATTTATTTTTATGAGTTAATTTATTAGGTATTAATTTTTAAAAGTATAATTATAGGTATATTAAATTATATATGATGTTTTTTTATTTTTATTTTGTATTTTGTATCTTATTATTTATATACATAACTTCTTTATTTATAACTTATTTAAATGCATATGTACATATCTTTATTTTATTTTTTGAAACCGTTTATTTACATAAATAATTATGTATATATTGTAGGCGTATTATAAGTATACTTTACATATATATTAAATGGCTTTATTTAATTTTATACATTTTTAGTTGTTTTATTCTAATTTTATCATGTACATGTATTTTAAATAATATTTATAAAATTAAAAAAATATAAGAAACTTAAAATAGAAAGAATAAATATATAAAGAATAAATATAATATACAAGTAAATTGCACAATGAGGGCCCTAAAGCCAACTTTTGCATATTAATTCTAAATTGAATGAAATCGCCTTCATCAAATAAATAATTTTATTCAATGAACAATAAAGGTGAGCTTATAAAATTTGAATTTGTATGGAGAAGATACATGTATGCGATTTTCTTTGCTGCTTTTTATTTTATGTGTCCCGGACATACTACGCATTATTTTTGAATAGAATAAATTTTGTATTTTTCTTTGTATTTGTATGTACATTATTCATATAGAGGTTTTATTGATTTTAAAAATAAAAAATAAAATATGTCCCAAAAACATATTATTGATGAATTAAAAACTACGGTTTTTGTGTATTTTATGTACACTTTCTCTACTCTATCTACCCCTACTCCATTCCTTGTCAACCCAGTCATCAAGATTATTGATTCTCGAGGTCTAGGATCACTCAATATCTTTAACACTTCCTTCTTTTTCTTTTATTTTTTTATTTTGGCATGCAGTATAGTATTTTATACACTATCTATGTATCAATGAGTGCATGTTATTTTACACAAATTAATGATATATACATGCATTTAACTAGGAACTTAAGACCAAAATGAAAGAATAAAGATGATGAAGCGGAGATTCATCACACCCCTATACTTGCCTTTGCTTGTCCCTAGCAAACACTTGTGCTAATAAGAAAGGAAAAAGAAAATAAAGAAAAGAAAAAAAATAAAATGGATTGATTTTAACTTTTAAACTTATCTTCATAAAATCAAAGTTCGGAGCTCAGTCGGATCTTTGGATTTTGGGTTTGGTCAGAACCTTATCGGAAAGCCAACATGAAACATAACAACCTCTAAGAACCACAAAACTTTACTCAAGTCTCCTTAACAGACAAGTCAGAACAAATATAATTCATATACAGTCCTTATTACTAGGAGTCTATCTTCTACATCATTAGTGATGTATAGCTCTTCTCGGCTGAAGCGGTAAAGAGATAGTCTTCTCTAATATGACCTTAATTCCCTTATACAACAACTCTTTCCTCTAGAAGCGGGGTATTCCTTCAACATTCAAGTGCAATCGGCTCAAGAAGAGGAGGTGGAGAAGAGAATGGACAGTGCTAGTGTAGCTACATATAATGGGATGCTTGACCAATGTAGCCAAGTCATCCAAGTGTATGCTCACATGTATCATTGACTTTGAAGCTCAAGGTTCCTTATTTTCATACTCCGATGGGAATTGATTTTTCTTTGATTTTTGCCCATCTATTTTTTTGGAGTTTTTGAACATTTTTTGAATGCTATTTACAAAAGAATTTACATATGGACTTTTCCTATTGAGCCAGTAGACTATTCCTCTTTTGAAGCATTATTGCAACCCACGACATCATGTCATTAGACTTCATGGTTACTGGATCGAGTTAAGGCACAATGGCCACAAAATTGTGACTTTGTATGTTTCCATTCGCTTATGTCTCATGCCGGCAAATCCAACCTCTACCACTTCAAATGAGTAGCAAAGTGTAAGGTATAGGTGTGTAACTTACGTCACTATCAACAATAGCCTTGCATGTATTTCAAACTATTCTACGTAGGCAGTCAAGGTGATATTGAGCCTAGTCTTGTAGTCTCAAAGAATTAAGTCTAGTAGATCTGGAGTGCCTCAATTCAAGTTCCTATAAGGTTCTTGTGATTAAGTGGATTAAGGTCCAACCAAGCTCCAATCTTCGGATTTGATTTAGACTAATTCAATTGTGATTATCAATCTGAAAAATATAAATGCAAATGCAGTGAAACAAATCTTTTTTGAAGCAATTTTCTGATTTCAAACTTTTATGGATTCTTGAAAAAGGTTTTGCGATTTTTCTATGGGTTTTTATTTTTGTATTTTTTTAAGGAATTTTGAAAAATAAAAGGGTTAGTAAAAGAATTATGTGCAAATATTTACATGAGAGTGCATCAATATTTAAAAAGAATTAGGTGAATAATTTACACTAAGAATTTATTTAAAAATAATTAGTTCTTATTACAAGTATTTGTATATACACTGGTTTTGTAAAGAATTATGTATAGGACTCTCAAAATAATTTAAACATGTTTTAACAAATATTTTGAAAACTTTATTTTGAAAATATATTTTACAAATAACTTTTTCAAACATTTACAAAATTTGAAAATCATTTTGCAAAGATTTTTCAAATAGTATGTATAGATTTTTCAAAGTAATTTTACAACCATTTTCCAAATCATTTGCAAATTGATTTCAAGAATTTTATTCAAATAAATAAAAGGATTTTTTTATAAATAAATATTTTTACAAAGGTTTGAAGTATTTTACAAAAATTTTCCAACAGTTTTAAAAGATTTTTTTAAATATTTTCAACTATTTTTAAAATCATTTTGGATAACATTTTAACCTTATTTATTTATCATTATATACAAAAAAATTCGAAGAATTTTTATATGTATTTATACTGATTTATTCTTTGCAATTATTATTATTTATATATTCATATATTGTTTAGCCATATTATTCTTAAATACGAAAGTACGAGTTATGGCTAAAGTATATACAATGTATATACGCCCCCATACTTAGCTTGGGTAATGTCCTTATAGATCAGAGATAAAAAGGAAGACATAACTTGTAGTAAGTATAGAAAAGTTTATACTGTAATGACTAAAGGATGGAAGAATGGGAAGTCAACAGTCCCCACATACCTAGGATCAACTATCCTAGGTATAGCATATTGTATGCAACATGTAGAGAAGGTCGAGGGTAGGAGCGAATAGATCGACAAGTCAACATGTCTCCCACTATACTTAGGGTAAAATACCCCCTAAGTATAGAAAGGAATATCAACACGAGAGGAGGGAGGCAACGGGACCAATAAACCGATAAAAAGAAAAGAAAAAATATGATGTGGGATTGAACACATTACTCTCCCTATACTTAGGGTAAGAGATCCTTGAGTATAGGAAATAACATGAGTAATGAAACAGAAGATACATGAAAAACACGGTGGCTACACCCCCTCTACTTAGGGTAAAGTACGTCCTAAGTATAGACACAAAGATATCACGAATGGTCTGGGGTGAAGATCATCATGTGAGAGAGGGATATGGATGAGAAGACGAAATACGATATATACAAGCAGTAATGAATGGTGAAGTACAAGATGATAACTGTCAATCGAATATTGTACTCTTGTCATCATCTCCCTGTGAGGACAACAATGCGGTCAGAAAGAGAAAGACACCAGAATATGAAATCAAGTGGGTGTCTGCTACCAAGAAATACTGATTGAAAACTAAGCCAGAGGCGGTATAGGGAAACATAACATTGGATCAGAAGAAAAATGTGAAACCGATGTCTGTCAATCGAATATCGTACCCTTGTTGTCGTCTCCTTGTGAGAACAACGATGGAGTCAGAAAGAGAAAGACATGGGTGTCTGCTTCCAGGAAATACATATCTTCAAACTAATCCAGTGGCGGTAGAGGGAAATATAATATCAGATCATAAGAACAAAGCTGATATAGGTGGACGTGGAGGAGGAAAAATGCAGAATCCTCCATGTCAATAATAATCTCAATAAGATATGAAAATGGAAGAATAGGAGACTCTCTATGCAGCTCGATATCCGGTGGACATAAGGTTGAAAAATTGAAGATAACAACGAATATCACAAGATATGACTCAACTTTGTGAGGGTCCTCAAGGCTAGCAGACTCAGATGCGTCAAAGATTGCGAAAAAATCAAAAGACTCGGTCCTATGACCCACCAAGTCAAATTCATATCCATAGATGAGATCTAGTACACAAATCTGGAGACTCGATTCCGTACTCCTCCAGATCGGATATACAAATAGAAATGAAATTGAGTACTGATAAAATGATGGATTCGCTCATAGATAACCCCAGAGAGCGATACACACTAAGAAATGAACAATGAGAACATACCTCATCCTTGTGAAGGTCGTCAAGGAGAGTAGACTCAAGATCAATCAGACTGATAAGAGTAGTCTCAACATGCGACAGATCGGCTGCTCAATAGAAGAAGAGACCAAAAATCATGAAAATGATGTAATCTTCTGCGGATAACCTTCGGGGAGTTAAAAGGGGAATAATTAGAGGAACATGGCTCATCCCTGCGAGGACCATTAAGGAGAGCAGACTCAAAGGAGTTGAATCAAGTATAAAATAGGTCTCATGATTTGATAGACCGGATACAATCAGATAGTGAGACCGAAAGCTCATATCATAAGACTCAGTTTTGTGCTCTACCTGATCGAAGACACAAACAGAAATGAAACCGAGCGTAAAGAAAATGTTGCATCCTCCTGTAAATAGTCTTTGAGGAGTGATGCGCACTAAGTCAATGAGAGTTAGGGCAATGTTGGCATCTAGTCTCAGGTCTTGAAGAATAGATTGATCCTCTTCAGCCATATGGCATAACGTTGGGAGAGGGACAAAGATCACCAGGTCAATCACAATAAAATTCCTCAAATAATTAGATCAATTGAAATGGCTTAAGATATCAGACGAAAATTCTCCAATTGTCTATTAGGGATAGGAAAGTCAAGAGATGGAGGGCGGATCAGTTAAGAAGATGAGTGAAACCATGTGAGCTCCTAGTACTGTTATTTTGAAGTAGAGAAAGAGATAGTACATCAAACGTATGAATCAGGATGAGTGGAACCCATTAAAGTATCTAACAGTCACAGCTCAAGGTATCAATCTCATCAGCAAATAATCAGAAATGGATTGCATCATCACTTCGGTGTGTGAAATCAAAAATTCTCACAAAAGCATCACATCTAATCGTGTAAAATTTGAATCCTTAATAATATCTATGCACATATCAGATCCAAGATCCGCCAAAGAAAGCACACTCATTTCGGCCTCCTCAAATCTGTCCAGCTTACTCAATTAATTAATTCAATTAATTCCTAGATGCGGGCCCCATAGCTTAGCAAAACATTTTGGTTGAAAAAAGAGATGGCAGGGGAAGGAACGAAGAGGGCATGCAAGGTCGGGCGTAACAAAGATAAAATTGTAGTTCGATAAAATAGTCTTCTTGAACCAGACCAAAGATAGGGTGATATGGGTGAAAAGGGAGCTGCAAGATATGGATGCTAAAAACAAAGATCAAGGCTCGATACCACGATGAAAAATAAAGAAGACAACAATATATACAAAGATATGGGGAAGGCCTCAATAAAAAAAGAACTCAGATATCACCAACCAACACCCTTCGCTTGATTAATAATTGATTGATTGGGATTTTTGCAGGTCACCACAACGATTGTGTCTGCCTTGTGTGAGACATATTTAGACCCTCATGAAATCTCAATTATCACCAACCATTTCCCTTCGCTTGTGGACCTCCGGTCAACTGCCCCTAGCGCCTCTGATTGAACTCTGTCAGGAGTGTCAAGTTCCCAATTTTGAGCCATTTTTCTCGCTTGATTCATCAATCCATTTCATCCATTCTTCACGCCACGATCACACTTTATCAATCTACATACACCCAATCTCTAAATCTTTTGTACATAGCCTAGCTTCTCGTCGAATCATCAGTCAGTAAGGGTACCCCCACTGTGTTTAAATAAGAACTTCCCCCTCCTCTTCAATTTTAGTCCCACTTAGTTCTACTTCAAGTCCTAAATCCCCCTAACCTCGACCTAGTGAGTCTCTACATGACAGATGGAGTACCCCTAAGGGGTCGCGTGTGGTTGGCGGAGGGGGAGAGGTGTACCCACGACGAGCTCTAGTCACCCCGCTCCCTTTCCTTGTGGGAAGATATAAGAGCTATGCTTTCTTGTTTCCCAGTAGATTTAGTTAGTATAATTAGTTTTCTATATTTTATTTTGAGTTTTAGCTAATGATTTAGCCGAGATTAACTTAATCACCCTGTTGAAGCTCTAGGGCTCCGATCAGTTGTTTCACTGTCGCATACCTGTGCCTGACTCACAACAACCACCCCTTTCCCAACGTGTTATCCACTCCCCATATCCATTTGCCCAACTAGACCCCTAGTGGTTATGTGAATCAAGGTTTCCCTCCGCTGACTCATTGAAAACCTCGCCACCACCTTCATCCACCCATCGATTCCACTCAATAATAGTCCGGACACTATCATCTACGTCTCGCCATGCTTCTTAGCTTTTTTGTAGGTCCGAAAGACCCTATATGAGGGGTTGTGAGAATCAAAAGCAGCTCTAGGATAACTGACATCCAGGGCTTGATCTGCGAGCCTCATATCTTTTTGACACCGCCAATCATCACGGTACATTACCAGCAGGCTCTCAGACACTTCGGATGCGGGATTGGTGGTTGGAGCATCACGAGAGAGCTGATCGAGTGAGCTTTATCACCATGTTCTTCCCCATTCTTCCAAGGATCGTCGGAGCCATTCGATTTTCTTCCATTTTCAGATGCTATAGATGACGTTAGATCAAGTCATGCCTCAGCCGTTGGATTGCCTCCCGCGATCTAATAACAAACATCGATCGTGAACCGGTATCAGGAAAGCAGATGGTGACACGTGTCTAAATGAACTTCATCCCACCGTCCAACTTCGCGTCTAATAAGGGTAAATTGCAAAACTAAACCCCTGTAATTTTGTAATTATTTAATAATATTGTAAATAAATTGTGTAGTGTAAATAAGGTGGACATTTTGCATAAAGACCCCTATTTTCATTTAATATAACACTTGGGTCCAGTCCACGTCACCTCATGTGCCATCCCACGTGAGGTGGCAAGATTGCTTGTATATCCCTAGCATTTTCTGTCTTTCTATTTCGTCCAATAAAATCTAATATGAGTTGTACTATTTATGGGAAAATTACATGTGAGCTCCATATGTTTATGTTATTTGCAAAGATACCTTTCCTAGTATATGTATTTTTGTTGCTTGGGTTACATTTATTAAAAATAGCATCGGTGCTCCAAAAATTACGCAAAATAGGGTTAGATGTATGCTTTTATGTATTTTCATGTCCTATTTTTATTTTGGCATTTTAACTATTTATTAAAATTCAAATGAGCACATTTTTATCCATATTTAATTTAGAAAATACCAAAAAATAGAAAAAACATTTTGAAAAATTCCCAAATAATATATGCTGTCTATTTTAATGTTAATTAAATCTAGACCGAAAATCCCTAAAAATAGAAAAAGAAAAAGATTCAAAATTAAAATGCTCCAAAATCCTTTATAAAAATATAAAAAATCACCAAAAGTCCTGAAAATATATTTTTCTATTGCAAATTTTATTTATATTATTATCTATATATTAAAATTGATTTGAAGAAGTTTGGACTTATTTTGTTATTTTTCATCTTCATTTCAATTTCTTCATATTATTTAATCCCTGATTTAGGATATTTTTTTTACTTTAAAATGCCTAAAAATCAGCAAAAATTCCAGAAAAATGCAAAACATATATGTAATTATATTATTGTATATATAGACTTATACATTCTATTATGTATATTAAAAAGGAAAAAATAAAATTAAAAAACATAAAAAGAGAAAATTAAAAAATATAAAAACAACCACAAAAAAATAAAACTTAAAACCCATACAAATACAAAAAAAGCTACAAAAACAATAATTTACAAGAGAACGAACAAATTTTGAGCTTCAATGCCCCGATCTACTGTTTGCTCCCTGAGTTCGACCTCTACACATGCTTACACCTATACACATTTGTTGTATAGTTATAATAAATTTTAACTCCACATTTTTTCTATTCATTGCTTGCTTTATATTGTGGGTTAATTGTTGATTGATTCGGATTTCGAGAGCGGCCACCTCAGCGACGCTAATTGAGTTTGATTAGCCGACCCTTGCAAAATCTGTGTTATCAGCACTGCACAAAACTCCATCCCCATCTCCCACGTCGCTCGACCGCCGTTGATGTCCTTGGATCAGAAGTGGGCTGCATGGAAGGGAAAATGAGAGAAATAAGGGGGGAGAGAAGAAAGAATGATGGAGAGAGAGAGAGAGAGAGGAAGAAATCCAACCCTTGGATTTCCTGTGTTTGATTAACTCATTTTAACCTGAGGAAGTTAACCCAAGATGTGTCAAACTAATGACAAGGTCTGTGGGGTAAGACGGAGTAAATTTACGGGATCGAGGGGATATTAATGATGTTTATAAGGTTGAGAATGTAATTTACAAACATTCTAGAGTTCGTGGGGTAAGACAAAGTAAGTTTACAGGGTTGAGGAGATATTAACGATATTTATAAGGTCAAGAAGGTAATTTACAAGCATTATAGGGTTCGTGTGGTAAAAATCCCTTATTTCATTAGTACTAAGGTCGTGTGTTCTTTTACCCATGAGAAATGAATTTTTTTCCTTGTGGTTTATCAACGGGAAAGAAGCATTGTACACAATGTTCTGTTACCTTCATTTTGTAGTAGAATGGATAGTTGAAGAAAGCTACATCAAAGAGTCCAGGGAAAATCCTACAATAACATGTCTTAGATAGTGATTTTTACACGGATGGGTTCCTCCATTAAAAACTGTAGTTTGTACATCTCTTTCGTTTTAAATCTCTTTTTTTTACAACTGTCGGCTGGAAACGTATATCTTCTTTATATTCGCACTTACATTTGTACAAGACAAGTTATATCTTTTATTATTATAATCAAAGCATGATTCACATACGCAAGAAGTCAAGTTTCCATGCAAACTTAAAGCTCGTCAATATTAGGTTTCCTACATGATATGCTAGAAGAAAGCAACTTGACTTAATAAGATGTACGCATATGCTGATATGAAGATGGAGGCTCACCCATTTGAAAAGATTGATAGAAAGCCGCTCCATGTAGATTTGGAGCAGTTATCATACTGTCGACGAAGTGACGATGTTTAGGAAGGCTTACCTCAACATATGGGAACTTATTCTTCTTTTGACCTTTAATGATCCTTGCGCATATTTGTCAAATATTGATAACCGTTAAATAATATATTTGCGATCACGAAATTGAGATAACGGGTAATTTACTCAATTTACCAAACTTGGCAAACACCAAATATAATTTACTCAATTTGCGATCACAAAATTCGAGATGGATTGAGGACTCCTAGGATTCCTTATTTCTCTCTTGTTCCTTATTACCCTATGATGGATTTTTATATGAACGATACCAATTAGGGGAGGGGGTTGAACCATGGTCCATAAAGTGGGAGTTCACTGCTTTTACCACTCGACCATTAGAGGGGTTCTTAAATAAAGCAGTCTTTGTGGTTCTTACTCTTTGATTATTTTCCCTATATTAACACAAGGAAAATAAATTTTGAAAGAAGATTTATCCATTTAGTGATATCTATCATCTTTACTTCTACACTATGCATTCGCGACCACCCTTTGGGATCTTAGGAGGGAATGCATATTATCGAGATGTGCATATGACCACAGTTGTGATTCATCTAGTATCTCCTTTATTGTCATTCCCAGAGATGTTCTAATCGTTACAACTTAATGGAGATAACGAGAATCTTTGGATTTTGTTCTCCACTGAATTGTTCACATTCAACTTTTATACTAACCTATGGGCATGCTTGGGCCATTTTGTAATTTCGTAATCTTTTACGTCTATTATAAATACAGAGAAAAAATTACCGATAAACAAAATATAAAAAGACCTTGTCTATAATAGCAATAAATATAGGGATTTTATCATTTGTGCCCTCCTGAGATATTGCGATATCAGTTATTCCCCTCCCTTTTTTGCAATATCAGATGTGCCCTTGACTTCTTATTCCACTATCACATGTGCACCTCGGTCTAGTTGTTCTCCATCCCCATCCCAAATGGACGTTAACTTTGTGGATAGAATGACAATTAGACAAACAAAATCGTGGGTAGAGATGTTTGTTTCTACTCCTTTTCTTCTTCTTCTTCCTTCCATTCTTCCTCCCTCCTCTCCAGCCATTTCCTCCTCCAACCATCAACTCCTCTGCCCCTCCCCACAAACCAAACCAAATAGAGAACCAGTGAACCCCCTATCCTCGTCATGAAGGCTTTACCGAAGATGCTGATAGGCTCATGCCCTAACATGACAGAGAAGCTCCTCGCCCCTCCCTTCTCCAGGCTCCTCACGGGCGAGGGAGGGATGGAGCCACAACCGAGGAAAGCCCCACCCCTGCTCCCGCTCCAGCCTAGTGCTCATCATGAGGTGTAGATCCATCAATCTCCCTAGGAGAAGGACCTCATTTCACACAAGTCACCTACATGGGTAATGTAAACATCAACTAGAAGAGATAAGACTAGAGAGACCACATTCACCAAAGCAATCATAAGAAGGCACATCAAGTGCCCTTGGAGCTCTTTGTTATGCAACCTCTTCTCTGGTGCCACCACTACCAAGAGACTGCGGTAGGCATGGTTGGTCAGGAAGGACCAGAGGCATATTTGCGAGAAGGAAGAACCTAAGAAGAAGCCATTTCTGGAGGAGGAAGCTGCTCCTGACCCGCCGATGGCTCCACCCAAGAATGCTCTTCTCCCCATGAGGTGCAGATCCGTGCCTCAGAAGGACTCCATCTTGGATTCCCATTTGTGGTTATCCCAAGAAGAGTCCAAGGAAGAGGAGGGTTACCCAATAGAGGCGAGGAACAATAGAGGAGATCTCGAGGAAAGTTGAAGGTGAAAGTCACGATATTGGTCTATCTCTTTCTTTCTCCTCAAGGCCTCTGGTCCTACCAAGGTATAGCTCGAAGCCTGTGAGGAGGGGGAGAAGAAGAAGCTATTAGCTTTGGCAGATGAGGCCTTCCCGTTTCCATTGTTGCATTGAGATCTACTCATCTCTATGTTCTTAATCTTGATGTCCATCTTCGTGTAGTTCATATCTGAGTGTTTTATGATTATGAAATTTTGGAGGGTTGAGACGCCAAACATGTTGGGGTGGAGAGGTTCACGGATGAGGAAAAAAAGGGGTAGTGGTAGGAGGAAGAAAGGATGTTGGACCATTGTAGGAGGTTTGACCAGTATATCCCTTTTAAGTAAACAATGGTTCGAATAAATCATAGTTTAGTTCAAGTTTTTTATGGCCAATCTGACGGAATGGTTAAAGTGATAATATAATAAAAAGTCTGTGATAGAAATGATATACTCAAAAGGCAATAACTGATATTGCAATATCTCAAAAGGCACAACTAATAAAAGCTAAAAAAAATATATGTTGCCTTCTGGATAAGTGTGTTTGACATAAGTTAGTAATAGCTGCTCGGATGCTTGCATAAAAGCAAAATTATCCCAATACAAAAGGTAGAAGATGGAGTTCTTTATATTTGTATACAAGGACAAATGTAGGGGGGCAAGGAGGGGCAAGTGCCCCCTTCAATTTTTACCAAAAAAATGTTATTATTAGTTAAAATACTTACAAAATTTAAAAATAGCATCTTCAAATAAGCTCTACCGTAACTTCCCTCTCCCACTCTTCCTATCTCGTAACCTCTCTCATTTAGTCTCTCACTCACCCTCTTTATCCTTCTCTCGCACACCCCTCTCTCTCTTACCCTCTTTATCCCTCTCTCACGCACCCCTCTTTCTCTCACATAATCTTATTCTCTCTCTCCCATAGTGAGTGAATAATTGTTTGGTGAAATAATCATAATATAATTTGATGATTATTCACATATAAATAATAAGCAATCTATTTTATCGCAAGTAATTTACATATAAGTCAAGTTATTGATAAAATTTACTTTTTACATATAGAACGGAAAAATATTTTTAATGAGTAGGAGATCCATATTTATCTATTTGCCAAAGTAGTAAAGATAAGGAAGTTGAATTAAGTAACAATCACGTATGTTTAGAAGTTGCTACAGATCTTGTGGCAGATCCTTGATTGAGACCATGGATATCTTCTTTATGATCTAATGATCGGGATCGTTTTAGGAGAGATTATATTGAATAAGGTCCGTGTCAACCTCAAAGTCATAATTTTCCACAAAGAATGATTGAAGATAAATTAGGAAAATTTAACCGAGCTTGGGTTATGGAGTACAAAACATGGCTAGAGTACATCATATAAGAAGATGCTACATATTGTCTTTATTGTTGTTTATTCATATTAGAAAATGATGTTCAAAGTAGCGGAGAAACTGTTGTCACAAGATGCTTTAGAAATTGGAAGAAGAAGGAGAAATTTGATGAACATGTTGGTGGTCCAAATAGTGCTCACAATAAATTGAAACAAAATTTCATTGCTTTGATGAATCAGAATCGAAGTATACATATTTTATCAGAGAAACAGACTACACATATGAAAAATAATTATCGAATTCATCTAGAATGCGATAGTAGATTGTGTTGGTTTTCTTTCAAGGCAATGTTTAGCTTTCAAAGGAAATGATGAATCGAATATCTCAATTAATCAAGGTAATTTGATTGAATCATTGAAATTCCTTACATATCATAATAAGGAGATTGGAGATATTTAATTGGAAAATGCTCCAGAGAACCTAAAATTAACAGCATAATCCAAAAGTATATTGTTAATGCGGCTACAACTTTAACAACTAAAAACATCATTATAGAACTTGGGAATGAACTGTTTTCAATTTTAGTTGATGAATCTAGAGATATATTGATTAAAGAACAAATGATTGTTGTTCTACGCTACGTGAACAAGAAAGGATGTGTTGTCGAGAGTTTCCTATCTATAATCCATGTACATGATATTATAGCTTACTCATTAAAATGCTCACTCGAAGCTTTATTTTCATCTCATGGCTTATGTTTTGCAAAAGAATTTCATATACTTTGAGCATTGCTTAAAAAAAAACAGCTCAGCATATTATATGCATTGTTTTGCACATCAACTTCAATTATCATTAGTAGCAGTTGTTAAAAAATATTCAAGTTACATTGTTATGCAAATATTGTTGAATTTTTGTGTAAACGTCATGATCAATTAAGAGAAAACCATGATCTTCATATTGTTAAAGCTATTGAAATTGGTGAACTTGAAGGATATGGAGAAATCCTCAAGCGCATCACGGAAGCGTGAGTGTCGTATCGGATACGACGAAGAACGACTAGTCGCACTAGTTGTTCGGTGCAGCGGAATTTAAAATTTTTTCATGCAATGAAACCACATGATCCAAGAACGATTCTCGGATCGTTTCATCTATAACCACAACAAGTATAATGCAATACTTCTTGAAGCGTGGTTGATCGAGTCTCTAAGAAAAGAGACCTCCTGTCTAAAGTCCGATCGTCGGAGTAACGGCTTGCGAGCGCGGGGATGAGTCGCGGTGTCCTCGCAATCCAACAAGTTGATCCAAGCACGGTTGCTCCTGATCTCGTCGCACGAGATCGAACGTCTCCTTCGTGAGTGAAGCACTCCAAGTAGATGGAGAATCGCATAGCGTCGAAGCGGCAGCGCGGTGGCGTAGGCGTCAACGATTCTCTCCTCTGGGGTATGGTGGACGGCCACCAAGAAGAGGGAGAGAGAGGGCTGGCGTGTGAGGAGAAAGAGAGAGAGAGATGTGTGCTACAATAGCATGTAAGTAGAGAGCAAGGTATGCCTCTCTATTTATAGGATTTTGGGATCCATGGATCTCAATCCATGGGACATATAAAAATCAATGGATGAGATTGATTTATGTCAATCCAATGGTCAAGATTGTTGTTGGTAAAAGCCAACAACTTGTGATTTAATTTTGATTAAATATATCAAATATATATTAATACCAAATTAAATCAATCAAATAAGGAGTGAAAATACAAAGGAGATCTTCCTCCCCATAAAGGAGAGTGGACGGCCACCAATCCCACAAGGGAATTGGTGCCACCACCTCCCTTCCTAATGGGGAGGGCAATCTCATGGATTCCCATGAGATTGCACATCTCCTTGATTTTCTCTCTACTTATTTCCAACAACTATTTGTTGGGATTTTTATTCACCAAAATAATTCTCAATTAATTTTGGGAATATTGCAATCTTGACATTGGAAAATTGTGAATCATATTCACAACCCAAAACAAAATATAATGGGTTTTTATCAGTTGTGCCCTTCCGAGATATCACAATATCAGTTATGCCCCTATCTTTTTGATAATATCCGTTGTGCCCCCGACTTCTTGCAAATATTTCACTTGTACCCCTCAGAGGGGCATAACTGATAAAAATCTTTTATCAGTTATGCCCCTCTGAGGGGCACAAGTGAAATATTGGCAAGAAGTCGAGGGCATAACTGATATTACCAAAAAGATAGGGGCATAACTGATATTGCGATATCTCGGAGGGGCACAACTGATAAAATCCCAAATATAATTTATATTTTCAATTAATTAGACAATGTGTATCCAATACACATTAATAATTAATCTACAAATATAAATTATAATTAACTCTCTCAAATACATTATAAATCACATTTATAATATATTATGAACAATTGGATATCACTATCCACATTATTCTTATCCATAATAATTAAATCACATTTAATTATATTGGATAATTCCTCATACATCATGATAATTAAATCACATTTAGTTATCAATTTCTCATTGCTCATATCTTATGGAATTGTTCTTAAACCATTCAAGAACAATGCTATTTCTCCTCAGATACTTGGAGATAAAGACAGAGCGATTGTATTGTTCCACGTATAGTGACTTGGATATTGAGATCACATCTCAAATCCAGATCCCATGGACCTCTCATAGATGCTTGATTAAATCAATACCGTAAACCTAATCTTCTCATTGCATCTGAAACTCATTCAGATCAATGCCCAGCACATGGACTAAGATTATGTCACTTCTCTAATGAGAGGAGTCACTAAAATCCAGACCCGTGTCATCACTCACTCGGAATGGAAGCGTCATGATTATACAATCGTTTATGATCAAATCACCCTCAAGTATTCCTAATACCTGTACATCCTGCATACTGGAAGACTCATGATCATCATGAAGATATAGATCACTTTTGCACTGTCATCTTCATGGTCTGATCACTAAGTTTCTCATTCTTGGTCCTTGGGATATGGTACAGATCATATGCTTTCACAAAGCATATATCTTACCTTCAAATTCATATCATGATTCTAAAGCATGATGGCGATGCATGGAATTTGGTCAATCCCAATACCTCACGAGTGAGCTCATGTCTTCCGGTTCACAAGTGAGCATGTATGATCCCTTTGAGAGATTGTATTACTCATATGTCCTTACATGCACACCAGCTCGCCGGTGTATAGACCTTGGTTAGGTCATCAACCTATTGGTCTGGCAAATGTACATACTCAGACATATAGCAATACATCTGTCTCTGGTCAGAGGATGTTTGCTTGTGATGTGACATTATTCATCATAGGTCTTTGGTTATCTCGATCCCGTTAAGTCAACTCATTGACTCAACTAATCTGATACCTCCGAATCAATATTCCCATGCAGAGGACCTGCATCAAGAGGTCGATCAGATATCAGTCTAATGAGATAGGATTGCCATCTCCCACTCAGACTGGAGATCACTACTTGTCAATCATTGATGATGCTTGATGAGTCTTCTATCTAACTCCTTAGATATCCATCCAAGCATCAGCCTCTATGACTCAATCAATGAATCAACAGCTATATGATTATCAAGTTGGCCATGGTACATAACCCTTATTGTACAGAGGGACCTTATAGTGCATTCATTCATTCAATATCAGAAAGAGAGTGAAACATAATCAATAACTTTTATTGATAAATCATCTATCACAATAACATTTATTGTAGGAATGGTTCGCCTTGGGCTCACATTGCTAACAATCTCCCACTAGCCCTCGGAACCATTCAGGAACAATCCTTAAACCCATACTCATTACATGCTGGTCGAAAACCTTCTGTGTCAGAGGTTTGGTAAGAGGATCAGCAACGTTGTCGGCAGAGGCCACCTTGGTGATGATGATGTCATCACGCTTTTGAATCTCCCGAATGATGTGGTATTTCCTTTCTACGTGCTTGCTCTTCTAATGCCATCTGGGTTCCTTCGCCTGGGCAATGGCTCCCATATTATCACAGAGTAGCGGGATGGGAGTATCAGAGGAAACTACGCCAAGCTCCTGGACGAACTTGCGCAACCACACTACCTCCTTTGCAGCGTCTGATGCGGTAATGTATTCGGCTTCTGTTGTTCAATCTGTTGTAGTGTCCTGCTTCTTGCTTCTCCAGCTCACAGCACCACCATTCAACAGGAACATAAATCCTGATGTCGACTTTCGATCATCAATATCCGATTGGAAGTCAGAATCTGTATATCCCAAGACTTGGAGATCACCATCTCCATAGATCAAGATGTAATCTTGCGTCCGTCTTAGATATTTGAATATGTTCTTTACTGCATTCCAGTGTTGTTCTCCATAACAGGAATGGTAACGACTTACCACTCCCACTGCATGTCAGATATATGGCCTAGTGCACATCATGGCATACATTAAGCTTCCTACAGCTGATGCATAAGGGCATCCGACCATATCTTTCTTTTCCTCAACAGTTTGAGGAGCCATTCCTTTAGACAGGTGGATAGCATGTCTTAAGGGTAGGAATCCTTTCTTGGAACTATCCATACAGAATCGTTCAATAATTTTCTTAATGTATCCATGTTGTGATATTCTTAATATCCTCTTCTCTCGGTTTCTGAACAACTTCAGACCCAAGATGTAAGAGGCTTCTCCAAGATCTTTCATCTCGAAGGTATGGAACAACCAAATCTTCACACTGGTCATCATCCATGTATCATTCCCAATAATAAGGATGTCATCTACATAAAGCACGATGAACACAATGGCACTCCCACTAAGCTTTTTGTACGCACAAGGTTCATCAGGATTTTGCACAAAATCATAACTCTTTATGGTTTCGTCGAATCTGATGTTCCAGCTACGAGAAACTTGCTTGAGCCCATAGATGGATTTTTTCAGCTTACATACTTTGCCATCCTCAGTCATGAAGCCTTGGGGCTGCTCCATGTAGATATTCTCCTCGAGGTATCCATTGAGGAAAGTCGTCTTGACGTCCATCTGCCAGATGTCGTAGTCAAGATATGCAGCTATAGCCAGCAATGCCCTGATGGATTTAAGCATAGCCACAGGAGAGAATGTCTCATCGTAGTCGATGCCTTCTCTCTGTGTGTAGCCCTTGGCTACGAGCCGTGCATCAAAAGTCTCTACTTTCCCATCAGGTCCCCTCTTTCTCTTGAAGATCCATTTGCACCCAATGGGCTTTACCCCTTTGGGTGGATCCTCTAGGGTCTATACACCATTCTTATGCATGGAGTCAATTTCTGACTTCATTGCTAGCAACCATCTATCCATGTCATGATCCGCGAGTGCTTCATCAAATGAAGTAGGATCATTGTCAATCTCACTTGACACATGGAATCCATACCTTTCAGGTGGTGCAACCATCCTCGAACTCCTTCGTAGAGGTATGGGTGTTTCATCTTTATTTATCTCTTCAGTTTCTAGTTCAGGAAGCTCAGAATCTTCCGGAGATTCAATGAGTTCCTTTACTTCATATTTATCTTGACCCTTAAGGAAATCATTCTCCAGAAATTTCACATCTCTAAAAACAAAAACCTTTTGAGTCACAGGATCGTAGAGTTGGTATCCAATACCATCTCTAACATACCCTATGAAGTAACACTCACGAGAGCGAGATTCCAGCTTACTTGTGTCCACGTTCTTCGCATGAGTCAAGCAACCCCAAACTCTCAAGTGATTAACACTAGGTTTGGTTCCATACCAGAGCTCATGAGGAGTCTTAGGTACAAATTTGCTAGGAATCTTATTTAGGATATATATTGCAGTCTCTACTGCATATCCCCAGAAACTAAGTGGTAAATGTGCTTTGCTTATCATTGAACGAACCATATCCATGATGGTTCTGTTGCGTCTTTCAGCAACACCATTAAGTTGGGGAGTTTCAGGAGGAGTGAGATTGGAAATAATTCCATTCTCTTTAAGGTATTCCTTAAATTCATTTGAGAGGTACTCGCCACCTCGATCAGATCGAATTCGTTTAATCTTCCTATCGGTTTGGTTCTCAACTGAAGCCTTGAATTCTTTGAACTTTTCAAAGGTTTCAGATTATATGACATAATAGGAAGATAAACCCCGTGTCACGAATGGTCATCAATAAACATCGGATAATATCAATATCCATTTCGAGTCGCGGTACTGAAGGGACCGCATACATCAGTATGTATTAGGTCAATAATACCTTCGCATCTTGTAACCTTGTTACGGAAAGGCATCCTGATCATTTTTCCTTGAATGCAATTCTTGCAAGTAGGCAAAGGTTGAACCTGTAGAAAATATAAAGGTCCATCTTTAATTAATCTATTGATCTTATCAACAGACAAATGACCAAGCCTTTGATGCCAAATCTCATTTGAAAGATTCTCATCCTCCCTGGATCTTTTAGGATTGTTATTAGTGCTTGTAACATTCATAACACATTTATCAATGCACAATTCATAGAGTCCTCCAGAAGTCAAAATACCATCTGCAATATATTTATCATAACGGTTTATGACTAATTTATTACAGAACATGAACGAATATCCACTTTAACTAGCTTAGATAGATATATTAAATTCCTTCTGACTTCAGGTACATAAAGACACTCTTTAAATACTAGGACTCTACCACTAGATAATGATAGCTGACAAGTCCCGACGGCGACTGCTGCAACACTTGCATCAGATCCCATCTGGATGACTATCTCCCCCTTCTTCAAGTTTTCTAGTTTCCTGAAACAAATGCAACAAATTGCATACATGAACAGAAGCACCAGAATCAACAACCTAACTTCCTTCTCGTCCAACGAGAGCGCTGGTTTCAATGATAAAAGTAGATTTCATACCTGCGGGGGCTTTACCTTTGTCGACCGACTTCAGGTAATCTGGGCAATTTCGCCTCCAGTGCCCCGGCTTTTTGTAGTGATGACAGGCGTCGGTTTTCGACGTCATTAGAGTGGATGCATTGGAAGACGAGCCAACACTTTGTCCCTTCTTCTTTCTCTTCTGGGCCGGGCCCTTCCGAGAACCATGCTTCTGACCGCGCTTCCCTCTGACCTATGCAACCATTGCACTGCCAGTGGGACCATCTTTCTTCATTACATCTTCTGCAGACTTTAATGCAGCAAGAAGCCCAGCATTTGTCAGTTCCAGCTTATTCATGTGGAATGACACCACAAAGTTATTGAAAGATTTGGGCAATGACAGCTGAATGAAATCGGATTGCATATCTGAATCCATTGTTGCCCCCAGAGTCTCCAGCCCCGACAAGTACCCAAACATTTTGAGTACATGCTCACGGACCGAAGTCCCTTCCTGCATCTTGCAGCGAACGAGTTCTTTCATAACATTGTACCGCTGGGTGCGATTAATGTCACAAAACATATCTTTCATATTCTACATGATTTATTGGCAAGTACTCACCTCCACATGTTGTTTCTGAAGAACATTGGAGAGAGAACCCGAGATATAGCATCTAGCCAAGACGTGATCCTCATCATACTTGTCATTGAATGCTTTTTCTTCCTTAGATTTAGGGTTTTCATGCTTGTCTTCAGAGAGCACATAACTGATGCGCTCCGCCGAGAGTATAAGCTCCAAATTACGGATCCAATCCGAGTAATTCGGTCCGGTCAATTGGTTGACCTCCAGAAGCCTGTTCAGTGGGTTCATGGACTTTATTTTCTGAAATTGAGAATGCACTATATTAGAACATATAATAATATATTCAAATTTATGATATTTGATTAAGCTTTTTAAATCAAAATTATTCTTGCATTGACAACTTTGAAAGTTCAATCCCTTAATCACTTTCAAAGTAAGAGATATACTTACATCTATATCTCAAGCAAGAACTGGGATCTCCTCTTTATCTTTGTTACATCCCAATAATATGAGAAACTGCAACCTTAATGAAGAGAAGCGAGAGCATATTCTGCCTTGCAAGTCCAACTTGCATTTCCCAATTTGGTCTTTAATGCCCGGGCCCACCACCCCTAAGGTGATGTTGATCCGTCATTAATTAAACCAACCGTCAACGGGATTAGAACTCGCTATGTGCAATCCAATATCGCTCCAATAATATGAGAATCCGATATTGAGGTCACTACGCATACGGCCTTACTCTTTCGAGAAGCAAAGAGTCTGATCCAGATGCGCTTGTATATATGAGCTGTCACTTCGTACATGCGTCTCCTATATACAATCCCTGGTGACGGAAACCCTTCGCCTTGACGGGAGACCATGGATGTCACTTATGTGATCATCCACATCTTATTCAAATTTAATTAATTACTATGAATAACATTCATATAATCAATTCTTCCAAGGGAATTATTAACTCTAATCATATTAGAGTATTTTAATTGGACATAATTAACTTAATCATATTAAATTAATTATCAATCCAATTCAATCAATCAAACATGATTGTTATGCTTGAATATATATGGTATTATTTTCAAAGTACGTATTAATTCGTATTTGATAATTAGAAAAATACAACTTAATCCCTCAGACATTATCCCGGCTCTACCCGCTGTCATGGCCAGTGCAGGCGAGAGCGGGACGGAACACATACGTTGCAACCCGCTACCCCAGCGATCTCCGACTAGTCACCATATCTGCCTCGGGAAAGGATAATGCCAAATTGATTAATTTGTACTTGAGATGATCATCGGTTCTTCAACCGAAATTGTACCATATAGTAATCAAAACAATTTTTGATTATAAGGAAATTTTCTAGATAAATTCTCAATCCTATTCAAGCAAGGAGTTTGATAATTGAGATTCTAATTATGATCTAGATCAAATCTAATCAATTAATTGGTTGAGGTCAAGTCAATTAAGGAAATAATCATCTTCCAATATTTCTCAAATATTTTCCATAATTATTTCTTGAAATTAACAATTAATTTCATTAATTGACAATCACATGTTTCTTGATTAGGAATGTAATTTCAGCAGTGACCCCTACTTACTAAAATTAACATATCTCAATCATATTAAATTCAAATTAGACAAAATCAATTTTCATGGATTGCTAATTTGATTTAAGACAGAACTTAAGTGTTGTTTCACGCATTTCTAGGCAAATATAAATAGTAATTAATATTTTAGTCACGTTCAGATTTACAGTTTTCAGAACAATGCATACATGTTCATTAAAACAACCATATCTCGAGCATACGAAATCCGATTTACGCAAACTCAGATCCTATGATTTCCTTATTTAATGGGGAACACATTCCAAGTATTAAATTCGTGTTTAAATAATTTAAACAGTGCCAAATTTATTTACTAAACAGATATGTGAAATCGAATGCGATGAAAACTTTCACGACCTTAACGAACCCAAGTCGTCTTTGGTTAGCGAATCATATTTGAAACCATCAACCTGGCTCTGATACCACTTGAAGGATATGGAGAAATCCTCAAGCGCATCATGGAAGCGTGAGCGTTGTATCGGATACGACGAAGAATGACTAGTCGCACTACTTGTTCGGTGCAACGGAATTTAAATTTTTTTCATTCGATGAAACCACATGATCCAAGAACGATTCTCGGATCGTTTAATCTATAATCACAACAAGTACAATGCAATACCTCTTGAAGTGTGGTTGATCGAGTCTCTAAGAAAAGAGACCTCCTGTCTCAAGTCTGATCATCGGAGTAACGGCTTGCGAGCGGGGGATGAGTCGCGGTGTCCTCGCAATCCAACAAGTTGATCCAAGCACGGTTGCAACTGATCTCGTCGCACGAGATTGAACGTCTCCTTCATGAGCGAAGCACTCCAAGTAGACGGAGAACCGCAGAGCGTCGAAGCGGCAACGCAGTGGTGTAGGCATCGACGATTCTCTCCTCTAAGGTATGGTGGACGGCCACCAAGAAGAGGGAGAGAGAGGGATGGCGTGTGAGGAGAAAGAGAGAGAGAGATGTGCGCTACAATAGCATGTAAGTAGAGAGCAAGGTATGCCTCTCTATTTATCTGGTTTTGGGATCCATGAATCTCAATCTATGGGACATATAAAAATCAATGGATGAGATTGATTTATGTCAATCCAATGGTCAAGATTGTTGTTGGTAAAAGCTAACAACTTGTGATTTATTTTTGATTAAATATATCAAATATATATTAATACCAAATTAAATCAATCAAATAAGGAGTGAAAATACAAAGGAGATCTTCCTCCCCATAAAGGAGAGTGGACGGCCACCAATCCCACAAGAGAATTGGTGCCGCCACCTCCCTTCCTAATGGGAAAGGCAATCTCATGGATTCCCATGAGATTGCACATCTCCTTGATTTTCTCTCTACTTATTTCCAACAACTATTTGTTGGGATTTTTATTCACCAAAATAATTCTCAATTAATTTTGGGAATATTGCAATATAGACATTGAAAAATTATGAATAATATTTACAACCCAAAATAAAATATAATTTACATTTTCAATTAATAAGACAATGTGTATCCAATACACATTAATAATTAATATATAAATATAAATTATAATTAGCCCTCTCAAATACATTATAAATCACATTTATAATATATTATGAATAATTGTATATCACTATCCACGTTATTCTTATCCATAATAATTAAATCACATTTAATTATATGGGATAATTCATCATACATCATGATAATTAAATCACATTTAATTATCAATTTCTCATTGCTCAGATCTTATGGAACTGTTCTTAAACCATTTAACAACAATGCTATTTCTCCTCAGATACTTGGAGATAAGGATAGGGCGATTGTATTGTTCCACGTATAGTGACTTGGATATTGAGATCACATCTCAAATCCAGATCCCATGGACCTCTTATAGATGCTTGATTAAATCATTACCGTAAACCTAATCTTCTCATTGCATCTGAAACTCATTCAGATCAATGCCCAGCACATGGACTAAGATTATGTCACTTCTCTAATGAGAGGAGTCACTAAAATCCAGACCTGTGTCATCACTCACTCGGAATGGAAGCGTCATGGTTATACAATCGTTTATGATCAAATCACCCTCAAGTATTCCTAATACCTGTACATCATGCATACTGGAAGACTCATGATCATCATGAAGATATAGATCACTTTTGCACTGTCATCTTCATGGTCTGATCACTAAGTTTCTCATTCTTGGTCCTTGGGATATGGTACAGATCATATGCTTTCACAAAGCATATATCTTACCTTCAAATTCATATCATGCTTCTAAAGCATGATGACCATGCATAGAATTTGGTCAATCCCAATACCTCATGAGTGAGCTCATGTCTCCCTGTTCACAAGTGAGCATGTGTGATCCCTTTGAGAGATCGTATTACTCATATGCCCTTACATGCACACCAGCTCGCCGGTGTATAGACCTTGGTTAGGTCATCGACCTATTGGTCTGCCAAATGTACATACTCAGACATATAGCAATACATCTGTCTCTGGTCAGAGGATGTTTGCTTGTTATGTGACATTATTCATCATAGGTCTTTGGTTATCTCGATCCCGTTAAGTCAACTCATTGACTCAACTAATCTGATACCTCCGAATCAATATTCCCATGCAGAGGACCTGCATCAAGAGGTCGATCAGATATCAGTCTAATGAGATATGATTGCCATCTCCCACTCAGACTGGAGATCACTACTTGTCAATCATTGATTATGCTTGATGAGTCCTCTATCTAACTCCTTAGATATCCATCCAAGCATCAGCCTCTATGACTCAATCAATGAATCAACAGCTATATGATTATCAAGTTGGCCATGGTACATAACCCTTATTGTACAGAGGGACCTTATAGTGCATTCATTCATTCAATATCAGAAAGGGAGTGAAACATAATAAATAACTTTTATTGATAAATCATCTATCACAATAACATTTATTGTAGGAATGGTTCGCCTCGGGCTCACATTGCTAACAGAACTTTCAACCGATAAAGGTTTAAATCAACAAACAACTATGTCACACCCTGGTGATATTCGATAGGGATTACATTATAATTCACTAATTAACATTACTTTGATGTTTACATCAATAGTAGATGTTCTTGATATTATTGTGCAAGATGGTTCAATTATGAACGAAGAGCTGAAGCATCTTCTTTGTTAGATTCCATACAATCATTTGATTTTATATTCAGTTGTTATTTTATGAAATTGGGTATTACATCTGAATTATCACAGTCACTACAACGAAAAGAGCATGATATTGCTAATGCTGTGACTTTGGTCAAGATTTCTACACAGAGATTGCAACTTTTAAGAGATAGTGAATGTGACTCGTTACTAATAAATGCAAGTTGCTTTTGCAGAAAGTAAAATATTGATGTTCATGAGATGGACAAACCTTGGATGGCTCATGCAAGGCTTCGACACAGAACTCATAGTATGACTAATTTGCCCTATTGTCAGGTTGAAATATTCTATATGGTCATCGACTCACAACTTTAAAACTGAATTGTCATTTTACAGAAAGGATAATTGATTTATTTTTGTGTGTAGCATGCCTTAATCCATCACAATCATTTTCCCACTTCAATAAAGAGAAGTTAGTTCATATGACCTCATTGTGTAAATATGATTTCTCAGATTTTGACATGTTGGAATTAGATAATAAACTCAAAACATATTTTTGGATTTGACTTTTGATGAAGATTTTTTCAAGCTGAAAGGAATCGTATATCTTGCACAATTATTGGTTGAGAAGAAAAAAACATGATATCCTTTGGTTTATAAGCTTATTAGATGGGCACTTGTTCTACCAGTCGCAATTGCTACCGTAGAAAGAGCATGTTCTGCAATGGCACACATCAAAAGTTGCCTTCAGAATAAGATGAAGGATCAATGGTTATATTGAAAAAGACATATTCACAAATGTCGGCAATAAATAAATTATTCAATGATTTCAAAATTGAAATCTCATCGATAACAATTCTAACAAGGTAATTTCAGAAAGAGCACAATTATTTTTATAATTTCAAGAAAAGTACAGTCATTTTTTATTTGCATTATAGATTTTATGTATGTTAGTTAATTTCATTACATCTATTTGGTGTTAATTACTTTCATTACATTGATAAATACAACGTTATATCTAATTTGTGCCTCCTCCTATTTACCATCCCGGCTCCATCCATATCTGTATATGTATATATTTATGGAACCACTGATTTTGGAAATCTATAATCATTTATCTTTATATCATTTTAAGAGCCCTTTAATCCTCATTTTTCATCTCTATGTGTGATATTACCACCTGGAATATGCTAGAGTTCTCTAATTAATGCCAACTTGCAAGGTTTTTATCTGTAAACTTAAAATTGTTGTTTGATCAAGATCACAATATCTCTATGCACACGGAGTGCATATTGATAGAGTAGATAGGCATATTAACGAATCGATATATCTTAAGTGGATAGAGAACATGTATTGGGTTGCCTTGCAAATATAGATAATTAGTAATCAACTGCAGTTTACTTGGATAAGCTTTGGTTTCTTTGTACATGCTACATGACACGAACATAATGTTTGGTTTTTTTTGGATTTATCATGCTATATATAACAAAGGCTTTTTCCCGCGATTAAGTAGGGTTGGCTACATTGATTTTTTTGCATCCATTAAAATCTATTTTGGGTCATTCTCAGGCTTAAACTCAAATAATTAAATCACTTCAGATAGTCTCATTCCAACACTTTTTGGGCCTTCTTCACCATCTCTTAACCAGCACAACATCCCAAATCTCGCACCTTCTAAATGGTGCATCAACCGACCTCTTTTTCAAATGATCGGACCATCTTAAGAGGGTTTCTCTCACATTATCCTTTATCGGAGCTGCAACAACTTTCCTTTTGATCGCATCATTCCGAATTCGATATGACCACACATCCACCTTAGCATTTTCATTTCTGCTATTGTCAGTCTCTGTGCATGTCTATAGTTCACATGCCAACATTCTGATCCATAGAGCACAACCGTTCTCATGGCTGCTTTTATAACAATTTCCTTTGACTTTTAAACGTATGTCTTATCACAAAGAACGATATAGGTTCCTCTCCACTTTAGCCAACATGCATTTATCCTACGAGTAATATCTCCATCAATTTCCCCATCATGTTGCAAAATAGATCATAAGTATCCGAAAACTCTTTCTTCTAAGTGTTATCGTCTCCAATCTTCACATCGAGTCCTTCACGTTTGTTTTCATCAAATGTGCACTCACTCCATATATTCAGTCTTAGTCAGACTTATGCGAAATCCTTTAGGCTTCAAGCCATATCTCTAAAACTCCATCTTATCATTTGCTTCATCTCTTGTCTCATCAGTCAAAGACATGCATGACTCTGTGTTTCTAAAGAAGGAAGAAGGATCCTGTGGTCTGAGATTATCATAAAAATATCCACGAAGAAAATGTTGCTAAAATAAACACACAACCATTTATAACTCTAAGATCTACCGAGAATACTAGAAGATACAGAAGACCATTATCCATATTCTGAACTGTTGTGCTCGTTGGCATATTGAAATTATGAAATTTTTACTCAGCAGATCCTATAAATTTTTTAAATTACTTCTACAATCTTTTGCACAACGTAAATACCCCATCAACCCTGTAAATTACCTCAAGAACCCCCACGTGCTTAAAACATATTACCTGAAAGGTTCACGAGGTAAGAGTTGACAAGTTTATGGAGTCGAAGAGGAAACTAGGTTGTTTCAAAAATCATGGAGGTAATTGGCGAAATTTACAGGATCCGTCGGATAAAAATTCATAAAATTATATCCATGTTGTTTTCATGCCATCTGAAGTTATCCCTTCCAAGAAAACGAGCTACAACATGCAGCTTAATCTGCCACGTGCTTGATTAAGTAGGCAAAAGTTTAGTTACAGTAGCCAAATCCCCTTTTAGAACCTAAGCTGTCGGAAACAATAAAAATTTGAGAAATAAATATACATGAAGTGATCAATTTGATTAAGAGGGTTAAACAAGGGAAAAGGGAACTGAAAGACTATCTCTTTGATACATCAACGTCTAATACCTAATTTTATACAAATAACTTGCAATTATCTGCTCTTCCATGACAAAACTTGCAAGATCCTACGACATTTTTTATTATATGGAATCAACTCCATTGAAACTTGATTTTCAAGTTTTCTTAAAGACGATTATCTGACCCAACTGACTCATATCATGTTGGCATGAATCCGTATTCTATGCTTCTTAACTTTTCTTTCAAATGGTTACCTTTAGAGATAATGATCCCAGTTTCTAATTCTTGGTATTGAAATTCAATATTTGTATTTTATGAATTTTTCAATGAACAATTAATTTATTAAACATTTCTCAAGGGTTAACGAAGAGATATTCCTCGCCATCTTTAGATCAAACAGTAAATTTTTTTAAATTATTTTTTTGTCATTTTCGATTCAATCGATAATTAGTTATTTGTTGCCACTTTGAATCTATTCATTTCCACGATGGATTTGACAATGAGTAACTATTTCTGCTAGGAATTATTATGGCAATGAATGGCTAATGTATTGGGAGATTTTTGATACAATTTTTTTTGTAGAGGACGTGTTACTTACTGTGAATATGAAATGATAGGAGGGCGCATCAGCAAAAACCTCTCTTCTTAACCGCCCTCACGCGGAAGGGAAAAGCGAGCGCGAGCTCACGTACGGTTAGGGGAGGGAGAGGGAGACGGAGAGGGAGAGAGAGGGAGAAAGAGAGAGCTTGCACCTTCGACTCGTTGTCCGAGGCTGCATTTTCTTCCGGCACACGTTTTCCCGCCTCTCTGCTTCCCGCATATACGTATAAGGCCTTTCGGCTTCTCTGCTCCCCCGTCGAGCTTTATAAAGTAAACATCTCACTCTTCCCTTCCTCCTCCTGCTCCCGATCCTCCATTCCTTCCTTGCTTCTCTCATCTTTCCTCTCGCTCCCCACGACATGGACGTCGCCTTCTCGATCGATCTCGCCTCTGGAGATCGAGGAGCTGGTAGGGCGATCGGAGACGCGAGGGCGATGCTGCCTCTGGATCTCGTAGACGTGGTGTTCTCGTGGACCCTGGATGATATTTACAATCCCGATCTCTACCGGAATGAGGTCGATCCTCTCTCCCTTTCCGTCGTCTCTGTTTTTTTTTTGCTTCGATTTGTGATTTCCTCTCGCGGAACGAGAGTGGACATGTTCTCGCCGATCCCGTGGGGCTCATTGAGCTCACGATTCGAAAACTGTGGTGCTCTATGCGTTTTCTTCGTAGTCTTTAGGATTTGGTTAGCAACGAGTGGAGATTGCTTTTTTCAAGATGGTTCTACCGATAAGTTGAATGTACTTGTACTGTAACCGACTCCAGTCTTCTTCTCGCACCAAACCATCAGTTCTGTTTGAAATTATCCGATTAAGAATTTGACACGTTTAATTGCTTTGCCATGTGGCTAAATACTTGGCGTTCTCTTTTTAGATGCCGGTTACCATATGCAATATATAAACAGCGACGGAAGATTCCAACAACTCTGGCATGAGATTGGATAGTGGCATTTGCAATATCTCGGCTAAGTAATTTTACTTATTATGGATTTTCAAACAATGGATGACAATTTTATGATCTTATTTGTAACATGTTGCGCATTGGGTATTGCCATTACTTGTTGTTGCACTTAGGTGGATATCTTATACTTAGAATCTTTACCTCTAAGAGGAATAATGATTCTTATAACAACGTGTTCGATTTGTGTTGTCCCTATATTTTTCAGCAGAATTCAGCTGATATTCTTAGTGATTTCCAAAGTGTCAAAAATGTTCAATAGTTTGACAGCGTATTCAACCAAAATCCAGCTGTCGACTGGATATTGAATTGAAAATTTGTACCGTTGAATTGGGTTGGTCATTTTGATGAATCCGGTTCAAGGGGATAATGACATTATCAAAAATTTAAATCGGATAATTCGAATCGAAGATGTTACACAACAATGAAATCGGCCTATGACAGTGAACTTTTTTTTATGTCGTATCACTCGATCTTATGTATACAACAATGGATTTTATTTGTTGCTAAATTATCCTTAATTCTTGAAATTCACAATGGTGGAATATTTTCGTTATATTGCTAACAAAAATTTACATAATAACAATTATTTGTTATCTTTTTGTTTAAAAGGTGTACAATTTTTTTCTAAACTTTAGCAATGATTACAGAAAAATCTTGAAAAAGGCATGGATAATTGTTGCTATATGATTTGTCAGAAATAATATAAGTTATCTTTGATTTTTGCAATGAGCATTATCTGTTATTGTATATTACATCATTCGAAGATATTACAACCAAGTTTCTAAATTATTTGTTTCTGTATGCCTATTTTTATGGTGTAAAGGGGATTGAACTATTTCATGCTCCCTTTTTAGATACAACATATACTTATGTGCACACATGCTTGCACACCTCAATAACATGAATTTCGTCTGTGCACATGTACACATGCATTTATATTTTGATAAAATAATACATCTATTTTTGCATGTACCGACTTAAATGATCCGGTGATAGTGTAATGCACATATCACCCAAAAGAACATGGTTCAAATCTCCCCATGTGGGGGTTGTGTATAGCCAATGTAAAAAATAATTGAATCTTTCGACATTGATTTGAGAAAGAATCTATGTAGCTAACCCTACTTATAGAGAGAGAAAGCTTCGTCATTTTTTAATACATCTATTTTTGCATATTTTTAGGTTCGTGTAGTACAAACATGCACAACACAAGAATCCCTCAGAAACCATGAATTTGTATGTGGACATTTAGACAAGTACCTGAAGAGACTATTTGCTATTTTGTTAAGAGATGGGTTATAGTAGTTAGAAATCAATCTCTGTCAGTCAAAGATGTGGTATTGGGGGTTGCATTTACTTGAAGTCGTCCAATTAAGAGCTCATGGAGGTAATTCAAAAAATCAGGATGTGTCAAAATTTTAAAGAGTGTTTGGTTGCGTGTTTTTATTATTTTTGTATTCTTAAGTTTTATTTCCTTTTTGTTTAAATTATATTTTTTAAATTTTATTTAAAGTCAACTTATGTAAATATACAAAACATGCACTAATTCTTATATTGAAGTGTGTATAAATCATCAAAAATAAAGTTCCAAAATATTTGTTGTTTTAATATTTTAACATTTTGTGACTTTAATGGAATTTTATAAATTTTTATTTGTTTTTTTAAAGGATTATTTGGAAAAAGTTTGTAACTATAAGAAAATTATTTTTGATTACATTAAATATACTAAGCACTGAATTTCAATGCGGGTAATTTTTTAAGTTAATATATTTAATTATAGACAAATTTAGTGATTTTTTAGTTTCTCACATTTTTGTTGATTTTTATAAAAAAATTTAAAAGGTTTTGATGTTTTAGATTTTTTAGAGAGATAATTTTTTTTGGAAATTATGTGATAAATTAGAATAAAAGACATTTGTTTTTTAGAAAATTTTGAAGTATTTTATATTATTGATGGATATTGATTTTGTTTCTTAATTTTAGGGTTTTTTTAGAAACTAGGAAATGATAATAATTTTAAAAACAACTATGGTCGATTGATGGTGGGTAGATGGGATTCTGGATAATTTTTGGGTTGCAAAATATAAGTTGCGTGCTTCCGAAAAATTGATTAGTGAAATAAAGGAAAATTAAGTTTGAACATGCGTATACACATTTATGCGTGAACTTTTTATGGCATTTATGTACTCTAAAGTCTTGATATGTGTAGGAAATTACAAGTTACTTCCACACGATTGATTTCCTAGAAATTTATTTTAGAAATTTATCTCTAGAAAGTTATCGTATGGACCATCACAAGACCTAAAAAATTATTAATGTCAATTACATGTAATAAATTTATAATGCAATGAGCCTATTTTTTTGAAAACCTCTTAAATGCTTTGGATGCAAATAAATAAAGTTTAAGGGTTTAATATTAAACCTGCAAATATGTTGAATAGTTGGAAGTAAAGAAAGACAAATGGTCAGGGACAAGTTCAAAAGGATCACTCTGCAATTCATGATTTTTTTTGGTTGAAGAAAGGGGTAAGCATTCTATAGTTTCCGCATAAGATATATTAAAACATAATAAATGAAAGAACTTACAAAAGCCATGACTTGAAGAGAGTCCTGGCATGGAAAATTACATTATCAGGGTAGAAATGCTTAAAGGCAAAGATCACTCCATTCCTAGCTAGCCAATTTGCCCAAGCAATTGCTACCAATTGAATAAGTTCATTGTTGAGACGATGTTTAGCTACATGCAACGAGTACCGGATGCCATCAAGATTTTGAAGACTTGACCAAATAACTCCAAAATCCAACCAAATCGAGGAAGTTTTTTCATAGAGGAAGAAAAAATGCTTAATCGTATTTATCTCCTCATCACAAAGAGGGCAACTATGAGACACATGCAAAGAGTCTGGTAATAAAAAGAAACTAAATAAGCAAGATTTTTTTGTAGAAAATTTTAAGGGTTTTTATATTTTTATTGATTTTAAAATGCAATAAGGGAATTTTTATCTTGTTTTTGAATCTTTAAAATAAGAGAAATGATACAATTGCAAAATAAAATTAATGATGCAAATGTTACTTAACATGAATTACTATGATTTTTATGAATTTTTATGTGATTGTTTGCTATTTTTTAAAATTCATTTTAATCATGCAAAATAAATGCTGGTGCATAAGGGTATAGATGCAAAGAAAGATAGTTTATGTATTAAATGACGAATAAATAAAGAAATTAGAGGTTGAATATGCAATTTATCCAGATAAACGCATGCGGAGGCACACGATGTGCGATGGATTGGACCTACTTGCAATTAATTTAATTCCAAGGGCCAAATAATAACAACAAACTACAAAATTTTTCTTGGCATTTTCCACAACTAAATGTTTATAAAAATAAGCTGTATAAAAAATTGGATGGGGACAAAATGTAGATTTTCAAACGTTAGAAAGAAGTCACGTCCCTCTCGGATTTATTTGCAAAACAAATACATGGGTAGGAGGGCAATTATACTTCTAATACACGCGGCGAACCGGATTGTTGCATTGAGTTGAATCTCTGATCAAACGGCTACGATTTCGATGCACATGGATGGATTCGGTCAGATTTGGAGATACAATCCGTGGATGCTATTTGGGGCAAAATGGACGATCCTGATGAAGTCTGGAACTTGTGTTCTTGATCCAACAATGATGAAGGCGGCTGGAGGAACTGGTTTGAAGGTGAGCTCCGTTGAATTTCAATTGGCCATATGTCACCCGATCTTGATTCGTTCCTTCACATGAAGATGCAGCTCGAGACCACTCAATCGAGGATCTGGAGGTTGGGAAAGATGCAACTTCAGATGAGCCTCGAGGTCTCGCGTCTTTGCTCCAAAACACGCTCCTACCCCTTGTAACAAGTTTCTGATGCTCGGAGGGAACTCCAACGAATTTATTAGCGTAAAAACACAAAGTAATGGTGAAGGGATGTGGATCTCCTGCATTGGCGGTTGGATGAAGATCGAACCTTAGATCAATAGTGATCCGAGGGTGATAGGTTGTGGAAGGAAGTGGAGAAAGGTGAGGCGAATGTGATGGTTGGATCGGGTGAATGATACATGATTGGAACACCTCCGATTTTGCAGGTGGAGGAAAAAGGTGGATGGCCTAGTTTACTGAAATCAAAGCAAAAATTAAGGAATAAAAGACCAAAATGAAACCTAAAATGCTCTGGATTACTCTATGGTGGTTGGCGGAGGATGATTGCCTCGATCTGTCGTTGGTGGTAGCGAGGCAGAAATACTCCGGCGAAAGTCCGACGAGTGGTTGGATCGCAAACAAAGCACTCAACTCACGCTCCTGATTGGAGAAACGCTCCTCTGTCACCAGAGTATAATCTTTGTCACTCAATCTCGGGTAAGTAAATTCTGAAATTGGATCAACCAACAAAGTGAGGCAAATGGGATGTATTAATAGGGTTGGAATTCAATGAGATTTGAAAATTGAAATACACGTACTCTGAGGCGAGATTGAGGTGACTGAATGATCATGCGTGAGAGTTAAAGGTTAGGATTGAAAGTTAGGCAAATGAAGCGTAAAAATTGGGAGATGGAAGGGTTGATGCGTGAGGAAGCGTGAATGATTGGGAGACTCAGGTCATCAGACTCGGGCCAGGCAATCAATACACGTGCTGAATGAGACAAAAGGGGAAAACGACAAAAGAGGAAATAATATGGAAAATAAATGGAAATAAAATAAGAAATGATTTAAAAATAAAAATAATAAAAAATGTTAGTAATTTAATTACCTTTATTATGATGATTTTAATTAATTAAATAAGGTATATATGTGTGTAAAAATAATTAATGTTTGTTATGTGCATGTAGATATACATATGTATACAAGACTATGATTTTAATTAATTATTTTTACAAATATATGTATAAATTAATAATTTATTAACTTGCAATATTTTACAAGATTAATGATATTTTTATTTTGTTTTTAAGAGGTGATTTATTAGGTTAAATAAATAGAGGTATTTACAACATATACATAGTGGTACACAAATAATATTTGCATGATTTTATTTTTTTGATTTGATTTTGATTTTATTTTATATAAGTTAATTACTATATTTATGATCAATAAAAAATATAATATATACAAGAAAATAAATATGTAAATAATATACATAATATACATAGGTATAATATACAATAGCACCCCAAATAACCACATTTCACACCTTAACTCTGATTTTTATGAAATATCTTTCATTTTAAAGATTATTTAATTTTGAGTACAATGAAAATGAGTTCAATTAGTTTTGAGTTTTGATGGAGAAGATATTGATCTGACAAGTTGAGCTTTGTTGTTTTTTCAGAGTATTATTATTTACACAATGTTCACTGATTATTTTTGCAAGTATTTTTATTATTTACAAAAATTTTTTATGTACAATTTTCATGAAGAAAATAATTGTTTTTAGTTGAATTTGGATATAAATAAATTAATGAAGAGAATGCGTACTATATACAGTAATAAACAAGTGATGAATATATACGAATGAGGCTTGGTTTTTTGAATTTTTGGCCTTTAGGCATTATCTCTCTTACTTTATTTCTGGTCGAGTAGGTCAAATGTTGACCTAATCTCGGGGTCTGAGTCAACCTGTATCTATTATATATACTGTCTTTGATTTTCTTTATTTTTTTCCTTGTTTCTTTCTTTATTTATTTTAGGTTAAAATGGTGATAAATATACCATATTTACACAAGAATTAGGGTTAGTAAAAGAAGAGATCTAGTGATATTTACATGTGTTTTATAAGGGTTTTTAAGCTGAAATAAATGAATAAAGATGTTGAAATGCATATTCATTATGGTCCAAGGGAGCACGAAAAAGATAGATCAGTCTGTCCTTACTGATCTATCTATTAAGGTACCTCTTCCTGTGCACCTCAAATGTGATAATTAAGCATCTTTATTCATAGCTAATAGTCGAGCCTTCCATAAAAGATCAAAGCACATCAAAGTAGAATGTCATTACACTTGTGATCTAATCAGAAGGGACTTATTTCCACCTCTCATGTTGCTTCAAGCGATCATATTACAGATATGTTTACCAAAGTTCTCGCGAGAGGTTCTTTTCATCGTTGTTGTTTCAAGATGAGCATGATAGACAATTTGAGGGGGAGTGTTGAGATATTATATCTCATTATCTTTATTTTGTAGTTTCTTATTTCTTCTGTCTACTTTATGTAATTTTCTCTTAGAGCTTCTCTCCTATATAAGAGAGTTCTAGGGCTACGATGAATGATAACTTTTCATTTTCCAACTTTCCACATTCATCGAGACTACAAAGAAGATATATGAATACCTTATGAAGCGTGGTTGCGATCGATGCGTATCTAAAGTAGGAGACCTCTTGTCTCAAGTTTGATATGACGGAGAAGATGCTTGCGAGCGTATGGATGAGATGCATGCTTCTTGCAATCCAAGTCGAAGATAGAAGCAATGAATCTGATTTTGTCTCACGAATTCTGATATTTCTTCACAAGCGAGGGGCACTGATGGAGACAGAGATCCACGAGCGGTCGAAGCGACAGTTCACCGATGTAGCGACGACGGTGATGCTCTTTAGGTCAAGAAGTTGATGACCATTCTTGAGAGAGACATGGATGTGTGTCATGTGATGAGAATGAGAGAGAGAGAGCTTGCAATTGTGTTGTTGTAAAAAAGAGCTAGGGTTGCCCTTTTTTATACTTAAGTTAGATGTTCAAGGATCACAATCCATGTGCTTCACAATATCATTGGTTGTGATAGTTTTGTGCTTTTAATCAATAGCTATGATTTTGTTGTATAAATTTGCAACAACACCTAATTCAAATTAAATTAAATATATTGAATTATCATCAATATAATTTAATTCAATTAAATAAATATGCATTGATGGATTATGAAGGAGGCTAGCCACCTTCCAATAATGGAGTGGGGTGATCTCCTTGATTTTAGGAGTCAAGGGTAGCCATCCACCCTCCAATTATTGAAGGTGTCTTCATTCTTCTAATTATGTGAGATATTATCTCATATAATCCTTTATTTATTTACAACAAATTTTATTGCAAATCTATTCAGAAAAATGATTCTAAATTGTCTTGTTATAATTTTAATCATGCAGTGAATCATATTCACACATCCAAAATAAAATGCAAATTGTATTTTCAATTAATTATTCAATATGAATCCAATTCACATCATTATTTAATTCATATATACTATTTATAATTAGCTCTCTAATATATTATAAATCACATTTTAAAATATATATGATTAATATGGATAGTGATATCCACATCATTCATATTTTTGATAATTAAATCATATTTAACTATCTTGGATCTTTATTCTCATGTATCTAAATATTATGAATCATATTCATATTACTTATTATAATTAAATCACATTTAATTATCAATATCCCAATGCTCAGATATATTATTCAAAAATGGAATTATTCTTGAACTCTTTTAAGAATAATGTGCTTTCTCCGTGGATACATAGCGATAAGGACATGACGATTGTACACTCCACGTATAGTGACTTGGATGTTGAGATCATATCTCAAATTCAGATCTCGAGGATCTCTCACAGATGTTTGATTAAATCAAAATCATAAATATAATCTTCTTATTGTATTTGAATCATATTCAGATCAATGTCCAACATTTGAACTGAGATTATATTACTTTTTTATTGAGGGGAGTCCTTAAAATCTAAACTTGTTTCATCACTCCCTTGGGATAGAAGCATCATGGTCAATCGTTTATGATCACATCACCATCAATTATTCCTAATACCCGTACATCCTGCATAGTGGAAGACCTAGACTAAACCCGTAGTTTTGGATCACTTTTAGACTGTCTTCTTCATGATTTTATCATTAAGTTTTTCATCCGATCATTGAGAGTTGGTATTGATCATATGCTTTCTGAAGGCGTATATTATACCTATAAATGCTTGTCATGCTTCCAAAGCAAGATGACCATGCATGGAATTTGATCGATCCCAATACCTCATTAGTGAGCTCATGTCTTCCGGTTCAGAAGTGAACCTGTATGATCCCTTTGAAAGATCGTATTATTATGCCCTCATATGCATACCAACTTGCCTGTGTATGTCATCAACCTATTGGTCTGCCAAGTAATCGTACTTAGACATAGTATAATACATCTGTTTTCGGTCAGAGGATGCTTGCTTATATCGTGGGAGTATACAACATAGGTCTTGGTTGTCTTGATTTCGTAAAGCGAACTCTTTGTCCTACCTTATCTGACACCTTCGAATCTTTATTCCTACGCAGAGGACCTGGATCAAAGGGTTGATCAGATATCATATTTAAAGAAGGATTGCCATCTCATTCTCAAACTAGAGATCGTCTCTTCATTTGATAGTTTTTGATGAGTACTCAATCTAAGTCTTTAGATAATCATCCAAGCACCATCCTCTATGATTCAATCATTGAATCAATATTTGTATGATCATTAAGAAGACCATGGTACATAACCTTAATTGTACTAGGGGACCTTATAAGTGCATTCATTCATTTAATCTAAGACGGGGAACGAAATAAGCCTATAACCTTTATTGATATATCCAAGATTACAATAACATTTATTATAGAAATGGTTCGTTTTGGACTCACATGGCTAACAGATAAATGTTGTGATTTGAGTTTACGAACACACCGTGTTTCTTATATGATGTGTAGACAAGTTTAGAGCATTCTACAACCATAGTCATGTCCTTCCTGCGCTATGTCGTTTGTCATGTCAGAGAACAAACTTGATGTATCCTCCTTTGAGACCTTCAAAGATCCCACACCCATTGTTAAGATGGACGTGACTAACTATGAATAATTGCTATACAGTTCATGTGTATTGTGGAGAGTAACAATGAGGAATATACCTGTTGAGAATATATTTGTTAAGAGAATATTCTATAGAGAATATTTTATGTGGTTATTTGTTAATGTGTCTATTTGTTAAGAGAATATTTTGTGGATGTTTGTTAAGAGAATATTCTATAGAGAATATTTTGTAGAATATTCTCCTTTAAGCATCATAGGTTTTTGTCCTATATAAGTTTATAATAGCGATCTAGGTCAAGCAGATACATAAAAAGCAAATTACAATGCATAATTTTTTACAACAATTTTATGCAAATATATTAATATGACAATGATGAGATATATATAAGACAAGATGTACACATACACACGAAAGCTCCTGATTGATTAATTAAACAACTTGAACAATTAATAAAAACTCAACGAAATGGATAGTTAAAGCATTAGGTTTTAATTGGTGAAATGGATAACAACTCGAACAAGAGCTTGACCTCCCTATACTTAGGCTGAAAATAGCCTAAGTAGAAGAATAGAACGAAGGATAGAAGGACCGGGGAGAATGATAGCATAGAAGAATGTACAGAAGTAAGGTTGGGTCCCCTTATACTTAGGCTCTAAATAACCCAAGTTAGGAGTAAGAAACTAAGGAGAGGAACATAACCCTGAATTCATCAATCAAATGTCAATGAAAGGAATGGAAATGTAAGAATAAATTTGCTAGTTGCTGAATTTGTTTGTTCTGAATCTTCATGCTGTGGCTTCATGCTGCATCTAACGTGCTTGCGAAGTGCTTAATTGGCATGAAGTCAACCATTTCAAATGGAATCGACCATTTTTAGATTTTACAAAGTGTTTTAACAGTTAATCGTTGACCATGAAAGAACGTGCACTATCTGTGAGATCACCTATCTCTACCCTACCATTACTGTGCACTTCCCTCATTATATAGGGATGCGTCCATTTTGACTCTATTCCCATGAACAGTCTTTCGCTAAGCGTTAAACAATCATACCTTTTGTCCCAAGATAAACATTTTGCATATAATATGTGGATCATGCAACTTCTTAATTTTGTCCCTATATATCAAACTATTGTTGTTAAAAAATGGGAAGCGGAGGCGGAATGATAAAACATAGCATAAGAACAAGAAACATAAACATGGAACACCATGACTTAATGTGGAACCCTACTCCGTGAGGAGCGGGATGAAACTACGGGAGAAGCCCTCAAATAGGGCATGTTTGCCTATTGACTTTCTCAATGAGTACAGGAGGTATGGGGCTCCTTATATAGCCTCTCCAGAGCCTCAAAGTCCCACCACTAGACGATGTGGGACTAAACACAGCTAAATACTCTAACACTCCCCCTCAAGGTGGAGCATGCATTGCTCAGCTTGGACAAACAGAAAGAAACTCAACTCAACGCTACATGACACTACGAACAATATCAACCCAACGCGCACATTGCTGCAGTCGAGGACGTTGCTTCTCATGCCGTGCAGGTGAGGAGGACGAACGGGCTGGAGTGTGAGTCTTCTGAATCTCCTCTTCGGAGAGCATGTGCTCTGAACTGCGCCTGTCAGAGTCACTGCAACTGAAATGAGTCTCCTCGTCGGAGTATTCTGGCCCGCCACAATAATGTGGACAACTGCTCCATCTCTGAAAAGGGTCGAACTGAATAAGGTTGTGGCTGTGCAATCCTCGTCGGAGTCCACGGTTGCTGGAGAATGAAGTCTGAAAATACTCTCCTCTTCGGTGAACTGGGTCTCTCCCATCTGGCACAGTGAATGGTGCACTACTCTGGTGTACCTATGATACCACATGAAAACCCTTGCCAATATGACATAGGGAATGGTCCTCTATTCTGGAGTCCCTATGGCTCACATGAAAACTCTGGCCGAACAACATAAAAAGATGGGGACCTCTGAATTGATGGCATACTTGTGCTCATCTAAAAATGACCACATCCATGTGCGTGTCTGAAAACGAGTCTCTCTCTGGAGAACTCGAAAAATAGGTCACTCATCTTGGAGTGCCTCGATCTTGGACTCTAACCAATCTGTCGAGTCTGAACACCTGCGCATCATACTGTGGACTCGGAATCTGAACGTCGAGTCTGAATCTTGCGCATGGTGAATCTTCATCTGAAAAACTGTAGAGTCTGAACATCTGGATGGTCTGACGAATCTCTGAATCTGGAAGAAGACCTGTGACTCTACATCATACTCCCCCGTTCTTCCATACTAGTCGGAATACATGACATCGACTATGTTGGGAGAAGACCAGATAGATGGGGAAAACAAAATATGAAACTTGCAGCTTTTCATTTTTTATAAGCCGTCATTTCATCATTTTTTTGGAAATCAATATGCGTTCGGCTTCTCATTTTGAACACGGCCTTTTTTTTTCAAAATACTTACGTACGGCTTTTCTTTCTTTCTTTTTGATAAATGTACGCGCCTCTCATTTTTTTGCAAAGAAAACCAATAGCCCACTTAGGGCTCAAAAGACAACAGTCCACTTTTTTTTTGTAAAACATGCGGCCCAGCTACTTTGATTTTCCTTTTTTTTATAACGATCGCGGGCCCTGTTGGGTTAAACCCCCATTCGCGTATACTAGGGTTCCCCATTATTTAGGTATCCTTCATGGGAACCCCAGTCGTCACACCATGAGGCCGTCGCCGAGCGGATTCCTCGGATGGAGATTCAGGAATCGCGCGACAAAGGGAGGAGGTCGCCTGCGTAGGGAAGGTCTCTCCTGGGAGCTCTTCGATCTCTGGAGGTCTGCGTGCCCCCTTGGGTGCTGGGGAATCTGCCGCCTGGGCGAGCAAGGGCTTCTGTTTGGCGCTTTGAGTGCCTCGCGCGCAGGAGATAATTGCCTGCTCGAGATCGCGCAAGGGGGGTCGCGCGTATAGGGCCACTTCTTCTGCTGCTGCCTGAGATGATCTCCTGGGAAGTCTTATATTGCGCGTGGGGCTTCGGCACCCTTACTGCCCGTGGAGGTAGCGCCGCCTCGCGTGGGAAGGGCGGCATCGGCAGCGGTGCTGGTGATCGTCGCCATGCTAGGAAAGGAGGGCCGTGTACGATCGTCTGGAGGTGCACGCTCGATGGATGCCGGCGCTTGAGGGGTGCCGCTTGGGGGATTTTCCTGTGAAAGGGCGATGGGTTCCGCCTGGGTTGAAGGGATGTTGCAAGAAAAATAACGGCTGGGTGCCTCAGAAGTGGCCGTGGGCCGGCGGCTTCGTCTGAAGGTCTGAGCTGGCGAGTCGATGCTGGAAGAGATGCTAAAGAGGTAGCGCGCAGGAGGACTTCACGCGACCTAGAAGTCTGGTGGACCTTTGTTGCGGCTAGGGCTTGCGTACTGCGGCTGATCCTTGCAGCCAGGAGCAGATGCGGTTCCATTTGGAACCGCCTGGAGGAGAACTTGGTGCGCGACTGGAGATTTGGGCATTCAATCTTCATCGGTTCTGGAGTCGTCTGGATCTAGAACCGCAAAGAAGTGCGTCGTCGTGTGGTTGAAGCTGCGACAAGACATGGACATAGATTAGTGTTCCAGATGGGAACCCTAGAACTGGGATCATGTACTTGATAGAAAATCTTCTTGAATAATCTTCAAAAAATAACTAAGAAATCGATTCTTAAACCGATCACAAACTATAATCGAAGAACATGATGAAATCCTTGAGAATCGAACCTGCTCTGATACCATGTTAGAAAATGGGAAGTGGAAGCGGAATGATAAAATAGAGCATAAGAACAAGAAACATAAACATGGAACACCATGATTTAACGTGGAACCTACTCCGTGAGGAGCGGGATGAAACCACGGGAGAAGCCCTCAAATAGGGCGTGTTTGTCTATTGACTTTCTCAATGAGTACGGGAGGTATGGGGCTCCTTATATAGCCTCTCCAGAGCCTCAAAGTCCCACCACTAGACGATGTGGGACTAAACACATGGATGGGGTAAATGAATCTTCTCCAGGATCCATTTACCCTGCTACAACTCAATGGGCGTACAACCAAATACTCTAACAATTGTCATATGCTTTGTTTCAGATTTCCACAAGGTCATTGAGTTTCAATTCATAGCATAACTTCCCTAGGTGACAACTCTAATCTATCTTCTTTATTATCTACTTAAACTTGCGAATCAATTTAACGGGCAAATATCATAGCTTGCTATAAATCATCTGAAATGGTGAAGTACCAAGAGGAGTCTTGTAGGCCCACATAACTTGATCCAATAGTTGGGATCATTTCTTCCTATCAGGACGAACTAACTTCTTTAGAATACTCTTCACCTCTCTATTTGAAACCTCAGCTATGTTGTTTGACTGTGGGTGATAAAGACTAATCACTCTATGTTCAAACTTATAGTATTTAAACAAATATTTCATCTTTCTATTCAAAAAGTGGCTACCATCATCTGAAATCAAAACCTTATGAATCCTGAACCTAGCAATAATATGATCCTTAATAAACTTACAAACAATAATGTTGTCCGTGGCTCGGGTTGGGATAGCCTCCACTCACTCTGACATATAATCTATCGCCAATAAGATGTACTGAAATCCATGGTATTGGAAAATGACCTATAAAATCTATTCTCCATGTGTTAAAAACATCATAGAAAATCACCGTCTGAATGCGCATCTCATCTCTATAGCCAACAGTCCCTTCCATCCTTTGACAAGATCGGGCACGATAGTACAAAATTGGTAGCATCTCTATATATGGTCAGCCAATGCAATCCACATTGGAGTACCTTGTATGTGGCTCTTTTTCGTGAATGGTGTCCTCTAGTTTCCAATGAATGACAATATACGATGACACTCTACTATTCCTCCCGAGGAATACTCCTTCACACACAATTCGACCATTCAAAAAAAGAATGGATTCTCCTAATGGTATTTCTTTGAATCCGACTTCAGTCAACCAATACTGCTCCTATTCCAACCATGGGTAACCTGCTTGAAGATAAGATAATTCACCATGTTGGCATACTACGTACGTGAATCGATGTCACAAATCGAGTCATCTGGGAAGGTCTCTCTGATCGGCTCTATGTTAAAAGAGTCCTTTAAATCCAAACGAGATAAATGATCAACCACAACGTTCTTAACTCCATGTTTATCCTTAATCTCCAAATCGAACTCCTGAAGTAATGAAATCTGCCTATGAAGATGCACCTTCACGTCTTTTTCCATGTGATACTGAATGATTGTATGATCCGTAAAGATTGTCACCTTTGAGCCCAAAATATATGACCTAAACTTCTCATTAGTCTAAACTACTATGAGCATTTCCTTTTCAATTACTGTATATTTTTTTGTGCTTGATATAATACTTTACCCGTGTAGTAAATAGCAAGGTTCAGAAATGCGGTATACGGTATTCGTTCGGTCAAGTGGTCTCGAGCGAGTAAGCGGATATGCGGAAGTATAAGCAAAAGTGTATCCAGATTATTCGGTTTGCATTTTTTTAATTAAAAATCTTTAAAAAATACATTAATAAAATGTGATTATATATAAATTTTGATGAACGAACAAAATCTAAAATCAAAAAATTTCAAATAAGATACTATAATCAATAAGATATATAAGCATTATATTATAAATTGATTATTTTTAGTGTATATCTTGAATTTAATGCATATATATATACCCACATACACATATAAATTTGGATTCAATAGGGAACACATGAATTCTATAAGGAAACCTTTAATGCATATATAGATCCCATAGATAACAAACGATAAAGAATAGTCTTAGGTATACAAATCATACAACCAAAATTGTACATATATGGATCTCCAAGGAACAAAACTTGTTGACACAAAATATATGGAAAAATTGTACATATAAAATTTATTAGAAGCACAAAAATGTAAAGTGCCAGAATGTTAGTCAATTATTTCATGTTTTATTTGAAGAATTGAAGTGAATTTCATTAGATCGAATATTCCAAAGGCATTTAGGAATAATGGAAATATGTGGATATGAGAAAAATACTTTAGATTATATTCACAAATGCGGCATATACACGCATAATGAAAAGATTCATCAATGTAAATGATGATATAAGAGTTGCTCGGAAAAAAATCGAGTTAATGTGTCATTATCATGTTATAGATTAAACAAAAAAACACATGAACCCTATATGCAAGTCTCTTGTTCAGATATGCGGCCATATATATCTCATAATCGGATCACAGATGCGTTTTGACCGCATATTGCTGCATATGGCATATGCGCTCCGGTCAAGTGACCAAATTCGCATATGCGACCACATATGCGGCCATATGGACCGCATTTTTGAACTTTTCTGAATAGTAAACAATATCCCCTCTCGTTGCTGACATAATACAACTCCTATAGCAAAATTCGATGTATCGATCATGATGTCAAAGGGATGAGATCAATCACGAGCTTGTAAAATCAACGAGTCACAAATCTTCCTTTTCAATAGCTCAAAGGACTTAAGACATATGTGATCTAGAACGAACTCGATGTCTTTGCCTAAGAGCTCAGTCAGAGGCCAGACTATCTTAGAAAAGTCTTGAATAAACCATATATGAAATCCACCATGCCCATAAATGACCTAACTAACTTGACTTTGGTTGGTGGCTCAAGTTTCTTGATCACATCCACCTTGGAAGGGTCCAACTCCATTCCATTTTTGGAGATGATGTGCCCCAACACGGTACCATCCTTAATCATGAAATGACTCTTTTCCCAGGAGAGTACAATATTCACCTGCGTACACCTTTGAAGAACTCGATCCAAGTGTGCAAAGCATAAATCAAATGAATTACCATGGATCAAGAAACCGTCCATGAGGACCTCTAGAAAATCTCCCATAATCTCGGCAAATAAGACATTCATGCACCACCGAAATGTGCCTGGGGTGTTGCAAAGCCTGAATGGCATGTGCCTGAATACATAAGTATCGAATGAACATGTAAACGTGCTTTTCCCCTAATCCTTAGTGTTGATGGCTACTTGATTGCAACATGAGTACCTATCAAGAAAATAGAAGATCTCTTTCCTTGTCTCTTCAAAATTTAATCAATAAACGTCAAGACAAAATGATCTTTCTAGGTCGCGGCATTCGGATGTCTGTAGTTGACACAGATACACCGTGGGTACTCGTGTCACGATCTCTACCCCGTCCTCATTGGTGACCATCTGAATCCCTGATTTCTTCGAGATGACATGTAAGTGGGGCACCCGCTTGGAGTCTGAGATGGGGTAAATAAAACCTGCTCCACACTATTTTTCGATCTCTCTCTTAACTACTTCTTGTAGATTAGGATTTAATCTTCTCTGAAACTTATAGGAGGGTCTGGCATTAACCTTAGCATAGATATGATGTGGACAAAGTGTAGGATTTATACTCACAAGATTCAACACACTCCAACCTATAGCCTTGCGATTCTTTTCTAAGATATCTTACAATTAGACTCTTGTTCTGCAATCGGTTTAGAACTAATGATGACATGGAATCTATATTGGATCCACAAGAAAAGCGCACTTTGTATAGGAGGGAATGACTTCGGTTATGACAATAGGGTGTCTTCAATCAAATCGGACTGAACTGTCTCAGAATCTGGTTTTGTGCTGCATGAAGGTGGAACTAACTTTGTTGTTTTTGCCACCACCTCTGCCGTGTAAGGAGTCGGATCGCCAAAGAAATGCTATAATTTGGTAAAAGTTGTGTCCAACTCGTTTTCAATACCTCTTGATTGTCCCGATGAAGAAGGAACTAATAGATCTGAAGAGATCTCCATGTCATTAAAGGAATAAAATGATTCCTAGCTCCATAGTTGTGGCAACACCTCACAACATGCATCGTATATACTGTCCTCTCCAAATGAGAGAGTCTCGCTCATTCCTATCTTGTTCTGTTTCCATAACCCAAATGTGCTAAGGAAATTGTAATCTGCCTCTGACGACGAAAAGAACTTTGTGCTAGACTCTGAGTCAGGGCATTGCCATTTCGTTTGCTTCATCTTCTGTTCCACTTCTCTGCCTCGAGAACGAAACTTCACATTCCTGTCTGGTAATCAAAGGAAGCTCCAACTATCCTAAGGAAAGGTCGCCCAAGGATAATATGTGAATCTCTTCAATGATTGGGGATATCCATCTTCAGGACAGTGAAGTCCACTTTGCAATGATAACGCTCTTGACTTCACCCTTAGCTTTCTTCGTAGACTTATCCACAAACTGGAGTAATGCTTTTGATTTGCGTAGTGGTCCCAACTCCAGTTTTTCATACTGAAATGTAATAGATTAATTGACGAACCGTTATCTACAAGAGTGTGTACAAATGCTATGTCATCACATAATGTGCACCAATGTTTCTCTTCTTTCGTGGTAGTTGCTGGTTCTTAAGACAATATGTTGTTGCAATACAGTGCTTCGGTGAATGCTTAACCCTCTTCCTCGCTCCTTTGATGAATCTGAAGGTTTGACGACCTTCCTGACCATTAGGCCAAGTCAAGGATGAATCAAGGAAGAAGGGGCATCTCTCGTAGAGCTCTGTTGATGGAGCTTGTTTGGTAAAAAAAATTGAGATCGGAGCACGAGTGATTTATTTGATCAATGAAGGCCAAGGACCCTTGTAGGGTTAGAAAACACGCCAAAGCTCAAGGAAATCTCGCAAAGATGAAATTGGATGGAATGGGAGCTCGATAAAAATGATAGAAGTGAGTTCCATTCGAGTTCTTCCTCTGTTTGAGAGGACGCAAGGATCAATGTGTTCATAAATGTGGAGAAACAAAGAGGTGCCACTAGAGGGCATGCTTGGTAAAGTGATGATCAATGATGGTAGGAGTGATCTCAGCTGAGGTGTACATGTAAATAATGAGAAATGCAAGAGAAATAAAAATTGGAAGTTTACCTGGAACATGATTGAATGAAGAATGATATGGTCATTTACAAGACCGGTAGAGTAGCTAGAAATCTTCTCTGTGTCGTCACGGATCTCCATGGCCTACTGGGATTGCTTGAACATAACCAAAGAGGTTTGCAACTTAGACAAAGCCAAGGATCTTGCTAGAAATGGTTGACTTGTCTTGGCCTTCGATTGGATTCTCTTTTGTCACATGTGATCTAGGAAATCTCGAGCTATCTCTCGCAAGCGCGAAGAACCACCGCAATGGGCGACGATGGGTAATTGGTCGATGGAAGGGGGATGTTACATGTGGTCGGCGATGGGGATTCAATTGCTCGAAAGTTGAAGCACGTGAGGAAGGAGTCACAACTGGAGGTTGGTCGAAGAAGAAGGTGAGTCAGGCTTCGTTTGGGGGTTGGAAGCGAGAGAAGAGAAGTTGTGAAGCGGTTGGGATAAATCAGTGAAGTTGGGTGGTTTCAGTGGGTGGAATTGGTGTTGGGCGATGAGGTGCGAGGAGGAAGATGACCTCCAAACTGTTGGATGGAGATCAAAGAGCCCTGATATGGGCACGTGAGAAGTGGTCATCGCCGCGTGATCTTTTGATCATGTGGCCCCAAGTGAGGCATCTCTGAAGGAAATGTGACCGTCTGATTAAAATGATCAGACGGTCAGAATGAAAGGTAGGAGATGCTGAAGAGGCGGTGAGGTTGCCTCACCAGATTGAGCCATGCGTCCCAATCAAATAATTCAGAAATAAAAAAAATGTATAAAATAGAAAATAAATAAATAAATAGAGGAATAACTAAGAAAAATGCTCAACATGAAATCAAAATAAGTCAAATATATAAAGTAGAATTTTTGCAAGCATGTTTATATAGATAAAAGTACCTATTTTAATCCTTTCATTATTTTTCTGATATTTTCAATAATAGATAATATACTTAATGTTATTTAAAACACTATGTCTTTATTTTAAGGGATTTTGTATGATTAGAAAATACATAAAAATAGCACAATATATAGATATATTTACAACACAAAGATTGATTATTAAGAAATAATAATTAAGGTTAATTATTTACAAGGAATGAATTGTTAATTATAGTTATTTAGTGATTAATTAGTTAGTTTGTTTAAGCATGAGAGATAATTAATAGAATGTAGGAAGATAAATCATAGATTTGTCAAAATGCTCTTGAGTTTTTATATCAACTACAATCTTATGTCGTAATGGTAGGAGCCTCGAGGAACTCATTAGTATGATAAAAAGTACTACTGAACACATCAGTATGAAGCTCAACATCAAAGTAGTGGCTTTGGAAGCAATGCATACGCCATAACAGATGAGCTAGATTGACACATGGGGACATATAAAGCCGGAATTGTAACGAACATGTTTAGTCAAAAATGCGGTGTTGATTACTTGGAAACTTTTTCCCATGTCGCGAAAGTGCATGCAATAAGTGTTGTTCTTTCTCTTTCTATCGTTAAGGAATGGAAAATTCATTAGATGGATGTTTAAAATGCCTATTTGAATGGAAATCTCCAAGAAGTTTGTATGCATGCATCTGCAACATGGGTATGGAAGGACAAGAAATATTGATGTTGTGAATCACGAAAACAAATACACACAACCAATATCAATCAAGCAAGATGCAAATACATGTATTTACAAGGTTCACCCGTTACTGGGCTACATCCTTGGGTGGCAATGATAGGTTTTCACTATGTGGAGAAAGAAGAAATGCATAATATATGGAAAGCCCTTACCATATGTGAGTTTATATGCTACTCCTATATAGGTTGTTCCCTAATACAAACGGATCTATACACCCGAATACAAATAGAACAACATGACCCATGTCTTGTTGGGGGTATGGTACGTTAGGAGGGGATGCATACGATAGTTCTTCAACCTAAGATGGTTAGGATTCAAGGCATATCAACATCTGAGAACTAAATATGGCACTAAATTGTTTGAATCAATCGCCCCAGGCTTGATTTGAGATACATAAAGTTGTGATGATTGGAGTGGGATATCACTAAGGGTATTGAAATCACTGTTTCTTTGTCTAGTTGGGAACAAATAAAATTGCTCTCTTCTCGTATATGTTGACGACATGATCTCTATGAGGGATGACGACGAGGATATTATATGATTGAAAGTTGAACTCGTGGCGGCATTGGACTTGAAAGATCTTGATAACTTGAGATACTTCTTGGGCATTGAACTGACAATATAGAAAGATGGACTTGTTCTGTGTGAGAGAAAGTACAATCTGTATCTCTTAATAGAAACTAAAAAGTTGGTACGTAAACTTGTCACCACTCCAATTAAGGAAAATCGCAGGTTGGGAATCGAGGATAGGAAGCATCTTAATATGATTCAATGAACTAGTAACAAATATTTGTAAGGAGCTTATTTACCTCACTCTCCCGAGATCGGACATCTCCTATGCTGTAAATGTAGTAAGTCAATTTATGTGTACCCCAATTTAACTGCACATGAAGATAGTGGGTGGCATTCTCTGCTATATAAAAATGATTATCAGATAGGGCTTATCTTTATGAAAAATGGTAAGTTTTATGTTGAATGCTACATAAATTCCGATTGGGCCAGGTGCATTGATACACATAGATCTAGTACTAGATATTGTGTTTATCTAGGCGACACGCCTTGTAATTTAGAGAAGTATACATCAATCTGTTCGTACGAGGTCGGAGCAATGGCATTGCATGTCGCCAAGATGCTTTGGCTTAAGATCTTTGCATTGGGGTTAATATTGATATGCCTATGAATTGAAATTATTCTGCGATAACAAGTATAATGTCATAAATCTTTCCAACAACTCTATGTTGCATGACATGCAAAGCATGTTGAGATTGTTTGCCACTTCGTTTGATAGAAAATTGATTCCTAGGAATTTGTGCTGTTGTATATAAGAGCAAGTTGCCGTTGTTTTTACAAGGGGTCGTCGATTACTACATTTGAGAAGAATGTTGGCAAGTTGGGGATGCTTGATTTATATGCCCAATTTGAGAGTGAGTGTTGAGTGCCACGTACATGGGTAAGCGGATCTTGGGAGGGGATCTGCCTTACCTTCGACCATATATGTAACTCTCCCTTTCTTGTCTGAAAGTGAAAGAAAGAAGGAAAACATAAAACCAAGCCATCCTCCCCTCATGTTGGAGGATTTCCACGTAAATAAGTTGTGTGATTGATTTTTATCTACAATAAGCTTTATTGTAATATTAAATTCTTGTCAAATGCTCCTGTCAATGACAGGAGTTGTTATAGAACGCTTCCTCTGCTGTGTTGAATCTTTTCTGTTTTATGGTACCTTTTTTAGAGTTTTAAATTACTAGTGGTACAAGATGAATCATTAGTGCACCTTTTTTTTGCAGATTGTTGAAATCCCACTTACATTTAAATCAGTCATCCATTACCTAGGATCCTATATTTTCCCTTTACTTGAAGAAATACGTGAATGTTTTTGTTCTAGCGTGGAAACAATTTCCACTGCACCGTTTTCAGAGATTTCAAGCATTTGTGCACACCGGAAAAATATTTATTATGTGAGGGTCCAATCATGGAGAAACGGAGATAATAACTACGAAGATGTCTATATGCCCACGCCGGGAGATATTCTTATATTCTCAAATGTGAAGCCGGAAACTGTGGCAGATTTTGACAGATTTGGAACACGTTTTCTTTTGGCAATGATCACTGAGGGAGACAAGGAATTTCCAACAAGCTTTCAAGTTAAAACATTGAAGGAAATTGAGGGGTATGATGGCATGGGGGAGCCTTTGTTTGCCATGTTTTTGTTAAATCTGACTACATATGCTCGTGTTTGGAAAGCCCTCAATGTTGGACTTGTTGGAAAAAGAGACATGAGCATGATTAAGGAGGTCTTAGGCACTATTGAAATGTCCCAGGTAATGGTATGTTTTTTGTTTTCATATTTAAGTTTGTTTCAATCCGGCTAGTAATGAAATTGTAACTTTTCACAAAAATCGAACTGTCATCTTTGATACTTGTCAGGCTAGGCTATGGTAGATGACTGTTAATGTGCTATTTTTCGTTAATATACTTTTTAGAAGGGTTGTACTTTTTTGCAAAATTTCAGACTTTCAGCCAATTTAACTCCAAAATTAATAAAACTTGGTCTGTCTGCAGAAATAACCTACTGGACTTTTGTGAAATTTCTGATGCAATATGATTTTTTTATAAATTTTTAAATACAAATAAAATGATTTTTAGTAATTTACTTTTAATAAAGATCAAACATCAATATTTTCAAGAATGAAAATTATTTTAGATAGGTCTTAGTGAGAGAAATCCAGAACAATTTTTGTTTCTTTAAACTACCGAATGATGAGTCTATTAAAAATCAGACACCAGAATCCCTAAATAATTTATTCAGAGATGAAAATTCACATTGTCATATATTATTTCAGAATGCATCATGCAGTCATTGCAATTACGATCTTGGAAGTTGCGCTATTTCAGAATGTTTGTTGGAGTTGAATGAATCTCAGTCTGCTGCTGTGCTAGCATGTGCTGCTGAATTGCAATGTAGTCACCGGCGTTCTATAAAACTCATCTGGGGCCCTCCTGGAACAGGAAAAACTAAAACAATCAGCGAGCTACTTTGGATTTCGTTGTCCATGAACCATAACGTTCTTACTTGTGCTCCAACCAATGTTTCCGTCATTGAAGTCTCTTCTCGTTTCCTTGATCTAGTCTATAGAAAAAGAAGTATCCCCATTCAAGATGATACTGTGATCTGCCTACTAGGCGATATTCTGTTATTGGGAAATAGTGGGCGTTTACAGATTCCGGCTGGTACAGATTTGAATGAGATTTTTCTAGATCACCGTGTTGATATCCTTATACGATGCTTTGAGCCATCATTTGGATGGAAACATTGTATTTCATCACTCCAGGATTTTCTTAAGAACCACAAATCTTATTATAATATGCATCTTGAAAATGAAAGAAAAGAGCAAGATGTCGACAATGGCTGTGCAGAGAGTGCTAAAGTTGTTAAAAGTTTTACTATGTTGGCAGAATTCTTCAGAAAGAGATTCAGTGCACTTGTGCCTCCGCTTAGACGTTGTATCCTTGATTTATGCACACATATGCCTGTGTCATTTCTTTCGGAGATGCGACTCGGTTACTTAAAAGGTCTGATTAACATACTCGATCACTTTCACTATATATTGTCTAAAATCAGTGATGAGGACCTTGAGTATTCGCTAAATAAATTGGATGGTGTTTTGTCATCTAGTGATGTTGAGATTATGCCGGTGGTTGATAATCTACCGGATTTAATCTGTAATACATGGAAAAAATGTTTGAATGTTCTGAAGCTGCTGCATGATAATATGCCAGTCCCCACTTTCTTTGAAATAGAGAGAGTCCGTGACTTCTGTCTTAATTCCGCAAAGGTTTTGTTCTGCACAGCTTCAACATCTTTCAAGATATTAAGGTTGAAATCGTTTGATTTATTGGTTATTGATGAAGCATCTCAACTGAAAGAATGTGAATCAACTATTCCCCTGCAACTTTATGGTGTTAGACATGCCATACTTATAGGTGATGAGCATCAGTTGCCTTCTACTGTTAAAAGCAAGGTTTGTAATCATCACAATTATTGCTGATGCCTTTATATATATATATATATTTCTAAATCCGCACTATGTCCTTATTTTTCAGCTTTGTGAATATGTTGGATTTGGTAGAAGTTTATTCGAACGATTAAGTACTTTGGGGCATTCAAAGCATCTTCTGAAGATACAGTACCGGATGCATCCTTCAATTAGTTTATTCCCGAACCAGACATTTTATAATGGCCTTGTTATTGATGCACCCAATGTCTGTTGCCAAAGTTATGAAAAAAGCTTTCTTCCAGGAAAGATGTACTGCCCATTTTCCCTCATAAACGTGGTTGATGGGAAGGAGGAGCTTTTGGAGGTTGGGAATAGCAGGAAGAATGTCGTCGAAGCTTCTGTTATTTTGCAAATTGTGCATAACGTCTTCAAAGGTATGGTAAAGCTTCTGGCATGTGGCATCTGCGCAACTATATAACCCGATTTGGTGGGTTTTGCCATTTATTTTTGTCATCTATCCATTTTGTATTTTAAATGCCAATTTTCTCATCTGCGACCTTGGGTAGGTAAATTATGCAGTACCCTTAACTATCATTGGGAAGACTAGTTCACGTCGTAGTGCTTACATGATAGACAACAAAAATCCTGATGGCAATATTACAAAGAAGAAGATCAAATGAATGGTCATATATCAAATAGATAGACTAGATAGCAATTTTTGCTATGGGTTTCTAGTCTACAGCCTAGTAGACGATTTAATGTTGGTATAAAGTACCACAACTATGCAATACAAAGTGATTTTATTCGATTATTATCAAGTAGAACTGAGTCCTCTCCACATGTCAAACATCATATAATGACCATAGCACATGGGGATTTCTCACATGTGCATACTGAAGGGATTTTAGATTGGTGTTGATATTAAACTTAGACAACATCATACAATTTGATGTGTTGTATGTTGTGTACTTATATAAGTGGATCTTGAATGTGGACGATCCGTTTGACCCTTAACACCCCACTATTTATGGTCTAGTGATATTGAAGAAAGCCCATCCTTGTGTGAGTGTTGTGTCATCCTCTTGTAAAGCATTTTCCATGTAAATTCGTGTTCTTATGTGTTTGTTTTGATTAATTGTGTTGTGTGGAGCGAAATGTGATATCCTTTGTTTTAATAAACCTCAAGATCCAATTCTGATTAACCAAGATTCCTGACCTGGCAATGAGTTTGGATCATGTAAAACCAAGAAAACTATTCTATGCCTAATTCAGTTCTAATCTGTTAGAATTAGGATGGGATATTGGAAAAGAGTAGTTAAGGAAAAAATTAAATGGGCCAACTTAACAATTTCAAACTTGAAGTAGAAAAGAATTGCAGCTTGTAAAAACAGGAAAGTCGTATTACGAAACTATCAGTTAAGAAAGGGGCGAAGATAATTATTCAAGAAAGTGAACAATGGTGATTTTCTTTTAATTGCAATGTCCCTATTAGTGAGTAAATGGATAATCTTTGATTTTGTTGATATGCCTTGAATCCTAACCATATGATCCAAGTTAAATTATCGTCTAATGCCACCTGTGCCATCATACACTATCAATATCTGGGTCTCGTTGCTCGATCAACGACTCTTTGTAGGGGGTGGGGCTAGGGGAGAGCAAGTGTGCCCCCCTTGCGTGGGTTGTAACCCGTTTCAGAAATTTCTCTTATATGGGTATTCAGATCCATTTGAGTTTGTGCGAGCGGTCAATTTTATTTTTTACTTGGGCAAACCCAAGGTCAAACTCAGGGAATCCACTGTCTTCTTATGTTAATTATTAGGCGATCCAGAGGCTAGGTTTTCTAGGAATATTTTTTGGTATTTGTAAACGCAATTTAATGGATCAAATGTAAATTTGGCAAAGTTCGGGGATTAAAATATATTTTTCATTCAAATGTTGTCCAAAAATTATGAAACTAATTCAGAATATAAAAAAATGATGAAATTAAGCTACTGTATTTTTTTGAATTTTCGGGTGTAATATGAATTAGTTACAAATAAAATACACAGACTAGGTGATTTTAAGATAATTAATTTTAATAAATATCAAACCAATTTATTTTATAGAAATAAAAGTATCCTAGATGAGACTATATGAGAACTATCTAGGAAAAATTTTAAACCCTGAAAATAATGAGTTTTGAGTCTATTAAAAATCAATTAATGAAATCACCAATCATTTTATTTCGCCCTCGATACGCGTGCAAATGGCATGAAATTTGGGCATAATGTAGAACACAGATAATTCTATCTAATGTGATTTTTGGAAAATTTTAAAGCAGCGAATACTTTAATAGCAATTTCAGAGCATAAAATGGGTAAATTATGCAAGTTTTCACCAAATTAATTACACTAAGTAAATTGCAGCTCAAAAAATGCAAATAAATGCTCATAGAAAAAGAATTGGTTGAACTACAGTATGCAATTTTTAGAATGATAAAATGATGACAACAAGCTGACTTAAACAAGGACATAAATACAAGATTCTAGATGCAATACAGAAAATGGAAACAGATTAAATAATAAGAAAGAAACGTATGGAAATGCAATTAAAACTTATGCAAATGCAATTACCCGAGAGGGTCGAGGTTAGTGGTGGTGGAGCAACTGGTGAAGGTGTGCGTCGTCGATACTGCTGCATCCAAGGCGAGGTGGAGCGACCGTGGCTTGTGAGGGCGCAGTCGGTGGAGATGCTGCGGAAGGGGTTGCGATCGGAGGTGATAAATGCATGGGATAGGAGAGGAGCCCCAAGGGGCTATGATGCTGATGCTTGGCAGAGAGCAGATAGCGAACGAGGCGTTGGCTCGTCGAGGGTGTGCGTAGGGCCTTCGTGCGAGAGGATGATGATGGGTGGATGGTGTTCCTATGCGTCGGAGGAGAGGAGTGAGGCGGTGGAAGAGTGTGTAAGGTTGAAGGTGAACGTGGAGAGGGGGATAGTGATGGCGATGATTGGTGTCGAATCGGCTTGATGAAGGATGTGGGTGCTGGCCATTCGTGGGAAGAGAGGGAAAAGGGGAAGTGGTGTTCACTTGGAATGTGGAGGTTGAAGGTCCTCTTCTCGGTCGTGGCTTCGATCGAGGTCAGTGGGGGCCTCGAGAAGTTGATGTGATCTAACACACCGCTACGGAGGTGGATGGTCCTCCGGATCTCACCAAGATATGGGGGTAGAACCTTCGTCGCTTTTCAAGACCATCCGCGGTCTGACACAACGCAAGGAGCCGCAACTGCTGGCTATCATCCTCTGCAATGGAGGATAGGCGATGATATGCGAGGTGGCATTGGTTTCGATGAGTCGAGGGAGAAGGACGGAGAATTGTGGCAGTGTGGGTAGTGGTTGGAGTTGTGCGCTAGTCTGGCGAAGGTAGTTGCGGGTGGTGCACATAGAGAGGGAAGCACGCGATTACGTGCGCGGGGCAAGCGAGAGGATGCGGTGGTTGGGTGCAACGGGTCCTGCGGGAGCAGGAAAAGTGAAGGTCGTAGGAATGATGGGAAGCGCGGGGAGGAGAGCGGGACGTGAGGCTGCGGGAGGTTGCACAACCCCATTCGAGGCACGGGCGCAAGGCGCAGAAGCATCGCGAGGAAGGTGGGGCGTAAGGAGAGATGGGGAGTGCCATGTGGCATGCCCAGGGATGGCCATGTGGCAACAAAAGAATAAAAATTAAAATAAATTTAAATTAAATAATATATATAAGTAAATAAAAAATTAAAGTAATAAATAAAGATGAAATAAATAAGTAAAAAATAAGAATTAAAAAAATAAAAATAAATAAAGATATGTCGAATAACAAGAAGAAATGAAAATAAATAAAATGAAAGGGGATGTCAGGTGGCGGCTCCAGGAGCTGCCACATGTCACTCCGAAAAAATTGAAAATTAAATCAAAAGAAAAATTAAAAAGAAACAATAAAAGGGGTCAAATAAAAAATTGGTCAACACTGTCGTCTCAGCGAGATCTACAACTTTTGTGAAGGACCAAAAATCAAAAGAAGTCATCTGTACAAAAAGTATTTTTAGGGGTACCTTGTAGGTATAACTATAAAATATTGCATTTTTATCTTTTGCATCTTTTACAGTTTTTTGGCATTTTTAAAATAACATAAAAATCAAAATAAAGTTAGATAAAATATAAAATAAATATTTACTACTTAAACTATTTTTTAGATTTTTAATAAAAAGATAAAATAAAAGAAATAAAGGAACCTATGTATGATATACAATTAGGTCCCAAAACTTAAATTTTGCAAACGAGCTCCGATTTTAATGAAACCACTTCATTGGATAGATAATTTTCCAACTTGAACTTTAAAAGCGTGTTTGGTGAATTTGACGTTCATACGGAGCGGGAATGTAGTTGGAACGGTGGACTTTACAGCCTTTTCTCTTTGAGATTTTGGACTATTTATTGACAGGGGAATTAATTTTATATTTTTGTATTTATATATATATATTTACAAGTTAGAGAAAGAAATACCAGAAAAGGGATTGATATGGATTAATTAAAAATATTAAAAGTTTGGGATATTTATAGATGAATAACTCTTTATTTTTTTGGCTTTTTTTATTAATATTTTTTGTATTTTAATTTCTTTTTGAGACCAAAATATAAATATATACAATATATACACTCAATTAGGGTTAATTAATTACATATAGTTAAGAGTTAATTTTAGATAAATTTGTACGATTTTTTTGAAAAGTTTAAATATGGGTAAAAAGGGGTTGCCCCTGGGGGGAGCTAACTTAGCTCCCCCTGCCCCATTTCGCCTGATTTTTTTATTTCTTTTTGAAAATTTCTTCCGTGGATTTTCATTAGTATATCCCTATATTATGTTATTAAAATTTCGTGTGAAACAGAGACTCCTACGGCCTCCATCTAGACGGGTCGTTTTTTGCAATTCTCTTACCGTTAAAAATGATTGTCTGGATGGAGGCCGTATGAGTCTCTGTTCCGCACGAAATTTTAATGACGTAATATAGGGATACAGTGATGAAATTTCACGGAAGAAATTTTCAAAAAAATAAAAAAACTCGTGCGAAATGGGGCGGGGGAGCCAAGTTAGCTCCCCCCAGGGGGCAGCCCCATTTAACCCTTTAAATAAAGAGGATAATGGATGGTAAATAATTTGATGCATCACAGATTCATCACTCATCATGACGTACCTTGAACAGGAGGTTGCTCGATCGAAGTAGCTCCGACAAACCTCGGATCTCCATGTTCCATCGTCTTATCCTCGCCTTGGAGGCTAGTGATTCAATGCTGTCACCAACGACTCAACCTAGGAGGATGCTTCAGGGTTACAATAGTGAAAAAGGGATCAATATGAGAAAGGGAGGGGGTAGAGGTTGGAATTTATTGGTGCGAGTTTCAGTCAAAAAGGTGGAGATATTATATGTGGAAGGAGCATGGTAGGCGAAGATTCTTGAGTGAGAGAGGGTGAAGGACGATAAGACTGCAAGATGGTGGTGGTCTCGAGGGAATTGGAGAAGAGGGGGAGGCATGAGAAATGGGCGAAGTTAGATGTCTCTTGACGACTGATAAGGAGGCGGCTGAGGAGAGGACAATTGACCTGAGGGTCTATGATCCTAGGAATCTGATTGATCCACATATACTATTTGTGGGATTCTGGTCTGTTTGTGGGATTATATAAGGTTCTCCACACCCCATGTACTTATTGAGAATTCAATACTGACTTTTCGATCCTTTGAAGTTTTCTCCCGTGGTTTTATCCCCACTCCTAGAGAGTAGGATTCCACGTAAAACAAGATATTTATGATTGATTTTTGTCTCTAATTATTGATTGCTTATGCGTTCTTTAGACTTCAACATGGTATCGAAGCGGTCAATTCTGGGGTTTATTGTGGAAGATTTATTTATTGTTTTCATATCAGAACAAATTAATTTTTGGAAATTTAATTCAGATATTATTGTTTTCGGGAGATTAATGATTATATTACGAAGATCTCCCATAAATCTGGCAGCACGGTGGGAATCAACAAGGGTTCCATCTGAACCCTAACACCTATGCCCGATTCAGATGTTGGGATCCAGATGCACCATATCAAAAGCAATCTCACCTTCTCTCTAAATTCTTGGATCTTGTTCTGGGTATATTGGGGTTTCCATCTAGGAACACTAGTTGATGATGAGCGGCAAGATTGCTCTAGAAACAACCTCGTGCACAGCCTATACTCTGGGCAAACCCAAATCAACGCTTAATCGAAGAAACGAAGAAGAGGTGTAAGCACCCCTAATTGGCACAAGCTTCTCTTGCACAGTCTCCACACAACTTCAGGTGGCGGTGCATCATCGTCCGCGAAGCACTCGTGGCAGCACACTGCCATACACAAACCAAATGTGACACCATTGACCTACATGCGGTGATGGTCCTCCCAAGGCGTCGGTGAGTGCATCCAGGTCTCCTTCCCAGGAGGGCGATGAGATCCTCCCAGTGCGAGCCCTTGCTAACTCTTCATCGAGCGCCGACGCAGATGGGCTATCCCCTCATGTGGAGCCCTAGATTCGAAGTGTCACTTTGCTTTGAATAGCTCAAGACCAAGTGGGTTGTGTTCTTTAAGAAGGGATTTTATTTAAGGCCCGATGGGCTCCTGCTGCCTTGTATCAAAAGAAGGAACAGACAAGAGAAGTGCCTGAGAGAGAAAAAGGGGCATGTTTTGCAAAAAAAAGAGGGAAAGTCAGAGAAAAACAAACGATGAATGGCTTAAAAAAAGGATTACATACAAAAAGAAGCTGTGCGCAAAAAAGTTTGATTTGTGCAAAAAAACACGAAAAAAAGGAAAAAAAAAGAAAAATGCATGTTTTGTTTCGCCCAACTTCTTGTTCCATATTCTATCAGGTATGGGAGAAAGGAGAATTCAGAAATAGATTGTTCAGGACTTCTGCTGCCCGACCGTGACTGTCAGATCGGCACTCTAGATTGCTACCGTGATCATCCGTCTTCGTCGAGCATTTTTGAGCTTGATATTTATTGGTTTTGTTTTATTCTTACTATTCTTAATCATTTTCACAATAAACAAATCTTAAATTGATACGAAATAGTCATTAGTAAAAATAAAAAAGATACCGGTAATGCAAATAAAGATGCGTTCATTCCATATTAATTAAGTTCTTTTTGTAAGATTATTAGTAGAAAGAATATGTAAAACATTCCTAAATCAATAAGTATTGTTGTTAAAATGATAGTAAACATTAATAAAAACAAGTACCCATTGCAATCGTTATGTGCTCAAGGCTCATTGGAAGATTTTCCAATGTGTCTCTATATATATATATATCATACTGACTAATCTACCACTTTATTGAATTAAAGTACGTAACTTCTATCAAAATGACCATAAATATTGGCAAAGCCTTCTCTTACAATAAGTAGGGTCGGCTATATAGATTCTTGCACAAATCCATGTTGAAAAATTCGACTATTTTTTATTTTGTACAAGAGCTGTCAACTACCTAACACAACCCCCACATAGGGGGATTTGAACCATGCTCTATTAGGTGGTAGGCACACTGCACCACCACTGGGCCGTTTAAATGGGTACCATTACTATCGAAATAATCATAGCGTGCTTAGTTGGCACACATTACCATTTGTTAGCGGTCGTGCAATATTGTTTGTGTTGCTTAACAACCTTTCATTTTCTTCAGCGGTAGATAATGGAAAACAAAAAGTCAGCATTGGCGTAATTTCTCCCTATGAAGCACAGGTTGCATTAATACAGACGAAAATTGGGAAGACTTATGATGCACTTCAAAATTTCAGAGTAAGGGTAAAGTCCATTGATGGTTTCCAGGGTAGCGAGGATGATATCATCATCATTTCGTTAGTCAGATCTAATCAAAGTGGATCGATTGGATTTCTCTCCAATTATCAAAGGGCAAATGTCGCACTGACACGCGCAAGGTATGGATGTTGAGCGTGTTGTGTTAGTTCTTTTTCCATGAGATGCATTAATTTTATTTTTTTAATCTAGTCAGGACTTTTTTTGAAGTTGCAATTTTTGTAGGTTTTGTCTATTTATCTCTGGAATGGGGGCAGCAATATTGCAAGTACCCGAGTTTGTTGAGTGGTTGTGGGTTCTTATAAATATGCTGTTCTAGTAATTTAATATCATTATAGGCTATTATTTAACGATGAGGGTCTATTTCACATGTAATATTCTCTTTTGAAATAATATGCTGGCATCAAAATTTCTCATGTATCTATTGCCAGGCAAGTTGTCCGAAGCTCCGTTTTTTGCAGGTTGCAAAATCAAAGTTCTTGAATCGTGGCTGCTAATTGTCTGTTCATATAAATATGATGTTCAATTAATATATCACAGGCCATTCTATGATAAGTTAAAACTTAATATCCGAACTCTGTTATTCATATGTGGACATTATTGCTCTTGGTTATAAAAATATTATCTTATTTTCAGGCATTGCCTATGGATAATTGGGAACTTTGCAACAATATCAAAAAGCCGTTCTGTTTGGGAAAGACTCGTACGTGATGCAGAATCTCGCCACTGTTTATTTAATGCGGATGAGGACAAATCTTTGTCAAAAGCTGTCGTGAAAGCAAAGAAAGAGCTTGACCAACTTGATGATTTGCTGAATAAGGATTCTTTGATATTCCGAAATGCTAAATGGAAGGTATTGTAACATATTCTTGCCTGCAAATAGGCTGCAATCTATTTCGATTGTTACGGAATTCGAGGATATTTTTTATATTTCTAGTTCTTCGTAGATAATCCTTGGGATGCATACTATATTACCAAATCATTTAGGAGTTTCGTATGTTATCTTGCGGTGACGAGTGCCTGTATTTTGTTATATCTTTTTGGTGATTAGGGGCAGAGCCAAGAATTTTTACCGGGAGGGTTGGTTCAAAGCGCAAAAAAATTGTAAATAAATATATTTAAGCATGCAAGTTTAGTTTGAAAATTTCGTAATTGTTTATTTAAATCATATACACTGTAGAAGTGGCAAATTTGTTTCAGTTGTATGGATGCTGTGGACTCGGGTTCAAATTGTACTAAGTGCAATTAATTTTACCATTTTGTATGAATTGTAAGTGTACCTAAATTTATTATTTATCATTGTGAGGAAAAGAAAGTTCCCCTTTGCAAGTTTTCCATCAATGCACATATTTATTTTTGGAAACTTAGCACCACTTTGGACAAGGCCTTGCCATATTTTTTTTTGCGCTTAATGCATTTTTTGGAAACTGAGCGCTTCTTAGGTTGGAGCTCTTTCCAGCAGATTCTACTTCAATTGTTCCTATCACAAAGTAACATTAATTAAAAGATTCGTTCAATGTTTAGTTTTTGCACTATTATTTATAATTGTTTTTTATTAAGCACAAATCAACTTATTGGGGTTATCAGATGACTTAGTACTTAGTGTGGTCGACTAATTCATGAGGTCATAAGATTATCATATGTAGAGAGGAGAAACATTAGAGTGTAAATTACATATTAAATAAGAAAGAAATATAAAATACATAAAAGATAAGAAAGATAAATATATCTCTTCGCAGTATCCTCAAGATGAAGAGATAAAACATCTGTTGAAGAGATAAATATATCTCTTGGAAAAATTTCTTTGGACCTCCCTCAGCTAGAGACTTGATGAATACATCTGTTGTCTGTTCCCCTCAACTGATGTGCGAAGTAGAGATAAAACTCTTATGAATCGTGTCACATGTATAGTATCATGTTGATATGCCTTGAATCCTGACCATATGACTCGAGTTGAAGTACCTTGTATCAGTATGTACCCCCTCTTGCCATACCATACCCCAACAAGCGATTATATTTGTATTCATGTATATCGATCCGTTTGTTGTCAGGAATCTATTTGTATGGGAGTATTATACAATCTCCTTATGGTTAGGGTTCTTTGTAATCCTATGTATTGTTTCTTTCTTCATGTAGTGAAAATCAATCATCGTTGTCCGAAGACGTAGCCCAGTTGTGGGTGAGACTTGTAAATACGAATACATTTTAAAATGAATACGAATACAGATCCATATCCGCATTCATTTTAAAACGAATACGAATACAAATGTCGAACTATATATAAAACAAATACAGTAGCGGATGGGATACGGATATTGATAAACCCTAGATTTATCATCATTAATCACCTTTATTAACTCTCTTACTTAAGTTAATTCACAAGATTCAATAAAAATTAACACTAATTGCTAATTTATGTGTTGTATATAATTTACATTAATTACTATATATTAATATGGAGTAATATCTTATGCATTTATTTAATACTAAAAATCAAATAAAAATTAGAATAAAATTGCATATGAATAATATAACATAAAATAAAACAAAAGTCAATAAAAATAGTAAAAATAAAAATAAAGAAAATTGTTTTATATCGATTTTAATAGTATTTAATTTTTAACTATGTACAAATGACCTTTGATCTCTTTGATTTCTACACGAGATCTACAACTTTCATGTTTATCACTTTTCCTTATTCGTCCTTTATCCAATTCTTTCCTAATTATCTTGATTTATTGAATTTCTTCAATTTCTATCAGGCCATGTGGTGCCCTCCACTTTGGCCACGTGGCTCGCATCTGTATCGCCACCCGCACCCTCATTTCCTTCGTCTGTTCTCTATACTCATAACCAATCCAGTCCATCTATGAGCACCTCGATCATGGCCGTTTGATTGGGTCTGATCAAACGATGCTCAATTGCCTCAACTCCAACCATCTAATCTAACGATCGGACGGTTGAGGTTCATCTTCAACCTCCAGCCTTCTTCCCCTAGCGTTGCAAGCCTTCGTTCATGGCAACTTCCTTCAATTTTGCCAACCTCCATACACTCTAACTACCCTCGAAACCTCCACCAACTTCCTCTCTGTACCACCCTCTTCCACGCTAAACACGCCATAGTCATCGTTCTTTGGTTCCTTGCTAACTGATGGTGGTGGAAACCACCGACTGAAGTCGGCAACCTCCTCCATCTCTTCTTTAAATAGCCCTCCACTAGCCATCTTGCCGGTTATCTGCCCTTGCGAGAGTTTGCCTCGAGCAATCTGGTCTCTTCTGTGACAGAGATAGAGATCTAGATCAAGTAAAAAAACCTTAGAGCTCCGGTGATATCCTCAGCTCCTATACGAAGACACAACCATACTCAAGGCTGTTCGAGCTTAGTTCCTTATCCAGGAACTTCAAGCGAAGATCTTGAAGCTTCAAGCTTCGTACCTTGGCTCAAGATTCAACTTTGAGAAATTCATCTTCATCCTTAGATTCCAGGTGAAATTCTGATCGTGAGTTTTGCTACTATTCTCATATTTATCACATCTATTTCACTTCATCAGACTACTGTCAGAATGTGCCACCATTTCCATCTTCGAACCACGATTCACACGTGATCCTCCAATTAATCTTTTCATTGCTGCATCTCTGTGTTCACTCCACGCCATTGTCTTCTTCTACATGAAGAAGACAACTCACTAGAACTTGATCCACACCTTCACATAGCTCTTCATTTCGTCCATTTTAGCCTTCAAAATACTCGTCGGCGTTTGTGCTTTCGTTGCTAACCTTTCAGGTCCGTAATTGGCTTTAATGATCGGAGATTGAAGCATAGCTCCGATCTCCCACTTTCTCTCTGACGAAGCTTCATCGACTGAGCTCTCGAGGCATCCTCGTGCCTTCTTCGAGCAACAAACATCATCGTCGACGTTGCGCGAAGGTTTTTGGATCTTCAGATAGCAAGGAGGAGCACGATGGAGCCTTTCAGCCTTCGTCGGAGCAAAACCTGAACGTCGTCGTGCACGGAGGAGCCAAAGAACAGTCGGGAAACAGATACCGTCGATCTCCCCAAATTGGCAAGAACCAATGGACCAGGTTGATCCACGTCACCAGACCGAAGCATCGCTTCAACCCTCAGGCTCGTGCGTAGAGCTTGTATCCGAGTCTAGCGCGGACACATGGCCCTGGCTTAAGTCCAAACTTGCATCGAGTCACGTGGGTGTGTACATGAATTGGAAAAATTACAGCACTTATCTCCGAGTTTCCAATATTTACAGATAAGTCCTACCTGCATTTAAATTGCATAAAAACCCCTGCTTGTTATTTTATTTATATTGTCCTGTATTGAACTGTTATGTAATAAAACTTGAAAGTTTTCTTGCAAAAAGACCCCTAGATTCATTGTTGAATATCTTTTTATATTTAAATCCAATTAAAATGATTTTGATCTCATTTCAGAGCTTGTTTGATACTATGTCTCCTAGCATACTTGATTATTAATTTGGGCTTTAAAATCACGCACTAATTCGTATTGGATTTAAGTGCTTGTTTTATCTCTTTATTTCATTGGAATTGCACTTTAAATGATTATTTCATCCTATCAAATGCTTTAATCTTTAATGGTCTATTATTAGTTATTTGTAATCAATATTATTAGGTCATTAAAAGATTTAATTGCTGGGTACACTTATTAAAACTCACAAGTGAAATTCTTAACTAATATTGAATAAAGTTTTGAGATTGAATTCACTTGTGGCTAAGTTACCTATCTTGTAATCAATTCAGAGTTTCTTCATATTGATCCAAGTTATTTATCTTGCACATTTAAGTGTGGATGTGCTATTAAGTTGTTTGTGCACCACTGTTTGCGCTTAATTTAATTGCATTAAAATATGTTAAAAATCTATATAATTGTGTTTTGAGCATCATCTCATCATAATTAACCTCAGAATTGCTATCTGAAGTATTTGATCTCTAAATTTACTCAATAAATTGATCGCGTCCTTGTGTTCGTCCCTGGACTTCCCTGGATAAAAATTAAAACCGAGAACCTCATCTACTCGGTACTAGATCTAGCAACCATGGTATGCTTCTTGCTCTTCTATGACACCAAAGATCTTCCAATAAATACTGCATAGCTGGTAATAGATTTCCTATCCTTATTGCATCCTGCATAGTTTGCATCTGCATACGCTGTGATGGCAAGGGATGTCTCTTTGCCAAACAACAATCTAGTGCTTAGAGTAGACTCGAGACATCTCAGAATCATATGATCCTCATCCATGTGTCATTGTATCGACCACTTCATAAACTGGATAACATTTTATTAGAGTAAAAAAGGTGGAGTTCTAAGATGGAATCTACCTCAACTGATTTATATAATTGTTTTGTTACAGTTACAAGCGAGTCCAAGCCGCATCAATGGCCCTATAATATCCCAGAACATTCTCCAAAAAGAATCGTTGTTTGCAGAAAATACAATCATTCCTAGCACCCCTAATTGCTAGGGCTCCTATGGATTGATAAAATTATGCATCAAAAGGTTGGATTCATAAGATTATGCATTGACTACTTGCAGCTCAATAAGCGAACAATCTAGATCTGTTACCCACTCCCACGTGTTGATGATCTCTGTGATTAGTTGCAGGGAGCAACAATGTTCTCCAAGATCGATCTATGATCTGGATGCCATCAGTTGAGGATCGATGATTTGGACGTTCCAAAGTCCGCATTCCATAGGAGATATGGACACTACGAGTTTGTCGTGATGTCGTTTTAGCTCACGAATGCATCTTGCCTCTTTCATGGACCTGGTGAATATGATCTTTCATCCATATTTGGACAGATTCATAGTGGAATTTATAGATGATGTGCCCCAAGGCTCAGATACTCAACAATACACATCCACAACATACGATTCTACAATCAAAATACCAAACACTATAGTTTATGCATGAGACTAGTAAGAAGGAAGAACAATCAATATTTTTCCCATTCATAATCAATGTCTACAATAATAAATACATTATCATACAATTATAGCAACATGTGTATATCACCATCAAGTCTCTAAAAAATTATAAGTACAGGTCTCTAGTGATAAAATCCATAGGAATACTCGCCCACTTCCATTCTAGAATGGGGAGAAACTGTAACAACCCTGCCGGTCTCTTGTACTCCGCCTTGACCATCGACAGGTCATGCACTTGCTAACATGACAGGTCACATCTTGCTTCATCCCATCCACTTGAAATGTGTGCGTAGATCATGATACATTTTCGTACTGATGGGATGAATAGATAATCGTGAACTATGTGCTTCGTCAACAATGTCTCTGCATAACTGCTCATCGTCGGGCACACCAACCCGATCAATTTTCCATAGAATGGATTCCACCACCATAAAGTCATCACACTCGTCCTTGCTGGCACACATGTATCTGTCTCTGATTGAAGGATTTGTCTTCTGACCTTGTACTTTGCAATCCCATAATCTGTTGAATTGTGGATACATGACTGTAGATATGGATGCAATCTCATGAGGGTGCCAATCAGTTAATGCTGCAAGCATATCCCCTGCATACAACCACTTTGCTGTAACGTTTGCATGTGTTTTCCTGCTGAGCGCATTTGTCAGCATGTTTCCCTTACCAGGGTGGTAAGAGATCATGCAGTCATAATCCGTTAGTTGCTCAAGCTATCTGCGCTGCCTCATATTCAAATCTCTCTGATTTTAAATGTACTTTAAACTCTTGTGGTATGTGAAAATCTCAAAATTCACTCTATAAAGATAGTGGCGTCAGATCTTCGATGCAAAGACTAAGGCGTTTGTTCATACTTTTCTATTAGTAGAAAATAAGGTGGGGTGAGTTACACGATGCCCAGTTTGTCCAAAGTGGGTCAAAAAATTTTGTGCCACGAACTTCATATTTCCAGCCTCCAAGGAGATGTTCTAAAGTAATTCCAACTGGCTAACAACCAAGCACTTAATAACCCGTAATGTGGCATTATCTCACGGATGCAGAATCCTCTAGAAGATACCCTAGTTTAAAAACTTCTTGGGATCGGCTCTAGAAAGCTCTAGATCCGGACGCCGAGAATGACAGTATGTAGGGGCGAATCCTCATGCAATGGTAGAAACTCGTGTAAGGTGGTATTCTGTACAAAAGGATTGAATATCGGAAGTACATACATAGAAAATTCTGCTTTTTAATTCTATTAGTATCTTTATGGTGCATCTTTATTGAGGTTATTTCAGTGTACTCTGAATCTTTGTAGGTGTTATTCAGTGACAACTTTAAGAAGTCATTTACCCGAATAAAATCAAACTCAATTAAGAGGGTTGTGTTAAATTTCTTGCTGAAGCTGGCTGAAGGGTGGCGTCCTAGGTGGTGCACCACTAATTCCAAAACTGGTAGCAAAGTTCGGTTTGTCAGACAGTATAAAGTTGAGGGCCTTCACGTTATTTGGACAACTGATTTGATGAGAATTTCTCTCTATACGCAAGTTTTGAAAGTTTGGGATATTCTACCATTGTGTGAAATTCCCGACCTTGTTAAACGCCTGGAGAACATTTTCTTGACATATACAGATGATTATATTGCCCGCTGTAATGCCAAATCACTTGAAGGGTATGTTCTTTTTCGTTTCTGCAATGTTGCTAACCTTGCTTCTTCTGTTCTTTATGTTGTTGAGCTGGACTTTCCTCTTTACAAAAGTTACACTATCTTTAAGAACTAATCTGTTTAGACATTGGAAATTCGCTACAGAAAATTGGAAGTTCCGGTAACTTGGAATCCAGATACTGATGCAGTAATACAGTACAATTGTCCCAGCAGTAGGGATAATGCTGGCCAAATAGAAGATTCAGCATTCAATGATCAGACTTATGCGGAGAACTCTAAGGTTTCGGAATCATTGATATTGATGAAATTTTACTCCTTATCTTCTGGGGTTGTTGGTCACTTGCTCTCTGAAAGTGATGGTAGAGAGCTTGTTCTTCCTTTTGAAGTCACTGATGAAGAAAGGGATGTTATCCTGTTCCCTCGTAGTGCTTTTATTCTTGGAAGATCAGGGACCGGAAAAACAACCATTTTGACTACGAAGCTTATTCAAAGGGAGCAACTATACCTTATCTCTTCATATGGCTTACGTGATTCTAATCTCTATTCATCAACACCACTGTGCATGTTGAGAGGAAATGATGGTGACTCTGAATGCATATTGCGTCAACTATTTGTTACTGTTAGCCCAAAACTGTGTTCTGCAATAAGCTTGCACATTCATCAGATGAGGAGGTTAGTTTGTCAATGTAATATTTTACCATTTCGTGATGTCTATCAAAATTAGGATTTTCTTGCGTGCTCATACCTTGTTATGTTAAAAAGTTATGCGTAAGTGTTGAAGGTATTTTATTTTCTTATTAAGTCATGTATCCTTTCGGGATCTATTATTGCAATTATCATATTTGGACTCTAGGGTTTATGCTGGATAAGAAACCCTGTATCTCTTTAGTAATTTATTCCATTTATGGATACAAGGAGTGGTATGGTAGTAAATCTGTGTGCCTTCACTTTAAATGATCCGGTTCGAATTCCAATGGAGAAGCTCCGGACCCTGAAATTATCAGACCTACTATTAAAAGAATTATTCCATTCATGCTTCTCAACGTGGTGTCAGAAAAAAATCCTTGATCGAGGCTGGTACCCTAAATCCTATCGCCACCCGTCAGCTTGACCTTTCTTTCGGTCTTGCTGCCGTCTTTAGACTTCGGGCTCCATCGTCTCCATCACCATCCACGAGAAGCATTGCCCCATTAGCTTCATGCTAGTGCATACACGAAGCATCACCCATGCAACTTCTTGCCTTCGTGCATCCCCTGGTACCGCAGAAACTAGGGAACCCATCGCCCATGCCCTCATGTAGATCCCGTCGCCTAGGGAACTCAACTCCCAGGGAACCCATCGCGTTTCCTCAGGGAATCCTTCGCACATCTGCAACACCATTAGCTTTACACGCACACGCAAACCCTCCGCGCAAGCATCACGCCCTTGTTCTATATCTTTCCAGGCTACGAGATCCTGTTTAAACATCGCCTTTCCAGGCAACTTGGGACCTCGGAAATAAATAAAACACAAACGGGGGCACTTTGCCTTAAATTCATGAATGCTTAAGGGCATATAACCACGTCTTAAACTTCTTAATCTCACATATTTGGTCGTAATGGCATTGAATACTACTGAGACCCTGAGACCAAACCCTTGTATACTACATCTTTTATGATGATGCAAGGGACTACTATCAAACTTATGGGTGAAGTTTGATCTCGGGACTTCAAGGTGTTCGTTGATGCCAATGGAGACTCTCTATTCTAACGAAGGATCTCCTAATGGAAATCGACAAGGAATACAAATCCTTGCTTGGGGACAACTATCTGGTTATGACCAAGATTTGAAAAAAACAAAAGACGGAACGGGGCGTTTTCCCTGGAAGCGAGGTGAGGCGTAGCCTCGAGGCGATCGAGGCGTAAGCCTCAGTTTGTATAGAAAAATAATTATAAAATATATAATAAATTTATTTATTAGTGAAATAATATAATCTGACAAACATATAGTATATAACAATGATATGATGATATTATGAAGATAAGAACACCGAAAAAATGATATATTAATGCCATAAACATTTCTACTAAATTTTCACCCAATCAAAAGGAAATCATTGGCTATAACTATCACTAAATTTTTTTTAATCAAAAAGTGATTGGCTATAGTTGCCATTAAAGATATCCAAGTTGTTGATATGAATCGTACGACTTGAATCCTAATCGTATGTTCTACTGAATCATATGAAGAACAATATGATGTTTCCCCCGTGCCACACCATACCCTACCAGTATGGAGGTCTCGTTGCCCGATCAGCGAGCCTGGGAGGGCTAGGAGGGGTTCAGGTTGGCCCCTTCCTTGCAGGGGTTGCAGGGGGCAGCGCTCCCGTCCAAGTTTTTTTCTTATATGGGTATTCGAATTCGTATACGCTTTCTTATATGTTTAAAGGTGTAATAGTAAGAGTTTATTGAAATAATTGGATATGTTAATGTTAAATATGAAAATGAAAGTGGTTAAATTTAAGGATATGAATATAAAAGAGGTCAAATTTAAGCATTCATCTTGCATAAATATATATTCAACAACAAAACCTTTATAATATAAAAGAGGTCAATTTAAGCATTCATCTTGCATAAATATCTATTCCTCGCCTCCTTTGGAAAGCTGGTCAGCACCGATTTTGTAGAGGATGCAGCTGTGACTCTAGCTGCAGTTGTGGTCTTGATTCTATCGTTGATCGAGGTCGTGATTCTGGCCATGATCATGGCTGTGATTCTGGCTTTCCTCAGTGCATTCACTGTCAATGGTGGAACCATCCTTCTAATTGATGCTAAGTGAAGTGTTGAGATAGTTATATCTCATAGTACTTTTATGTTTACATTTTCTTCATGTATTGTTTGTGTAATTTACCCTGGACTTTTCTCCTATATAAGAGAGCCCTTGGGTCTCAGTAGTAGTCATGAACTAATTTTCCTCCAACATGGTATCGGAGCAACGGTCCTAGATCGGGGTTCGCGTACCCAACCCTAACATTACACATCTCCCCCCCTTCGCCCGCGCCTGCCGCCGCCCAGCCTTACCGGCACCTCCCGGCCTCCCAACGCCGCCCAACACCGCCTGGGGCCCCGACGGCCTCCACTGGGGCAAGAGTGACGTGTTTTCTTCTTCTGGGGCATTCAAGGGGTCGGATCCCATCGCAAAGATGGATGAGACCAACTACGAGTTATGGTCCATGCAGTTTCGTACACTTATGCAATGTCATAATAAAGAACATATTCTGGCGGACGTAGAACCAACGGATAAGACGGGGATATATGCGATTTGGAAGCAAGATGATGCGTATGCTCGTATCTGGCTCTCAGGGACACTTACTACTGAGATAGCCAACGTTATAGTCAATCAACCCACGATCAAGGCGATGTGGGACATACTAGCAGACACCTATGGATAGGCAAAGAATAAAAGTAATATTCTCCAACTGTAGTTTGACATTTTTTCGACCAAATAAAATGGTCGACCACTCCACACTCAGTTCTCCCATTTGAGGGGCATGTTTGAGCGTCTACATAGCTTCATGCCTATTACCGCCAGCATTGAGCAATAACAATAGTATCAGACTGCTACAATGATGGGAGTGTTTTTATCGTCCCTCGACCCTGAGTACGATGCCACATGTACTCAACTTCTGATGGGTGAGACGATCCCACCGATGGAGGAGGTCTACAAACGTCTAAGCAAGATCACGAGCACGCCTACTACTACACAGCAGACGACTTCCTCTGCAATGGCTGCCTCGCGTGGACGAGGACGTTTTTCCCATATTCTGGGCCGTGGACCGCGTGGTAGAGATGGAGGACGTCAGCATGGTCCATATTCCTATTGCCATCGTCCTGGTCATTCGGAGGAGAAATGCTTTCAGAAGCATGGATATCCGCCAATTGCACGTGTAGCTGAGCAGACTGATCCTTCACCCGTTTCTATTACAGATGGACGATTTGATGATTTTGTCTCCAGACTTCGTAAGATGATGACCACCCCTACAACTTTGACTGCAGGGCCTTCTGATGTAGCAGCTTCCGCCAGAGCATCATCTAGTTCATCAGGTATGTCCTTTGCCCTTACCAGTTGTAGCAGTTCTGATGCGGCTGAATGAGTTATGGACTTTGGAGCGTCTCATCATATGTGTGAAGATCGAGCACAGTTTAGCTCTTACAGATCTCTCCGTCCTGGACGATTTGTGGTAATTGCCAATGGAGTCCGGCTGCCTATAGTTGGTCAGGGGGAGATTATGTTAGCTCCTTCTATGCACTTACAGAACGTCTTACATGCTCCTAATTTTCAGATGAATCTTTTGTCTATTAGCCAAATTACAAAAGATTTACATTGTTGTGCCATCTTTGACCCTTCTTCTCTTGTATTTCAGGACATACTGACTGCCAGGGTGATTGGTCATGGCTGTGAGCAGAGAGGCTTGTATAAGCTTGCCATTTCTTCGTATGCTGGAGCGGCATCTATTCCTTCCGGATCTGTGTCTCCATTTTTGAGGCATCTTCGCTTTGGGCACCTTCCTCTTCAGAAGATGATTCATGTGCTTCCACAGATATCTACTCGTTCTGCTTTAGACTGTGAAGCCTGCCAACTTGGGAAACATCATCGTACATCTTTTCCGAGTCGTTCGAGTCGTCACAGTAGTCAGTCTTTCGAGTTGTTCCATTTTGATATTTGGGGTTTGAGTCGTGTTCCTGATTATCAGGGACATCATTTTTATATGGTTGCTGTCGATGACTATTCTAGACTATCTTGGGTTTTTCTATTAAAGCATAAGTCTGAAGCTGGCTCCATTATTAAAGCTTTTCTTCTTGAAGTTAACAATATCTCCATGCTAATGTGAAATTCATTCGTACTGATAATGCTTTGGAATTTTCCACTTTACATTTAGCAGACTTTCTCAGTTCTCGTGGGATAATTCATCAGACTTCTTGTAATTATACATCCCAAAAAAATGGTGTCGTAGAGCGAAAACATCGACACCTTCTTGATTTCACAAGAAATTTGTTGATTCAAAGTCGTACACCTCACTTTTTTTGGGGGGATGCGGTTCTCACTGCCTGCTACCTGGTGAACCGTATGCCGTCCACTGTTCTTGGAGAGAAAATTCCTTTCTTGATTGCGTTTCCCGAGAAGGAATTATTTTCTATTACTCCCAAAGTCTTTGGATCGGTGGCCTTTGTCCACAACTTCACTCCTGGACGTGACAAGCTCTCACCTCAAGCTGTCAAATGTGTCTTTGTTGGTTATTTCCGTACACAAAAGGGATATCGATGCTTTTATCCGGTTGGGAGAAAGTATTATGTGAGTGCTGACGTCACATTTTTTGAGTCCAGTATGTATTTTTCCCCTACAGGTGTCAGGTTGTCAGGTACTAATGCTAGAGAGGATGTTGTGGTTCCTCCTCCTCCTTTGTTAAATGATCCTCGGCTTTCTTCACCTCCTTCACCGCCACCACCTCCTCCTGCAATAAAATCCATGTTTTACTACATGTCTATACTCGTAGGTCCTCTACTCGCACCTCTGCTCATGTGCCATCCATATCATCCACCACGCCACATGTATATCCTGAAAATACTATTTCTACTGATGGCGTTGGAGCTTTGAATGATACACATGAAGGATCAAATGCAGAGGACACGGATGCTGATGACCTGGATATTCCTATTGCCCTAAGGAAGTCTAGGCGTAGATGTGCTAAGTATCCACTTGCTGCGCATGTCTCCCTGGATCATCTTTCAGAAGATTACATGAAGTTTGTAGCGGGACTATCTGCTATTACTATCCCACGTACATATCAGTAGGCACTTCAAGACAGCTGGTGGCGTATTGCTATGGAGGAAGAGATGGACGCTCTTCAGTCACGGGGTACCTGGAGCATTGATTCTGCCTTGCCTGGTGCGTCGGTTGTGAGGTGCAAATGGATATTCACGGTAAAGCAAAAGTCAGATGGTAGCATAGATCGCTGTAAGGCAAGACTTGTGGCCCATGCGTTTGCCGAAACCTATGGGGTAGACTATCAAGACACCTTCTCTCCAGTAGTAAGACACTCGACACTACGCATTCATCTGTCGGTTGTAGTTTGCAAGGATTGGCCTCTGTACCAACTTGGTGTGCAGAATGCATTTCTATATGGCGATCTACAGGACGAAGTTTACTTGCAACAACCTCCAGGGTTTGCTACTGAGGAAGAGTCCCGGAAAGTGTGCAAACTTCATTAGGCGATTTATGGTCTGAAAAAAAGTTCGAGAGCCTGGTACCAGAAGCTATCGGAGTTGATAGAGCATCAAGGGTTTCTATGCTCCACCGCGTATCATTCTCTGTTTGTCAGGAGGACACCAAGAGGTACAATGGCTATACTTGTTTATGTGGATGATATTGTCATTACAGGAGATGGTGAACATGACATTCATATTGCCAAGGAATTCTTAGCCCAACAGTTTGTGACTAAGAACCTTGGCAACCTTCGTTACTTCCTTGGGTTGGAGTTTGCCAGGAACACGCGTGGTCTGGTAATGACGCAGAGGAAGTTTGTTGTGGATCTTCTTTCTGAGACAGGTATGACAAGATGCAAACTTGCTACTACTCCTACGGATGCAAGCATGAGATTGTATGATGAGGACTCTGAAGAAGTTGACAGAATGATATATAGAGAGCTAGTTGGGAAGCTTCTATACGCCACTATCGCCAGGCCAGACATTGCATTTGCAGTAAGCAAAGTCAGTCAGTTTATGGAGCAACCCAGAAAAGTTCACATGGATGCGATACATATGATCTTGAGATACTTGAAGAATTCACCTGGTTCGGGTCTTATATTATGTAGGGATACATCCCTTATTGTGAAAGCATGCGCAGATGCAGATTACGCAGGTTGTCCAAAAGACAGGAAATCCACTTCTGGGTTGCTATTTTCATTGGCAGTTCACTTATTTCATGGAGAAGTAAGAAGCAGACAGTGGTGTCTAGATCAAGTGCAGAGTCTGAATACAGGGCGATGGCCCAAGGAAGTACTGAAATGATGTGGATGAGATCGTATTGACTGATCTTACTATTGAGGTTCCTCTACATATGCAGCTTGTATGTGATAATCAAGCAGCTCTGTTTATTGCCAATAATCCTGCCTTCCATGAACACACAAAGCATAAAGAGATGGATTGTCACTACACTAGCGATATGATTCAGAAAGGTCTCATATCCACTTCTCATGTGTCCACTGGAGATCAGACGACTGGCATTTTCACCAAAGCCCTTGCTCGAGGTCCATTTCAGAGGTGTTGTTCCAAGCTGAGCATGATAGATATATATGCTCCAGCTTGAGGGGGAGTGTTGAGAACTTGAGATAGTTGTATCTCATAGTACTTTTATCTTTACATTTTCTTCATGTATCGTTTGTGTAATTTACCTAGGGCTTTTCTCCTATATAAGAGAGCCCTTGGGTCTCAGTAATAGTCATGAACTTATTTTCCTCCAACATGTAGTTTGGTTTTCCCCATTTGGTCAATGTTGCATGTACATCTGCCTAAGACATGATGGGGACTGATACACACTCCAATGGGCAAATAATTTAACTTTCAACCACAGACTAATCCCGCATGATGCATTTGTTTCAGAATTCCAATGCCACCCTTAGTGAGACTACTACTGTGCACCTGCCTACTACCTAAAATATTGTAACCAACTCTGCTACTATCGCAACATTGACATGGATTATTGACTCTAGTAGGTCTACTCATCTGACAAGAGAAGGTAGTTTGCTGACCTTCTCTCAACACTCATTCACTATGAAGTTGGTTTGGGTTGCCAACGTACTCATTCTCCAGTTACCATCATTTGGACTTGGGCTGTCAAAAAATTTTCAAGTTCGACATTCGTTCAGATTCAACTCGCTAAAAGTTCGATTCAAATTCGATTCGAAAATAAATGAACCAAACCTGGACACGAGTTTGGGCTCGATTAAATAAACGAACCGAACCTCGAAAACATAGACTCGCTCAGGTTCGGTTCGTTAAAAGTTCGATTATATATACACATACATACATAAAATTATATATGCATACATATTGTATATATAAGGGAAAAAAGATATTCTATCTTAACATAAGGGTTATTCCCTTATTTTCACAAACATATTCGGTCATCCACTCCTTAAGTCCCTATTCCATATTCCCGAAGCCCCTGCAAAATCCTCCCTTGCAGGATAAGATGTTGCCCTATTCTTAAACGAACCTTTATGAACCTTACTCGAGTCGAACCGAACATGATTACAATTTTCTTTTTATCGAACTGAACCGAACCAGAGCCTGAAAGTATGCTAAACGAACCGAACCGAACCTGGGTTGGTTCGCTCAGGTTCGGCTCGTTTACACCCCTAATTTGGACCATGGAGCTTTCCTCCTTTCTTAGACTCATCGAAGTTTACTATGATCCTGACTCTCCTTTGAGCTTATTGCCTTTCATAATCTTTGTGTTGATCTGAATTATCAAGTGATTTTTTACGAACTTTATTTCTATTTTTAGGATATCTGGATGATACATATTCTTGAGGGGGGACATGAGAAGAACTACCTCTACTACCTTGATATTCTTGCATATTCTAAATTTGTTGGTGTTGTCTTCATGTCCGTTGACCAATTCTTATGGCATTTATGGCTTGATCCCCTTTCGCCAAAGCTCTTTCCCACATGTTTCCCAAACTTTCTTTACTGAAACCATTTGAGTACAATGCCTATCAGTTTGGAAAACATCATTGAACCTCTTTTCATTGCAGGGCTGAGCCACGTTGATCTGCCACGTTGAACTTCTCCCTTTTCTTCGATTTATTGTGATATTTGGAATCCTTATCCAGTCCTTATTGTTGGTGGTCATATGTATTTTTAGATGATTATAGCGGATTTTCTTGGGTCTATAAGAAAGGAATGATCGGATACTAATGATATTGTCAACTCTTTCTTTTCATTTATTGAAAGTATTTTGACACCAAGAAGTCTAAAATCTTTGTTAATTACCTTCTCGACCCGTGGAGAAAAAAAGAGAGAACACAATGGGGTGATTTATTTAGGAGGTCTAGGGGTTCTTATAGTTTGATAAAATTATGTATTCTCATCATTAAAATCCAAAAATATCTGAACAGATGTAGTGTATTGCATATTTAATTCATTGAGTATTTAAAAAGTCAAAAAATTTTCTTTTTAATCTTCATATTTACGTCACATTACCACATTGCAACTCTTTACTATAAAAAAATCATTTTGTGTTGGAAAACCTAGATACTATGCTGACTAAAGTGAGAATACCTAAGCCATTTATTTGCCTCCTTGTGTCAACCCTATTAATTGCCCAGGTTAAATAAACAAATCCCACACATTTAATCTTTTATATTTGTGCAGTTTTATAACGATTTTTTGTCCTATACTACAATAATTCGACATTCTTAAGTGTGGCAAAAAGTAAGGATCCTTGCCTAGGAAATCTAGGCATTTAGTGTTGAGACTACCTGATCTTGTTGTAGAGCGAGATAAAAGCCCTTTTTGAAGCTTTCGTCAAAGCCATTTATTCTAACTATGCAGTAGATAAAGTAAATGAAAATTATAAGGTAGCCTTCCAGCTGATATAAAACTCTTTAAAGTACTAACCTGTCTTTGATCTCATCCCATCAAAATTTGCAGTGTAGTCTGAATCTAAATATCCAACAATCAAACATTTTGAATCACTTCTATAGTTAAGATCAATATCATATTTTCCTTTCAAATGTCAGTTTTCTTGTGTTGAGGGGGAAAAGAAAGATACAATTCATCGAACCCTAGAGCCCTCTTATATAGGAGAAAGGCTCTACGGGTAAATTACATAAACAAGACTAAGGAAAAATAAACAATATGAAGGACAAGATAACACGGGTATTGTAACACTCCCTCTCAAGCTGGAGCATATATCTATCATGCTCAGCTTGGAACAACAGTTATGGAAAGGACCTCTAGCCAGAGACTTAGTAAACATGTCTGCAACTTGATCTCCTGCCGCAACATGAGATGCTGAAATAAGCCCCTTCTGGATCAAGTCCCGAGTGTAGTGGCAATCTACCTCGATGTGCTTTGTTCTTTCATGGAATGCTGGATTATTGGCTATAAATAAAGCTGCCTGATTATCACATTTGAGATGCATAGGAAGAGGTACTTCAATTATTAAGTCAGTCAAGACAGACTTGACCCACATCATCTCAGTACTGCCTTGGGCCATTGCCCTATATTCTGATTCTGCACTGGATCGAGCAACAACAGTCTGTTTCTTACTCTTCCATGAGACTGGTGAGCTGCCAACAAACACAATAAAGCTTGAAGTAGATTTCCTATCATTAGGACACCCAACATAATCTGCATCAGCATACCCTGTGACTGAGAGAGATGTATCTCTTCTAAACAGAAGACCTGCGCCTGGAGATGACTTCAAGTATCTTAGAATCATGAATACAACATCCATGTGCGCCTGCCTAGGTTGCTCCATGAACTGGCTTACTTTACTCACAGCAAAAGATATATCATGCCTGGTAATAGTGACATATAATAATTTTCCTACCAGTTCTCTATAGCGTCTCTTGTCCACCTCCTCAGATCCATCATCATGAAGCTTCACATTAGGATCCATTGGGGTAGTAGCTGGTCTACATCCTGTCATTCCTATCTCAGATAGAAGATCAGTAATATACTTCCTTTGTGTCATAACCATACCCTGTTGATTTCGTGCAAATTCCAATCCAAGGAAGTACCGAAGCGTGCCCAAGTCCTTGGTAACAAACTGATGTCCAAGGAAGTCTTTTACTGTCTGAATTTCCTGTGCATTATTGCCAGTGATAACAATGTCATCAACATAAACCAAGATGACCACAATACCTCGCTGGTCTCTCTTTACAAAGAGAGTATGATCTGCAGTGGATCTGACAAACCCCTTCTGCTCAATCAATTCTGAGAGCTTCTGAAACCAAGCCCTCAGACTCTGCTTAAGGCCATATATAGCCTTATGATAACGGCATACCATACTGGACTCCCCCTCAGCAACAAACCCAGGTGGTTGCTGCATATAGACCTCCTCCTGCAAATCACCATACAGGAATGCATTTTTGACATCCAATTGAAAAAGTGGCCAATCTCTCACCACAGCGACAGAGATGAGAATACGTAATGTAGAATGACACGCCACAAGAGAGAATGTGTCATGATAGTCCACCCCATAGGTTTGGGTGAACCCACGTGCGACTAGCCTGGCCTTGTATCGGTCCACTGTACCATCAGCGCGCTGCTTCACTGTAAACACCCATTTGCTACCAACAACAGACACACCTGGTGGAGGTTTCACGACACTCCATGTACCACACGATTGCAATGCCGCCATCTCTTCCTCCATAGCTAAACGCCACTGACTACTCTGCAAGGCCTCCTGATACGACCTTGGTATCTGCACAGCGGACAGGGCTACAACAAAGTGCTGAAAGTCCTTGGACAATCGCTCCAAGGAAACATGAGAAGCAAAGTCTACCCCATACCTGGTGTTCATCGTTCGTGCACGCTTCTGCCTCCGAAGTAGAGATATCATCAACATTAGTAGTAGAGATATCATCTGCACCTTGTAACTCAGTCTGTACATGCAAATCACCCGTACCATCAGGAGAACTCAAATGTTCAGTACATACCTCGGGCGTGCTAGATGCTGGAGGAGGCACATGAGCAGGGGGTCTTCGTTGGTAAACCCGAGGAAAGAAAGTAGGAGGCTGCGACGGAGGTGGCGGCGGCGGCGGTGGTGGTGATGATGGTGGTGGAGATGGTGAAGAGCATGGTAATGAAGGAGGAGGAGGCATATAGATATTTTCACCATCCTCTGAAGGAGCAAGCCTGTCACCTGTGGGAGAGAAATACATAATAGACTCAAAGAAAGTGACATCAACACTGACATAGTACCTTCTTCGAACCGGGTCAAAACAACGATATCCTTTTTGGGTTTTAGAATACCCAACAAACACACATTTAACGGACCTGGGAGAAAGCTTGTCAAGACCAGGAGTGAATTGGTGAACAAATGCAACAGAACCAAACACACGAGGCGTGAGCGAGAAAAGATCCTTTTCGGGGAACACAATCGAGAACGGGATCTTCTCCCCTAACACCGACGAAGGCAAACGATTTACCAGATAACACACAGTTAGAACCACATCTCCCTAATAGGAATGAGGAGTACGACTCTGAATCAAAAGGGTTCTGGTAACATCCAACAGATGGTGATGTTTCCTTTCAGCCACCCCATTTTGTTGGGAGGTATAAGCACACGATGCCTGATGCATAATGCCACGAGACTTAAGAAATTGAGAGAGTTGAGTATTGCAGAATTCGAGAACATTGTCAGAACGTATGTACTTGACTCTAGCAGAAAAAATGTTTTTCAATTCATTAATAAAAGATTGAATAACAGGACCAGCATCAGACTTGTTCTTAAGAAGGAAAACCCAAGACAACCTCGAAAACTCATCGACAGCAACAAGATAAAACATGTGTCCCTGATGGTCTGGGATACGACTTGGACCCCAAATATAAAAAAAACAACTCAAGTAGACTATGACTACTTGGACCCTGACGACCCTGGAAAGAAGCCGGTGATGCTTCCCAAGCTGGCATGCCTCGCACTGAAAGGTGGAACGAGGAGAAATCTGTGGAAGAACATGAACCAGCTTTTGCAGAGGAAGGTGACCAAATCTCAGATGCCACATGTATGGAGAAACAGACCCATTGTATAGAGAAGGTGAGGAGCATAGAGAACATTAGGAAGCCTCAAGGTAGAAGTCAATTGCACCTCCCCCTGACCAGTGATGGGGGAATGTGTACCATCTGCAATCACAACAGATCGTCCATGCTGAACAGGAGTGAAGACACTAACTGGCCTTTGTCACCACATAGATGATGTGATGCACCTGAATCCATAATCCACTCTGATAAGTCTGCCCTGTAACAAGTAGTAAAGGCATACTCTGTACCTGGAGTAGACGTTGATGCTGATGCAGCCACCTCTGATGATTCCGAAGGAGATTCGGTAGAACTGGCAGTGGGCATAATATCCCTGAGTCGAGCAACAAGCTCATCAAATCGCTGATCAGAGGTAGGTGAAGGGCTCCCAACTGGTTGTATCTGCTCTGCAACCCGGGCTGAAGGAGGAAACCCATGTTTGGAATAGCATGTATCCTCAGAGTGGCCAGATCTATGACAGTATGTGCACTGCTGACGGGGTCGACCACCCCCTCCTCTGCCATGGTTAGAGCTCCCTTTACCACGATATGGTAAATGGCTTCCCCTACCATGAGAGGCGGCCATAGCTGAAGATTTCTGGGACTGCAGAGTACCTCCTGAGGATATAGATAGTCTACTCATTCTGTGATATGCCTCCTCCATTGGAGGTATGGTAGCGTCAGTAAGGATCTGGGCACGAGCAGCATCATACTCAGAATCAAGAGCTGCTAGAAAGACTCCAGTCATCATAGAATCTCTGTATGCCTTGAGCTGCTCCAGCGTAGCAGTCAAGGGAATATAACTATGCAACTTCTCAAACATACCCCTCAAGGAAGTATAGAGGGTATGAAGAGGACGACCATTCTGCTTGGATGTGAAGATATCATGCTGGAGCTGAAGTATCTTCGACTCATTCTTAGCCGGTGAATATGTGGCGGCGAGAATGTCCCACAAAGCCTTTGTCGTTGGCTGGCTCAGAATATCATTTGCTATCTCGGATGACACAGTCCCAGATAGCCATACTCGTGCATAAGCGTCATCTGCCTCCCATGAGGCATTCGTCCCAGTCTTGTCACTCGGTTCCTCCATCGTGAGGATGTGCTTCTTGCCATTGCACTGCATCAGACTCATGAACTGCATGGTCCACAGTTCATAGTTGGTTCCATCCATTTTGATAATGGGCGTCGGACCTTTGAAAGCACCCATGGATGAAACATCCACTTTGTTGTCAGACATGATGACAACTATCTTCAAGACTGGGCTGAGAAAGTAGAGATACTGGCGTCTACACTGACATATAGGAAGATGGTTGAGAGTGCAGACTCGTACCACAACCTCTTCCATTCGTCAAGGAGTCCTTTGAGGAGCTAGGATGCTAGGGCTTCCACGTGAAACCCTAGAGCATTCAAAGAACCAGGAGACTGCAAGACGTCCTCACGTGTGAAGATGAGACGGACCACGCATGAGGGAGTGGGAACCGCCGGGTGGGGCGGCTACGGTAGCAGCCACAAGGGGGCGGCGGCTGTAGACCCAAAGGTGGGCTAGGCGCGGCGGTGATGAGCCCGAAGGAGGGGCTGGGCGGCGGTGGCGAGCCCGAGGGTTAGGGTTTTGGTGGGGCAAGGTTCTAGGGCACAGGCTCCGGTTTAGGACCGTCGCTCTGATACCATGTTGAGAGGGAAAAGAAAGATACAATTCATCGAACCCTAGAGCCCTCTTATATAGGAGAAAGGCTCTATGGGTAAATTACATAAACAAGACAAAAGAAAAATAAACAATACGAAGGACAAGATAGCACGAGTATTGTAACATCTTGTATGCATACTGGCTCTCCTTCCCTTGATTTCCCCTAAATATGCTAACGGTGCTCAATTTATCAGTGATGCAGGCTTTTCTGTTTGCCCCCCTAATAGACGCGAGTCTCTAAAATGTAATAGCATCGGGAATGTGTGACTTGTTTTCAACCTATGCATTTGACAGAAGTATAGAATTTATTGAAATATTAATATGCACAGTAGTTGTCGTACTCCAAGGATTTCATGTATCTCTTTTTAGATAAGTAGAATTTTCCCTTTGCACGTTTCGTGATGAGTACTTTATTGTAGACATCATGAACATGTCTTTCTCAATGTTTTTTTTGAGATAATAAGTATTTTTTTTGCATGATGCGTGATGATTTCCATCATCAAATTCTTCTTTGTTGCTCTAATGCGCTTTATGTCAATTTTGAGTTGTGAAGCTTCTTGAGATCATCAACAATAGCTATTTTTTAGCAGCAATCAACATATCGTTGATGTAAATCAACAAATAATTATAAAATTAATAATTAACATCAATCTTCCATGTTGTGATAAAGGCAATAATTATATGGGTTCTTGTTGAAATCAAGACCAAACACGAAGTTGCCAAACCTTTCATACCAATGCTTTGGAGATTTCTTGAGTCCAAAGGACTTCCTTAATATGCATATATTGTCTTGTCTTAGAAATGTTATCCCCTTAAGTTGGCTCATCATAATGTCTTCTTTGAGTTCGCCATGCAAAAAAATTGTCACATCGAATTGTTCTTATTCTCTTTCTTGATGCCCCACTAGATCTAGTAGCTCTATGATGGATATATGCCTCACAAAAGGAGATAATATTTGGTCGTGCTTCATTCCTTTTTGACTATACGTTTATATCTTATCATGCTTTGTATTGATGACTTTATTTCTTAAGATTCTTGTATTCTTTATAGAGATATATTTGCAGCTAACGACTTTCTTCTCCTTTGTTAACTTGATAACCTCACATTTTTTGTTCTTGCGAAGAGGCTTCATCTCCCCCATTCATAGAAAAAATCTATTTTCTGGATCCTGCCTTGCAATAGCTTTATTGTAAGTGGTCGGCTTTGGAGATTGACACCTCAACAACTTGTTGTTCAATATCAACCGTGTAACATCTTGGGTTTACATCTACGTACTGTTGTTGGTAAAACTGGCCCTGATAACTTGGGTTCGGGCTCAATTGGATTCCTTGATAAGTACCCAATATGCTTGAGCCCAAGTTGTCATGTAATAATCTTCCACTCTTAAACTTTGTAAAGTTTAGATGTGGGACAACGCTTAAGGTGTTATGTCCGATTTTTATATTTGCAATGTCCTAGTTGCGATTTTGATATTTTCATTGTCCTGTACCAGTAGATAATTTAGTTGATTTATTTATTAAATGACAAAACATGTACTTTGTGTGTTGAAATTGACAAAAATATAAATAGAGGATACACCGCATTCAACTAATAAGCTGAAATTTTTGGTGTAATTACCACAACCGGCCTATTAAAGATCCTATATTTGATCAAAATCCAATACCACTAGATTTTCGCAGAAGTCTAATATACATATTTATTTCAAGACGATAAATAGCATCTAGCACATGGTTCCGTATTAAAAGCATAATGAGAAAAAGTACACTGGATAATGTTATTGGTATTGGAAATTAAGTAAATTGCATCCTAAAATTATAAGAACAATTAACCACAAGTACTAATGCAATTAACAATTTAATTACACACGATTTTCCACTGTTTGCTGTAATTACCTCTGGAAACACTGATTAATTTGTCCTCCCTATTATATCAACCACTTTTATCATGTGGAAATCTTATTTACCATGGAGCAGATTTCGAGTTTTTGTATTTAAACTGTAGAATTCACTCGAGAATCAACACAGAAGAAATGATTTATGCAGAATATCTTATGAAGCTGGAAAAACCTTTGGGCCACAGGTAACCCTATTCTCCTCACTGGAGATTAGGGCGCCCTTCGTTAAAATAATAACAATACGGGGTATAAGTACAGTATATAAAATTCGAGTCATCAAATCCTCATCCGAAGACCCGTTTATCCAATAACGTTCGTAGATGCAACCAATTGTAAACTGTATTTAATCTAGCGTATTGTAATTTTTGTTATGTTTCTTTTTGTATCGTGTGGTTTTATTGGTATATTTTCATTGATTTATTCGCCCGTTCGTCTGATTTTCCTTAATTCGTGCAATCTTTTATGGGATTTCTTATGTGGCCTTCCAATTTGTAATTTTCTAATGAAGTATACTATAGTAATGTATCGTGCCATCGAAATCCCTTGCTCATTTATTACTGTCGTGTGCACCCAGCTTGTTGTGCGTTGGAGAAAGGCATGCCTGCACTAGTTCAGTTGACATGTACGACATTAGTGATGATATACGAGAATTTGCAGAACTACCGGATAACTTCTCAGATCTCAATGTCAAGGACTATCCCCTAATCATCACTTTTAAGAAATTTCTGATGATGCTTGATGGTAGCGTGGGAAGTTCCTTTTTTACCAGGTTCCACGAGTTGCGAGGGTTGCAGCTTGACAATAGGGGATATTGGAGGTTCCCGGCCTTCCACGCCTTCTTGAGACGTAAGGAAGTTAGTTTTGATCGTTTTGCATCAGTATACTGGCCTCACTTTAGTGATCAGCTCACCAAAAAATTGGATTCCTCAATTGTTTTCAAGGAGATTATCTCTCACATTAAAGGGGATTTGGTAGGTGAAATGCGTGCTGATGGGTTTAAGCGGGATGATTATATTCGTTTGGCTGAAAATCGGTCATCAATATTGGATACACAAATACGGAATGCCATTTTTGATATCTACCTTGATTATGAACGGAAAAAAAGTGCAAATGGTGATTTTGATATTTCTGATTTTGTTAGTGACATCCACCACCGACTAAGAACATTGGGTGGTTATGTTGGAGACAAGGTTGACTTCGTTTATGTTGATGAGGTTCAAGATTTAACCATGAAACAAATTGCACTTTTTAAATATATGAGCACAAACATTGACGGGGGTTTTGTTTTTGCTGGTGATACTGCTCAAACTATTGCCCGGGGAATTGATTTCAGATTTCAGGATGTAAGATCGCTGTTTTACAGTGAGTTTCTTTCGTGTGAGGATGGTGCAAAAGCTAAGCAATCTTCTGTTTGTAATTTGTTCCATTTAAGCCAAAACTTTCGAACACATGCTGGTATTCTCAAGCTGGGGCAAAGTGTTATTGACCTTCTGTATTTCTTCTTCCCGCAATCTATAGATCGGTTAAGTTCTGAAAACAGCTTAATTTATGGAGAAGCTCCGATCCTACTAGAGTGCAAAGATGAAAATGCACTAGCTACCATGTTCGGCCGGATAGAAGATGGCGACACTTATAATGGTTTTGGAGCTGAGCAAGTTATTTTGGTGAGGGATAACTTATCCAAGGAAGAAATTTTGCCGCTTGTAAATAAACGAGCACTTATTCTGACTATACTCGAGTGCAAGGGTTTGGAGTTCCAGGTAAGGCAGTTTAGTAGTTGTAACTAATGCCCTTATCAGAAATTGTTCACGATGAATTGTTTTTTCAGGATGTCCTTCTGTATAACTTTTTTGGATCATCACCATTGAAGCATCATTGGAGAGTGATTTACCATTATATGAAATCGCATAGTTTGCTTGATGCCTGCACCTCATATCCGTGCTTTGAGGTCAATAGACACAATATTCTTTGTTCCGAGCTTAAACAACTCTATGTAGCTATAACCAGGACCAGACAAAGGTTATGGGTTTGTGAGATGGAAAAGGAATATGCAAGGCCAATATTTGATTACTGGAAAAAACTTTGCCTTGTCCAAACTAGGGAACTGGACGACAATCTTGTGCAAGCTATGCAAGTAGCAAGCACTAAAGAAGAATGGAGGGACCGTGGAACCAAGGTAAAGTCTGCAGAAATTGCTTCTCAGGTTCTTTTTTTTACTGTTTGATGTGTTATATTTTGTGATGTCAATGCTTTCTTATCAATTTCTGTGTTCATTTTCTCAGCTTTTTCGTGAGGGGAATTTTGAGATGGCAACAATGTGCTTTGAACGAGTCGGAGACCTCCGTCTGATAAAATGGGCAAGGGCCGCGGCTCTCCGTGCATCTGGAATCCAATTATTGGATTCAAATTATGAGATGGCCGGTTCTGCTCTTACTCAGGCTGCTGAAATCTATGAAGCCATTGGGAAAATAGATACTGCTGCAGAGTGCTACATTGATTTAAGACAATATAAAAGGGCAGGTTGGTTCTTTTACTAATAAATATAATGATGATGTGTTGTCGTCCATGGGGTAATTTTCAGTCGAAACGACCCTGTTCTACTTATCACTATTTTTCAGAAACGATAATGGAAACCAGTTTTAGCAAGCATATTCTACATGCCTAGAAGTATAACTAACTCATCATGGAAAACCTACGTCATCGGTCACCCCATTCAGTTTTGCCATTGTAATCCCAGATATGTGTTAGGATTAGGGTCATATTGGGAATCTGGGATTAAGAATCCTAATGGGATTGGACTCCTAATCCTAATAGTAGTTGAGTTGTATTCTATTTGTAGTCCTAATGAGAATATGACCATGGGGTTGTAGAGGGGGATTGAGGCATTGCTTGTGCACCATGGCGAGAGGGAATACCACAAGAGAAAAAGAGAGTGTGAGAGATGAGAGCGAGGAAATGGTGAGAGTTATACTCATTCTACATCTTAGTGGTTTTCTTCTTTGGTGGTCGCGAGAGATGCCAACCATCGCCATATGTACCTCTCTTTTCTTCATGTGCTTTTGTGGTGGTATGCGATTGCGCAACTGCATCTGTATACGTGTTCGATCCTCACCAATCGGTATCTACATGGAGTTGATACCGATTCGTGTCCCGACAACTAGTATCAGAGTCTGTTTCGACGACATTGAGGGATATAATGTGGTGGATCAGATAGAGGTTCAACGTCGAGGAGACAACATGATGCAACAGGTGCTCCTTGGGGATGTGAAGAACTAACGATTACGGTGAACCATTGAGATCAGGAGCATCAAGAGTTCATTTGGGGTGATCCAGGAGTTTAGATAGGGGGTTTTGTGTGCTCAAATGAGTTGGATGGTTCTGATCGAGATGATTTTGCTCAGATTTTTCAAATCTTGAAAGGAGGTAGGATGTCAATTCGGATGCCCAAGTTCAATTCGAGGGGTGCATCATTCTTCGTGGAGCCCCTTCAAGGGGAAGAATGACTTCTCCTTATGGCAACAACAGGTGAAGATTATACTCCTGCGAGCACTTGTGAAAGCTCTCTAGGATAAAGAAAAGTTAATAGAGAAGATGAAAGAGGGAGAGTGGAGGGAGATCTGGGATCTTGCGAACAGTCTAATACAACTCTTCTTGGCAGACAACACTCTACATGAAGTTATCGGCTTGGAGGATCCAACAGAAATCTTGATGAAGTTCGAGGGATAGTACTAGTTCAAATCTCTGTCAAAACGACAATTAACGAAGAGGAAGCTCTATGGTCGGAAGATGATCGATGGGACGAATCTCGAGGTGCACTTAGAAAGGAATGCAAAAGGAGAATCTCTCTTCAAAGAAGAGTATAACGCGTTGATCTTGCGGATATTCCTTCCGTCTTCCTATGATTATATTATGATGGCGTTACTCTATAACATGAAGACCATCACATTATACATGATAATTGCTTCATTGCTTTTGAATGAAGTCTCGACGGAGGCCAACGGATGGTGCAATAAATGATGAAGATTGTGTTGATAACTTGTGATAGATGTTTAAGATCGTGGGAAATGAGATTCAGAGGTTGATCCAAGTCACGAGTTCCGATCAGATGCTTCTATTGTGTCCAGGTAGGTTGATTTTCCGAGGCATGAGAAGGAGCAAGGAAAGAAGGTTGGTGATTTTGAATTATCCGAGAGGCTTCCAACACAATCTACAGGGGGGACTTGCTAACATGCTCTAGGGAGATTAAGGTAGACTGGACTCAGTTTGTTCAGATCATGTGTGCTCATCCAGGGTGCAGTTTAGTACATATCAGACATGTAATGATGACATTATCAAGATGGGAGGTGGAGTAGTACAAACTCTAACTTGTGTTGGATACATTTCTACAACTGAGAAGAATGTGAGTTCACTGAGAATAATTGAGTCGCAAGGATATCAAGTCACCATTGATGGAGTTCTCAAGGCAAGCAAGGGAGCATGTACGAGGGACAAGGATGCTGAATAGTGAATAGGACGTACACGCTTATGGAAAGGGTCGTGATAGGTGATGGAGCTTTAGTTATTTGACCAATACGATTAGAGTGGCAGGTTATCGTCATCTCTACTGTAGAAGTGCACAATAAGAAGAAATGAGTGCGATTTGCTTTATCAGAGGATGATGACATAATCTCTAGTCATTACAGATTTTTGGTGCCATAGTTGGAGGCACAATGCTGAGTTTTGCAGGAGTGCCCGAGATGGGGGCATGTTGAAGGCACTCACTGATGGGTGCATCCCCCATAGATGGATGGAGGATATTCCCGCCCGAACCGCAGATAGTCGGACTGTCTGTCGATTCCTAGGGGATCTCATCATTGCACGGTTCGGGATTTCCAAAATTCTAATATCAGATGGGGGTAGCCATTTCATCAACAGAGAGGTGAATAAGTTAACTCAAGAATTCTGCGTATAACATCGTATCGCTTCATCATACTACCCACATGCCAATGGCTTTGATGCATGTTCAAATTGGGAGATAAAAATCATCCTGCAGAAGCTTGTATGTCCGGATTGAAAGAACTGGTCTCAGCTACTTGATTCAGTTCTCTGGGCTTACAAAATTGCTTACAAGTCACCATTAGAAATGTCTCCCTACTGCCTTGTCTATGGCAAGCCATGCCATTTGCCCGTCGAGCTGATACGTAAATCTTTATGGGCCATCAAAATCTGCAACTTGGACTCTGAGAAAATTGGGAAGAACTAAAAAGTGGTTCTGAACAGATTATTGTAATTCAGAGATTATGCATATGAAAACAACTTGATGTACAAGGAGAATGTCAAAAAGTGGCACGACAAGCAAATCCGCCTCAAGTCCTTCGAGATGGGTCAGAAGGTGTGGTTGTTCGATGCAAAATTGAAGTCTTTCCAGGCAAACTGAAGAGCAAATGGACATGGCCGTTTACAGTAAGCATGCGTGTGACAATGGAAGCGTAATTATATCTGGTTTGTTAGTTGACACACAACTATTTGTGGTCAATGGACAGCTTCTGAAATCGTACCTTGAACATGACACATTTCTGTCTGTCGTTGACTCGATCCAAGTGATTTATGATGATGAGTCGAATACTTCCATAGCTGCAGTAGAAGACAAATCACATCAAAACATTTTGATGATTTCTTTTCTTTTCATCTTTTAGTTTCTTTTTCTCCCGAAAAGATGTCATCCCCTTCATCACTAAGTACTTTGTCCTAAGTATCGAGGGGTGTTCACACCGAGTTGTTCAATTCTCTTATCCCCTCCATTGTCTCCTCTTCTTGTCTATACTTGGGGATATTTTACCCTAAGTATAGGGGAAGACAATCCGAGTTGTGATTTGTTCATTCCCACCTTTGACCCTCCTTGCATTGTGTACAGTCTGTTATACTTAGGATTATTTAATCCTAAGTAGGGGGAGCCGGTCAACTTCTCATTCGTTCATTCATTCCTTATTCGTCTACTCTTTAGACTTTTTATACTCAGTACGAGTTATTTCTTCTCTTTCTCTCTCTGATCTACGAGGACATAGCTCAAGCTACGTATAGGGGGGTTGTATATACTGCGTCTATACTTTAATCATAACTCGTACTTTCATATTTTCAGTAATTATGGGTAAAAATAATGTATAAAATACTATATATATACTATTAAATTCATTAAAATCACTTAAAAGAAGGATGCTGATTAATCCTCAAATTCTATATTAAATATACTGATTAATAAATCAGGCAGTTTTGCAAAATGTTTGAAAAATAGTTTGACAATCTATTGAAAAAATCTTTTGAAAGTTGTTTTAAAAATATTTGGGATTTTTACCTGGCAGACCCTATAAACTTTGCTAATTACCTCCACGACCTTTGAAACAACCTAATTCCCCCCTTAACCCCGTAAACTTGCCAACTCTTACCCCATGAACCCTCCGGGTATTCTGTTTGAAGCCCGTGAGGGTCCTTGGGGTAATTTACAGCGTTGATGGGGTAATTACGTTGTGCAAAAGGTCATAAAGGTAATTTAAAAAGTTTATAGGGTCTGTCGGGTAAAAATCCCAAAATATTTTGTAAAATATTTTCAATCTTCGAAAAATATTGTTTTTGTACACATTTCTTTTCTTTGTGAAATAAAAGTGTTTGAAAAATGATTTGCAAATTGTTTGGAAAATAGTTGATAAAATATATTGAAAAATCTATATATATTTTTTGAAAAACCTTTGCAAAATGATTTTCAAGTGTGTGTGCACGTTTGTAAAAATTATTTGTAAAAAATATTTTATACTATAGTTTTTAAAATTGTTTGAAAAATCATTTTCAAATAAGTTTGAGGAATATATACATCACAAAAAAATTCTTTACGAATTGTGAATATGTATTTATAAAAATAAACACACATCCCTTGTAAATTCTTAAAAAACCAAACACTTGTAAATAATAAGATGCACCCTCGTGTAAATATTTGTACAAATTTTTATCCAAATTTTTTTATTTTCAAAATCACAAAAACATTCGCAAATCCAAAAGTCCAAAAATATTTACAAAATATTTTTGTAAAATACCAAAAACATTTGCTAAATTTTTTTTAAAAATCTATAAAAAGTTCAAAACATTAAAAAATGCATCACAAAAATATTTCCTGCATTGTACATAGCATTTGCATAGCATTCACATTTTTTTGATTGAGTTTCATTCTTGTCTATGTAAAATCCGAAGATTGGAGCTTGGATGGACCTTAAATCTACCTAATCAGAGGAACCTTATAAGAACTGGAATTGAGGTACTTCAGGTCTAGTTGACTTAATTCTTTGAGGATCATGAGACTTGATTCAATGTATTCTTGACTGCCTAAATAGAGTATTTCAGAGCATTCATATGGCTCTTGTTGATAATGATCTAAATTTGACACATGCACCTTTCTCTTGGCTCAATTTAGTTGGATTGGTGAGGGGATTGGATTTGCCGGTATGAGATGCACACACGTGGAAACATTTGTCCTCGTCTAGGGAGGGAAGTGCACCGCAACTCATCCAGTAGTAGAGACGTTTATGGACAAGAGAGTGTGGGTTGCAATAATACTTCAAAGGAGGGATAGTCTACTGTCTCAAGAGGAAAAACTCCTTATGTAAATGTTGTTGTATATAATATTTAATAAAAGCATAAAGCAAAAACTCAAAAAAAGTGGACAGACCTAATTGAAAATAAAATGCTTGTCAGAGTGTACATTTTTGTATAGTCAATATGCAAGCTTGAGCTTCAAAGTCATACCTTGTGAGCTTGCAGCTGGATGACTTGACTACACTGGTCATGCATCTAATGATATGTTGTTACACTGGCTACCGTTCATTCTTCTCTTCACCCCTTCATCATGAGTTGGTTGTCACTTGAACTTAGAAGGGAATACCCACTCATCGAGGAAGGAGTTGCTGGATTGGAACATACACTGTACAAGTGAGATTCATAGTCATAAGGCTTTGCATATGAGTTGAAATATTGTGACATGGCTATTGAGGAGACTTAAGCATAGTTTTGTGGTTCTTGAAGGCTGTTGTGCTTCAAATCCGATTCCCAATAAGGTTCCGATCGCACTAAATTCTAACGGTCTAACTTGAACTCCAAACTTTGATTTTGTGAAGACAAGTTCGAGAATTAAATTTAATCCAATTTCTTTCTTTTTTTTATTTATTTTTCATTTTCTGCACTTATTGCATAAGTGTTTGCTAGGGACTAGCAAAAGCAAATATTGGAGATGGTGAATCTCCATTTCATCACCTTTATTATATCTTTTTTGCTCTAGAATCCCTAACTAATGCATGTAAATAGCCTTAATTTGTACAAATTAGCATTCATTCATTGTTGTATAATGTGTAAAACATTGTTTTTAATGCCAAAATTATAGAGAAGAAAAGAAAAGAAAAAGAATAAAATACCAAAAGTATTTTATAACCCTAAACGTCGAGACCTTGGCATCTTGATGATTAGGTCCATAAGAAATAAAGTTGGGGGTGATAAGGGCGAATAATAAAATAAAAACTCTATCTATTAATTCATTTTTGGGACCTATTTTATTTTCTACATTTTATAACTCAAATAAAGAAACTTTGCAATTAGAGTTGTAGATAATATTATATAGAAAAATACAAAATTGATTTCATGCAGAAATATTATACAATGTACTTTTAATCAAGGTTCTAAATCTTGATTTTGATTTTGTTTCGACATGGTGAAAAAACGAAACAATTTCGACATTTCGTCAAAATTTCGATGAAATTTTACCAATTTCGGCCAAAATCGGCCTAAATTTGTGAAGGAAGAGTATATATCGAGATTTCGATTTCGGTTTCGGTTGGGTGTCAAAATCGAATTTTCGACAAAATTTGGAACACTACTTTTTATACTCTAAATAAAAAGCCAAAATCTCAACTTCCTAGACCCACATCTCTCAAATAAGAAATCAAAATGTATCAAAATCATCTTTAATTGTATATAACTTTTAATAAGCTATTTAATGAATGTGGTTTCATATTTTTTTGGTGTTAATATGTGAAAGTTAGGTTTTTGGACTCCTATGTATAATATACATGTATAAAATATTCATTTTATTTATTCTTTATTACTTTTGTTATTTTATATTTTTCATAATTTTTTAAATATTAGTTATAACATATGTCATATTAAACCTAAAATAAAACCACAAATAATACGCTAAATTAAAATAAGTATATAGAATACATAAATAAAATACCTGTAAGTATACCTATATAATAAATATACCTATTTATTTATGTGTAAATAATGTACCAGAAAAATACAATAAAAATATATTTAAGTATACAAAATTAAGTTATATTTTTATAAATAAGAGAATAAAATCATAAAATTTAAAAATTAAAAATAAAAATTAAAGACTTAAGACATAAACAAATATACCTACAATTTTTTTGATGAAAAAATATACCTATAATTATAAATTAAACCCTAAAAATTAACTTGTAATTAATAGGCTCTAAAAAAATAAAAATCACATTAAAATACTATAAAAAATAAGAAGCAACATTCATTTTATATCTTTATTTAATTAAATAGTTTACTATTTATTATGTAATTTCTAAATAATTTTACGTATGTTTTTTTTGGTTGGTTCACGTGGACCAACCAACTGGCTCTGCTAGTTGATCTCGGTCAACTAGCTGACCTCCCCTGCCACTATGACAGCCCTATGTTTAACCCGTTGTTCATCTTGCGGCTCGACTCTTTTCGCTTTTGCCTCGATTCCTTAACAACTTTTTCTCCTCGATCATTGGACTTATACACCAGACCATCTCCTCGATCACGGATCACTGCATCGCTCCGGACATTTCGAACTTTAGTGCCGCTCCACCACTTATATATAATATCACCTCCATCCAAATTTTGAATTTGATTACTCTTCCGCCATGAAACCTAATTCTAAGGCCCGACTCTTCTTCCTGGTGGCAGCGGGAACATCTGGGACCCCTTTGGATGTCATTTGGCGTCGAATCAAGGCTTGTACGGAGCCTCGCTGTCGTCTCCGTCGGAAGCTCGTCTTTTGGCCGTGTTTGGTCTATGAGCTCCTCTTTATTCCATAGCGTATAAGTAACGCAGGTTAGGTTTTTATTTTACTTGATTCCGCATTATTTTCTGCAAAAATCCAAATCCTCATCCTGCGGGGCTCTGGCTCCGCTGTTTGTTTCCGTCATGCCTCGACCTCATTCTGACCCTCTATCACCTCTATTTTCTCCCTCTTTGCTTGCCGCACGCCCCACGCACGTTCACTCACGTTGTTCTTGCACAGAACAAGCGATCGAGTCTCGCTCCGTTGCCTCTCGTCGGAGACCTCCGCCTGACCCATTCCGCTCCATTTCGCCACGAGAATACCTTTGGCTCTATCGTTTTTTTGCTCGTGCTCACCCTGTTGTGCCAGAGCGTGATAGCCTCGCTCGTGGCGTTTCTTTGGGTTGTAAGTACTGCTCCAGGTGGCTCGAGCTTCGGGTATTCCATTATCCATCCCCGACCATTTTGTAGCCACCAGGAACATCGCCGAAGCAACAGGGACGATCTGAGCTTATTAGAGGCACGCTTGGAGGCTGAAGACATGTGTTGGACCCGACCGAAACTCGCCCAGAGCATGTTCTTCCTCAGTTCCTCCTCTGCCTTCTTGGACCGTTCGACCAACCACGTTCTACCCAAGGAGAGGTAGTCGTTGGATTTGCTCCATCACCGCCCTCCAATCAACCGCTGGGATATAGTTCTTGCCATCCATTCCAAACCATCATCGCGCCTCCAGAGGACACGTTTATAAGTGACTTAATCTACACCGTCCACCTCCGCACAGCTTTCGGTATTTTGCACTCTCAGCCCACGTTAATTTTTGAGTTTAATATTCAACATTGAATCATTTATCTGTTCTTATATCATTTCTGTGTACTTTGTAAAAATACCCTCGAAGTTTCGACAATTGCGTTTGAGTCCATGCCAGCTCACCTCACGTGTTGTCCCTTGTGAGGTCAGAATTTTGCGCTTGTATCCTTGTAAATTTTGGTATTTCGTCTTTGCTCTAGAACTTCTTATTATTGTTATATAATTTTGGATATTTTTCATTTTGGCTCCTGGATTTTATTTTAGTTCCATATATACCCTTGTCAGGTTGTAGTTTCTTTTTGTATTCTATCCTTTATTGAACTTATCAATTGTATTCGGAAAATCCTAAGAAATAGAGTTAGATGCCTGGTATGTCATAGATTTACGTCACATTTTTGTAATCTAATTTTAGTCATTTTTTCTCTTTTATAAAAATAAAAAACATCCCAAATATTCCCTGTTTGCAGTATAAAATACCAAAAAAATCTAAAAATATTTTGAAAAATTCTCAAAAAATATCTTTTACTTATTTTATTATTTAGATCCTCTAGACAGAAAATCCATAAAAATATAAAAAGAAAACTCTTAAAAATTTAAAAACCCCAAAACCCTTGTAAAAATATAAAAAATCTCAAAACCCCCCAAAATAATGTTTTCTGCTTTTATAATTTTATTTATATTATTATACCCCTATTATAATTTATTTGAAGAATTTTGGACCTATTTTGCTATTTTTTTATCTTCATTTCAATTCTGGGTATTTATTAAATAAATGTTTTGAGGTATTTTCGACTTTGAAATATATAAACATTCGCAAATTTCACTAAAAAATCTCGAAAATAGTTGAATATTTTTTAGAACCCAAAAATTTTATTTCTTGCATTTTAAGTATTTTTATTAGTTTCTATGATTGTATTATCTATTAATTTATATATAGTTCTATATATCCTATATTATACTTTTAAAAGAAAAAAGTAAAAATCTAAAATATTAAAAGCGATATAAAAGATGAAATTAAAAACAAAATATAAAATTATAAAAAATAAATTAAAAATCGAAAAAAAGTAAAAACCCACAAAAACAAAATCATACTTTGGCTCCGTGAATGAAAGACAAATTTTTGAGATTGGTTGTTTTATCTTGCTCTGCACCTTTGTTTCCTGTGTTTGACCTCTACTTGCTTGTCACTATACATATTCAGTAGGGTATAATAAAATTTGGTTCACACTATTTTGCTTGATTTATTTATTGTGTGGGTTGATTGTTGATTGGGTGCAATTGTCGAGGAGTTGTCACAACGATCGAATCCTCGCCTTGTGAGACTCATTTTAGACACCTCGATTTTCGCATTGATCACTAGGTGTTCTTGTGGAAAATTGCCAAAATGGGAAAAAAACAAAAAACATGAGATATGTTGAAATAACTTAAGTCCTAACCTGTTTATTCAACCTGTTACGTTGCATAGCATGTTATGTGATTATATGAGCTTCCCCAATATACATATTCTGACAGTGGTCTCGTTATTTGTTTTGTGAATCGAAGATATAGCCACTTAAGTTGTCCTTATCTATGAGAGTACTGTATAACTAAATTGGGTTACATTTATAACACATTTGTTGTACTATCATTTTCCCACCTTATAAAGATATCCACTTCCACCACATAGGATGTATCCAAGTCCAGGGTGAACATCGTACATTTTGTGGTGTGGTTGTTTTGTGCTTGCTTATTCTTATATTTGGTTTATGATGTACTTTTCATATGCTCAAAAATTGATGTCAGAGCCATCAAGTGTATTTATAGCAAGGAGGAGGTGGTGTAGCACAATCTAAAGATTGAGAATTTTCCCAGCAAGATTGGTTGTAGCCTCTATCATATCAAGATGCGTGTAGTTATCCATCAGAACGACATCTAGCATCCTTGGACAAACATAGGGAGAAGGTGCTTGAGTCATAAAGTTGGTGGAGCAGGAAGTAAAGGCACACTCCTGATGATCATGTTGTGCCTGAAGGACAAGATCGTCATGCATGTTGGCAATGTGAAGAGCTCTATAAGTTTGTGGTTGTGACCTGAGAGTCTTTATTTATGTTAACATCTCTGACCAATAAGTTGCTATTGAAGCAACATTTGTTCTCCCATAGTATGAAAGAAGGTACTTCTTAAAGTGAGCATTTAGGTCACTCAAACAATCATTTCTTGATTTGGGAAATACATGGTAAATAGAGGGTGGTTTGATTTTTTCTGATTCTAGTATTGCATGATAATTTTTGTTTTTCCTGAAGATGATCTACTTGGCTCGATTTTACATGACCTTGGATCTGATTATGAATCCATTATTGTTGTTATCAATGGTCGATCAGAAGCATGCTCTTATGAAGATGCTGCATCTTTTTTACTCACCCTTGAATTATTAATCATAAACAATCCTGCCACAATTGACATCGATAATGCATATCGAGTACCCCACCTCCGGCGAAGTAAAGACTATTATAACAGTAGGCGCAATTCACCTTCCTCTTCTTATTATAGTTGTGTTTTAATAGTGGATCCTTCTCTTGTTAAGGTCTCTATGTGGATACTTCTAATCCATGTCAAATTTGTTAATCCATGTCTAATCCATGTCATACTTCTCCAAATTGTTATTACAGATATGATTCTATGGATAACATGCCGTCTCCTCAAGCATACATTATTGATCATACTTCAAAACTTTGGTTCCCAAACTAATTTACATATACAAGTATAGGTATATATACATGCATTTAGTTCATTTTATTTTTTTCGTATTTTGGATTTTATTTTGATATTTACATAATTTATTTATTTATAGCTTATTTACTTAAACTTTTACTAATTTTTATTTTATGTTTTTGATTTTATTTCTTTCCATAAATAAATAAGTATATGTCTATTATATGCATGATTTAATTATATATTCTATAACTTTATTTAATTTTGTGATTCTTCAATGATAGCCGACCCTACTTAATTGTGGGAAAAGGCTTTGTTGTTGTTGTGTGATTATTCAATGAATTTATTCTAATTTTATTATTGAAATGTATTTTATGAATTATTCACAAATTTGTAAAAATATAAGGAAGCTAAAAATATAAAGAATAAATATATTGATTATTATATACATGTTTATAATACAATAGGGACTCAAAAGCTAACTTTTGATATCATCTCCAAATTAAATGAATCCACCTTCATTAAATAGATAATTTTATTTGTAAACAAATAGAGGTGAGTTTGGTCAATTTTGAGTCTGTATGGACGAGATACATGTCTAGGAAGTTTTCTTTGCGGCCTTTTGTTCTAAGTGTCCCGGGTGCACTGTGTATTATTTTTGAGTGAAGTAAATTGTATTTTTCTTTGTATTTTTATGTTCATGTTCAAAGTTTATTGATTTGATGTATAAATAATAAAGAATAAAATGGGCCCAAATGCATTTATTGATGAATAAAAATTAGGGGTTTTGTGCTGCTCTCTGTGCAATTAAGCTGCCCTATCTCCCCTACTTTAATCCTCGTCGACCAAGTCATCGTGATGATTGGATCTTAGATTCTATGGTCACTAAGTGTCTTTACCACTGCATTTTTGTCTTTTCTTTCCTTTATTCTTGAATTTTGGTATTGAATACAGTATTTTATACAATATTTACATATCATTTTTTAAGTGTTATTTTGCACAAACTAATGTTGTATGCGTGCATTTAGCTATGGATTTAATGCAAGAATGAAAGAATAATGGTGATGAAATGGATATTCTTTAGGACACCTCAAAGAGCAATAAGCAACTAATATAGGGATGAAGACTGTTACGCTGTACGAGAAAATAGATAACGAGTGTCTATAACAAAACGTTCATATATGATGTTCTATAGAGGTCGTGTGCCTCATCAGATTCGTAGCCACCCACTAAATAATAAATCTTCTTGGTTCTCCATCGTTTAAAATACAAACTAATCGTTAATCGATTCGATTAATTTATTCGACATGTTTAGTGAAACCCACTACTTAAGTATCAAGATCTGAGGCGATTCTCCTAAGATCGAGCCCAAGCGAAGTGCATGCATGCACGTTTGTGTCCTCTAACCCTCGCTACTATAGTCTATTGCTTCAAGGGGAGAGGACTCATTATATAAGTCTACTAAGTTTTTAGAACCAATCCATATAACATTGAAAACTGCACTTAAACTCTCATCTTGTTTCAAATTGAGAATTCCAAACTTGCCAACAAATTTGTTTTCCAATTGAAGCCAATTAAATTTCTAATGTGGTAGGATACATACCGACTAATACATATACAGATGTGTAATCAGATGCGGATGCGTAATCATCCATCACCACAGATGCAGATTCGTAATCAACTATGGTCATTCCCTCACTCTCTTTTCTCTTCTCTCTCACTCTTTCTATTGTGGTATTCCCTCTTGTTGTGGTGTGTAGGAAATGCCTCCCTCCCCCTCTAAAGATAGTCCATTTACATTCCCGTAGTCTTATTCCCATGAGGACTGCAAACAGAATACAACTCCACAACTATTAGGATTAGGAGTTCCATCTTATTGGTATTATTAATCTTAATATTTCCTTTATCATAACAATCTCTCTCTTGCGTTGAATTCCATCACGATGTCTTCATTGTCTTGAGTCTACATTGGAACATCCTCGTCGTCTGCATGTCTTGTTAGCAGGAACTCCCTACCTCTAGGTGACACACCTATTACTAGGTGCCCTCAACGTACCCCTCTCAGGCACAATCGGACAACTTAGTATTGTGCCTCTTTATGCGGTACCATAGATATTTCATGACTAGAGATTGTGCCGTCATCCTCTTGTAGAGCGGGCCATATTCACTTCTATTTGTTGCACACTTGTGTTGCAGAGATGTCGATACCTATCATTCTCTCATCGTACTGCTTGTCCTGGGAATAACTAGAGTTCCATCACCTGTCACGACCTTTCTCTCGAGCCTATACATTATGTTTGACATACGCATCTCACTCATCAACGCATGTGGTCCCTTTCTCGCTCTGAGAACTCCTCCTTCAATGATGACTCGATGTCCTCATGACTTGATCGTTCCCAGTGAATCAGATTTTTTGGTTGTAGGAATGTGTCTGACGATTGTCAGAGTTCGCACTGCTCCACGAAACATGTGAAATTGCACTGATCAAATTCCCTTGGTGTGGTGAACCTCTCCACCTCCCATCTTCTCCTGTCATTATTGCTTGCCTGATATGTACATAACTGCTCCCTGGACGAGCACACATGATCTGAACATGCTGAGTTCAAAAGCCATCCTAAATTTGTCGTAATCTCCTTGAGCGCGCTAGCATGTCTCCCTTGCAGACTACGGTGGAATCTTTTGGCCAGATTTAGAATCGTCGTCCTTCTTTCATTTCTCCTTCTTACGTCTTAGACAATCGGCTATTTTATTACCCTCCTTGTGACCATAGAAGCTTCTGATCAGATCTTGTGGCTTGGATCGACCCCTGCATCATGTCTCCATTGATCTTGAACGCCTACACTCTGTTGCCAGCACACAACCTTTATCATTTGTTGCCTCATCCGTCAACCTTCGTCGAGCTTCATTCATAAGCAGCGAAGCAACTGTCTCGTCTAATGTGATGGTTTCCTTGCCATAGAGTAAGGTCGTCACAGTATGATCGTAGGAAGATGGATGAGAACTCGGCAAAATCAGTGCCTTCTCCTCCTTGAAGAGAGATTATCTATTGACATTGTTCTTCTTAAGTGTGAGTATGTTTATTAGAATCTTGTTGAATTCATCCAAGTATACCTCAAGCTTTGTCCCATTGGTCATCTTTATATCATAGAGCTTCTTCTTTCATAGCCGGTTGTCATAGATTTAGACTTGTATCGTCCCTCGAGCTTCATCCAAACCCGTGTTTGATCCTCCAGACTGATGGCTTCATGAAGATTGTTATATTCAAAGAACAGTTGCATTGCATTGTTCATGAGATCCCTCATCTCTTTCCACTCCTCCTTCATCTTCTTTGGCTTCTTTTCTTTATCCTAGGGAGCTTTCGGAAGTCCTTGCATGAGTATATTCTTCACTCGTTATTGTTATAAGGTGAAATCATTCTTTTGTTGAAGGATTTCACGGAGAATGATGCACCCCTCAATGTAAATTTCAACGGTTCACCGTAACAGTTGGTTCTTCACAGCCTCAAGACACACCTGTTGCTTCATGTTGTCTCATAGATATCGAGCATCATTTCCTTTAGTGCATCGTATCAAGGCATTGATTCCGGTTGTTGGGATACGAACCACCTGATATGGATGCGGATATGTAATCACTCACAGTCACATGAATACGTGAAAGAGGGAGGGAAACCGGATTTGACGATGGTCGGTTAGCTCTCACGACCACAGGAAAAGGAATTCACTAAGATGTAGAACGAGTACAACTCTCACCAATCCCCCTCTCGCTCTCTCTTGTGGTATTCTATCTTGCTGCGGTGTGTAGGCAATACCTCCATCCCAGTCTATATATAGACTAATTACAACCCCATAGTCCTATTCCCATCGGGATAGCTACTATTCGGATTAGGAGTCACATCCCATTAGGATTACTAATCCTTATATGATCCTAATCTTAACAAAATGCAACAATTGATTCTCTAATTGAACCCAAATCTTCGAATATACAACAGTTGAATATTTATCAAGTGTGTTGTTGCTTTGGTTTTACCTTAATACTTGTATCAATGTGATCCTTGTTCCGATAGTGCATGCAATGGCAATTAACCTGGCAACCATGCGAAATGTTTGTCTTTTTCCCTTGGTTAATTAATATGTTTGTATTTCAAGAAGCTTCTCTCTGAATTGAAATTTGAAATGTATGAGTTATGTTGTGTTATTTTGAATAGTTGTAATGATTTATTTCTGTCTTATCTAGGTTTATTGTATTTGGAAAAGTGTGGCGAGACACGGCTTGAGGAAGCCGGTGATTGTTTTTTCCAGGCAGGATGTTGGACACGTGCAGCTGAGGTGTATGCAAAAGCAAATAATGTTTCCAAGTGCCTGTCCGCTTGCTCAGAAGGAAAGCAATTTGAGTTAGGATTGAAGTTTATTGAAAGTTGGAAAAATGACGACATTTCCAGGAATATATCCCGCGACAACGAAAAAATCGATGAGGTTAAAAATTCTTTTTTGGAATCATGTGCACTTTACTATCACGGGATGAATGATAAGACCAACATGATGAAATATGTCAGGAGCTTCACCTCAATTGAGTTTATACGTATATTTTTAACCTCTCGTGCTTGTCTAAATGAGTTGATGCTGATTGAAGAGGAACACGGAAATTGGGGGCTCGCTGCAGAAATAGCTAGACAGAAAGGTGATCTCTTATTTGAATCAAAGATGCTTGAAAAGACTGGGCATTATGAAGAAGCATCGAAGTTGATTTTGTTGCATATCACTATAACCTCTCTTTGGGGTTCTGGCAGAAAGGCTTGTCCTCCAAGAAACGTTCATGGAATAGAAATTTTACTAAATAAGGCTGTTTCTCTCTCAAAAAAAGTTTCAGATACATTCTTCCGGGCTGCGCAGCTGGAGGCTTGCATTTTGGCTGAGAAGAGCAGTAGCCTGAAGCATCTTGGGGAGTTATTGGATGATGCTAGGACTCTCAAAAATATCAAAGCAGAATATTTCACGACTCGTAAAATCCTTGATTTTCAGCTTCAGTCTGAACATTCAAAATTTGATTGGCAAGCAGATGCTAGAGTTCCAACAATGACAAATGATGATAATGTGGCGGTACCCTGTGGCCTAACTTTGTCTTCATTGATGCATATATGGAATCTTTGGAAGGAACTAGTTGCAAGCATTTTGGCTTTTCTCAACTCTTTCGAAAATGGTATGGCAGTTCAGTCCCTGGAATGGGAGACCTTTTGTTTTGAATATTTTGGTGTGCGGAAAAATGAATCTGATAAGTATATCATATTGAATTCTGAGGCATGTTGGATAAGGGATACCAATTGCATAACTTATTGTAAGATAGGGGACGTAGCATGTCTTGAAGGCCGCCACTTCCGTCTTGCAGCTTATAGTCACTGGTCTTCAGAAATATTTTTAATGGGTGTCAAGGTTAAGCAAAAACTCAGGATGCTTCATGATTTCTCTGCAAAAAAGCCTCTCCCGCTGTTTGTCCAGGGTGTTATACTCCTCGATACATTCCTGGTTTCAAAATTTCTTGTTAATTTAAATAATTCAGATGCCAATGAAATCCAATACAGAGATAAACTCGAGATTATAGACATTTTCTTGAAAAGTATCTTCCCATTCGATTGGCGAAGAATTATAACAAAAGAGATGACATATTTGCGTGAAAGTGATACCACAATGCACTTGATGAGAGATGCAATTATTGGGATCATGAATTCAGCCCATGGAAGTTTAACTTATGGACAGATTGGAAGGGGGGCGATGCTTCTGTTAAGAATTAAAAGTTTTGGGGACAGAGACACAAAGATATGCAGCTTCTTTCCTGAAGTGACCAAATGGCACTCTTTTGTTGAGCATCTGCAACAGCACACCAAACCCGGTTTCAGGCACATCTCCATTGTTTCATCCCTTCATGATGCCTTACGAGTTACATTTCATGTGAACTGGAGACGGGAACGTGACTATATATCACCCAATTGTTTCCTCTACCTCTTGGAACGCCTCCTATTTTTAGCGTCATATTGTAGAGGATTCTACTTTACAACTACAAGCTCGTTCATTGAAGGGATGTCTTATCTGGGCTGGGATGCCTCAACTGGGGCCAATTTGCTTTGTGATAGAATGGATCATAACATTGTGGAGCAATGCTATAACCTAGTACTATATGTAGCTCACTCACTCATCTCTAATATGTATGAGACGGTGTACTGGATGAGAAATTCCAGACTGCCCCTTCCTGAGTCCATGCACTTGCTGGTGTTAAGGTTGGTTATTATGGTTGGACTTGTGCATGCCAACACTGGAAGGCATTTCAAGGAGTTTGTAGAGCTTCTTCATGCACAGAATGTTTACTCACATCTTCCCCGAATATTTGCCGCTGGTTTTGAAAGAGCAAGGACAAACAACTTTCTTGATGTATTTGCAGACACTCTCAAACTAATTCAAGATCCATTAGTAATGGTTGGCTTCCGAAGGGATCAGTGTCACTGGTCAATGATAAATGCCGTTAAAATGGTTGAAGCAAGAGGAAAAGATCAGATGCTTGACATGCTCTTCCCCAACCGTGTTGAAGGCACAAGACATCATGATAACATTGTTACACCATCTCATGATCCACCTTCTGTCCATCAGGAAGGGCATTGTAATCAAGATAATCCTTCTGGGAACAAAGCTTCTTATGAAATTCCCACTAAGCAGGCATCCAGTCCTAGTAATGTGGGGGATGAGGAATCCTCCCCTGAGAAGCTTTATACAAAGTTGTGGTCCACCTTGGAAACTATGCTACGGGAGCAAAAACAATATGATGGAGTCTCCACTCCTAATAAGCACGTAAATTCTTTATCTTAAGTATTCTATTTCACCTCTGTTACACAGCTTGAAACTGCTACTAGTTATCTTTATCCTCGTCTCTTGCAGGTCATAATTCAGAAAGTCATAGAGATGCTGAATAATGTGGCTGCAGAAAATGTTGCAGGGGAGTTTGTTAATGAAATCCCTGTTATGCTTGATGAACTGAAGCAATTAACTGAAGCTTTCAAAATCGAGTAAGATGACTGACCATGTTGTTAGTTTCTCATAAAATTTTCAAATTGCAGACAGATCAGTGCAATGGAACTCATTTAGTGGCTCTGCCGTAGGATTAATCTCTAGGATTAGTTATGTATGCATGTTTAAACAGTCCTCGTTAGATGTTATTTTTAGAGGAAGTTCTTGATCTAGGAATTTTCACCACACTTTGATCTTTTCTTCACTTCCGCTCAACTGTTGGATCATCTTCCGCATTTTAAACTTAGTTACCCCTATCTATGTTTACACAGATTGCCCGGCCTGGTTCATAAGATTTTTTGCAGGAAACTGCCGAGCTGTTCTTCAGATCCGGGGTGTAGAGCTAGCTTTTCTGAAACTTTGACTAGGGTTGATTACATTGATTGACTATAGATCATGCATTGTCTTAGGACATTGGTATCATGAAAGGGTAAACATACTCGTGGAAGTTGAACTATTTCATTTGGACCCCGGTTGAAATTTGTATCTAAAATGTATCCCTGTAAACTTCTGCATTTTTGCAGTTTCTTGTAAAAACGAGGTAAAGCATCTTATGTACTATCCTCTTCATACGTCTCATCCACAAAGTAGGAATTGGTTATTTTTGTAAAATAAGTGCCTCATCCTCAATTTCCCCATGTTTCTATCTTATTTTTTATTTCCATAATTGAACAATAATTAAAATTGAATTACTGGCATTCAATTCTGCTGCTGAATTTGTAATATCCCAGGGACAAGGAACATGGAACGAAGAAAAGTGCCTCTAAAGAACTGCTGTCACGTTTGTGTCAAAGGAAGATGAAGCTGCAACCAATTTTGGACTCCCTGATACTTAAAACGGACTCAGAAGCTCCAAAAGGTGACATGGATGAAAAGATTCAAGAGCAAGTGCAGAAACAACCTACATCAAAAGTTACTGATGATGACAGGAGCATGGCATCTAGCCAGTCTAAGCATCAAAAGAAAAAAGCCAAGAAGAGCAAGGGGAAGGGCAAGGGCAAGGGCAAGAGGTAGTTATACAATTCTTAGCCCTTATTTCCTAACCAACGACTTGGCGTTCCCCAGATATCATGTTCTTTCCCTTCTGGTGCATGATGGGTGAAATGTCCATTCAAGGATACGTCAGTAGGTAAATAGATATGTACTCTAACCAAGTGGATTCATTTTTTTCTGGTTCACAAGTTACGTGTGAACTCCCTAGACTGGTATCTGGTAGAAACCTTCAAATGTACGTGTATAGAAGAAGGTAGTGATGTTGGTTTAGAGTTGTAAGGTGGACTTCTCATCTATGCTATCTATTGAAGCTATGCAACTCTCTTAAAACTATGCAACAGGCGGTTGCTATTGTTTTTTTCTCACAAAGAATTCTCAAATTGCCTATTGACCTATAAATTCCAAACACATCCCGCCTTGTATCTTCTCTATCCGTACACATTAGATCCTTGTCATATTTTATATTATGCTGTGCATTTTTATAGTACATATATATATATATATTTATATGTACGTATGTTTGTATAATTTTATATTATAATTTTACATGCGTGTGGGGGAGGGTAAGTTTCAACAGTGGCCATGGGTAAGGTTGGGGAGGGTGCAAAAATAAAAATATAACATTGTATTCATCGATGTAATGAAATTTATTAACATATTGAATTTCTATAATGCGAATAGAATATATGGTTGTTTGCTTTCACAATTTATAAAAATTATCGTGCTCTAACAAAAAAAATACCTTGTTAGAGTTGTCAGCGATGAGATTTTAGATCTTCATTACCTTTCTCAATATTATCTTGTATCTTCATTATTGACGTTTATAAATTTATCTTTCTCAATATTAGTAACCAAATTATCATTCAACCATTGATCTCACATCTTATTCTGAAGATGATTTTTGATATGTTTTATAAATTTATCTTTATGGTGTAGCAGTTGCAACATGTAAAATAAATGTCAACTTGATAAGTTTATAAATTAAAGGATATGCCATATTCTTTTTCTTTCTAAACAATAGTTGTGCAAGATCTATTATTCCTTTCATCTTAAAAAAATATTCCTTTGCTTGCCTTATCAATAGACTTTAGGTATTTCAGTATTTAAAAGTTTTGAACATATCCAAAATACCAAACAACGATTCACTGTTTGTTAGTTACATATTTTCTTTTCATCTAACATATTTGCATTATAATTGAAAAAAGATCGTATGAATTGCCAGGTATCTTTAAAAAAATACCAGATATCTTAAAAAAGAATCTAGATGCATTTTGATTTTGTTAATTCCTATATATATATTTAATCCATCTGAAATTTTATTTTTATTTTTATTTTTATGATATTTCCAAAGAATAAATTTATAGAATAAATTTTATTGAATCGATTCTGTTTCATCAAAAATTACTTTCAATGATAAATATTTTATAATATATTAAAAAAGATTAAAAATCAGAAGTTCAACTTAGAAAAAATATGTAATAAAAAAGTACTCGTCCTTTGTCTTTGAATATTATTAGCAAAGAAACTTCGTCCAATTTGATCTAATAATACAACTGACCGGAAGGATACTAATGAAGTCATGGAAAGGAGGGGGTGTGGGAGAGGTATAGAAAACGTGAGAGAGAGAGCATTTGAGAGAGAGAGAGAGAGAGAGAGAGAGAGAGGCGTGGGAGAATGTGAAGTATGGGAATGGGAGTTGGGGGAGGAGAGGATCAATCAGGGACGCTATTTTTATATTTGAGATTTTTTTTCAAACAAATATGGAATGTTTTTAAAAATCTCTTTGCTGCAAGCTCTAGAAGCGGGGGGCGCAGTGGGAAACGGAGAGGGGAGCTTTGGCAAAGGAAGATGGAGGAATAAAAAGGGGGACAAGAGAATGGAGGGGAATTATAATGTATTTTTACATTTGTTCTGAATTTTACCTAACTTTTAATCCTTGCGGTCAAATTTGGCGGATCTTGATAACATGGGAATTAGTTGTAGGATGGAGCAAGATTACAAGATTCATGGAGTAAACATGACGTTTATAGGGAATGGGTTGTGGTCTAAAATCCCTTTCATATTATATATGCCCTTTAAATTGGTTTTTTTTCATAAATGTTATTGTTAAAAGTTTACTCCAATTTTCAAAAAACACTATTGAAATGGAGAGACTCATTCTCTAGAGTTTTCTTAAGTTAATTTAACTCTAGAACTTTAGATTTTTCCTTGATGTAGATTCAACATTAATTTTCTACAGTATTTCGTACTATTCAAGACCAATAGAGCACAACTATATATAGACTTTGGATCTATTGTGTAAAGGCATTAAAGTAAGCACTAAGGTGAACAACAATAATGCAAGAGAGCAAGCAGTTGTGTGATTTGTGTTGTACCTAGTGAGTGTCAGTGTTTGTTATAAAGTTAGTGTATCTGTGCAGTTGATGAGTCTCTGAGGAATCATCACTATTCTCTCTTTTTAACCTCGAAGAATAAGAACTTTATTGAAAAATCTTCATTAACTCTGCAACTTTCTGAATAATCCTCTCTCATGTTATTAACACTAACCCTAATTTATTGTATTTAATACAAACATTTTCTTTTTCTCTTTTAGTAAAATTCCCTAAAAATTAGATTACATATTGTACATATTTTTTTTAGCTTTAAAAAGATATTGAAAATATAAAAAATAGCAAACCCTTAAAATCAAGTGTTTTTTTACCAAAAATATTGCTTTGTATAGTTGATCGCTTCTGACTTTTTGGTCAACTTGAATTTTGTAGATCTCGATGAGATCTACAACTTTCATGTTCGACTTTTTATTGATTCAACTCTCTTTTATTTCTCTTTTATTTTTCTTCTATTTCCTTTTTTCTGATTATTCTATTGTAGCCACGTAGCACCCTCTGGACCCTCCACGTGGCCACCCCTCATTGCACCACCCGCCACCCTCCACGACCGTTGGATCCACCTTCTCTCTCCTCAATCACAACCTCCCATCACCAGATAAACCTCAACCATCAGATCTTCTCCCATAGCTAATCTCAGCCATCTCCCTCCGCCTTCATCATAACCATTGGATGAGAGGTCATCCAATGGCCCTACTTACTCCATGTAGCCACTATCCTCCTAATCCTTGGATGAAGCCCACTTCATCACCATTGTCCCCTAGCGCCTGCTCTCTAGTCGCTAGATCAGATACTCTCACCTGATCTTGACCACACGTCTGGGCCTTGACCTTAGCCGTTGGATCCCCTGATCCAACGGCTAGGAACCTGTCATCTACCTCCACCTCCCCTCTTCCTCATCCGTTACTCCATCAAACCCCACACCCCTTCCTATTTTTGCAGCTTCCCCCGCTTACCTTCCTTCGACCCAACACTCCCTCTCCATAGCCGTTACCTCCACCATCCTCGCGCACTCATCAACTCCCCCTGACCGAGACCTAGCACCTTTATTCTAGCCATTATATCCACGTCCTCCAACTCTGTAACAACCGAATCTTCATCCTATAAAGTCGTCACGTCTGCTGCACTCAAACCTTGTCCACCAATTCCAGGAGTAAGCCCAGCTTCCCCTATCCCTCCGGTGACCGCGGAGGGTCGGTTCGTCGAGGCGAAGATGACTACCCCTCCAGTGTTTGACGCATGGTCTTTCGACCATGTCGCGGCGCCTCTAACCCGCTGAGCACCTCCTTGTGGCTGAGCGAGTCGTGCGATGACCCGAGCTTCTTCCGAAGCTCAGGCCAAGCCAAATTCCTCCACCGGTGACCATCTCCGCTCTCCAGGTAACTCTTCATCGTTATTCTCCTATTTAATTCACACCTCATCATGCACCCCACACCAATCAGACCCCACCTTAACCTTTGCCTCGCATCACCAACTTTCGTGCCACGTTCCCCCTTCTCTAGAATCCCTCCTCGCTCCGACCTGTTTCCTCTTCGGCTCGTCGGAGATGGAGCCCAGGTTCCCCACTCCTCCACTCATACGGAACCTCCGTTCATCTCACTTAACACACGCACCACGCCTCGCATGCATATCTCAAATGGATGGACTCTACATCGCCTCTCCGATCTCAAGCTCCACCTCCAGTGTGGTTTCGTCGTCAGCCCTCTCTAGCCACTTTTGTGCCTTCTCTGACACTTAAGCTTCATCATCAGATCTTCAGAAGTCTTCCTGGACCCTCTGCCCGCATGTCCGAGCAAGGAGGAGCTCGAGTAAGGTCGCCGGAGCTCCAAACGCACCGCCACTCCCACGACGGAGGTCGAAGTACATGTGCCATTGGATGGCGCCACTATGACGGCCATCCAACGACCCAGATGGAGCCACGTCATGCCCCCGGACCTGCAAGCTATAGTGCACTGATCCACTCTCCGAAGCATCGGAGATCTCCACGTGGCCTGAGCCTCCTTCTTGGGAGTCGTCGACCCTCCACCTTGATCCTACTGGCTCGGGTGCACCAAACCTCTATCCGAAGCACCCTGGACCAGCCACGCGCCTCCCGAAGCTGCAGCCACCCGAAACTAGCCCGCCCACGTGCCTAGCACATGAGGGGCTGGATTATTTTCAGGAGAGACCCCATACTTTTCACGAATTACTTTCATGTCCTCCAGGCGTGTGCATCACGTACGTGTCTGGACAAATTACAAAGAGTCCCTTGTTGGTTTTCACATATTACAAAAAGCCCCCCGTGCTTATGGATAATTTATAGAGAGGGCCTCTGACTTTTAGAAATTGCAAATAGGTCCCTTCAGGAGACTATTTTTGATATTTATCATTTTATTTTCATGCATTTTTATTAAAAATATGTCGTTGCACTGTTTTGCTTATATCTTGAGCATTTTAACTCCAAATCGAATGATTTCAGTTTCATTTTGAAGCTTGTTTCATCCTCTATCTAATGGCATATTCAATTTCATGATTTGACACTTAATTAAATGTGATAATTTCTGATATCTATAGTACCTCATGCTCTTTGATTTAAATGCCATTAATTAACCTTATTGCTCAATTTGACTCTAAAATCAATCCTTATTTTATTGCACATTGATTTGATAATTTTAGGGCATATTTATAGACTATTTTATGCATGATCATCTATTGCATATTCTATACCATGTATCTCATATTAAATTGCATAAAATCAAATAAAAATTGCATGCATCATGTTATTTTGTTTCTATATCATTTTGTATACATAATGTGTCTGCATATGGAGATCTAGATTTTTGATTTAATCGCTTAATATTTGAACAATAATTTTCAATGAATAGATTAGGAGGCTCATGTCCCTGTGTTCGACCTTGGTATACTTACCAAGTAAAATAATTATCACATATTCGAAGTTGTGGTTTTGATCGATCGCTTTTCATCTCCTATACTACAATCGTCGATTATTAAAGAGGTGAAATACGTGCTTATCAGCAGTATTTTTTAGTAGCAATATAAAATACACAATTTACTTTGAGTCAAAGTTTACAACTGGTCTTAGTGCCTTATCCTTCTTCTAAGTTCTCGGGTAGGTTTTGTTAGGAAAGTAGGTCCATACTACCATGTTTGTCTCTAGAAAAGTACAATCTTCTTTTAAGTTAGCAAGGGGAGTATTATATCCATACATTGAGTTATTCTTTTAGATCTCTAAAGGGAGGTTTCATCCACATACATTATTGGACTATGAACTTCATTTAGTCAGCTACAATTTTTGACAAGCTAGGGAAGATCTTGTTAGTGATTTAGATTTTGCTATGACTCAGTTGCATCTTTGTTTTGTAGCTTGTTTAACTTTTTAGGTAGGAGCTCTTAGAATCTCTTAGTTAAAAAGTGTAGAAAAACTAGAAGCTGACTCAAGCCTAAAAGTGATTCCAAAAGATTCTTCTTGAAGGTTCAAGATTCAGAATCAGATTGATGAAAGAATCAAAGAAAGATTCAATTTCAAAAGCTCAAGTTTTGAAGACTTTGGATGTTGATGTGACATATTCTATACTAAAATCAATCTTATAATTTTAGCATTCTTGATCAGCAAGCAAACTTAAGCCAGAATCACTAATTTTACATTTTTCATTTTCAAACATATGACCGATCACCTTGCCACATGATCAATCACCTATGATCGAACATCTCATTTCTCATGATCGATCAACCCTGATCGACCATCCTTTTGAACGTGATCGATCACTTTTTCAATTTCATTCCAACGATCAAATAGGATCAATAACTTTTGTGACATTATCGATCACACATGACCAATCAACTTGTTTATCATGATCAACCATTTCATGGATTTTGGAGATTAGAATGTTGGACTTTCCACTTTTGGACACCAACAGCTATTTTGAAGCCAGCCCTATATAAGGGATCATGTGGCACATTGTTTGAGATTCAAAATCAAGAGAAACATCTTCTATTCTTAAAAGAAAAGAAAGAGTGATTTTTTGTGCGATATTCAAGTTTTTACAATGTTTCTGCACTCTCGACCTCTCTTCAATCCAAAACTATTTAGCTACTGAATTTTTTTGTTCTCTTTAAGCTCTACTCTGATCATCATCATCATTCTCCAGCATATTCTATGCTTAAAGTCTGTAATCTTGTGAATTCAAGTTTCATTGCTTAATTATATTCTATTTAGCATTTTTGTATAGGTATCCAAGTTGTGTATTCCTTCTCTAAGAGAGAGAAAAAATATTCCTTTGGGAGTTGTCCAAGGAAGGGTACATATTATATGAGATATTGTACTACCATCGAGTTAAAGTAGCATTGGAATAGTGGAAACATGCTTCATGCGAGAGAGCGGAGGGGAATCCTAGAACAGGGTTATGGGTCATGGTTTTTACTTGCTTGGGTTTTCATGTAAAAATCACTATGCAATTTGTGGTTTGATATTATTCTATCTTTGTGATTTGTGAATTACTTTTTATTTGGATATTGTTATTGGATAATTATATATTACACAATTCACCCCCTCTTGTGTTGGACTCATATTTGTTATCAGAGCAGGTTCAAATTTTGTAGATGTACTACTTACTTGCATATCCTCAATAGTAAAAGAAAACATATCCACCATCTCTAGCGGGTCTGCTTATTCTATTACAAAGCCTCCCTCCTTTGAAAACTCCAAATACTTCTACTGGATGAACCGCATTGATATCTACATGCAGTCGATAGACTAGAAGATGTGGACATGCATGACAACGACCTTCGTAAAGCCAATCTTGAAAGAAGGTCTAGCAGAGTTCACCGATGTAGAGATCAAAGATCTGGAGAGAAATGCATAAGCTATGAATGAGTTGTAATGTACTCTTTCTGTGGATGAGTGCAACCACATTTCTCAGTCTAAGATATCTCATGAATCTGGAAGACACTCCAGGTTAGGTATGAAGATATGCACAAAGTTAAGAGCTCTAAAGTTACGGTGCTTATCAGAGAGTGTGAAAATTTCGAGATTATGGAAAGAGATGCACATGAGGTTTACCACCATCGTGAACAACCTTAAAGCTTTGGGAAATAACCTCATCAAAGGAGTGCTAGAAACAAAGGTCATTGATTCACTCTCAAGTGAATGACATCAAAAGGTGATGGAGATAGAAGAAGTGGATGTTATAGAAGACATTGAGATGGACGACCTCATAGGGAACCTGATGGCCTAGAAATCAAGAAGAAGACTAAGAAGCTGATCAAGGAGGTAAAGAATAAATCACTCGCTTTCAAGGTCAGCTCACAAGACTCATCCAATGAGGAAATGAATGAGAAAGATCTTGTCCTTATCGTACGAAAGAACAAGAAATTTATGATAAATAAGAAGTGCTTCAAGTCAAAGAGAGAAGATAATGAAGATTCACCAACCTACCATGAGTGCGAAGAGAAGGGACATCTAAGAAGAGATTATGAATGGCCATTCATCTACCTTTATTCTCCCATTTTAGCTTTAAATCCCTATCAAAACACCTATAAAATACCACTAATTTGTATAACTTAACATTCAATATTCATCTATAATTAACACTTAAATACCTGTATTTAAATCTTAAATTACAAAATAAGGAAAATAAAATAAAAATAAATGAAGTATCAAAGAAATTGAATAACCCTAAATCCCAAAACCAAGTCAATATTGACTAGGTCAACCAAGAATAAAGTAAGGGGAATAATGGCCAATATACTGTGTAGACACCCTGATTTCATACTCTGTAAATAACCATTTTACACTATTATATTCTTCAATATATATGACTCAAATAACAAAGTGTTCTACACCAAACTTGTACATAAAAATGTATAAAAAATTAAAAATCATGCATAGTGCAAGTTGTACCACAGTTGAAAAAGCCACAAATCAAACTTCTCAGATCAATATCTACTCCATATAATTTCAAATCGAACCAAACTAACCTCCATTGTAATTCAAATTAAATTATCTATCAAAAGACATTGAGATGGACGACCTCATAGGGAACCTGATGGCCTAGAAATCAAGAAGAAGACTAAGAAGTATCAAAGATATTGAATAACCCTAAATACCGAAACCAAGTCAATATTGACTAGGTCAACCAAGAATAAAGTAAGGGGAATAATGGCCAATATACTGTGTAGACACCCTGATTTCATACTCTGTAAATAACCATTTTACACTATTATATTCTTCAATATATATGACTCAAATAACAAAGTGTTCTACACCAAACTTGTACATAAAAATGTATAAAAAATTAAAAATCATGCATAGTGCAAGTTGTACCACAGATGAAAAAGCCACAAATCAAACTTCTCAGATCAATATCTACTCCATATAAACTCAAATCGAACCAAACTAATCTCCATTGTAATTCAAATTAAATTATCTATCAAAAGACATTGAGATGGACGACCTCATAGGGAACCTGATGGCCTAGAAATCAAGAAGAAGACTAAGAAGCTGATCAAGGAGGTAAAGAATATATCACTCGCTTTCAAGGTCAGCTCACAAGACTCACCCAATGAGGAAATGAATGAGAAAGATCTTGTCCTTCTCGTACGAAAGAACAAGAAATTTATGATAAATAAGAAGTGCTTCAAGTCAAAGAGAGAAGATAATGAAGATGCACCAACCTACCATGAGTGCGAAGAGAAGGGACATCTAAGAAGAGATTATGAATGGCCATTCATCTACCTTTATTCTCCCATTTTAGCTTTAAATCCCTATCAAAACACCTATAAAATACCACTAATTTGTATAACTTAACATTTAATATTCATCTATAATTAACACTTAAATACCTGTATTTAAATCTTAAATTACAGATAAGGAAAATAAAATAAAAATAAATGAAGTATCAAAGATATTGAATAACCCTAAATCCCGAAACCAAGTCAATATTGACTAGGTCAACCAGGAATAAAGTAAGGGGAATAATGGCCAATATACTGTGTAGACACCCTGATTTCATACTCTGTAAATAACCATTTTACACTATTATATTCTTCAATATATATGACTCAAATAACAAAGTGTTCTACACCAAACTTGTACATAATAATGTATATAAAATTACATAAATAATAGCCAATAAAAATCATGCATAGTGCAAGTTGTACCACAGATGAAAAAGCCACAAATCAAACTTCTCAGATCAATATCTACTTCATACGAACTCAAATCGAACCAAACTAACCTCCATTGTAATTTAAATTAAATTATCTATCTAATGAAGTGATTTCATTAAAATGGATTTAATATACAAAAGCTGGCTTTTGGAGCAACATTGTACTGGGCATCTGGATATAAAAATAGTATATTTTAATTCTTCACATTTTTAACTTCTTTACCTTTTTAAATAATTGTATATATTACAGAATACATATTAATAATACAAAAAGATTCAAAAACAAATAAAAATACTTGAATACATAATAAAGTAAAATATATTGATATATTTACTTATAATGTATGTATATGTATTTATGTATACATATAAATAAAATCATAAAAATAAAACAAAAAATAAAGTTAATAATACTATAAATATATATAATATGAAAATATTATAACAAGTATAAAAAATAAAATAATAATAAAATTTAGCTATGTATACCTATAATTGTACATGTAAAAATTAACACCTAACAAATAATATCGTAAAAATAAATAAAAATCAGAAGAAAATAGTTTAGTAAATTATAAATAATTTTCATATTTTAAGTTTTATTTAATACAATCATTTATTAATTCATTTTGATTTTCTCTCCTTTCCATTCTATTTTGTCTTATTCAAGCTGAGGTGGCCTAATAGGATGCGAGGGACTTTTTACCCCTAGTCAACATCCCTCTGCACGACCTCCTCTGACTTTCTGTTAGAACCTCATCTACCCTTTTAGTCTTCCTTTTCTTACGCTTCCTCCACACCCTCATTTTCCTCGAGCTCACCCCCATTCTACACCTCCTTCGTGCCTCTACCACGCCATACTTCTAGCATCCACCAACTCCATCTCATCTTCACACCATCGTCCTCACACGATTGCCACTCCACCATTAGTATACAATCTGCACTGCACCTCCATTTTGAGTTTTAATCCCTCTCTAGGAGCATTGTAATCCCTAAATCCACCCCAGGTGCGAGGACCTTCATGATAGGATGGTTTTCCCTCAGATTCGAGGAGAGGACAAGGCCACAAGGATCGATTCACCATCGCCAGAAGTACCCTCTAGACGGTTCTCTACTATTGGACCTTTCAGGTCAGGTGAGCTGATTTATCTTATCTCTTTAGCTTCATATTTAGGTTATTAGCGTAGATTTGCATTTTATTCCTTTTGGTTTCAGTTAAAATCACATAAAATCCAAAAATCTTAGTACACTGGAGCACTAAGTTCCGTCATATGTTCCCAGTTAGATACCCACTATTTCTCTTGCAATCATCTAATCTTGCTCCCCATTGCTTCTACGCTCTCCCTGATCATCCATCTACCTCGATCCTGTGAGGATCAAGTCCTCGGGTCTCCTTCTTCCATTATCGATGAAGACTATCCATTCACCTCATCAGCCACATATTCCACTAATAAATAGGGTCAACCACTCCGCCATCGAGCTGCGGACTTTTTCATGCAGTTCTCGAGACTCATGGACCCCATCTAAGGTGATTCAAGACCAACTTCCAACCTCCAGGTGTTGCGAGCTCTCTTTGACATCCATGCCTCCATTGACGGGGCCTGGATCGATTTAGCACCCCCATTCATTGCGGAGGCCCTCCAGGAACCAGACACGCCCATCAGAAGCACGAGAGGATTTCGGACGTGTGAGGAAACGTTGATCGAAGCTCTCTCCAGGAGGGGCTCTTCCTTGTTCATCCAGGGACATTCATAGCCGTCAGATCAACAACACCTCCAAGACACAGCAACCATCATCCGATCCTGAGTTGCCTCCACCTTCTGATCGAGTCAGGAGTGAGACACAATCGTTCATTAGCGAATCGTAATCTTATAATTATGGTCGTTCGTCGATAAATGGATCCATATCCACCGTTGGATGGCGCACAGATAGGGGTAATATCACCCTTACCCCTTCGTATTTTGTATTAGCTTTTTAGTATTGTAAATAATAGATGCAGTACATTTTTATTTGGATATTTTGCATCATGGACCTGAAGCTTTCCTGAATTTGTGTTTAAATCCTATTTTTAACGCATCTTGTGGTCCTTCACGTGAGGCACATTTGTGGGCTTTTTGCATATTGTACCCAATATTCTTAGGAGCTATTGCTAAATGAATGCATGTTTTAATGTATTTGCTATTTCGACCCTCCACGCGCTATCTGAATTGAAATTTAATTGAATAAATTGCTCAAAGATCCCCTGAACTTGTTGTTTTGGTTACAAAGTACATGTTAACTTTATAGAAATTGATGTTAGGTCCATGTGTGTGTGAATTAGTTTATTTACTTGTTTTATTTATTTTAATTTCTTTCATATATCTAAAAATCTTAGGAAAATTATCTTAAATACCTTATACCATAAAATATCACATATATTTCTCATAAGGTATTTCAAATTATTTTCCTATTTATAATAATATAAAACACACACTTTATTCCATGTTTAGACATAAAAAAATCATAAAAGTAATAAAATCTTTTCTAAAAACTCCAAAAAAACTTATATGAGCTATATTATGCTATATTCTGCTACATATCCAAAAATCACTAAAAATGAATCGTAACACCTAAAATCCTTATAAAAATTAGTAAAAATTATATAAAAATAAAAATATCTTTCTACCTATGAATTTTCTTTATTATATCTAGTATATATAATAGTGTTAAGCTAATTTTGGACTTATTTATATTTATTAAGCCCTAAAATAAATTTTAGATATTCAATATTCTAAACTATTTTGTACATTTATTGACTTTAAAAACCTATAATAAAAACTCCATAAAAATTATCAAAAGATAGAGCAAAATATATAAAAAACACATTTTTTGATTTTTTTGTATATTGACTTATTTATAACTAAAATAACATATATTATATTTATAGTATATTAATTATATAAGTTATAATGTTTATATTATTATATATCTTACTTCAACATAAAAAAGAAATTAACAATTATAAATATATAGATGAAATATAAAAATTTAAAATTAAGAAATATTTATAATAAATTAAAAATCCACAAAAAATAAATATAATTTAGAACACACATAGAATTAGAAAAAGCGAAAAAAGACGAAAAAATATTATGATTAGTTAGAAATAATTATTAATAATTACTACCCTCACGTTTGCTCTTAGTGGTTCGAGAGTCTGCATACTTGTACTTTACACATCTTTGTATAATTATAATAAATTTTATCCCGCGTGCATACGTTTATCGATTTCTTTATTTGTCCGTGGGTTATTTTTGTTTGATTTAGTGGTTGGTCACCACAGTGATTCTTGTTCCCGCCTTGTTAGTGACGACTAATCGATCGCTAGTCAACAAATGGTGATGTTGCCTAGGAGCAACACATATGATAGCTTGTAAATAGATTGCCTGCCTTATTTATCTACTTTTATTTTTTTAATAATTATTTATATGTTCAACTCATCTCCTTTGTTGACTTTGTTGTGAGGACCTAGGGAACGTGGGCGATTTTCTAGGAGATCGAGGCACCCGAGCAAGGCGGAGGCTAGCTTATTCTTCAAAGATGACATGAGATTGAGAGGAGCAATGTAGCTTAGATTAATATAGATTTTATTTTCTTTGTGAGAAAGAGTCTTTTAGAAAATTGTAATAATTTACACTCAGACACTTAGACTCTCACAGGTCCATTTCATCAGGTGATTGTTCACTTGGGGGACTTGACCAAATTTTACATTTTTTTCCGCTTCTTTTATTTTATCTCCCAAGTTTTGTGTTTTTTGACTTATTTTTCATTTCACGTCTTTTAAGCCTGAGCCCTTAGACTTAGGCTTTTTATTTGTGATTACCCGATAATTAATAGGCCTAAACCTTATTTAGACTATCCGCTCCTATAGACATCTACGTTTGGACTTAGTCAAATTAATCGATGCTTCCCAATAATATAAATTCTTGTTTAGGATAGTTCTCACACGCATTTTCATATAGATTAGGCTTTCAATCATGCACGTATCATTTTGCATATAGAGTGCTAGAGCAAGGTGCGCCTTCTATCCCGTGCATGCATTCATACTTTTCACGCACATCATCTTTTCTGACTTTCTTCCCCAATTTTCTTGGATTTAAATTAAAATGAAATTGGAAATTTAATTAGGCGAATTGCATTGAAAAATACTCAAAAAATTGAAAACTAAAAAACATAAAAAAGGTATCTTTAAGAAAACCATGACCATAATTAAAATTGTTAATGGGCTTGATTATTTTGGGTTCATAAAATCCTCATTGTATTCATATACACTCTAGATTGATTGAGGCATGACCCTTAAGGATTAAAGCCCAAAATCCAGCATGTTTACTGCCTTGTGTATCACTTAATAATGCTTCTATCAGTGCATGGGAGAGTAGGGATGAGTTCTCTTCTGGCTTAGTCTAAATTACTTGGTCATATGGAAACTGCGGCATGGAGTCCCTGTCTCATTGTGCCACATTCTAGTACCCCACAAGGGGGAAGTATTTGATTCACTATGTCAGCTTATCCTTTACTATTTGGTTGAGTAGCACACCAAGATTCGATAACAAGGAACTTAAAAAGTACGTGCTACTGTTTACAAAAGTAGTGAGAAGTACATGATGATTATCCGGTAGCACTCACTCGCTTATAGGGGCAGCACTAAGGTAAGCGTGGAAACATTGCCTTAATTACAACAATAAAAATCGATAAAATTTATAGCCGTACTTTCACGACTTCATCATGTTGAGTTGGTGAACCCATACTTGTATTGCGTTTGATTTTTAACTAAGGTCAAGATAAAAAGAATCACGCACTTATGCCTTATCTTCTCACTTCTTTTTACACTTCTTTCACTTTGCTCATTGTGAGACGTTTCTCATTTTCTCTTCACTTTATTCCTTGTGTATCTCCATGCTCATTATTCCTCATTTCTTATCCTTTTGTTTCTCAAGATGTCAAGTCTTGGATGGCTTAGTCTGAACTCCGCAGACACCCACATCAATTTTAATTCAAACATCTCCAGTAATTTAGGACAATTCTAGAGAGACTGAATTGGACTTTGTGAACCGCTTTCGAGACTCCCTGCCTCTTCTATATCAAATAAATTGGGATCACTATTGTCTTGAATTCATTCCCTTTTGGATGGAGATTGACCTATATCCATACATGTCCCACACTCTAATAAAGTTCAGGATTGACCCTAATTCTGAGCTCTTCTCTACATCTGGTGCATATTTCAAGACTGGTTGGGCATCTTTCCCATTGTAGATCAAGAAATTGATTCGGATTCCCCCTTCTAGATTCTGATACCAAGATGACTCATCAAAAAGGGAAGGGACAACAATCTGACTAGAACGAGGTCAATCCACAGATGCTCGCATCCATACAAGCGATACAACAACAGTTGAGCGAACAAGCTAATGCTCAAGCTACTTTCCAGGATATGTTGGAGATGAGAAGGAATCGGGAAAATCCACAAGGAGGAGGATGAGAAGGAGAGAACCCACATGGAGGAGAAGAATTCTAGGAAGGTGATCACCATAATGGAGAGGAGAGAGGCACCGAAACCCACACTGAAGGAAACCTACAACCCCCTTACCGGACAAGTAACTGAGTGGATCCACATTCCAAAAATCCATAAACATTTTGAGCTAAAACCATAATTGTTATCCTTGTTACCTATCTTCAATGTCAGAACAAATGAAGAACCTTATATTCACTTGCAACAGTTGATAGAGAGGTTTTGCACCTGTCTGCTAATAAAACATGATTAGCGATCGATGTAGTGAACAAGTGTCTCTCAATCAACAATCAAACCTGTAATTAAATAGATCAACCAATGTGAAATATGTGAGTTAGAAATCTATTATAACTCTACTAAATGGATGTATAATGCAAGTAAGTAGAGTGTCGAACTCAATGGAGCAAAATGGTATGGTAGTTAATTATTAGTAATTATTTCTAGTTAATAATAACTATTTTTTTGTTTTTTCTTATTTTTATGTGGGTTTTAATTATACTTGATTTTTATGGATTTTTAATCTATTTATATATTTTTTATATTTTTATATTTTTGTTTTAGTTTTAATTTTTAATTTCTTTTTTATTTCTAAAATAATATATAATAATATAGTAATATAGATGTTATATATTCTAGGTAATATATAATATACATAAGCAACATAGTTATTTATATTTATAAATAAGTTAAAATATATTTAAATGGAGGAAACTAAAAAGTTTTTTTGGTTTTTATATTTTTCTCTTTTTTGTAATTTTTAGAGATTCTTTCTATTTGTTATGGATTTTAAAGTGAATAAATGTATAAAATAGTGAACAGATTAATTAGCCAAGATTAGATTTAATAAATATAAATAAGTCCAAAATAAACTAAAACTATTTTTAATATATAGTATTAATAATGAATAAAACTTATAAAAAGGGATATATATTTGAATTTTTTTATATTTTTGCAATTTTTATACGATTTTTAGGGTTTTGTGATTTTTCGATTTATATTTTTATTTTTAGTGATTTTTAAATATGTGTTATAAATTATAATAATATAGATAATTGATTTTTAAGTGGATTAAAGTCTAAACCAATCTCCAATCTTCATATTTTATTTAAACTTGTTCAATGGTCACATCATTCTGGAAAATGCTTATGCAATGTAGAAAATATTTTTGTGAAGAAAGTTTTTGATTTGAACTTTTTATTGAATATAAAAAAGTTTTGCAAATTTTTATGGAGGGTTGAAAATATTTTTCAAGTTTTTATGAATTTTTAAAAAAGGTTAGTAGATTTAATGTATTCAGATGTTTATAAGGATTTAGACATATTAATAAAGGATTTTATACAAGTTATATGCAGGTTTTATACAAGATTTTTATTTACAGAAATATTGCAAGAATATTATCTATGGACTTTTCAAAATAATTTGAAAATATTTTTGCAAACATTTATCAAATATTTTAAAAACTTATTTTGCAAATAATTTTATAAAGAATTTTAAAAAACATTTTTATTAACAATTTTTACAAACGTTTTACAAACATTTACAAAGAGATTATTTTTCAAAGGACACAAACATTTTACAAAGATTTTTCAAATGTTTTCAAAAGATTCTTCTCAAATATTTTACAACCATTTTAAAAATCACTTCCAAAACAACTTCAAACCAATTTTACAAATAGTTTTCAAAAAAAATGTACACATATTTATAGAAGTTATTTACAATCAAGTTATCTGTATACCCTTTCCCAATATAGTATATTAACCATATTATTGAAAATACAAAAAGTATGAGTGGTGGATGACATATATATGGCATAGATACGACCCCCGATACTTACCTCTAACTATGTCCTCATAGTGACAAAAAAGCAACAAAGGAAGACGTAACTCGTGCTAAGTTACAATGACTTAATAAAGAATGTGAAATCGATCATCCCCTCTACACTTAGTATCAAAAATCCTAAATATAGCAGATTGTATACAAAGCGAGGATGATTGAGGATTAGAATTCATAAAACAATCAATGACTCCCCCTATACTTAGGGTAAAATATCCCTAAGTATGGAAAATAATTATCAACAAGTTCGAAGACAAGCGAGGGAACAATGAAGAATAACTCAAATGCACTCATCCCCCTACACTTAGGATATGGTAATTCTAAGTATATCACGGATGATTGGGATGAATGAACAAATAGAAGAATGACAGAACTTGAATAAGAAATGAAAGAGAAATGATCAATCAAAATATTTTTGGGTATAATATTGTTTGTGTCTTCTGATGCTGCAGCTGGGAGATCTTCTTCAAATACCACATTTATTGAATCGACAACAGGCAGGAATGTTCCATGCACTAGATACGTCTTCAACAACTGTCCATTAACCACAAATGGTTGTTTATCTGATGACAACTCGGATATCAGTGTGCTTCCATTGTCATGCACAATTCTCACTAGAAATGGCCCTATACATTTACTCTTCAATTTGGTTGGGAATATCTTCAACTTCACATCAAATAACCACAACTTTTGACCATACTCGAAAGTCTTTCTTATGATATTCTTGTCAAACCAGCATTAGACTTTCTCCTTATACATCAGGCTATTGTCATAGGCATAGTCTTTGAATTCTAGGAGTCTGTTCATATCAATCTTCCAAATCTGACCACTAGTCTGTGAGTCCAAATTGTACATATTTACAGCCCAAAGAAATTTGTGAACTAGTTCCACTGGCAGATGGTGTCTCTTTCCATATACAAGACGATAGGGAGAAATACCTAGAGTGGACTTGTAGGAAGTTCGATAAGCCCATAGAACAAAATCAGGAAATTGAGATAAGTTCTCCCAATCCAACCTAACATGATCCTGCATAATTGTCTTGATCTCCTGATTAATCCAAAGAGAAGGGCAGAGCGATCGTGTGTTCCACACAAGGCAGGACCACTGTCGCTGAGGTGGCCGACGTGAAGCTTAATGAATTAAGTCAAAAATCAAATCACAGTCAATAAAATACAAGCAATCAAAGCATGCGATGTGGATAAAAAATTATTATAACCCTACAAGATATGTGTGTATAGTGGTAAGAAGAGCAGGTTGTCGAACACAGGGAACAAGTCGATGTAGCAGGGATTATTATTTATAAAATAAATAAATAATAATGTATATTTGCACAATATTTACTCACTTACTTATTTAATGTTTTTATGGGTCTTTATTTTTTAATATATATTTTATTTTTTATAATTTTATTTTCTTTTTATAAATTTTTCGATTTTTGAGTTCCTTTTCTTTTTAGTATATAATAAAGTATATATATATCTATATATGTTTATAATATGTAATATGTATAATATAGATAACATATAATAGAATATATATATAATAAATATTTAAAAATTAGAAAATACAAAAAAGAACAGTCCTTTTTATTTTTTAAAAGATTTAAAAGTATTTATAAAAATTAATTATAATATAAACCATATATATATATGTATGTAATACAATATGGAGTATTAGAATTATAAATATAGTTATAAATAGTCAAAATTTATAAAATAAAATATTTTTATGTTATTTTATTTTTCTATTTATTTAATTTTTAGGATTTATTTTCTAATTTTTAGGTATTTTTATTGTCCAAATATACAAAAATCAAAGACTTTTTTATAGGTCAAATTGTTTTGAGAAATAAAAATACTAAATCGGTTCAAAATTTCTAAAAATTCATTTTATATGTAGTAAATAGTATATAAAACATATAAAACAGAAAACTATTTTTTGGTATTCATAAAATATTTTCTATTTTTTTAGATTTAGAGCGGGTTTTCAATTTTGTGCATTTTCTTTTGCTCTTTTTTATGATTTTCGGCAAGTAGCTATAATATATACTAATAAACTATATATACTATTTTTGGAAATTTTCAAATTGTTTTTCTAATTTTTGTATTTTTATCTCCAAACAGGGAATAAATAACTAGTAATTGATTTCTAATAGTCAGAAAATGCAATGAAAATGCTAAATTAAAATAGCAGCATGAATAAGCACAAAGTAGAGCATATTCATCTATTTTCCATAATTTTCCAAGAACATGAGCTCTTTGATCCAAAATAAAATACCTAAAATAAATTTTACATGTCTGGTAGAGGTATTTTTTCAATTGAAAATAAAGTCAGGGGGTTACATGCAAAATATCCTAAAGTTTTGAAGTTAATATATAATTTTTAATATTAAATCCTAAATATACAAAGCAGGAGGAGCATGGATGCAAATTTCCATCTCACGTGGGGCACCACTTGAGTCGACGTGGCACATGACCTATATATAATATACAAAAAGTATGGGTTCTTATTGCCAATTTTACACAAATTATAAAGCATAATAAAATATTTACAGGATTGAACAATAAAGTTACAAAAAGACAGAGGTTACTAATAATTTACCCCTTTACTTGCTCGAGGGCCCTGGGTCTTCCACGTGGGGATCTGGACGGTCGATGGGGATGATGATTCGCCTTTGATTCAACGACCCATATTAGATATGAGCTGAAGCTCTCATCTGACAGTTCTTGAGGGTTCACAAAGAACACCTCAAGAATAAAGCTCCGCTGAGCTTTGATCTTCAATAATTCCTCCATTTGTCCTCCTCCCTTTGGTCTGATCAGCCCCTTGGCTTCCTGGGAGTTTTGTTCATTTGACAGGTATCTTCTTGAAGTCCGAAGCTCACTAGAGGTGCCCTAGAGGTCGGCAGACCTTGATGGAAGATTTCGTGAGCGGTAAACGAGTCAATTATTCGGGGCGAGGGTTATTCCCTCGACCTGCTATTGAGTATGTAGAAGCGATGGATGAATGGGGTGATGGAAGCTCCGACGAAGGCAGCGGAGGGAACTCCAACGGAGTGATTTCGTGCAGGAATCATAGTGGAAGCAAGGGGCTAAGATGGAGAAGTGGAATGCAAAGATAATGGAGGTAGGGGGTCAGAACTCGGCCGAGAAACGATGAATTTGGGGCTGGAGCTAAAAAATTCGATGATTTTGATTTCTAAAATTATGCTAAAGGCAAGATTAAAAGAAAAAATTAAATCTATGATAGAATAATGGAATGAAATGCAAGCTAAAGATACGTACCTAGCTGCTCGACGAGCTTGGAAGCTCGGAGCAGAAAAGGTTGCCAGAGACGAAGGTCAGCGGACCTGGATCTGACACTCCTCCACCTTATCCATGTTGCAAATGGCCGAAGTCATTCCCGTTGTCACCAGGGACTCAACGGTGAACTCCAATGGGGGTTACAATGGGTGGAGATGGATCGAAAACAAAAAGGAAGGTCAGAGGGAGTATTTATAATGATGGGTTCCGACCAAAAAGAGGAAGAGATTGCATGTAGCTCAGAGGGATTAGGTGAAGATTTACAGATGGGTGATGGATAGAGAGGTGCATGCTAGAGGATGATGAGTTGCTTGATGAAGATGGAGTAGGGATGTTGCACGGAAAAATTGGAGAAACCAATTCGCCCGTGAGCTCTGACAAGGGAGACTGGGCTTGAGTGTACAATTGACCGAAGGTCAACAAACGCTGGGTCCTGGTTGGTCCACGTGGACCAACCAGGAAAAAGATATCTGATAAATTTTTGTAAAATCGACAAAAAATAGTAAATAAATTTAGTGGACCAACCAGGAAAAAGATATCTAATAAATCTTTGTAAAATCGACAAAAAATAGTAAATAAATTTATTTTTTTGTTAAAATAAAAATATGTTTCTCATTTTACATAGTATTTTATCCCTATTTTTATTTGTTTTTACACAGCTATTATTACGAGTTAATTTTTACATGCATAAATATAGGTAAAAATACATGTATTTCTATATTTTATTTTTAATTTGTATTATATATTTTATTATTATATACATGTATTTTATATAATTTAATTTATTTAAATACATATTTAGTTATTTTTTGATTTTTCTAAGTTTATTTGTATACTTAATTAATTATGTACATTTTCTTTATATGTATATATAGGTGTATTTCATCTAGGTATTGAAAAACATTATATACTATTTTCTTTTTGGTGGTTTTATTGTAGTTTAACTATGGACATGTGTTTCTAATAGTTTTTACAATTTTACAAAAAGAAAAGAATTTGAAAATGTAAAGAATAAATATATTGAATATTATATACATGTATAGTGCACAATCGGGGCCCAAAACCTATTTTTTGCATCTTAACTCCAAATTGGATGAATCCATCTTCATTACATAGCTTATTTATGTATACAATTAAAGATTAGTTTGACCAATTTTGATACATATGGAGAAGATACATGTATGCAAAGTTTTCTTTACGACTTTTTATTTTGTGTGTCCCGTGCACATTGTGCATTATTTTTCTATGAAATTAACTTTACATATTTTTTATTTTTATCTACAATATTCATGTAGAAGGTTTCACTATTTGAGGTATAAAAATAATTAAATAAAATAAGTCCCAAAATACAATATCTGGGCAAAAAATTGAATTAGGGTTTTGTGTGGTTTTCTGTACAATTGGATGCCCTATCTCCTCCAACTTTATCCCTTGTCCACCAAGAATGATGACTAGGTATTGGGGCTAGGGTCACTCGATGTCTTTGAGGCCTCATTATTTTTCTTTTCTTTTCTTTATTCTTTTATTTTGGCAATAATACAATTATGATACAATATTCCATACAATATTCTGTGCAGTATTACTTATGAATTATTGATTTTTTATTCTGGCAAATTAATGATTTATACATGCATTTAGCTAGGGATTTAAGGTCAAAACGAAAGAATAAAGGTGATGAAATGAGGATTCATCACACCCTATACTTGCCTTTGCTAGTCCCTAGCAAACACTTATGCAATAAGTGCAGAAAAGGCCATTTCTCATCTGGCCTTTGGATTATTTGTATGTTCGTAACAACAAATAAAAAAAAAGAAAAAGGAAAATCTTGGAATGATTTTTGACTTTTAAACTTGTCTCAATAAAGTCAAAGTTTAGAGTTCAAAGAAGACCTTTGGATTATTTGTGTTCGGAACCACATTGAGGTCAGTAAGTGTGACACAACGGCCCCTAGGTTCCATAATCTTATTGTCCAATCCAATTCACAGTCAGGTCAGAACCATCCTCTCAGTCGCATACTCTTGCTATCTTGAAGTGATAGAACCATGTGTGTGAATTGTTCATCTCTTCCCAGACAAACCATTGAAATTAAAAGTAGTCTGCTCTTTTGGTAACTCGTCCTCGTGGAGATAGATATTTCCTTCTAAGGTTAGGTGCCACCGATCTTTAAAATCAAATAGGAGAGGAAGGTAGAATAATGAGAAAAGAAGTGGGAATGGATCAATGTAATCTTCATTCCCTTGTGAAGCTCGGTCAGTGTAATCAAGTCTTCACCAAGAAGCAAGCTTTTTCCAAAGCTTCAAATTTCTGGTGGAATTTTTGGTATAGGCTTCTTCTTTGATATTTTCTTTGACTTTGCATAGTTTCTGCATTCTTGTTTGTGCCTTGACGGATATGGCATCTTTTGTTCTACCCATTTTTTGGGGGTCTTGGAAAAAATTGCGCCGACAAACCATTCCTCATCTGAAGCATTATCTCAATCCCTCTCCAATCTTTAGATATCATTGTTACCAAAAGACGTGGGGTTAGAGTACCGATTTCGACGATCCCCAAGAATGGTTCCTGTGCCACCCTTGACAAAGCGACCTAGAACCGTCTCGACTTAGGCTCTAAGATTTTTCAACAATCCACATGGGTTGAGCTAAGTGTTAAGGCGAGGTTTCGGATCAAGCCACTGTCTCAAGAGTCTTACAAATGATATGAAGGGTTCTATTTAGACACATTGAATTGACTCATGAACATAGTCTTATGGAATCTAAAGAATTAAGTCATGACGACCTAAAGTATCCCTAATTCAGTCCTCAATGGGTTCCTATGAAATTAAGTGCATTAAGGTCTATTTTAAGATCCAACCTTTAGACTTTACTTTGACTTGTTAGATTGTCTTGTTTATTCAGAAAAATGTAGATGCTATGTGCAATGCAAGAAGATATTTTTTGTGAAGCAATTTTCTAGTTTTGAATTTTTATAGAATTTGAAAAAGTTTTGTAAATTTTTATGCAATTTTGAAAATATTTTGCAAAATTTTATTGATTTTTTATTTATGCAAATTTTTAGGGGTTTTTGAAAAACAAAAGAGTTAGAAAAAATGTTTGTAGATATTTATACATGAGTGCATCTTGTTATTTAAAAGAATAAGGTGAAAAAATTTACACTAAGTATTTATTGGTTTTAGTTTAGTGATTATTTACAGGTTTTTATATATAGGATTTGTAAAGAATTTTTATTTTCTTGAATCATGTATACAGTTCTCAAAATAATTTGAAAATATTTTATCAGATATTTTGAACTTTATTTTGAAAATAATTTGGCAAATAATTTTTGCAAATATTTACAAAATTTGAAAACCATTTACAAAGATTTTTCAAATAGTATGTATATATTTTTCAAAGTATTTTTACAACCATTTTCCAAATCATTTGCAAATAAGTTTCAAAATATTTTATTTACACAAATTAAAGAATATTTTACAAACAAAACATTTTTTTACAAAAGGTTTGAAAATATTTCTAAAAAATATTTTTCAAGTGATTTTACAAAAGATTTTTCAAAGCATTTTCCCACCATTTTTAAACATTTTACAAAACATTTTTAACCAATTTATTAATCATAATTACAAAGAATTAGATGTGTATGTTGAATTTTATTAATTAGCCATATTATATGAAAGTACGAGTTATGGCTAAAGTATGTACAACGTACATACGACCACCCTGTACTTAGCTTGAGTTATGTCCTCATAGGTCAGAGAGAAAAAAGGAAGACATAATTCGTGCTAAGTATAGAAAAGTCTATACTACAACGACTAATACTAAAGAATGAGAAGTTGGTCGCCCCCTATACTTAGGATCAATGAATCTTGAGTATAGTAGGATGTATACAAAATGGGAATGACCGAGGATCACAATACACAAAATCAATTGGCTCGGCTTGTCCCCCCTATACTTAGGGTAAAATATCCCTAAGTATAGACAGATCAAATATTGGGTAACAAGCGAGAGAAAGAATAATGAATAACCTGAGGGTGCTCACCCCCTATACTTAGGATGAAGCATATCCTAAGTATAACATTGATGAATTGGGCGAGGGCAATATGGAAGAAAGAATTTAGAAGAATGAAAGTGAAAAGAATAAAAGAAGAAAAGAAGAAATTTAATCTTTTCAAAGATATTTATAGGACCATTGTCCAGCTCCACTTAAGCTATTGTAGCAATGAAGCCTCCATCAAAAATTACCTGCACAGAGTCGACAACGGTCAAGAATGTGTCATGCTCTAAATATGGCTTCAACAGCTGACTATTGACTATAAAGGGATATGCGTCAGCTGACAATTCTGTTATCATCATACTTCTATTGTCACACACAATCATCACTCTGTACGACCCCATCCATTTTCTCTTCAATTTTCCTAGAAAAATCTTCAATTTCAAGTCAAACAATCAAACTTTTTGTCTAGATTATAATGTCTTTCTTCTCATGTGCTTGCCATACCAACATTTGACCTTTTCTTTGTACATTAAGCTATTGTCGTACGCATAACCTCTGAATTCCAGGAGTTTGTTCAGGTCCAATGACCACCCTTTTGTGAGTCGAGGTTTCAGATATTAACTGCCCACAATGATGTGTAAATCAATTCTACTAGTAGGTGGCATGACTTTTTGTAGACAAGGCGATAGGGTGGCATGCCCAAGGGAGACTTATAGGCCATTCTGTTAGGGATGAGCATTGGGCTAGGCCGGCCCAGCCCAGCCCGAAGCCCAGCCCGCATAGCCCGGCCCGGCCCGAGCCCGAATTATTTATGGGCCAGGCTTGGGCCAAAGATGTAGGCCCATTTGATAATTGGGCCGGGCTTGGGGTTAGCTCAGCCCAGCCCATTAGGCCCGATAGCCCGGCCCACGTAGAAGCCAAAATTAGGCCCGTTAGGCCCGATAGCCTAGCCCACATAGAACCCATATGTGTCTAGACTTTGATATCTCACTTTAATATATTCATCTGGATTTAATGAGGGAGTTGACGATGTCGACAGATTAATCCACTTGAGGTACATTTTCAACCTGTTTGTTTACTATTATTTGCACATGTTTCTATAATATCTCTATGAAACTCTTTCCATTAGATATTGTAGAATCATAGATATGACCAAATCCGTGCAAAATAGTAGGATCACTAAATAATAAAGACCTAAATAACTAATAAATACTTCATAACGAAGATTACAATCAAAATAACCAAATAAGGGTACGCCAAGTTTATGGGCCTACCAAGTCTAGACCCATAAGTTTTTGGTCGGTACAAGCCCAATTGATGATTGAGACATTATGGGCCGGCCCAGCCCAGGCCCGGCCCATAATAATTAGGTCGGGCTTGGGCCTGGGCCTTCAAAAAAAATTTAGTGGGCCTAGGCCCGACCCAAAGCCCACTAACTTAAATGGGCCTGGGCCTGGGCCCTGTAGGGCCCGGCCCAGGCCCGGCCCATGCTCATCCCTACATTCTGTATGCCCATAAAACTGAGTCCAGGAGTTGCGACCAGTTCTTTTTGTCCGACCTTACTAGTTTCTGCAATATCGCCTTGATTTCTTTGTTCGACAGTTCTGCCAAGCCATTTGACTGCAAATGATAAGGAGACGTGACCAGGTGATCGATGTTGTACTCCTTCGTTAATTTCTTAACCTCTTTATTGATGAAGTGGCTGCTGCCATCGGTAATCAGAATCTTTGGAATTTTGAACCATGAAATGATGTTATCTTTTAGGAATTTGCAGATTGTTCTGCTATCTGCGACTCGAGCTGGAGTGACTTCCACCCACCAACTCACATAATCAACGACAAGAAGGATGTACTCGTAGCCTTGGCTGTTAGGAAATGGACCCATTAAATCAATGTCTTATGCATCAAACACATCAGATATCTAGATGAATTTGAGGGGCATGTTGTCTTTAACCCCAAGGGTTTTTCCCATCTTCTGACAGTCAGTGCATACTTTCACATATCATTCACATCCTTGAAAAGTGTGGGCCACCAGAGGCCACACTGTAGTATCTTTTCTGCAATTCTACTCCCATAATGGTATCCACCATATTCGAGCTTATGGCAGTGCTCGAGGACACTTGTATACTCTTGAGGAATACACTGACGTCGTATGCAATCTGCTCCTTTCCTGAACAAGTGTGGATCTTTCCACAGGTAAAAGTGAATATCGGACATGAATTTGTCCTTGATTCTCGTCCAATCTTGCAGAACTACCTCAGAGACGAGGCAATTCACAATATTGACATACCATGGAAGGGACCCAACACTGAGAATTGATTTATCAGGAAAGGTTTCTGTAATAGGTGTACTGCTTAGTTGGGCATCTTGGCATTCAAAACTGGAGAGGTGATCTGCCATCACATTCTGAACTCCAGGCTTATCTTTGATTTCTAAGTCAAATTCCTGAAGGAAAAGGATCCATCTGAGTAATCTGGATTTTGCATCTTTCTTCTATTGTAGGTACCGGATGGCAGAGTGGTCAGTAAAAATAATGACTTTTAATCCAAGAAGGTAGGATCTGAACTTTTCTAAAGTAAAAACTATCGCAAGAAACTATTTCCCTATGATTGTATAATTCCTTTTTTCTTCATCGAGCGTCATGCCGGTGTAGTGAATAACATAGGACAACTTGTCCCTTCTTTGTCCCAACACAATCCCAACTGCAAAGTCTGATGCATCCGTCATGATCTCGAATGGAAGAGATCAATCGGGTGGTTGTAGGACCAGAGCCTGAGTGACGGGCCCTTTCAAATAATAAAAATATTAGAGAACCGTATGAACAATAATAAACTCGATCTACTTGCAAAGCACCTCTGTGAGAGGTTGGGCAAGTTTGTTAAAGTCCTTGATAAATCAGTGATAAAAGCCGACATGCCCTAAGAATGACCTCACATTTTTCACATTCTGGGGTGGCTTGAGTTTAGAGATCATATCCACCTTTGGCGGATCGACCTCCATGCCTCGCTTGGAGATGATGTAGCCCAGCACTATTTCTTTTGTAACCATGAAGTGCCTCTTCTCCCATGATAGTACAAGATTGACTTCACGTCATTTCTAGAGTACTCTGTCTAGCTGTGGAAGATAAGAGTTGAAGGTGTCACAGTAGATAAAGAAATCATCCATGAAGACTTCAAGAAAACACCCAACCATGTCGACAAAGACAACAAGCATGCACTGATGAATCCATGATTCATATACTTTATATGGTGATTTTAGTAGAATCCCCATAATAATTCACTAATTAAATCCACTAAAATTAATTTATTAATATTCATTAATTGTGTTGCAATAAAGATTAAATTCTGTTATTAAATAATCTGTGTTTTTGATCTTGATTGAGATTATTTTTTTACGTACAAAAATTAATTATTTTAAGCTAATTATTTTCTATTATGTTCCATAATTCATTAACTAACTTAGCATCAAGAATCAAAATCCATAAAATTAGAAAATCAAGAGACAACATAAAAATCTGACATTGTATATTTTGAACACATTTTATCTTTCTTGATTTTATTTTACAATTTTCTGACCTGTAAAATATCCATAGAAATAATATTAATTATGTATATATTGTATATAATTAATTATTTGATTAAAATCAAAATTTAAATGCAAAACAATCACAAAATACAAAATTACAGTATTTTATTATCTATAGAGTACATCCAAAAATTCGTTTTATATAGATGACCTCTTTTGATTTTTGCTCCCTTCGTGAAAGTTGTAGATCTCGTTGAGACAAGCTACTTTTGTATTGACTACTTTATCATTTGACTTTATTTGCTATTTCTTTTTTGGTCTTTTTTCTTATTTAATTTTTATTTAATCCTTACTTTAATTAATTAATTTCATTTTATTTTTATTTTTATATTTTATATTTTTTTGTTTTTTTCCTTTTGTCTTTCTTTTCCTCTCTCCCCTACTCTCTCTCTTCTCCAGGTCACGTGCTCTGCATGTGACCCGGTCCTTCTCCTTACTCTCCCCGGGCACGTGCCTTTTTTCTAATTTTTTGTGGATTTTAATTATATGTGATTTTTTTATGAATTTCTAAGTGTTATAATTTTTATTGTTATATTTTATATTTTATTTTTAGTTTTGCAAATTTTTAGTCTCTTTTTTATTTTAAAATATAACATATAATTATATATAATGATAATGATATTATAGTTAATATAAGTATTTATAGAGTATATGGTATATATATGTCTTTATATCTTTAAATATACATAATTATTTTTTGTTTTTAATATTGTTCTCTCTTTTTGGTAATTTTATAGGGTTTTTGCTAATTTTTATGTATTTTAATGCACTAAAAAGTACAAAGTAGTGCACAGATTAAATATCCAAAATAGTTTTGAGTTTTAAAAATAGATAATAGTATCTAAAATTACCAAAACCATTGTTATTATATGCTCTATGGAATAAGGAAAATATAATACATGAAATTTAATTTTTAGGGTTTTATGGAATTTTTACTGATTTTTATGATATTTTTATGATTTTGTAATTTTTAAATTTATGTTTTGAATTTTTATTGATTTTTGGATATAAGTTAGAATATATAGTGATATAGATAATATATTTTTTTGATTTTTAAAGGTGTTTTGAAATTTTTTAGGATTTTAATAATTAGACATGAAGAAAAAGCATGTTTTTTGTGTTTTTAATAAATAGAAAATAATTTAAAATGCCTTACAAAAATTATATGCGAACAAGCAATAACCCAAGCACTTATAGTAATTTTCCTATAATTTTTTCAATAATGAAAGTATTTATAAAGACAAATATACACAAATTTAAAATCTATAGTTTACATGGACATGTTTGCAATTAATGAAAACATTTTTATCATTTAATAATAGGTCCTAAAATTCTAGGAGCATGCACATAAATATTATAGTGCAACACGTGCTCCTACACCTGATGTGGGAGCACCTTGGTGAAATATCCAGAAAGCTTGGGGGTCCTTGTGCAATTTATACAAAAACATAACACAATCTTTAATATTTATAGGGGTGTTCAAGAAATACAAAAAAGCGGTGGGGGTACTAAGCAATTTACCCACTAAAGGCCTAGATGGACAGCTAGTAGTGCGCCATGTAGGCACACTTAATCAGACCGGGCGACGGAGGAGCACATCGCTTCTCTTCGTATCCAACGACCTAGATTAGATCTAGGCCCGTCTTCTAATCCGACAGCTCCGGGGGTGGCTACAGGAAATCGCAAGAACAACCCCCTATGCTTTCTTCGATCTGTGATTTCTTTGAGCTCAAGATACCCTATACGCTTCTGAAAGGCTCAGCAGCCTCCTAGGGTCTTGTCGTTGTTGCAGGTGCCTTTAGATGGCTTCCATGTCCCGTCGATGGGGACCTGAAGAGTGTTCAAGTTTGATGACCTATAGAAGCTATTTCTCTTTTGATCCTAGCTCCGAGCACCTCCTCAAGGGCTCGGTCCTACACAAAACTTATCACGGGTTTAGGAGCTATGATCTCGACCCTGATCTGAAGCTAAACAACAAGAGAATGGATGGGTGGAGGAGCTCCAGAATAGGGCAACGAATAAAGCTCAAAATAGGTCCGATCCTTGTAGGATTAGGATGAGAGCTTGGGCATACAATGGAGAAGTGAAGGGGCGAGAGAATGGTGGTGGTTGCGGGTCGAAGCATAATTGAATTCACAGTTAAATAGGGCTGGAGGTTGAAGCTCCAACGAATTAAAGATTTGGAAATTAAATTAAGTTATGACCTAAATGCGAGAATTAAATTCTACACTAATATGCAGAAAGGAAATGCAATGTAAAAACCCAAAGAAATGAGCTCATACCTGACATGTGTACATGGAGCAAATGAGCTTCGCCAAAAGCTACTCCGACGGACAGGCAGAGTGGATCACACCTCCAACGCCTTCTTCTCTACGCCAACACCTCCACAAGGTAGCTATTGTCACCAGGAACCTCTAGTGATTCAAGGAAGGGTTACGAATGGCATAAAGGGACCAAAACCAAAAAAAAAGGAGGATGGATTTATTTATAGAAAAGGGTGAAGGCATGTGAAGATCATGAGTTTGTGGGCGATGGCGTAAGTACATGCAATCTATGGGCATGGCGAGATGGAGGCACGTAAAGCGAAGAAGTTTAGTGAAGGGATCGAGATGTATCGAGCAGTGGATCAAGAGCAAAAATTGGGGGAAGGTAGGTGTGTTAGAAGCTCTGGCAAGGGGCGGCTTGAGAACCGGACAGTTGACCCGCAGGTCAACAGTCTCAAGCCCCTAATTGGTCTGCGGACCAATCAGAAAAATCTAGGGATTAAATTATGTATTAATTAGTTAAAAAATATTAAATGATTATATTATTTAAAAGTCAAACCATAAAAATGTTACTAATTTTATGTACTATTTTATGTATATTTTTTATTTATTTTTATTGTATTGTTTATTAGACGCTAATTTTTGCAAATATATACATAGGTATATTAACCTATATTTTAAGTATGTTATTTTTATTTTGTATTTTTAGTTTTATTATCATATATGAATATTTTATGTATTTATAATATATTTAAGTACATATTACATGTTTTCATTTTATTTTTTGATTTTATTTACAAACTTAAACAAATATAGGTATATACATTATAGGTATAGTTTACACATATATTTTACTACATTGTTTATTTTAATGCATTTTCAATATTTTTTATGTTTATATTTTTAATATATTTCATATAATATTTACAACTGTTAATAAATATAATAAATGTAAAAATATAAAGAATAAACTAAATGAAAAATATGCATGTATACAGTCCAATGGGACCTCAGAAAGCTGTCTTTTGCATCTTAACTCTATTTTTGATGAAACCATCTTCATTAGATGGATAAAGTTGACTTTGATGAATTTTGAGCTTGTATGGAGAAGATATTGGTATGTGAAGTTCGGTTACATTTTTTCACATATGTGACCCAGTTGCACTGATCATTACTTTTCTTGGCAATTAATTTTGTATTTTTATATACATTAATATGTAAAAGTTTCGTGTTGAACATTTTATTATTTGGTCAGTATAAAAAGAAAATAAAATAGGTGGAAAATGGGTATTTTTGATGAATTAAATTTGGATTTATGATGTTATTTCTGTACAATTTTTCCCTATCTATCCTACTTTATTCTTGATCGACCAAGTTAATATTGACTAAGTCTTGGGATTTAGGGTCATTCAATATATTTGATACTTTATTATTTTTATTTTATTTTCTTTATTTTTTATTTTGGATATAAATACATGTATTTGTGCAATATTTATAGACAAATAATGAAGTTAATTTGTACAATTTATCTGAATTTACATGTGTTTTGATAAAGATTTAAATGTAAAACGAAAGAATAAAGGTAGATGAATGGATATTAATCACATATTACTCTGATTTTATGATATTTTAATAATTAAGAAAACAAAAATATAAAATAAAAGGGGCTTATGTACAGACTATAAACACAGACTTAGAATGCTTCATTTTATTTGATTTTTTAACACATTTTAGATTTAGATTTTTACACATTTTATTAAAATATAAGTAAAAGAAAATAAACGAAAAAGAATAATTTAGACAGAATTAATACATAAAATAATATGTCAAAGTTAGTCAAAATATACAATATACAACGTGGATCCAAAATCCATGTTTAGCATATGAACTCTGATTCTTCTGAATTTGATCTTATTTTGTAGATAATTAAATATATATCAAGTCAAAAGTTAGTAGGGGTTCATACTGTATGTGAGATATGTTTGACTTAGCATCTTTTTGCCTCAAAATTAAGTACTGGTTTTATTTGTAAACTATACGAGTTAGTATTTTCTCATATTTTTCATTTATTTATGTTAGTATATTGTACATAATGGTTTTGATTTTCCTTTATTTGAAATTAGCATAAAATAAATAATATGGGAAGCTAGTTAATTTACAGATGATTATTTATACAGAAATTCTAGCTTCTTATTACTGCAATTATGAATGCTAAAATATGGATATTATTTACACATACATGGGTGCTAATAGTGCAATAAATGATTAAATGCAATTAATTACTTTAGAACAGAGCTCTATTACCACGACAAAAATGCCACATTAAGAAGGGCATCTTCCATGGTCGGTTAGATACAATTGGATCAAACAGTTAAAAAAACGTATACCATTTGGTTTTTTACAACAAATCGGGGAAATGAAATATCTTTTGGAGAACTGGACAAGTTATCTCAACTTCTTGGAGAATCATTGTTGTTCAATGCCTACCCTTGACCGTTGTTTAATGCCTACCATGGAATAAAGAAAGTCGAGTACCCTAAGCAAATCAATCTATAATATTCTGACTAACGGTGGGGTGAAATATTCTCTCACCTTCAAACTATAGTATCATATTTCATTTGGTTAATGGCGCACGTAAACTTAAACACTTATGAGTTCCTTTATAAGTGTAAAATCAGTATGCCATTCCGAATCTGGAAGTTATGAACACCTATTTTGACCTTTGCCCCAAAACCAGAATTTTTTTTAGAAATTGTGGTTTAAATTAAAACAGAATAAAATTCATGACCTTCTCGTATGTTTCAAATTTACACACTTTCGATGAATCATGGCGGCAGATCCTCGATATCAAAGCATCTATCTGGTCTTGAAAGTGCGATGCAAAAATACTTTTCAGAATATCCTCATTTCTTGTGAAAAACAATCCAAAAGACCTCACAAATTTGTTGGGTGTGCTTGATTTGTCCTTACCATTAGATGAATATGGATTGCTGGTCACTTAAAAATAGCGTCTTTTACATCATTCGTGTCCCTTGTTAAAATGAGATGCTTTATTTATATTTTATGATGTTTTATGCCGCTCATACTATGTTATTTTGCCATGCGTATGTGCAGGTGTTTCTTTCTTTTGGCTGGCTATGTATTAAGTCAAACTTCATGTGGGTCTCTAGATGAATGAACTTTTAATCTTTTTTCTATAAAAATCCAAAATCATACGATTAAAAAAGTGGATTTCTTGATGCGTGGGTGGAATTATTAGGGTACCACTTTCTTAATAATTCTACTGCAGCTGTAAGGAATTCTCCCCATTTCATATATAAGGGGTGACATGGTGCTATGGGGAGTCTCGTGTATCTTAAACTTCCATTGTACCCATTAGGAAATGAATTGATTTTCTAATGGGCGAATCAACCCATTAGGAAATAAGAAGATTTTCCTAATCGCATAAGACTTATGATAAGTAAATAATCTAGTAAAGGAATAACAGTGATGTATCAATCGTGATGCAGATGGAGGGGCCAAAGACTGTTGATTGAGGTAGCGACAATGTCAGGTTTGTTCTTTTGATAAGTTTCTTCCTCCCACATTCCTCTCTCACCCCACACTAACCCTAGCTTTCCTCCTCAACGCGCACTGGCTCACTGCTTCCCCCAGTCGCTACACTCCTTTACGTCTAAATGGGTTTTAAGGAACCCATGACGTAGCGGGAGGAGTTTTAAAATATGGATTGATGTTTCCCTCTCCACTACATTCCTTCGCGACTAAATCGGTCGAGGTGGAAGTGGCAAAGATGATAAGTGGGTTCTTGCATGAGAAAGGATGGATCGGGATGTAGCAGGAGGAGTTGACCAAAGGTCAATCTCCAAAAGTGGAAGGAGGGCCGATCGAAAGCGAGAGAGGAGGACCTTGACTAGGTTACAAACCCATGTGTTAAGGTGGAAGTGTACATATAGACCAATCACAAAAAAAGAAAGGAAAAAAATAAAAGAAAATAGATAAAAGAAACAACATAGGGTCTCAATATGAAATGCACAAAAAATAAAACTTCTAAAAAAAGAAGTGATCTTTACCGTGTAGAAATTTTTTTGTCAAAAAGGCTCAAAATAGAAAGTGGGGTTTTAAATTCTAATTTTATAGGTATAAAGTGCTCAACTATTGAGATCTTTATATTGTTTTCGTGTTTTATTTTCTTATTAATAATATATCGTTTTATTCCACAATATTATTACATATTACCAGCGAAGCCTAGATTTTTAAATTTTTAATTGAGTATAATAAATAAGATACAAATAAAGTAGGCACCATATAGGTCAAATATACATATAGACTAAACTCTCCATTTTGTTGTTTTTTTTATTTATCAATTTTTTTTATATTTTTAGGGGACTAGGGTAGACTTAGAAAGTAATAAAATTGAAATCATACAAAATTAATGGAAAACACACTCGATAGAAAATGTTTAAGAATTATGTATAGCTGTACAACGGGTCCTACAACTAACTTTCTACATATGGGTTTAGCTAAACTTTAAAGTATTTTTAAAATTTTTAAATCATTTTAATGGAGAACTTTAAGTGTGAATAGGTTTAATCGAGTCAATATGCATGAAATAAAAAATAAAAAATGTAAGCATTTTAGGAAATTCAGGTCTGGGATTTAGGCTAATTTGCAGAATGTACCTTTTTTAGATATTTTTGCATTTTTATATACATTTTCATTAAATGAATACAAAAGAAATCAACTCAATTGGAGTTATAGAAAATAGATAAAAAGTTTGAATATTAGTGTTTGCTATGTACAAGTGTGTATCTTATTTTTCCTACTCTTAGTCGATTGAGGCCTAGGGCCTTGATCTCTAGGTGAGGGTCATGAATAGATCCTATGGACCTTTCATTCTGGTTTTCTTGGACAGTCTGTACTCGTATGCATATTTGCATTATGTCCTTTTATTTATTTTTAGGTGTTTTTTCTATTTGCGTATTTTTAGCCACTTTTGAGTGTTAAAACTTGATTCTTATCCTACATGCATGCATTTATAAGAATGAGATGTTAATGCACGAATGAGATGTTAATGCACGAATGCATATATTTTGTTAAGAGATTTAGATCAATTTTCATGTTTAAGGTGAATGAAACATGGTTTCATCAATGACCACCAAACTGGAATGACCTAAAAAAATGAATTAAACTGACCTCAGTCAAAATAACCACATACTCAAAATCAGACAAGATCAAATCAGACACGACATCCGAGGAAGAAGATAAATAGGATTTCTCTGAAGAAAAAGGAGAGGAATATGAAGCATTACTCAAATCTTTATTCCAAAACAGGTGATTTGCTTCTTAATGATTCAAGGGTCCTTAAGTTTCATTAAATCTAAAGTTGGTTTTAAGTTAGGGCCACTAGTATCTATAAACGTACCAAACCTAAATCATGTAGACTAGGAAGATTTTGTTATGATTTTAAAGATAACGACATCCATTTATCCAAATAGCACAGAAAAACGCATCCACGTGAAAGGTGAAAGGCCATCATGACAAAAAGCACCTATGGGACCACAACTAAGCATCAAATCACGCAGAAAACCTATAAGGGAATTTGATTTGTTTTAGTTACTCATAGATCTCATTATACATACTCATGCTACTCGTATTTGGTGGATTCACTTTATCTTCCTAAGTAAGTTTGTTATAGTCTCTTAGAATCCATCCATTTCATAAATATGTATATATTATCATAAAATTAAGGGATTGTTATAGTCTCTTAGGATCCATCCATTTCATAAATATGTAAATATTATCATAAAATTAAGGGATTCTAACTATCCTCCATTTCCTTAAATGTACTCCTTCCTTCCCTTGATGCATCTCCTCCCTTAAGGCATTCTCTAACATATTTATTCTTGCATTTTCGTGCAACATTCACGAATTTGTAGCGTGTGGCTCGACATCAACCACATGAAGAACATGAAATAAGGAACATATAAGACTCAATGGTCAGTCAACCATAGAGGATTGTGAAATCATGTGTAACCAATAGCAAGGAGGGAAGGCAACTTTAGTACCTTCAAGGATGTTCCCTTGGGATATCTTCCCATGTTTTAGGTATCTCTAGTGACACAAAGGGCCATAAGGATGCATGCACAGAGATGGCATCGAGTTAATTTACACGATGGTGACTACAAATAGTTGAACAGACGAACTACGACGACTCAGGCAACAATTTAATGATGCTTTAGTGGTCTCCAACGAGGGGAAGAGAGATAGAGCGGGCAGATAGGTTTGAGGGCATCTCATTGGTCCTTTGTGTATAGGAAAAAAATATTCGGATATTGTATAGATCCTTTAGTTGATGCCGATATGTTTACACTAAAACACTCATAACTTAAGCTATGGACTCAAAATCGACATTTTAAGCTAATTAGAAAGGTCTCAACAAACTTTACTAAATAGAGTAGTCATTTGCTTCATTTAAACATCAGAAATTCTCGGATTTCAAACAACATGGGTTTTCATGTTAAAACCATAATTGTTCCACTTTCACTTCATTGAGTTGGTGTCCCCTCTCCCTTCACGAGTGTGTCACCCATCTCTATGATGGTTCACATCCATACTTTTATAATTTTTGTTGTGATGCTATTTATCTTATGTTTCTTTTATATATTTTCTATTCTTTTCATTCTTTTTATGTAATTTGCCCAATAGGTCTCTCCTCTGTATAAGAGAATCTTAGGGCCTCGTGAATAAGCAAGCTATTTTTTTCTATCAACATGGTATCAGAGCAATGGTCCAAGATCAGAGTTCCAGTACCCCACTCGTGCCCTAACCCCAACCCGCCAGCCTCTGCGTGTCCACCACAGCGAGCTGCAATAGCCCAACATCACTGCAGCGCGTTGCTGTTCGGTGGTTCCAGTTCCTCCACATTGCTGTTGCGCATCGTAGCGCGGTCCCTCACGACCCCTTGCACCTTCAGGCGTCGTATACGATCTCAAGGGTCGATTTATTTCCTCTTTGATGATGACTTATAGTCTAAAATGGTCTGATTTTGATTGAAAATTGTGATTTCATACTTCTTATTCATGTTTTTTTACCGTATCACGGATCGAGGGTTGATGAGAATGGTTGTATGAGTCTACATGTACAACCAATCCTCTATATGATCATGTAGACACACTCGAATCGATCTTTCTCCCCATTCGAGTTCTATTTTGGCCTTTTCTCATCATGTCAATAAACAAGGATGTTGTCTTCTCTTCGTCTGGTGCCTTCAAGGGCCCGACTCCCATCGTCAAGATGGATGGGACCAACTATGAGTTGTGGTCCATGCAATTTATGACCCTTATGCATTTCAATAAGAAGGAGCACATTCTGACAAAGCTCGAGCCAAACAGATAAGACTGGGAACAATGTTTTGTGGAAGTAAGATGATGGGTACGCGCGTGTTTGTCTCTCTAGGACACTCACCATGGATATCACCAACAATATTGTGAACCAACCCACAACCAAGGCGATGTGGGAATTTTGGTAGCCATGTACGCTCAGTCGAAGAATGAGGTCAATATCTTCAGCTACAGTCTGGTATATACATGGCCAAGCAGAATGGTCATCCTCCATGCAATCTACTCTTCACTTCGCGGCATGTTTGAGAACTTTCACATCTTCATTCTTGTTACCACTTCCATGGAGTAGCAAATGGCATATATGAACTCCACAATGGTTGGAGTTTTATTGTCAGCCTTGGATACAGAGTATGAGGATGCATGCGCGCATCACCTTACAAGCGCGACAATACCTCCCATGGAGGAGACCTACAACTGCCTCAGCATGCTTCTTATCCCAATCGCTACTACCACACAGACCTCCTCAGCAATGGTTGCATCTTGTGGTAGGGGAGGTTCTACGAAGTTCATAGGACATGGTCCCCATGGTAGAGGAGGTGGACGGCATCATGACCCCTACACCGACTGTTATTATCCAAGATACTCCGAGGACACATGCTATCAAAAGCATGGATACAATGATGATAGGTCAGTCAGATGACATACCTAACGTCTGATCTTGGAATGCCTGCGGTGTCCAACAAGTCGGATTTGGCAATCGCTATGAAAGCTGCTCTCATGGCTCTCGGTACTCAAACAACCGACTAGATCAACAACCAACCCACGATAAAGATAAAATAGTAAATAAACATGGGGTGAAATTTATTATACCCTACAAAAGCCGTACAATGACAAGCAATAGGTGTCGAACCACTAAGAGCAAACTATGGATATGCATAATTATTGTCAATTAATGAAAATAAATAATAATTATTTTTGTATTTTTTAGCTTTTTCTTTTTTGAAGGTTTTTAATTATATTAATTTTTATATTTTTTAATATTTTATAATTTTTATGTTTTTAAATTTTTATTTTTATTTTCTATTTAGTTTTACAGATTTTTAGTGTCTTTTTGTTTTTAAAGATATAATATATATAGTAATAATAATAATAGATATAATATATAAGGATATATAATAAATATATGTACAAAAATATATAAAATATATACATGAACAAACCTTTTTAGTTTATAAGATTTTAAATATATATTAGTTATTTATATTTAATAATAACGGTTATTATATAGTATATATAGTATATATTTATGTGCTTTTATAATTTTAAATATTGCTATACATAGTCAAAATTTATAAAATAAAATGTTTTTATGTTTTATAACTTTCTATTTTTGTATTTTTCTATATAGTTTTTGCTAATTTTTATGTATTTTAATTGTAATAACAGTATCAAAATAGTGAATATAGTAATAGATCGAGTTATTTTGGGTTTTAAAAATACACAAATAGCCCAAAAATTCCCAAAACTTTTTCTAATACGTAGCATATAATATAAGTAGAAATAAGAAATAGAATACTATTTTTTGCATTTTATAGTAGTTCAACAATTTTTTATAGGATTTTTAAGGTATTGTAATTTTTAGTGTTTTCTTTTATTTTTTGTGATTTTTGGTATGGAGTTAGAATATGTACTAATATATAATATTTTTTAATTTGTAAAGGTGGTTTTATAATTTTTTTCTATTTTTATAGGCAAACAAGGAATAGTTATCTCCTAAATAATTTTTAATAAATGAAAAATACATCAAATTCCTGAATAAAAATATAGCGTAAATGAACATCATATTAAGCATCTAATATTTTTTACATAATTTTTAAGGTACTAGAGCTAATTAATAAAAATAGAAATGCAAAGAAATAAATACAAGCCTGGAATGCTATTTTTGTAATAAAAATAAAATCCGAGGTGTTGTGTGCAAATAACCCAAAAATATTACACTTATGTTACAATTCTTACTACTAAAAATTAATAAAGGGAGATGAGAGGGCTTCTATGCAATTAGCCTAGTGCCTCACATGGGCGGCCACATGAGGTGACCTAGCATAGGAACTACTTGTAATTTACAATAAGTTGGGGGGGGTCCTTTGCAATTTTTACACAAAAAATTAAGTGTAGTTTAATATGTATAGGAATTATCAATAAATACAAAAAAATAGGGCGTAGTATGAATTACCTCAATGAAGGCGTGCGATCGGGTGCTTCTCCTTGCACCACGTGGTCGATCATGCAGCGGTGAGATACGATGCTTCGCCTCTTGATTGAACGACAGAGATTAAACCTGAAATTTGGGCTCAATCCAACGGTAGGAAAGCCCTCTGGAAGAACTTTGAAGAACAAGCTCATGTACCAGCTTTGATCGCTGAATCCACGTATCTCTTACGGCCAATCGCTTCGTTGCCTAGTCTACCATATTCCCGGAACATTCTGCTTCTATAGGTGGTATCAGATGGGTCCGGTCCCTATCGGAAGGGTCTTGGAGCACTCAGGTACCTTGATCTCTGATAAGGGCTTTGAAAGCGTGCTATAGGTGTTGTGAAGCTCCTGTACCTGCACAAACCTTTTGAGGAACTCGAGGAGAAGGGCCTCGACCTAGTTTGAAGCTGGGAGCATGTTGGGAATGAAGGGGTAGATGAGCTCCGATAGTATGTGGTAGAGGAATCTCGTCGAACCTCGATTCTTGCAGAATCGAGGGTGGAAGGTGAGTCATTTTGCGGAGAATGCGAAGTGGATAAACAATGAGGCGAGGATGGGGCAAAATACAGTCGAAATATATAATATTTTGGGTTGGAGCTTAAGGCTTCAACAAACACAAATCTAAGAAATTAAACTATCCTAAGGATTAACTGCTAAATTAAAGATTACATTGCGAAGCATGAAGAAAATGCGAGATAAAAGGCAAATAAAAAGGTTGTACATAGTGGTTCTAGGGAGTAGAGAGGCTCATCGGAGCAATTTTCCAATGGACCTTGGATCATCTCCTACACCGTCTTCTCTACGCCAAAAAATAAGGGAAACAATCATTGTCACCAAGAGCTTCTGCCTTGAGGTCTTATTGGGGTTATGGCTATGCAAGAGGGATCGAAAATTGCAAAAAGAAAATTCGGGATTATTTATAGGTGTGGTGAATGGTAAAAAGGCGAAGTATGTTGCATGGATGATGGAAGTAGTTGGTGGAGTCTAGATGGTTGGTGTAGAGTAGGGACGTGTGGTGCATAGATTGGTGGTGGTCTTGAGAAGAAAAGGAATATGGAGGAAGGTGAGGAAAATGGATAAGATGGGTGTGCACGTGACTCTGACAGAGGAGGCAGCATGGCAAGGATAGTTGACCTGAGGGTCAACCATCCAAGCCCTCCTGTTGATCCACGTGGACCAACCAAAAAATCTAGGTTTAAACCTGTTATTAATTCTAAAATAAATAGAGATGAATTTATTAGTTTTAGGTCAAAAAACAAAAAATGTTGGTTATTTTATGTAGTATATTTAGGGTATTTCTATTTATTTACAATGTTTTTTATTAGCATTAATATTTGCATTTATATACATAGGTTTTTATACTTGTATTTAGTGTATTTTATTTTTGTTTTGTATTTAATATTTTATTTTTTTTATTTACATATTTTATATATTTATAATTTATATAATACACATTTACATATTTTTATTTTATTTTATTGATTTTATTTAATTAATTAATTAAATAAGTATATGTATATTGTATGTATAGTTTACCTATATATTTTAGACATTATTTCTTTTAATGAATATTTAATGCTTTTATTCTATGTTCATTCTTTAAATATGTTTCATATATATTTACAAGTATATAAAAATATAAGGAAGCTAAAAATATAAAGAATGAATATATTGAATTTTATATACATGTATATAGTACAATAGGGAACCAAAAGCCAACTTATGTATCTTAACTTCATTTTTTTAATTAAACCACATTTATTAAATAGATAATTTAATTTTTTCTATTTAAATAGTTCAAGGGACAACACCGTAAGGTACGTATGGTTGCAAGGAACCATAGAGGTAAAAGATAAGTCATCTATAGTTGTAGCTACACTGTCATGTCATGCCATGGACCACAAGTTCTAGCAGTTGAAAACGTAACAAGATACGTACAATGAAAGTTATGCAAGAAAATGGTTTTATAAAGTTAAACCATTATGATTTATGAAAGAAACTAGTTTATAAAGGTAAACCATTACGAGTTATGCAAGAAAATAGTTTATAAAGGTAAATTATTATGAGTTATGCAAGAAAATAATTTAATAAAGGAATAAACTAGTACATGATGTACAGGAATCGATTTAAGAAAAGTATATCAACATATGTTATGCAAAGTCATCTTAAGGATGGATAACATGCCAAATGAATTACGATAAACATGTGCATGCCATGAATCTTGAAATATGTCCCACAAGATGAAAGAAATGTATGCTATGTATTCTTGTTCATATTACATATGTATACCCATGTTTATGAAAGAATCCAAATTATACATATTAGGGATCGAACTTAGACATGCATGGGAACAATTAGGCACATCTGGATATGTGTCCATGAAAACTCAGGTACATGCAATATAACAGAATAAAAGATCGTTGGTATTCCCACTCATGAATCCCGATGCATACTGGGCATTAGTCTCATGAAAAATTATATATGTTTGGCATTTTCAGGTGAAGAACATAGTTGATTGAGTACTTAGAATCGTTCTACGAGTTCAACGAAAATTTTAACATGGTATGATCCAATTCATGAAGATTTTGAGGATATATATGCCCATGAGAACAAATTGAGATGCTATTTTATTTCTTAGTTCATTGTGCAAATTTACCCATATTAGAATTGTAATAATGGAACATTTATATTGAATGGACTTTATTTGAGAATGATATTATCTCTGCTCATTCAATGTCATGTATATTTTCGATAACAGTCCGGTCATTCTTATTAAAGTCGCATGTTTTTGTCGGATAGAACGATCTGTTCCAGTACATCAATGCGACAATCGATTTGCTCTCTTCATTGCCAACAAGACAGCCTTCCATGAGAGGAACATGCATATCGAGATAAAATCTCACTATACTCGAGACATGATAGAAAATGACATCATCTCCACTACTCATGTTTGCTCGAGAGATTAGAAGAAAATGTACTTAACAAGGCCCTAGCAATATGATCTTACCAGAGATGATGTTTCAAGCTAAGCATGATTGATATCTATGCTCCAGCTTGAGGGGGAATGTTGAGATACTATATATCTTATGTTTCTTTTATGGATTTCCATTCTTTCTGTTCTCTTTATGTAATTTTTCCAACGGGTCTCCTACGTTATAACCTCATGAATAAGAAATCCATTATTTTCTTCACATACTTTTGTGGATACTTGATAGCATACATATAGTAAGAGATTCCAAAGTAGTCCTCACTTGGCCATCTTGGTCTAAGAAAAGGAAAAAATGGGATGTTTTAATAGGTACTAATGCCCACGTCTAATTAACATGTAGAGGATAATTATTGAGGTTTGAGGAATGTGAGGTTCCCCTATGAGCAACATAGATATACGGCGTTGAGAAAATCATTGGAGGCGATAGACGACGACCCATGGGAAGAAGTGGAATGGATACAAGGGAAAGTAAGTTCTGTTTGAATTAAAAATGGTTGAGTTATTATACTTATATGGGTAAATGGATCTTTGGATGAGAGATCGTTTACTCATCCTTCTCTATATATTGTACTCGTCCCTCCTCATTTGAAAATAATTTTTAGTGAAGAGAGTCCTAATATCTAGTGAGAGAGATTAGGGATTGAGAGCCCCCGTGGTTTTTCCCTCTCCGTAGGGTTTTATACATAAATTCGTGTCTCCATCTTTGTGTGTTTGATTCTAACATGGTATCAAACTCTCGTCGAGGCATATGGTTGTGTTTTCTATTGCTCAGAATGTTGGAAATTGGTTCCATTGTGCTGGATTTTGTCTTTTGGTGGTGATTTTTTGATCTCTCTCGTCACCGGTCAACCATATTGCGTTGCAGCAACTGCACCACACGTTGTGGAGTTGTGATGAAGGTCTGAATCCACCCGTTGTTACCAAGAGCTTGGTTTGAAAGTCTTTGATGAATTCACGATTCATCGTCTTTATTCTTTTATTTTAGCTTCATTTCCTTACTCAAACACTTGTAAATACCTATTAATTTCATAAAATTACCATTTTGCATGCATTTGTTAAATATGCATTTTTACCACTTTTTATACTCAAATAAAACAATAAAGAAGAAAAGAAAAGAAAAATAAAGGATGTATTTATGAAATAAATGCAGACTGCCTTGAACTCCAAGAGAAGGTCAAGGCTTGAACTGATCGACTAGGAATGAAGTAGGGGGAGATAGGGTCTTTAATTCAAAAATCCAAAAATAATTTGTAAATATTTTTCCTTGTAACTTTGTACAAAACTTACACTATTTTATTTATATAAAAATTGTTCTCAAATTAAATAATTTTCTAAACAAAAATTGTAAATAAAATTGTGTTGTAAATAATAAAAATAATTGCAAAGCAAAATAATATACCGATTACAAAAAATCATACTCAGAAAAAGTCGCAAAGTATAATTGAAAAACCAATTCTGGCTCCATACAAATCCAGATTAAATCAAACTCACTTCCATTATACTCTAAATTAAATTATCTTTCAAATGGTTGTGGTTTCATAATTTTTGGAGTTATGGTTGAAAAGCGGTTTTTTGGGGTGGTTTGTGTAGTTCTACCACTTACTTATTGTATATATTTATTTATATTTATTCTTAATACATAATGTACATAATTGTAAATATTATCTTCTTTATTTAAATAAAAAACTAAAAAAATAAAATTAAAAAAATCATTTAAAAATAATATCCTTATTTGTACATGTGTATATTATACTATATGTATATAATACATGTATACAATTAATTTCCTAACATAAAAATCACCAAAAAATTAAATATCTAATATTAATTAAATTAAATTAAATTAATTACGAAATTTGGATTTAATTATTTAATTTATTCATTTATTTGATTTGAAAACATGTCTTGTATATAAAGATATGATTCCATGCCTTAAATAGCCACCATTATGGTGCCTAATTATTTTTTATAAATTAATTATTTTATTTTTTATTTAATTGCAAAATTTATTTTTAATTAATTCGATGTATTTATTTATTTATTTATTTCATCACTAAATACATTCCTTAATTGTATATTTTTTCATTTTTTATTTTTCTTCTCTTTTTATTGGGCTCCTCCTCCCTCAATCACAATTTGATCAATCTTGGGTGGAGAGGAGCCCGATCTCCGAGAGAAATCTTATCGTAGAAGGGTGTCCAGCCTCCGAGCCATCCGGTGACAGTGAGTCGGCCCTTGTCGAGGCCATCACGGTGTATCTGATCCCGAGGTGAGATCCAATTTTATTTTCCATCATTTTTCCTAGATAAATTTTAGATTTAATATTTGCATCGATGTCATGATTAATTTTTAGATCTTAATTCCCAAAAATATCCATATCTCATTTGTCGTACGAATCCGAGTTTTCACCTCACATTCCAATCTCTACACGTTCTCATTCTATCTCGCACAACCTATCACCTCCTACCTCGCACGGTGGTCGGAGTTTCATATCTATCTCTCGCTTCGTCAAGATCTGCAACCGTTCACACACCCTATTTTGTTTATAAATAAAATATATAAAAAATAGATTATCTTTCTTCTCTCTCTAACATTTATTTTGTAGGATCATCTTAAAAAAGAAAAAATAAAAAGAAAAAAAGATTTTTGCCGTTGTGTTACAAAAAAATAAAATAAAAGAAATTTTTTGTATATATTTCTGCTTACAGTTTTAAAAAGAAAAAAAATAAAAAAACTTCACCAGCAGCTCCCCCGCCTGGAGCGACTTCGCCACCCCCTAACCGTTGTACGCCGGTCTTTGCCAGCTGCACCGCCGTCCCGCTCCATCGCCTGACGCCCGGCGGCACTCCAGCCACCGCCCCACAGCACTACCTCTATGCCGCCGACCTCGACCGTCGCTACCTCCTGTGCCACCCAACCTCCGCACTGGCCACACACCCTCCACTAGAGCTTTGCCAATCAACCGGCCCTGCCAGCGGCCAACCGTGGCTCCGATGCCACCAGAGCGAGGATCCTCCGCCAGATTCGTACGTGCCCTCCACCGTCGTTGTCTCCCGTATCACTGCGTGAGGCGGTGCCCTCCATGCTCTGCCATTGAGCTCTGATCGTGGCAGTGCCGCATGTCACCCCGGCCACGCCGCCCTCCACCTGGCCACACCGCGCCTCTGCACCGCTCAGGGCACCAGCCACCGCCTCGCCACAGACGCGCAGGTGCGCCACCGCCCGTGGCGCGAGATAGGAAAGAGGGGCGGTGACCCAACTTTGGGTTTGGAAGAAAGAACGAGGCCACGCACAGGAAACCCTAGGGATTAAAAAATGGGGAAAAAATATAGTTTAGCCACGAAGGTTTCTAAAATTACAAATAGGCAGCTGCTCTCCAGCATGTCATGTGACACGCTCGTACTTAGTGGGTAATTTGTATTTCTTTTACAATGTTTATTTATTGGTATATATTTCATGTAGAAACTTTAAATAATTACATTTCAGTCCTTCATATCTAGACATTTACTTGTTCTTAGCATTGAAATAAGTATCATTTACTGTCAATAAATTCCTTAAAAAAAGTGTAGACTTCTACTGTATCCCAGATCTTTGTATAAAAATTTCATCACATTTTGTTTTTATTTGATATTAAAAAAATAAAAATAGATTCTTTTTCTCTGCCTGAACTTAGAAAAATCATAAAAATTTGAAAATTTGTCTAAACATTCCAAAAAAAATTACTGTAGGTGTATTTCATTCTTCTTTAATTTCTATCTAAATTGCACGCAAAAAACTTTTATAAAAACCAAAAAAATTGCAAAATACTAAAAACCTTAGAAAAATTGTAGAAAATTTTAGAAAAATTGAAAAATAGTGATTTCAATTCTTGATGCAGATATTTGTGTATATTTTCATATAAAAATCATTGTCAAGAGTTTTGGGCACTTAATTTGATTTTAAGTTACAAAATACTCTTGGTTGTGCACTGTTTACCTTTGTTGCCACTATTTGATTTTTATAAAATCACAAAAACATCAGAAAAATTTGAAAAAATGATCAAAAATATTCTAAAACCTATACAACCAAAAACATTTTCATTGGAATTTTCTGAGTATTTTTTACTATTTTGAAAAATACAAATATAGTGTGTGTGTGTGCATATTGTGACTTGTGCCTTATTTGAAAATTTAAAAAATTGAAAAATAAAAAAACCACTAAAAATTTTATCTTCGAAATTTGACTGCTAAGTTTTTCAATCGTGCTCCTTGTGTTCGACCCTGGTCGCTATACCAGATTAATTAAATAGAGAAGACTACTTACATTTCATTGATTGATTTTCTTTAAAGTGGTATATACATATTTTTCTCGTTGACCGAAGCGATTGGTTGAGAACAATGACATTGCATATTTTTTCCAACTTAACCGCATCGATTTCCAGCTCATCAGAATGGTGTCGTTGCCGGGGAGCACGACTTTTAGTCATTTTTTTGTTTTATTTTATTTTTATCTCTATTTATTATAATTTTTTCTGACCATCTCTTGTTTCACTTTTCTGCGAGGAACCGCCGTGGATTCATTGGATTCTTTGGAGGGATCAACATATGAAGAGGAGCAAAGGAGCAAAAGATTTTTATTTTATTTAGAGAATTTTTGTAAATATTTGTAATAATTTAGGATAATACTGGACATTCGGACACTTAGACATTTCGGGGTCTGTTTCGTCAAGTTCTCGTGCACTTGGTGGACCTCATCGCAGTTTTCCGTCGATTTCATCGCCTTTATTTTTATTTATTTTTTGTGAGTGGAACCCTCAGACATAGATTTTATTTGGTTGAGCCAGGTAATTATTAGGTCCAAACACCATAAAAGAATATATATCCCTATAGAACGTTGGACTTAGTCAAATAATTAATCGACTCTTCCTGAGTAAAAGTTATTGTTTAGGACGGTTTCGGCTTGCATTTTGCATATAGTTAGTTCTATTTTTTTGCGCGGATCATATTGCATGTAGAGCGCTGGAGTCGGGTATGTACCTTTATCTCTAGCATTTGCATCTATATTTTCTCGTGCATAGGACTTTCCATTTTGCCCCTTTGTTTTGTGGATATAGGAATAAAGGAAATCAGAATTCCCGCTAGACGTTTCATTGAAAAAATCCAAAAAAATAAAAAAAATCAAAAATTAAAATTAGGACTACTAATTGAAATTGACCATAAAATCAAACGTATTTGACTCACTTCATTGATTTGGGGAGAGCAACCCCTCATTATTTGGTTTGCTTGAGCAAGAGAGTGACCCGTACACTAGGATAGAGCCACGCCTGAACTTCCATTAGACTACTGATCTTGGGGTTAGTCGTTCTCCAGTGAGGATCTCTCCGGTAGCCAGTAAAGCGGTCCGCGACGTCCTTAACTGATTGAATTGATCGGGTAGCCGGTAAACGGTCCGCGATTCATACTGACTGGGAAAGATCTAGTTCAGGATTGGGCCAGTCTCCTGGGAGCATCGGGTCCTAACAGCTTGCTTAATCGCTCTGCAAGCTTGAATGATCACCTAACTAAAATTTGACGAGATAAACGATCGAGACTTCACAGTCATCACTGTGTTACGTAGGTGAATCTGGGGTTTGCATTGTATTTGAATGTGATTGGTGTTAGTTGGTTATGTTCATCTTATCTGGATCATTAGAAGTCTCCTTCTCTTCTTTTTGTTTTCATTACCCTCCCTCCCTCCCTTCATTATCCTATTCAATTCCCTCTCTTCATGATGGGTTGTACTCAATTTCAGTTGGGTTTTGCGGCTTCTTCTTTTCATTCCCATCAATCCCGCCCACTCCCTTGGGAGGTCGGAACTCTGATCGACATCACGTTTTCTACCCCCTCCCCATTCCTTCTTTCTTCTGGGCATGATGTCCTAAGAGATGACACCCGAAGAGTTCAGATTGACCAGATATAAGACACGGTGGATCACCTTGCTGAGATGAGAGTGCATTCCATAGGAGATCACATGGAGCAGTTAGGAGTTTTAGACGACTTCTATCTTGGGATGATGGATGACTACACAGATCAGGAAGAGCAGTTCACTTATACATTGAGTCCCTTTATTCTGGATTTAGAGTTTATTAATCTACTGCTAAAGTTTTCAGGGGGAGTTCATGAGGAGCCATATATTCATATATATGAGTTTGAGGATTTTTGTGGATCACGAGCATACCTAGATATCACTTCTGAGGAGATAATGCTGATGATCTTCCTTTTCTCACTTCAGACTAGAGCTTTGAGATGGCACAGAGAGTTGGGGAGGAAGATTGCTACATGGGGAGATTTACTATTATTGTTTTTGCAGAGATTTTACCCTCATCGTAGAGCAGAGTTGATGCGGTCTTGTATTAGAAATTTTTCAATTGACCCCCAGGAGCCATTGAGAGATTCATGGCTTAGATTTGTTGACCCATTGAGGAGATTTTCAGATCATGGAATCTCGACGACTGATAGTGTGCAGATCGCCATGAGGGGGACAACCGCAGAGCAGATTGCAGTAGTAGTTACCTCGTGTGGTGGTTCACACCACAATCCAGATATGGATTTATTTGAGACCATATTGAGAGCACTTTCAGACATTCCGTATTCATCAGATGATTTATTTGAGACAATACACAAGGGAGATACGAGACCAGTTAAGTGTGTGGTATTTCATGCCGACTCAGACAACACACACCATTCAGAGGACATGGATTCCACCACATTTCAGCTGCCCTTTCAGTCATTTCAGTGTCCATGTTCAGATGATTCAGTTTTCATTCTTAAGAAGATCCTCTCAGATTCAGATACACATTTGGATCCATCTCAGCATAGAGAGCTTGATGAGGGACATCATTTTGATTTGACAAACCTAGATAGTCCCATCTTTGAGCCGTATGTCCTCCCATTTGATGAGGGCGATACATTTTTGGAGGACCTGATGATAAACAGCATTGGTGCAGTTCAAGGATCAGATCTTCAGATGTTTATTGCTTCTGCATTGTTAGCTAGCGGCATGCCATGCCTCGAGGTTGTTCAGACGTCGTTTACAACTGATGAGTTACTTTGGTGCAGGAACTTGGTGTTTGAAAACAGCGTAGATCCCCAATCACGATCTGATTCCCCATCTCTTTACCCGGTAGCAGACACCCATCTGATTGTTTACTTAGGTGTCATTTACTCTGTTGACCTCGTCGTTGTTCCCCTACCGAGACTACGATGATAGTACAGTATTCGCCTCACAGATGTTGTCCTGAACCTCGATACTGCGCTATCCTAGCATTTACGCACAGCTAGGGGCGTACACTCTAGCGCTTGTTGAGAGGTACCTCTGCATTGTCCTGCCCACAACTGTATAGATCATTCTATCCATATCATTCATTCTTTCTACCTAAACACCTCATATTCATCTCAAGATTATGATGTACTTAGGGTGCACTTTACCCTAAGTATAGGGGGTGTCATATTTCGTATTATTCTTTTGAACTTTTGTTTTGCTGTCTATACTTAGGGATATCTTACCCTAAGTATAGGGGAGGTAGTCTCTATACATCCTACTCCTCGGTTTTCCCCTTGTGTACAGTCTTCTATACTTAGGATTACTTGATCCTAAGTATAGGGGGATCACCAACTTCTATTGATTTTATTCTTTCATTTGTCGTTGTAATATAGCATTCTTTTCACTTTTCTATACTTAGCACGAGTTTTTCCTTTCTTTATCGCTCCCGGATCACTATGAGGACATAGTTCGAGCTAAGTATAGGGGGGTGTCGTATATATTGCATATATACTTTAGCCATAACTCGTACATTTGTATTTTTAATATGACTAAAATATTGTATAAATACTTGTAAAATTTAGCAAAACCAAGTAATAAAAAGATGCAGACATTTCCTCAATTTTCTTTTTTTGTATATGCTGATTTAAGTCAAGTTAAAATATTTTGGAAAATATTTTTGAAAGTAGTTTGAACTATTTCAAAAAAATTTTGAAAACTATTTGAAAAATGTTTGAAAAATATTTTCAACTTTGTAAAAGTATTTTGGCTTGTAAAAATTTCCTTTTCTTTGTGTGAAATAAAATTATTTTGTAAAACTATCAGCAAATGTTTTGAAATGGTTGAAAAATTATTTTGAAAATCTATATATACGGTTTGAAAAATATTTGCAAAATAGTTTTCAAATGTTTGTAAATATTTGTAAAATTGTTTGAAAAATTATTTTGAACTATAGTCTTCAAATTATTTGTAAACTTATTTTCAAATAAGTTTGAGGAATATATGCATCACACATAAAAAATCCAACTATGTGTATATACATGTATAAATTACTCAAGTTGTAAATTTTTTCACCTGATTCATGTAAATAATTGACTCACTCCTGTGTAAATATGTGTATCTCATCTCTAATCCTTATTAAAAAATTATATATACTTGTATATATTACTAATCATTTATTTTAAAAAAACTACAAAATCCAAAAGTCTATGAAAATTTGCATAAAAAACTCTTTTTGTATGTGCATTATTTTTCAAAAATCCATAAAAAGTTCAAAATTACAAAATTATTTCACAAAAAGTTTTTTGCTTTCTTTCTTGCATTGTACATATTTTCTTGCATTAGTATGTGCATTTTTCCGGATAATATTGACATTTAAACTAAGCTGGAATAAATTTGAAGAATGGAGCTTAGTTTGACCTTAATGTATTTAATTTCAGAGGAATCTTATAAGAAATGTAGTTAAGACATTTCAGGTCCTGGTGACTTAATTCTTTGAGTCCATAAGACTATGTTCACATGTCATCTTGATGAGTGTAAGTAGCATATTTAACAACACATGCATGATTCTTTCATACCGTGGCTTACCTTGGACAAGCACTAGACACGTAGTTCTTCATGAAGGAGGTAGTGAGGGGGCAGAATCTTTTGGCTTAGGGTAGCATACGAGAGTAGTACATTTAGGCGAAACCTCTCGTCCTCCTCTAGGGAGGGAAGTACGTCTCAACATGGTTTGGCGATGTTGAGGTCTAAAGACAGGATGTTGTGGGGTAGCAATAATGCTTCAAAAGAGGGATAGTCTACTGACTCAATTGCAAAAACTATATATGTACATGCTGCATCTTGTATATATTTTCAAAAAAAAAGCTAAATCTCTAAAAGTGGACAGTCATGATTGAAAAGTAAAATGCCTACCGGAGTGTATATACAAGTGAAAAAAAGGAATAAGAGCTTCAAAGTCAAATGTTTGTAAGCTTACAGCGGATGACTTGGCTACACTGGTCTTGCATCCAAGGATAGGTAGCTACACTGGTTATCGTCCATTCTCTTCTCCATCCCCTCTTCTTGAGCCGGTTGCACTTGAACTTAGAAGGAAATATCCCCGCTCCTCGAGAAAAGAGTTGCTAGACCGGGGGATTAGAGTTACCTTGTTGAGAGAGGTTGTTTCTTTGCTACTTTTGAGATGAGGATCTATATTTCACTTACACCGTACAAGTAAAGATTCATAGTCATAAGAATTTATGTATGTAGACTTGTTCTGACCTGACTGTTGAGGAGACCAGAATAGGAGTCTTGTGGAACTTAGATGCTGTTAGGTTTTAAATCCATTTTCCATTAAGGTTCCGACACACTAATAATCCAATGGTCCGACAGAGCTCCATATTGCAATTTTATGAAGATAAGTTTAAAAGTCAACATTGTTCTAACTTCTTTCCTTTTCTTTTCTTTATTTTTGTTTTCACTTATTCTCCAAATAAGTGTTTGCTAAGGGACTAGCAAAGGTAAAATATAGGGAAATGATGAATCCACAATTCATCGTCTTTATTCTTTTATTTTAGCTTCATTTCCTTAGTCAAACACCTGCATATACCTATTAATTTCATGATAATTATCATTATTTTGTATGCATTTGTTAAATATGCATTTTTACAATCTTTTATGCACAAATAAAAGAATAAATAAGAAAAGAAAAATAAAAGAAAAATAAAGGATGTATTTATGAAATAAATACAGACTGACCCGAACCTCGAGATAAGGTCAAGGCTTGACCTGATCGACCAGAAATAAAGTAGGGGAAGATAGGGTCTTTAATTCAAAAATCCAAAAATAATTTGTAAATATTTTTCCTTGCAACTTTGTACAAAACTTACACTATTTATTTGTATATAAATTAACCTCAAATTAAACATTTTTCTAATAAAAGTTGTAAATAAAAATGTGTTGTAAATAATAAAAATAATTGTAAAGTAAAATAATGTATAGACTACAAATAATCATACTAAAAAAAGCCGCAAAGTGATAATTGAAAAACCAATTTCGGCTTCATATGAACTCAGAATAAATCAAACTCAGTTCCATTGTACTCTAGATTAAATTATCTTTCAAATGATTGTTCATAATTTTTGAAGTTACGGTTGAAAAGTCAGTTTCCCGAGGTGGTTTGTGCAGTTTTACTACTTACTTATTGTATATATTTATTCATATTTATTTTTTATACATAATGTACATAATTGTAAATAATATCTTCTTTATTAAAAATAAAAATTTTAAAAATAAAATTTAAAAAAATATTTATAATTTCCTTATTTGTACATGTGTATATAGTACACATGTACAAATAATTTCTTGGCCTCTACGATTAATTTCTTTACATAAAAATCACCAAAAAATTAAATATCTAATATTAATTAAATAAATTAATTTAATTACAAATTTTGGATTTAATTATTTAATTTATTCATTTATTTGATTTGAAAACATGCCTTGTATATAAAGATATGATTCCATGCCTTAAATAGCCACCATTAAGGTGGCTAATTATTTTTGATAAATTAATTATTTTATTTATTTTATTTAATTCCGAATTTTATTTTTAATTAATTTTATTTATTTATCTAATTAATTCACCACTAAATACATTCCTTAATTGTACATTCTTTCCTTTTTATTTTTCTTCTCTTTTTATTGGGCTCCTCCTCCCTCTTTCACAATTTGATCAATCCTGGGTGGAGAGGAGCCCGATCTCCGAGAGATATCTTGTCATAGAAGGGTGCCCAGCCTCTGAGCCGTCCAGTGACAGCGAGTTGGTGCTCGTAGAGGCCATCACGGTTTATCCGATCCCGAGATGAGATCCAATTTTATTTTTCATCATTTTTCCTAGATAATTTCCTAATTTTATTTTTAATTAATTTTATTTATTTATTTATTCAATTCATCATTAAATACATTCCTTAATTGTACATTCTTTCCTTTTTTATTTTTCTTCTCTTTTTATTGGGCTCCTCCTCCCTCTTTCACAATTTGATGAATCCTGGGTAAAGAGGAACCCGATCTTCGAGAGATATCTTGTCATAGAAGGGTGCCCGACCTCTGAGCCGTCTGGTGACAGCGAGTCGCTGCTCGTCGAGGCCATCACAGTTTATCCTATCCCGAGATGAGATCCAATTTTATTTTTCATCATTTTTCCTATATAAATTTTAGATTTAATTTTTACGTCGATGTCATGATTAATTTTTAGATCTTAATTCTTGAAAATATCCATATCGCATTTTCATTTGAATCCGATTTTTCACCCCACATTCCGATCTCTACACGTCCGCATTCTATCTCGCACAACTTATCACCTCCAACCTCGCACGATGGTCGGAGTTCCGGATCTATCTCCCGCTTCTCCAAGATCCGCAACCGTTCAAACACCCTATTTTGTTTATAAATAAAATATATAAAAAAGATTGTTTTTTCTTCTCTCTCTAACATTTGTTTTACAGGATCATCTTAAAAAAAGAAAAAAAGAAAAAAAGATTTTTACCGTTTTGTTTCAAAACAATAAAAGAAAAGAATTTTTTTATATTTTTGCTTATAGTTTAAAAAAATAAAAAAAATAAAAAAAACTTAACCAGCGGTGCCCCCACCTAGAGCGGCTTTGCCACCACCCAGCCGTCGTCTGTCGGCCTCTACCGGCTGCGCCACCGGCCCGCTCAACCGCCCGACGCCCAGCGGTGCTCCAGCCACTGCCCCACAGCGCCGCCTCCGGCTGCCGACCTCGACCGTCGCCGCCTCCTGTACTGCCCATCCTCCACACTGGCCACGTGCCCTCCGCTAGAGCTTCACCAATCCACCGACCCCGCTAGCGGCCATCCGCAGCTCCGGCGCCACTAGCGAGAGGATCCTCTGCCAGATCCGCGCACACCCTCCACCGTCGTCGACTCCCGTGTCACCGCACGAGGTAATGCCCTCCATGCTCTGCCATCGAGCTTCGACCGCAGTAGTGCTGCGTGTCGCCCCTACCATGTAGCCCTCCGCCAGGTTGTGCCACGCCTTCGCACTGCCCCAGGCACCAGCCACCGCCCTGCCACAGACGCGCAGGTGCGCCACCGCCCACGACATGAGATAGGAAAGAGGGGCGCCGACCCAACTTTGGGTTTAGAAGAAATAACGAGGCCACACACAGGAAATCCAAGGGATTAAAAAATGGAAAAATTGCAGTTTAGCCCCGGAGGTTTCCAAAATTACAAGTAGGCCCCTGCTCTCCAGCATGTCACGTGTCACGCACGCACTTAGTAGGTAATTTGTATTCCTTTTCCTGCATTTATTTATTATTATATATTTCATGCAAAAACTTTAAATAATTACATTTTAGTCCATATCCAGACATTTACTTTGTTGTTCTTAGCATTGAAATAAATACCATTTATTATCAATAAATTCCTCAAAAATTTGTATATACTCATGTTGTGTCCCAGATCATTATATAAAATTTTCATCATATTTTGTTTTTATTTGTTATTTGAAAAATTAAAAATAGTGTCTTTTTCCCTGCCCGAACATAGAAAAATCATAAAAATTCGAATATTTGTCTAAAAATTCCAGAAAAATAATTACATGTGTATTTTATTCCCTTTTAATTTTTATCCAAATTTCACTCAATAAATATTTATACAAACAAAAAATGCAAAAGACTAAAAATCTTAGAAAAATTGTAGAAAATTCTAGAAAAATCGAAAAAAGTGATTTCAGTTCCTGGGTGTAGATATTTGTGTATATTTTTGTATAAAATTCGTTGTCAGAAATTTTGGGCACGTAAATTTATTTTAGGTTGCAAAATACTCTTGGTTGTGTATTGTTTACCTTTGTTATTACTGTTTGATTTTATAAAATCACAAAAATATCAGAAAATTTGGAAAAATTAGCAAAAATATTTTAAAATCTATAAAACATAAAAACATTTTCTCTGGAATTTTCTGATCATTTTTACTATTTTAAAAAAAATACAAAAACAGTGTGTGTGCATATTGTGACTTGTGCCTTATTTGAAAATTTAAAAAAATTGAAAAATAAAAAAACAACTAAAAATTTTATCTTCGAAATTTGGCTGCTAAGTTTTTCAATCGTGCTCCTTGTGTTCGACCCTAATCGCTATACCAGGTAAATTAAATATTGAAGACTGCTTACATTTCATTGATTGATTTTCTTTAAAGTGGTTTATACATATTTTTCTCGTTGACCGAAGTGATTGGTTGAGAACAATGATATTGCCTTATATTCTACCTCAGTCACGTCGATTTTCGGGTCATCAATCTCCATGTGATTATGATTAGAAATGGATATATCCAAGTGAATGGTAGCCACACCTTATTTATACGGAGGAATGACGAAAAAAGATCTATTCTTTTAGTGTATGTCGATGACATGATATTTACAAATGATGATGAAGAAGAAATTTCTAGGATAAATGAAATACTTGCAGGTGAATTTGAATTGAAAGACTTGGAGAAGTTAAAGTACTTCCTAGGCATTGAGATGGCTTGATCTCCAGGAAATGTGTCTAAGTCAACGAAAATATGCTCTGGACTTATTGAAAGATTGTGGAATGATGTGATGCAAGCCTACTATGAATCCTATTGAGGCAAACCATGAACTGAATAAAGAGGATGGTGACCTTCTTGATGATGCATGAAAGGGTATGTATCAAAGATTGGTGGGAAGTTGATCTATCATACCCTTACTATACCAGATATGTTGTAAATGTGTTGAGTCAATTCATGCATGCTCCTACTACCTCTCATGCTAATGCGGTAAATAGAATTCTTTCCTACATAAAAGGATCACCGAGAAAAGGTCTTATGTCCAAGAAGAATCATGAGGCCACTATTGAAGGATACACTGATGCTGATTGTGTTGGCTTCATTCATGACTGAAGATCCACCTCAGGTTATGCGATATATTTGTGCAGAAATTTGGTTATTTGGAGAAGTAAGAAGCAGAATGTGGTTTCAAGATAAAGTGCTGAAGCGGAATACCGAGCTCTTGTCAATGACGTTACAGAAATTCTATGGCTAAAAATTTTGCTCCATGACTTGGGAATCAAAGTTAGTATGCTAATGCAGATGTTTTGTGACAACAAGGCTGCAATGAATTTGGCCAAGAATATCGTAATGCATGATAGAACGAAGCATTTGGAGATTGGTAGACACTTCATCTATGAGAAGATTGATAATGAACTGTTGTGTCTGCCTTACATGAAATCTACTGATCAGGTCGCTGATCTCTTCATAAAGGGGCTGCCTACGGTACAATTTGAGTTGAATGTAGGAAAGTTGGGCATGGTGGACATGTATGCCCAACTTGAGGGGATGTTGAGTTATTATACTTATATGGGTAAACGGATCTTTGGATGAGAGACTGTTTACCCATCCTTCTCTATATATTGTACTCATCCCTCCCTATTTAAAAATAATTTTTAGTGAAGAGAGTCCTAATCTCTAGTGAGGGAGATTAGGGAATGAGAGCCTCCATGATTTTTCTCTCTCCGTAGGATTTTCCATGTAAATTCATGACTCCAACTTTGTGTGTGCTTTGTGTGTTTGATTCTAACAAAAATCAAGGCAAAAGTCGTATATAGAGTTGACTAAGCGAACGAATCAGAGGATCTGCGACGAGGGTACAATAGACATTCAGTTATTGCATAAGTATGCTAAGCTTTCTGTAAGACCTAGGTTTGATAAGCTTTTATAAAATAATCTTAATTTACACAGAAATGCGTATTGTTCACTTTTAATGCTTGTGGAATGGACCTTAGAAGTATGTTTGGTTAATGGGATGAAGTGAGTTGGGGTATCCTCATATGAATAGTATCTATTTGGATGGTTATGAGGATTGAGAGAGGGTTAGAATAAGGAATGTGATGTGATGTCACTTTGATTTGTGATGAAATTCCAACCCAAGAATGCATGGGGTATACCGGATTATCCAAGAGTAACCCGATAACAAAACAGATCCTAAAGGATAAGAAACTAGGTTTAATAAAGCAGCTCTATGTTAATTATCCTGAATATATCGAAGTGACATATCTCCATGGAGACATGATTTCTCATATAAGGTGCAAGACTTCTCCTCCCTCTAGTCGAAATAGAACTTCACCGGTTGCCATAGAATCTTTTGTAAGTGAAGATAAGAGACGGACTAGTGCCACAAGTGATCGCATCGTACTTCTCACAAGAGATCTCTTCCGTTAAATGTTCTTACACCTTGGAAGGTATAACCTGATCTCTCATGATTGATGAACAACATAGGATCCGTCATTACATATTTTCATCCATTATCCAAGCGCAAGACGTGTATTCATATATCGATCTGATTGATTTTCTGATATTTTCCTTTCCCTTCCATCCTTCCGCATTCTTCTCATGTCAATTCTGATCCCATCACGAAGCTCAGCTCACTTTTGTCGTTCCCATAGTTTCACCAAAGTTTCTCCTATCATTTGAACAACAGCAGAATCCGCCAAGTAACAGCCGTCGATTCAAGATCCAACAGCAAGCAAACGGTGGCAGCTTCTCAGGGACAGTATCGATCTATCCCCAGAGACGATAGAGCTATAAAGATCTCACTGTACACCCATCCTCATCTCTGCAGATCTGAACCCAACTCCCTATCACTGCTACCCCAACATGCGTCGACCTTCCCCCGTGCGCATCCAGCCGTCGGATCAGCTGACCCATAAATGCTCCCACCGGATCCTGGATACGACCGTCATTATTTTGAATGTCATGCCCATTTCCGTCTACATGACCCCCTGCCACAGCACGTGCCGATGCCCAGCCACTTCCCCCACGACAGCTGGCGGCCCCACTCGTGACCGTACTGAGCTGTTGCATCGAGACACGTGGCATGGACCCACAAGCTCCGCGCGCCTTAACTTTGTTACCGGCGTGCCTCTAGAGGGATCTTTTGAAAAGCCAACCCCTGAATAACCAAGATTTCGCACCTTGTGATCTGATTAAAAATTGTATTAAATATGAAAAAAAATTATTCAAGGTCTGTACAAATTCAAACTCATAATTCAGACATTTAAAGAATCTAACCTAATTGAACTATTTTTTTCAGATCCAATTTATTTAGATAAACCAATTTTAGATTGTGTTCATGTTATTTGATTTTCAAACCAAAATTTAATCGAACTTGTAACAAATCAAATTATAACGAATACACTGTCAGTAGTACAACGTACTAAGACAATTTGATAATCTATGGTGAAGAAACCAAATCATAATTTCCCTCTCATCAAAAAGTTAGGGAATTTTTACCTGGCAGACCCTATAATCTTTGTCAATTACCTCTACGACCTTTGAAACATCGATATTCATCCCTCGACCTCGTAAATTTGTTAGTCCTTGTCCTACAAACCTTGTGGTTAACCCCCATCTATTTACCCGTTAAAACTAACCGAATTCCGATATGTTCTTTTACATTATACCCATTTTCTTTATCAAATTTACATTCAATGCCATTCCTCCTCTCCCTCCTCTTATTTCCCACGGCCCTCGCCCGCCCACGACCCTCGCCCTCCCCGTCGTCCGCCTCCCGCCCCCGCCCTTGGCCCTCCCTGCCCTCCGCCCCTCGCCCTCCCAACCTCTGCCCCCTGCCCTAGCCCCATCCGCCCTTGTGCCCTCCCACCCTCCGCCGCATTGCCACCGAGGCGACCCTCTTGCTCGATCGTGCACTGTCCATTGTCCTCCGCTGCCGCTCCCACAACAACCTCTTCCGCCACCTCTTCTCCATCGTGGACCAGCTGATACGGATCGTGGAGGAGGAGAGGGACATGAAGCTCCTCGTCCCCAGTGTTGTCGCGCTGGGGTGCATGTCGATGACGTTTCGTGCGACAGAGACGCACGTGATCGGGCCTCTGGTGCGGCTGGTGGAGGACAGGGAGGTGGAGCTTATGCGGGAGGCCGTGATGGCGCTGATTAAGTTCACGAAGCAGGAGAACCACCTGCACAAGCAACACTCCGAGGCGCTGATCGCGGCAGGAGGTGTGATGTCGCTTGTGCAGCTAGTGCACTTCGGGGAGCACAGCGTGCAGCTGCAGGCGGTGGCACTGTTGTGCCTGGTGGCGATGAGCGTGCTAGACAATGACGTGCCTGCGACTGGGCTCATGAAGATGGAAGGAGAGAGAGTGGAAGAGGAAGGAGGGGGAGAGAAGAAAGGAGGGAGAACGGAACAAAACCTACCATTAGATTTACTAGAGTTAGATTAACTCAACTTAAACCTAAGGTAGTTAACTCAAAAAGTCTCAAATTAACGGCACGGTCTATAGGGTAAGACGGAGCACGTTTACGGAGTCGAGGGAGGAATATCGATGTTTCAAAGATCGTAGAGGTAATTAACAAAGATTATAGGGTCTGCCGGGTAAAATCCCAAAAGTTAGAAGAGTTAAATGCCTAAGGCCCTGTTCGTTTGGGGTATAAGGAGGAATGGAATAAGGGGAATAAGCCCCCAACACGCTTCCCCGTGGTACGATTATTCCCCATTATTTCATCTTATTTCACTCTTATTCCTATCTTTATCCCACCTTACCTATCTTTATTTCACCTTATTCTCCTTATTCTTATCCTCCGGCCGAACGGAGAATAGACCCTTATTCCCCTTATTCCCCATCCTTATTCCTGCTTATTCTCCTACTGAACGGCCCTAAGGTTGTGGATGCAAAATAGCCACCCCTCTACCGGGTTTGCGGGGTGATGGGTGGGGGTGGGGGGTTGGGGTTGGCGACCTCCATTGACGAGTCCACTAGCATCTGTCCCTTCCTTCTCCACTCCGCTGCTTTTGTTTGGTTTTCCCTCCCAATCTTCTCGTCCATCCTCTGATCCGCGCATTGGCTTCTGCTTGAGATCTCCGTCGCCTCACCACTGCCAAATAAGAGTGAGAGAGAGAGAGAGAAAGAGAGAGTGTGTGTGTGTTCATCGCATCTAATGTCGTAGCTCATCTCATGCCATGGCATTTACGCCAAAGCCTGCGCCTCGCATTTACATACACGCGAGCACCCCGAGAAGATCTATGATATATTACCACTAGTAGGCGACGATCACGTGATCGCAACTCGACGGCGCAGACCAACCCCAACAAGACCATGGACGAGCAACAGGACGAGTGACCTCGTCTCTTCCGTCCTCCTCTCTCTATCTCCTCCCAATGGGTTCCAAATGGCCACCATGGCACTCCCCCTTTTGTGGGTACTTGTTCTTCTTCTTTCTGTTTACAACCACCATCACCACTACCAGTAGCGACGTGGATGCCCTTCTTGCCATCAAGGCCTCCCTCGACGTAAGCAACGCCCTTGCATGGGGTGGCGGCGCCTCTCCTCCTTCCGTCTGCCTCTGGCAAGGCGTGAGGGAGTGCACTCCTGACGGCCGCGTGCGGAAGCTCGTCGTGGAGTACCTCAACCTCACGGGAACCTTACCAGCAGAGCCGCTGTCGAAGCTCGACCAACTACGCGTGCTGAGCTTCAAGTCAAATGCCATCACAGGCAGTATACCGGACCTCTCCCCTCTCGTCAACCTCAAGTCGCTCTACCTCAGCGACAACCATCTCTCCGGCGCCATACCAGACTCCCTCTCCACACTCCACCGCCTCAAGGTGGTCGTGCTGGCCGGAAACCGGCTGTCCGGCCACATTCCGGCGTCCCTAGCCGAGCTGCCACGCCTCTACGCGCTCCTCTTGCAGGAGAACGCGCTCATGGGGCAGATCCCGGCGTTCCGCCAGGTGGGTCTCCGATACTTCAACGTCTCCGGCAACAAACTCTCAGGGGAGATACCAAAGACCCCACCTTTCGTTCACTTCAACGCTTCTTGCTTCCTCCACAACCCAAATCTCTGCGGGGCGCAGGTAGGGAGGTCGTGTTCGAGCTTCTCCAGTAACACCACCTCGCCATCCGTGAGCCCCAGCGACAACTCGTCCAACATGCTGGCAGAGCCTTCCACGAGGAAATCCAAGAAGAGGGTCGTGGCTATCGTGGCGGCTTCGGTGTCGTCGGTGGTGTTTGTGGTGGCCTGCGTGGCGCTGGTGGCGTACCTGGTGATGGGTCCACAGAGAAGGTCGAGTACGGGGGCGGCGAGGTCGATTGGGGAAGGTGGTCGACCCAAGACGAATGAAAGGGAGGGGGATACGAACGGAGGAGGAGGGGAGGGGACGTCGGTGGAGAAGAGGGGGTTCACGTGGGAGGGGGAGGGGCTGGGGAAGCTGGTGTTCTGCGGGGGGGTGGGGGACATGTACAGCCTGGAGGAGCTGCTGAAGGCGTCGGCGGAGACGCTGGGGAGGGGCAGCGTCGGGAGCACGTACAAGGCCGTCATGGAGTCCGGCTTCATCGTCACCGTGAAGCGCCTCAGGGACTCCGGCTACCCCGGCGTCGACGAGTTCCGGCGCCGCATGGAGATTCTCGGGCGGCTGCGCCACCCGAACCTCGTGCCCCTCCGGGCATACTTCCAAGCCAAGGAGGAGCGTCTCCTCGTCTACGATTACTTCCCCAACGGCAGCCTCTTCTCCCTCATCCACGGTACGTGATACAATCCATGCTTTCCATAATCTAGAGTTCCCTATCGATTTTACCTCTTCCCATCTTATGATCTGCAATTCAACATTTTGCAACATAAATGTTTCGATTAACCAATGCAATCGAGCAGATGAATGGTAGGAGAATGCTTGTCTTTTTCTTGGTAATCCAGTAGCCATGGGTTGGTACTTGGTTGCCACTTCTGTGTTTTGATTATCTTTATCCAGTAGCCATGGGTGTGTCGAATCGATCTTTCAGTTAATATATTCTATCAGGAATCCTGTTCCGAGTAAACTTGATTAAGAGAAAATAGAAAAAAAAATAGCGATTGCTGGTAAATAATTCAGCAGAATATAAAAAAGTGTTAAAAATACATAGCTGGTCCTATCTGGCAAATGTAATTCCAAGATTTTGTCGCTCCAACTATATTTAGTAGGTCGAATCTTGTAGATGCAGATTAATTACTTTGTTAAGCATGATCGACCATGTGATGCATGCAGGACCGAGAGCTTCAGGGGGAGGGAAGCCACTGCACTGGACTTCCTGCTTGAAGATCGCCGAGGACGTCGCCACAGGGCTTCTCTTCCTACACCAGACCCCTGGCGGGATCATCCATGGCAACCTCAAGTCCTCCAACGTCCTACTTGGCTCCGACTTCGAGTCCTGCCTCGCTGACTATGGCCTCACCCCGTCTCTCCGTGCTCCCGACTCCACGGAGGACCTCAACGGTGCAGAATTGCTCTTCTACCGTGCACCCGAGTCCCGCGGACCTCGCAAGGCATTCACCCCACAATCCGACATCTACAGTTTCGGTGTACTCCTCCTCGAGCTCCTTACAGGGAAGACCCCGTTCCAAGACCTGGTCGAGCAGCATGGTGAGGATGTGCCACAATGGGTGCGGTCAGTCCGTGAGGAGGAGACGGAATCCGGGGACGAGCCAGCATCAGGTAATGAGGGTGGCGAGGAGAAGCTGGGGGCGCTGCTTAACGTGGCGATGTCGTGCGTGTCGCAGATGCCTGAGAGCCGTCCCGCAACCAAGGATGTGCTGAGGATGATAAGGGAGGCACGGGCGGAGGTGCTGGCGTCGTCGAACAGCAGCGAACACTCCCCGGCGCGGTGGTCGGACACGGTGCAGAGCCTGCCGAGGGAGTACGGATCGGAGCACCTGAATTTTACGGAGAGGGATTGAGGAGGATTGTGAAGTTGGTATTGATTCTTTCACGTTGCTTTGGTGTGATTTGATGTTTAGTTTTAGGATCATCCCCTGCAAAGGAATTGGTCTGTGTATGTAATTCGAGTTCACCAACTCAGTGTGCTGTGTTCAGATAGTGTTCTTCCTCCTGTTTTCATGGAGTGTTGTAGAATTTAAATCACATCAGAAATGTTGTCAATTTTTACCTTCTACTCGAAAGAGATGAAAAAATATTGCTCTTTGGCAAAGCTGTATGACAAACTGAGTAGATGAACTTCAAAAATATCTCATGCAATCTCCCAACTCCTTGTCTACTTAGATCAGACAGTAGGAGTGGAGCTCTCACATTACAGATACATGAACAATCTAATACTACCCTCGTGATCTGAAAAATTGAATACAAGTATGCAAGATACTGTTTGTCTACTTAGATCTACGCACCATTGACGGTTGACTTGAATTAACTTCTGTCCAAAATTTAAGCCGTTATATCAGCTGTAAACATGGCAGATGGAGAAATTTATAAAAAGCTGTTGAGAACTTAAGATCAAGTACTGAAACTGGATTCAGACGGAGAATTTCACGAAAGTGGCGACGAAGCTCAAATTCAACGAAGACGCGGAAAGAGATACCCGAATTCATGTGAAGATCATCTTCTCGCAGCAAGACGACGATGTCTTCAGATGGGCTGGCGAATTTGACCTGTTTAAATGCATCAAAGAGATGTAGATGCTATACCATATATAGACGATCTAGACGGTGATATTGTGGACTCCATGAAGGACATCTTAATGGAAGATTATTAGTATCATAAACTGGGTTGCCTGACTCACTTTGGAATGCTCAACACATTATGATTTAATTGTTATTTTTTTTGCTTATTTCTTCACACCAGCAATGGATGCTTGAAAGATCGTACATGCGTGGCTTAAAGTTCGTGAAACTCGTCCGGATCGACGGAATTAGGAAAACGGCTGTCAAGATATAAAATTCTCAGGTCGGACATTCATATAGATTGGGCTCGGGGATCAATAAGTAAATGACAAGTTTAAGTTCGTTTTTTATACAAACAATCTATATCTAAATGTGCAGAGACAGATAATCCTACTTTCTTTAATTGGCTTAAACGGAAAACGCTCTTCACTTCTATAACAACCCTACAATGTTAGATCAGTAGTTTTCTTGTAAGATTCGTGATTGTTTAATCATTGCAGACCTTAATAAGGTGTTTAGGCGCATCAGTTCCGGAAAAGATTCTCACATCAAAAACTTTTAGCCGGATGTTCATTCGTAGTAGCATGGATCCTCGGCAGTGCAGTACTGCAGAGTCTGCTGCAATCAATCCGAGTCGCTCGATCTCGATCGAAGGTTCACACGAATTTCCACAGTATCAGCCACAAAGGAATTCGTGCGAACCGCTCGATCGAGATCGAGCTGCTCCGGTGTTCCATGATTTTGCAGCAGAATCTGCAGTACTGCAGAGGAACTGCTTCCCATTCGTATACGTGTAAAAGGACAGCTAAATCCGAACAATGCGGGCTGCCTTACATCATTCACACCTAATGTGAATTAGTAGTTTTTGTTATTTGCTTTTCCATGTATGGTAGACTTTAGTATGATCTTCTTATCTTTTCTGTTCTGTGACTGCATGATGGAGATAATGAATAATGTCCTCCCCGAAAAAATCATGTATCTAAATAACGATACGGTAGGCTTCTTTTAGTCTAATACATTAAGGTCTTGTTCGATTGGAGAATAAGTACGTGAATAAAGAATCAATTCCCCACCGGTACGGTTCCTAAGAGTACAGCTATTCCCATCCACATCTCATTGTTCACCTTATTTCACTCTTATTCCTATCTTTGTTTCAGCGTACCATCATTATTCTACCTTATTCTCCTTATTCCTATCTTTCCAGACGAATAGAGAATAGATCTTTATTCTCCTTATTCCTCATCTTTATTCCTGCGTATTCCCAAACCGAACACCCCCTAAAAGTTCAACAAAGGGAGAAATTAAATATACAAAAATAATCATATAGAGTTCTCGATCAGACACAATATAATTACTCCCACGGTTATTATGTTATCCATTATATAAAAAAACCACTTTGCAGTTGGAAGGCTAACTCGTAATTAGTAGTAATCTCAACTAGAATACTAATAAGGGATTTTTACATCTATAACTATGTACACTTTTAACATAACTCTCCATAATCTTGAATTACAGCTAAAACCTTTAATAATACTTAACTCTTCAGGTAATCATGCACCTATAACCCTGCTCCTGCAAAAGTATGCATGATTATGGGTGTAAAAATCTCCAAGAGTCAAACATTATCACTGCGATTTGTGATTATAAAAGATTATATACATAATATTAAAAGTATACATGATTATGGAGGTAGAAACCCTATAAATAATCAATTTTGAGGATTTTTACATTTACGTTGCTGTAAATAATCATCATAGCAGCACTTATGTCCTGACATCTTCATAATTACACTGTAACCCCTGTAAAACTTATGTAAACAAAGTTTAATCTATACGGTTAGAGTCATAATCGGTGAATATTTGATGATCTACGGAAAACATTTTCATTTGTCCCTCAATGTGAAACCTAACAATACATGTGTTGCTTCCTTTTTCCAAAATACACCGCACCCTTGTTATTTGACTGTTTAAGGACAATAACGACAACAATAACACTTTGCCTCCTTTCATGTCTATCTTGCGTCATTCTCGAGTTTAGATCTAAATAACTACGATCTCTTTGATGACCGTTTATTAACTAAATATAAAAAAATATCTATAGAACAATCCTAAGCTAAATGTTTTTTTTCCTTTCTTTGTTTTTCTCTCTCGAGAACCTACCTACACATTGAGATATCTTGAATTCCCCTGATACTGTAGGCTCAACTTGGTACATTATAAAGCATGCAGTGTGCTCATATGAACCCTTTTAGAGTTGGGTCTTTTCTCAATGCAATGTACCACAATATAAAGAGAGAAATATGCTGCAGTTGTCGAGGAGTAGAAAAGTTAAGGGTGAGCCTCGTATATCCAGTGTTCTTGTTTCTTTCTTATCACTTGCATCTTTTTTGAGAATTTGTTTTTGTTAATGCAACCGTTTTCTTCTCTCTCCTCATTCATCTTTTTCTCTTCCTCATGGTTGATGATCTCCTATGATGATGATGATGATGATGATGATGATGATGATGATGATGATGATGATGCAGGTAAGGGCTGTTAAATGGGGAATAAGGAGAAGGGATAATGAAGGATAAGACATTGTTTCTGTTCATTTGGAGGGAGAGGATAATGATGAAAAAGTGGTAGTTATTTGTTATTCTCTGTTCGATAGGAGGGAGAGAATAAGAAGGGATAAGCGAGTTATGTTAGATAAGATTGTTAGATTAGTGACAGTTATTTGTAATTGTTTTGGTTGAGAGAGACGGAAATTGGAGGAATAAGAAGTGAAATCTTATCTTTCATCTTCACTCAAGGATCAAAACGTTGACCATCTATGGAGAGAGGAATAACGGAGAAGAGAGAACAGAAAGTTGGTGTTGGAGAAAGACCACGAAGGAAAAGAGAAAGAAGAAGAGCAAAAAAATATGATTTAGATTTGTTTTATAAATGTTTTTTATATTATAATCCGGAAACCGTCACATTTAGCTGTCCGACAAAAAATAAGGGTAAAAAGATTAGCCTATAGCTTTTTTGGCATAATAAGGGTAAAAAGATTAGCCTATAGCTTTTTTGACATAGATTCTAAAGCAATTATTAAAAAGTAGGAGTATAAGTGCTATTGAAATGTTTTGCAGTGGTAAAAAAATGGTTGTTGTGGTTGAGCTCCTTTGGTTGAGGGATAAGAAATAAGGTGGAATAATAAACTAGTGAGGATTATCCACAGTTCTTGTTAGATTGAGTTGGGAGATGAAGGGATAATATAATGAATGATGTAATCACAGTGTACGACTCCTAATCATGGGTTAGCTTATCTCGTGACGAAATCCTCATATCTTGGGATAAAGAGATACTATCCCACAATCGAAAGGATGAGAACTTTTGCTTTTCTACGGGCATTTTGGCTAGCTCGGGACACTATGATTTTTCATGGTGAACGGCTCTATTTAGAAAATATTTTATCTCGTGGAAGATATGCTGTTGATTAATGACTTATATACTTATGACTTCTTTTATTGATATATATTATGGGTTAACACCTACATAGGGCTTTTCCCAATTATTTTGCCTAAAAAAGTGTTCAACTTGTTATTTCCTAAGCTATAGTTTCAGAGGGAATGTTATGTGGTTATTTCATGTACTGCTAATTTGTCAGGTGGTCATGTCACAACAGTTTATAAATTTTGGATAATTCCTTAATTCTAAATACAACCATATTCCCCAAAGGACAGTGTAACCATTGATTTCTGAAAACCACAATGCTACAAATGTGTACATTTAAATAATTCATGATCACATCAAACCTCAACCACTATAAAACCAACTGAAGCAAAAATTTCATCTCAAGTAAGCTCCACACATGTAGTTGTTGCCTCCCAATCCTAATAAGGCACATCATGTTTAAAGCCACCTGAATCTTAACTTGAAAAAAAAAGTTTCTGTACAATCATTCAATGTGCTTCATAATATTATATAACACGCTTATCATCAGCCAATTTGACGTGGCGCGTCATATTCCTTTCAAGAAATCCGAGTTTCATCATCTTCTAGCCCAACCATATGCACCGGGAAATAAGTGGGTTGTAATATAAGAATAGACTGAAATAAATTCAAAGCAGGGAAATAATATTTCCTATAGCTATTGCTTAGTGCCTGGAGCTCCTCACTACAAGGGAAAGATAGAGTCCGGCTCTACTTGATCATTAAGCCATGGGAATTGAGGGGCTTATAAATGATCTTGTAATGTCCCGGGCCTAGGTCCACGGTCAGTTATCAAGGAAAATTAGTCCTGACAACTTGTTCGGTTCGGACCAACTTAGACTCATTGATAACCACCAAAATGCTTAAGTCCAAATTGTTAAGTAGTAATCATCCACTCTTATAACACACTCATATATGAACTTAAATTATTGCGACTACTATTTTGTACCCAAATATTCTGCAAGTAGACTTTATTTCTCTTCTTCTCAGAAGGTAAACATATAACAGACATGAAAAAAAAACAAAAAACAAGGCCTCAAAACAAGAATCACCTGCACACTGATGAACAATTTGGCAACTTTGACTGATGGGAGGTATGGTTCTAACAATCGTTCTTCTCTAGTCAAAGCTGCGCCACCTCCAAAGTGCAGCCTCAACTGTCAATTGACTATCAGGCATCGGATTATGTTAGCTGGATAGTCATATGTAACCATAGCTCTATTGAACATGTGTTAGAATTGACCAGATGGTGATCTTGCAGCTCTATTGAACGTGTGTTAGAATTGACCAGATGGTGATCTTGCAGCTAATGTGTCAGTGTCACATGAAGAAACTGGATAAATGAAAGATTTAACCTCAACCAGAAATCACTTGATGAAGGTATCACCCAAGATCTTCCAGACCAACTAAAAGATCTTCATCCCCTGTGTTGAATCTGGGTATACTACCTTGACCCCATCCTTTCTTTACACGCTTCAGAATCTTGGAAGCTATTCCGCTACCATCATCACTGCAAATAACCAACATTGACCTCAGTAAACGTCCCATGTGACAGAAAAACAAGTATGAACGATAAAAAAGGATTTCCATTAATGTTCTGACCCAGAACTCAGGTTCTAAGATGAGTTGAAACTAATGGCGGTTTTTGTGACCTTACTCAAAGAAAAAGTAGCTGAAACAAATAATAGTAAACATTGTACCGCTGCAAGAGAGCACACCAATCATTTTGATTTTGTTTATGCGTTGAAGAGTTTTCTTCCCTGATGCTATTGTACTTTTGTGCATTCATTTGCCTAGCACCTCCGTTATAGTTCGAGCGAGACACACTGCTAGTTTTTCATGCATTATACTAAGAAACCATGCCCATCATAAAGTCCGGTAGTCTTTCAGCATCAAATTTGTTGGCTTTCCGACTTAAGCCGTCTATAACAGGAATCAAAACCGCAGGATCGAAGATACAAGAATTGTCCATCATGATACTAATAACCTCATGCACCTCCTCTATTTTGTTTTCCTTACACAACTCCTCAATTAAAATTTTATAAGAGAAGCTCTCGATCATGATGCTCTTCTCCAATGCAGCTACCAGTACAGCTTTGGCTTCCTGGTATTTACAATTGGTGCACAATTCATTGAACATTACCCTGTACAGCATCTCTTTTTGGCCACATATAGACAGACCCATTTCAAATATTTCATGTGCTGTCTTAAAATCCAACAGCTTGCAGAAGGCGTTAATCAGTAGTTGGAAAGAATGCGAATTTCGTGTAATGGTGTTCTTCTTCATTTCATCGAGCAGCGAAGCTGCTTCTTTTACACTTCCTCTTTCACATAGGGTATTGATCAGAATGTTATAGGTTGGTACATCAGGGAGAAACCCTTTTGTTTGCATTTGGCTCATCAAATTGTAGATATCGTCAATTCGTCCTCTATTACCCAATACTCCGATCAACAGGTTGTATGTTCTAGTACTTGCCTGGCAACCCAAATTCTCCATCTCTCTTAGGACCTTAAAAGCTGATGATAATTTCCCATGTTTGCAGTAACCATTGATGAAGGTATCGTAAATGACCACATCAGGAGAAATACCCTTTGCCATCATTTCGATGAATTTCTTCTTGGCTTCATCCATCCTGCCATCCTTGCACAACGCATCAATTATCGTGGAATAAGTGATAATATCTGGAGTGCATTTCCTATCTTTATGAGAATTGTCAACAAGACCAAGAAAAGAGTTGCCAAGTTCACCGAAAGTCGCGCTTCCATGAAGCCACATTCCATCCACGATCTCCATCGCTTTATCTAGCTTCCCATTCTGACAGAGGCCATCTATCGCTGTATTGCATGTCACCATGTCGAAACCGTAACCTTTCTCATTCATCTTCTACAACAGCCTTTTGGCTTCTTCAATTCTAGCTTCTTTCAGAAGGCTCTTCAATAGTATATTACAAGTGATGATATTTGGAAAGCAGCTATTTCTTACCATGTCGTGAAGCATTGTGTTTGCTTCGGAAACCTTCCCTTTAGTGCAATAACCATGAATGAGAGTACTGTAAGTTACTGTATCTGGCATGACTCCACTTCTGTTCATCAAACGCAATACCGCCCTAGCATCCGACATCATTCCTTCCTTGCACAGGCCATCAACTAAGATGTTATAAGAGTATATGCTTGGTTCCAGTCCACGAGAAACCATCTCATCCAGCAACAGCTTAGCATCAAAAAGATTACCGGATAGTACCCAGCCCGATAACCATATATTAAAACTCTCCAATTTCTCAAACATCCCAGCTTTCTTCATAAAACCAACTACACTTCCTGCTTCGTAGATCATACCCCCCTTGCAAAAGCCATCTAACACTACATTGTATGTAACAAGATTAGGCCTTGGGATCCCAAAGCTAGTGCTCTCCATCATGTCTCGGAGAATTCGAGAAGCATCGTGAATGCAACCAGCCTTGCAGAGTGCTGAAATCCGAGCCTTGAAAGTGACAACATTCGGAGGCATGCCATCGTCGCTCATTCTTTCGACCAATTTCTCTGCCTCATCGACCTTCCCCGCCCTACAAAACGACGAAATCAAGGTATTATAGATCACTTGATTTGGGGAGCACCCAATTCTCCCCATATACCCCAAAAGCTTCATCGCATCGTTGCTCATGCCAGCTCTACAATACCCACATATCAAGATCCCGAATGTGAACTCGTTTTGCAAACATCCCTTCACCGGCATCTTCTCGAACAGCTCACGTGCCTCATCAAGGTGTCCCGCATCACAACACCCAATCAAGAGATTGAAAGAGAAGGTATCAGGAGTGACACCAGAAATGACCATGTCCTTGTACAGCATCTCAACAGAATCCAACCGTCTCCGCTTGAGCGAGCACTCAAGCAAGCTATTGTAAAGGGAGACGGAGGGTGGCTCTGCGGGGAAGCGCTCATGGAGGGATTGGAAGAGCTCGAGGGCCTTATCAAGGAGGCCCGACTTGGCAGAGGAGACAGTGAGGGAGACGAGGGGGATGCGAGTGGAGGAGGAGGCGGATGGGGTGGAGTTGATCAATCTCGAGGAGCATGCGGGCGCGGGAGAGGATGCGGGAGATGGCGGAGACGGAGCAGCGGAGGGCGGTGGGGTCCGGGGAGGTGGGAAGGTTGTTGAAGAGGGCCCACGCCGCGGTGAGGTTAAGGGATCTCTTGCGGAGGCATTTGGCGGGGTTCGTACTCATCATGACAAACAACCTATTTGGGCGGGAGAGGACGGCAGTGTTTGAATGTTTGTTGGAGCAACGGTGGGAGGGGGGCAATTGAGATGTTGACACGTGTGGAATCTTTTTTTCTTCTATTTGGTTAAAAATAGCTATAATGTTTTTATTTTTTGTGAAAAATAGAAATCCAATTTAATTTCTTTTATATTTTTATGGCAATGATGCCTTAGATCTATTTCTCTTTCTTCCTTAATTGGGAAGCATCTTCCTCTTGGTAAAGAATCTGGAAAAACGAAAGTGTTAATATGATTTGAATCTTAATTGATTGGATCCTTTTATATTCTAATTAATGTGAAGATTCTTCTATAATAGATTGGAGAATCCTTCTTGATCCTGATTGTTCCTATTGGGGGAGAATTGGAGATCATTTTGTTTTAGGATATTTGGAAACTCCGTATGTTGAGGAGAGATTTTAGAATATATATTTGTGGAGAATTTTTATAGGGGGTACTATATAAACTCCTTAGGGGTTAGTGTTTTGAATCATCCCTCTGTACTTCAGTTCTTCCACCATATTAACAAAGATCTGCCATCATCGTCAAGTATATAGCCCAATTACGAATGGACCTTGTAAATCATGTGTTGTGATTTTTTTCGTGTTGCTTATCATTCTTGTTTCCACACTCAGTTTCCATTATGCCCAACAAAAAGGTATGTTGGACATTTCCCAAGAAAAAAATTTAAACGTAATTATTTAATATTTTGCATATGTAAGTGTAACAAAATGTTGTAGTATTGCTTTTGTTTTCAAATATGTCGGTGCACCGAAAATCACGGTGCGCACCTTTTATTGGCCATACACGTGTATTACCAATTGAGTGATTACCTATTTCGAAGGATGTTGTTTTTGGAAGGAGATTAACATGCAAAGCGATTTAACAATAAGTGTTATTCCAATTATATCTCGTCCTATAAAATAGGAAGATCGTTTTGGAAAGAAAGCATTCGAATCGATGATTTCTTACAGAAAATCGAGATCCAAATGCTCTTGTCAGTAATATATATTTAATAGTCAAGTAAATGGTTGTTGCGAGATCAGTAATATCCAAAACAACAGTCAGTAATTTACATTCATTGTATTACATGGTGCAGAATTCAGTAATATATACACAATGGACAAGTAAGTGCTTGTTGTGATGTCAGTAAAACCATAACAAATGGTCAGTAATTTCTATATGTATTACTACTTTGAATAGAACTCAGTGATTTCGACACAATACTCACGTAAATGGTTGTTGTGAGATCAGTAATATCCAAACAACGGTCAGTAATTACATTCATTTTATTACATGGTACATAATTCAGTAATATATACACAATGGACAAGTAAGTGCTTGTTGTGAAGTCAGTAATATCCAAACAACGGTCAGTAAGTGCTTGTCTTGTATCACATGTTCAGTAATATGTGCACGATTCTCAAGTAATAGCTACTATGAGATCAGTAATAACAAAGTATTGGTCAGTAAGTCATGGGCATTGCTCAAGTAAGAAAGTAACTATTTGTCAATGCAATGCACATTACATAGACAATGATATTACTAACCATTTGTTATGTTATTACTGATCGCACAACACACATTTACCTGACCATTTTATACATATTACTAGATTATGTACAATGTAACTATTTGGATGTAAATTACTGATCATTTTTTTGATATTACTGATCTCATAATACGTATTTACTTGACCGAATTATATTTATTACTATCATAGCGTTTGGATCCTTAATCATCCACGTGGAATTATTTATTTGAATTGTTTCTTTCCAAAACCGTCTTCGAATTTTTAAGGACGTTGTATAATAGGAAATATAGGATTTTTTTAAACACGTCGTAGCCAATAATTAGAAATATAGTTATTGTTAATACACATGTATGACCTAAAATGAGTGCTCATTGAAACGCTAATGAGCCATGTGTGCATTGGATAAGCCATATATATATACACACACACACCATGTACATATTGTAAGATAAAAATATCCAGGTAAATTATATTAGTACATGCATATGTAGGACATTTTTTCCATCTTGACAAACTGGCTCTCGTAAGCTTGGAAGAAGGAACCAACTCAAAGACTTGAATATGATAAGTCGATGAGATTAGTTTAACCCCCACCCCTCAACAGAAAACCAATGGAGAAATGCATGGAACGAAAAAATTGAAGTATGGCCATGCATCTTGCCCATTTTTCATCTTGAAAATGCTAGAAATAATATTCTCATTGATGCTTATCTCATAGAGGGGTATTTATGCTAAATAAAGAACTTCGCATGGATATTTTTTATGATGTAATTTTCGGATATATTTTCTAGTAAGGATTTCAAGGGTAGTTATCAAAATCCATATACTCTCTTCATTAAATATTTTTTTAGGCTCAAAAAAAAGGGGGAGACATTCTGCGGTGTTCATTCCGATATATAAAAAGGAAAAGAAACAAAGAATGTTACAAAAATGTTATAAAAACCAAACAATCAAGACCCAAATGGGGAAATCGAGAACGAAACAAGCAAAGATCACCTCCAAAAAGCCATTGCAGGGCTACCCAGTATACCAGTCATCCAGAAGATGCATGGAAAGGATAATAACGTTCTCCCGGTAGAACCGCTGGCCTGCGAAGAGGGCCTCGTTCCTCCCTAGCCAGATGCCCCACAGCCTTGCAAGCGGAGCCAATAACTCCTTCCTTTCCCTGCCCCTGTTACACAGCAAGCTCTCGCAAAAAGCAACCAGGCACTCAGAGTTGACCCATTCGAGATCAGCCCACAGGCCCCGAACGAAGCTGCAGCCGAAGAACAAGTGGTCGATGGTTTCCATCTCCACATCACAAAGCCCGCAATTGGGCCCAACGTTAGAAAAAAATCAGGCACAACGGTCACGCGTTAAGAGCCTCCCCCTCCGAAGAAGCCATAGGAAGACACCAATGCGCTCATGAAGCTTCATCCCCCAGAGGAACCAGCAATCACACAAAAGAAGATCGTCCCCCGCCTGAGGACTGGGAGCTAGAGCCAGATACGCCTTACGCGTGGAAAAAAGACCATCCTTCCAAGACCAGTGGTCCCGGCCATCATTAGGTTGAGCAGCGTCAGCAAGCATGTTCAGTAAAGAAAGAAAATCATCCATACGCTGATCCGAGAAATTGGCAATAAAGCGAGGACACCAGCATCCGTCCACCCAGCAAGAGGCCACCGAGGCCTCCTTATCATCCGCCAAAGCAAACAAACGGGGAAAGCGATCCTTGAGAGTACCCCTTCCCGACCAATTGTTGAACCAAAAATGAAATGAATCCCCCTTCCCCAACACCGGCTTAAAGAGGGAGAGGTTACGAATAAAAACTTCCAAAACACCACGCCAAAACGGAGATAGGTGCTCGTAAGCATCCCCCCGCGTGAAGCCCATCATCGCGTCCCCCAAAAGCTCCTGTAGAACATTAAGAAAGAAGTTGTCCTCCTGTCCCCAGACCCTACTCGCCCACTTTAACAAGAGAGCCTCGTTAACAACCTCCAACCTCCGCACCCCCAAGCCACCATCCCGCTTGGGCCGCGAAACGTCATCCCAAGCCACCAAATGAACCCCCCTTCCCCCCTCCCCCTTCTTACCCCACAAGAAGCCCCGCATACAACGCTCAAGAAGCAGCCGAATCCCCTTAGACATACGTCGAATCGAGATGAAAAAAATAAGAATAGAGGAGAGCATCGCCTTAAGAAGAACAAGACACCCCCTCTAGATAACAATGCTGCGCGCCACCCAGCAAGGTGAGCCTCCATCTTCTCCACCACCACACACCAATCACGGAGCCTGATACGACCCACGACCAGAGGCAAACCAAGGTACTCAAAAGGGAGCCCACTCGGAGGAGAACCCAACAACCGACCACACTCCAGCGCCTCCTCCTGCGACATCCCAAAAGGGATCACCTTAGACTTAGCCCCATTAATCAAGAGCCCCGATAATTCACTGAAAATCTCCAGAGTAATTGCCATACCGGATACCTCAGAAGAGCCACCCTCGATGAAGCATAAAGTGTCGTCCGCAAACTGAAGTAAGGGCACCTGGATGGCCCCCACAGTGCATCCCCTGATCAGCTCCGCCTCGATCACACTGTCAATCATACGAGCCAACACGTCCGACACCAGCATAAAGAGGAGGGAAGCGAGAGGACACCCCTGCCGCACCCCCCTCCGCGGCTGGAAGAAGTCCCCAACCGGGCGTCCATTAAACAAAATCGAAAGGGAGGTCATGGTCACACAATGACGCACCCACGAAATCCAAACCTCAGGGAAGCCCCTCCTTCTCAAGACAGACCACAAGAACCGTCAATCAAGACAATCATAAGCCTTGGAGAAATCAATCTTCCAAAGAACCCCCATCTTATGAGAATTCTTCCAACTCGAAAACCACCGCGATGCAATCCGAGATCTGCCTTCCCCGAATAAAGGCGGTCTGGGTCGGCGAGACCAGAGAGTCAAGAACAAGAGCAAGCCTCCTCGCCAAAACCTTGGCAATGATAAGATAGATCCAATTCAAGATAGAGATAGGCCTAAAGTCCTCGATGCGATTAACGGCTGCAGTCTTAGGGATCATAACAATGACGACCCTATTAATTTTATCGAACCCATCGTTCCCTTCACAAAATTCACAAACAACCTCCATAACGTCATCGGCCACCACATCCCAAAAATCTCAGTAAAAAGCCACAGGGAATCCGTCAGGGCCCGGCGAACCATCAACATTTAATTCCCACACGGCCTCCTTAATCTCAACCAGGGAGATCGGCCTAATCAGAGCCACAGAATCCAAAGGCGCTAAAGAAGGGGCCCCATGACCCAACCAGCGCCACCTGCGCTGTGAGCGACACCGATATGCACGCTTGAAGTGGTCCACAATGGCAAACCCCAACTCCTTGTCCCCACTAACCAGTGAACCATTAACAAAAAGAGAGCGAATTGAGTTGTAGCGCCTTCTTCCGCTAGCCATGCGGTGAAAGAATGCAGTATTAGCATCGCCCTCCTTGATCCACCTCAGACGTGAACGCTGACGTCACTCCATGTTTCGCTTCTTATCCTCCGCGATGACCATGTTCTGCGCAACAGAGCGCTCAAGAAGCTCCTCCGACAACAGATCCCTATCATTTTCCGTTCGGTCCAGACGAGCAATGACATCCTCCGCCTCCGCCCTGGCAGCCACACGAGCCAATCGTGTGTCCTTCTTGAACGACGCCAGGAGCTTCCGTAAAGAGGCAAGCTTCTGATCAAATCTACGAGCAGCAGACCTGGCAAAAGAGGTTTGATTCCAGTGGTTCCTAACCAAATCTTTGAAGTTGGGCTCCAGAAGCCAACATTTCTCATATCAAAAAAGACCCCTCGGCCGGAGGTCCTCCCCAGAGTCCCACATAATAGGATTGTGATCAGAGAATGAATGCGGACGAGAAGACACCGAGCACAGAGGGAAAGCCTCCATAAGTTTGCTATTAGCCAAGAATCGATCAATCCTAGATCGAGACGCATTATTCCTCCAGGTGTAGGAAATGTCATCGGGGACCAGCCCCTCCAGAGCTAACTCATCAATAAGCTCAACAAATTCGCGCGAGCCCAGATCTTGCCCCCCCCACCCGGCCCTGAGGACGATCCGAGGAATGAGCAGTAACATTGAAATCCCCCCCAGCAGCCAAGGAAGGCCCTCGAAAGCGGAGGCCGCATCCCGAAGATCATCCCACAACTCCCGCCTGAGGACGTGGCTCGTAGGCGCATAAATACATGAGAAAGCAACAGGAGCAAGGGAGTCAGCCCGAATCAACACCACCGACAATGCATGCCTTCCCACGCGAAGAGAGGAGAATGAGAAAGCCGCAGAGTGCCACACCAATAAGACGCCACCCACCGCCCCAATCGCATCCACCGTCCTAAACTCATCCATAGCGCCTGCACCGAAAGACCTCCATAGAGTGTCATCCACCCCCGTCAATTTTGTTTCTTGGATAAAGGCAATATCACAGTCCCATTCTGAAAATTGCAGCCCCAAAGAACACCGCCTATCAGGGTCCCCAAGTCCTCTAACATTCCAGGAAAGAACCTTCATTAAAGACCATCAGAGCGCCCCCCGATCATACTGAGGCCAGCCACCTCCGCCACAGAATCCCTCAACGTCGGACAAGAATGCTGCACCGAGGAGCCAAGGCGAGAGTGGTTACGCCTGCGATAGCGCTTCCCAGAGCGCGTGTCCGAAAGACTCCCCACCACGGAAGGAGCATCACCACCAGAAGGAAGCCCAATGGTTCCAGCCCCAACATCGGACACCACTGTTGCACCAGAAGGAGTCATCCCCGAAGAAACCACCCGACCCACTGGAGGGGAGGGGGAGCGGGGCACAATCGGAGAAGAAGGAGATGAAGGATCCAAAACAACATCAGTAGGCGGTCCAATTTCCTCCAGCTGGATCCAATGGGACAACCCCAAAGATGATTCGGGCCGCGAGAGAGAAGAATCAGGCAGCAATAGTGGATAGTCGGGTAGCACAACCGGGTCAGAGGGCTGCCACTTCGTTGCCCAGGATCCGAAATTAATGGATCCGTTAAAGCCCCCTCAAAGCAGGAACGGGCACAGGCCCCGAGAAGCACAACTGCAAGGCATTAGCCGACAAAAATGGACGAGGAAGAGAAGGCAAATCGTCCTCGATTGTGGCTAAATACAATAAACCGACCCTTTTAGACCCCATACACAGCACCCGAAGATGCAAATCGAAGGGACCAGTGCAGTTAAACTCTGAAGGCGACGCTTTGGAATATCCCCCAACGCATGATACCTGGCACCCAGAAGACGATGTGACGTCCCCAAGTCCCAAGCCATGCTCATCGTCGAAAGCAGTCGGACGCGAAGGGCAACTCGCCGGCGCCGGCGAGGGGGCGATGACTGAAAGCTCCACCTTGAATCGCCACCGGCCAACCTTTATAGTTTCGAAAAATATCTTATCAACCGCATTGGTAAGAAAGCCCCTTGAGCACTCCATGAGAATCCGAGCGCACTTCCAATCCGCCCACGACGAAAGTCCATCGTCCACGACTGCCAGGACATCCCCCCAAGCTCTAAGCACCTTGGACAAAGCGGGGACCGATCGAGAGAGAAATGGCACACCACGCACCTCCGCCACACAGACCTCAGTATCAGAGGAGGCACCATCCGCCACCCGCAATCTCCTCCAAGCAACATCTTCGGAGTCGCCATTACAGATGAGCCTTTCCCGCTGCTCCGGGGAAAGACCACGAACGCAGCAATGCGAAGAATCAAGGATTATGAAGTCCCCTGTGAATCGAGGGCCCAAAAAGATAAGGAGGTGGGATCTTACAGCATCCCAAACCACACCAGGCCGTCGCACAAGCCCCACCGCCGCAATGAAGCCAACACCAGCACGCATCAGCACCTCGCGCACCGCCATTCCATGCACTGCCACCCCATGCACAGGCTCCTCACCCACCATCTTCCCATGCAACCCAAGACCCGATGCCGGCGTTTCCCCCACACCGCTCACCAACACCGAGACATCGTCAGCAGCTGCGCCGCCTCCCTCACCACCCACCACCTGCGCAAAAGAGCGAGCCCCCTCTCCCCAAGAGGGCCTGGGCGACCCAACCCCGACGCCACGAAGCACCCATGCACCCCCGACCCATGCTCCCCCGACCGAGCATGCAGATGAGGCCGGGAAGAGCCGCCAAGACCAGCAAGGGACCAGCACGACGCCTTCCGATGACCCACCTTGCCACATGCAAAGCACCGAGGCAGAAGCCGACAACCCGAGGCAAGATGGCCATGCAAATCGCATCTAAAGCACCTCTTCCCCAACTTCCTATGCGACACCTGCACCCACTCGTCCTCCCCCCTCGCCCGCTTCTCGCCACCCTCACCAAGCAGAGATGACCCATCACCAACCCCCTGACGCCCCCCTTCCTCTCCGCAACCTCCCCCGAGGAAGCAGGCCCAACCTCCAACCTTGTCGACGTCGCCCCTCCAGTCCCCCCCTTCACTCGCCACCAGCGCTCCATCTCCTCCTCTACCATGGAAGGGACCCCTCTCTTCATTAAATATATAAATCAAGAGTTGCTAATAGTAGATTTATTTCATCCATGATGACTTAAATAAATGTGACATGATATTAAGAGGCAAAGGGTCCTTGTAGGAACTGTTGAGTCATATTTTTTATTAGTAGGTAAATGAATCTTTGGATGAAGGATCATTTACCATCATCTATTTATTGTATCGGTCCCTCCCATCGTTTGGACATGTGCTTCTCCTTTAGAAAGAGACGTGTTTTCGTTTGGAAATGGAATCATGCTCATGTTTTTCCATCTTATTTACATCTGGCCTAAAAGAAAGGTCTTCAAGGGGTTTTCCTTCTTTTCGAAGCTACTGAGCTTTCAGTGACAATATTTTCTGATTGGTTTAGTTATTTCTATTTTGTTGTTTCGGTTGGTTATTAAAAACCATATGTCCTCTTATGGCCTTGAAAAATAAAGACACAATGAAATCTTTAATAGTCAGACTAGAGAATTTAAATTAGGACAATAAAATTAAGTAAGACTTACCCTTTATTATTGTCTGTTTATATGGAGGTTTCTCTTGCGTCAAAAGATATGGCAGATATGTAGATGTTCGATCGAATACTCTACCTATTTTATTAAAAATGTATGATTAATGGTATATGGAAGATAGTCACTACTGTACTTGGTCATCAATGATGTCTCTCAAGATAATTAAGCTCTGGTACTTGGAGAGAAAAATGTTAAAGAATAGCAACTCACATTGGAGAGTGTGTATATGCAAAAGAGATAAAATATCTTATGTGTTAGTTGAGTAGAAAAGTCTACAATACAAGATCAGGGAAGATGTCAGTTGCTTCTTAATATGTTGTGTTAAAATAAAATGGGGAAACATAGACTATTACTGTAGTGATGCTCAGATGAACTCATCATCAAAAAAGCACTGGGACAAGATCTGGAAGCAGAGGATATTTATTTTTGTGGTGGCCTCAATTATGAGTTTGATAAAATGAGGAGTCAGTTTGTAACTGTAGGGACTAAATCCGACAAGAACAAAAAAGTCATTGTCCACATTAAGTAGCATCATCTACACAGATTCTTTGCCTCCATTCAGATATATCTCCGATCATTCTCGGGCTTAGATCCAAAAACTAAGATCCCTTCGAATAGTCTCATTCCAACACTTCTTGGGCTTTCTTCGCCCTCTCTTAGCCAGCCCAACATCTCAAAACTCGAATATTCTAACGGGTGCATCAACCGACCTCCTTTACAAATGGTTAAACTATCTTACGTGGTTTTCCCTCATTTTATCCTCTATCGGAGCTACACTGACTTTTTTTCCCTGACTGCATCATTCTGAATTCGATCTTTACATGTATGACCACATATCCACCTTAATATTTTTATTTCTGCTACTGTCATTATCTGCGCATGTTATCGATTTTATCATGTTATTGAGTCTAAGAAGATTGTCATGCTACTATGTACATTACTTTACTCAGCAGAGTCGACAAGAGTATTTAATGAAGGGATAATAAATTTGGACATTGTAAGAAGACTAGCCATGTGATTGACTATTGTTGGTGCTTTAACAGGAAAATCTGAAAGGGAATAAATTGGTCATAATGGTTATTGAAATTAAGAATATTTTTCATGATCACTTTGATAAAAATAAATTAACAGAAATCAGATGTGCATGAGTATGTCAGGAAGATATCTATCTCTAATAAAATTGCAATAACGTTGAAGCCATGAATTTAGTCATGGTTGGACAAAAATTGAAGTAGAAATTTATTTAGTGATAAATGGTGTATTAATAGTTGCACTTATAATCATATGACAAGTAATTCAAAAATATATTATGATAAACTTACAACGGGAAGAGAACATACTTATTTGGCAAATGGATGTTCTAGTGGATGTTGTGGAGAATGGAATATACCCATTGACAAATTTCTCTTAAAAGATGCTCTTCATATTCATACTTTTCCTATTAATTTACTTTATGATTATCATATTGCCAAAGATATGAATATCGACTAACATTTTATGCTCGCTCATGTATTTTGTAGGACGTAGAGATGAGGAAGTATATTGCAATTGGTTTAGTAGTTGATGGTATTTATGGTCTTCTAGCTTGTGTTTTCTCTTGTATTACCGTAAAGTAGAACAAAAGACACATGTTCTTCGTATTCTTCAATGGTGGTATGAGAAACTTTGTCACCCTAAGTTTTCTTTTCTAATATTTATTTCCTTAATTATGTGATAAAGTTAACAATGATATCCAATCCTGCGAAGTATGAAAAATTCTAAGCATACTTGAACTATTTATCCTTCTTCAAATAATGCAGATACTTACATTTTTCAAACCATTCGCTCGGATGCCTAAAGTTCACCAATCTAAAGAGTTTAGGAGGATGTCTTTAGTTTATCCCTTATTGATGATTTCTAAAAAATTATAGATGTTTAATTTTTGAAGAATAGAAGCAAAGTTCCTACTACTGTTAGAACATATCAACATGATTAACCCTCAACATGCCACAAAAGTTAAAGCTTTTAGAATTAATAATGCAGAAAACTTGGAGGGCTCACTGACATTATTTTCTTGATGAGAAAGAGATCATTCATGAGACCTCATATAATTCTACACTCCAGTGGAATGTAGTAGCATAAAGAAAAATGGCCACTTATTGGATGTGACCAGATAAAGACATCTACCAAAGAGTTTATGGGGAGATGTCATCTTAATTGTTGTTATCTCATTTATAGGTACATGTCAGTAATTAGATGGAAAGTTCCATTCTCTAAACAAAATCCACAAAAGTCTGTGTTCAGTCTGAACCCTCATGTGTGTGTGTCTGTGTGTGCGCACGTTCATGCGCAGCGCACACATGTACACGTGTGTATGTTCCAAAAAGATCAATTTTCATTCATCTAATATAGCAAAGCACCAAATATCAATGTGTCATAGTTCTTCTTAGTGTGATATGACAATTTAAAATTCATGACATAGCATAGATAAAAAAGGAGTGACATAACCACCCTAATCAAAAACATGTAATGATTTTTCAAAAGGAAGTGCACATTTACTCTATGTTTAAAAAGGCAAAGGATTTCAATTTTTGCAAAATCATCAGTTGAGTCCCAAAAAACATCCTAGTAACCTATGTTTTAGGGTCATTATGGTACCGGTTTGCACTTCATTTTTCTTTCTTCGCTAGTAGTGGAAGACTAGCATCCGCATCTTGTTTTGTGGAGGACTCATCTGAAGTGTTGAAGCCATAGTGGGTTTCCAATCTGAAATAGATAAATCTCTAGAATTACCAAAACTATTTATTTGTACTAACACGAAACCTCATGTGTTTGGTGTGTTTTATTCATTCATTATGTTGGACTTGTAAACCATTGGTGATCCATAAATGCAATAAAAGTTATTATTTTTCATCTGATTTGTTTATTTGCATTTACACCTAATGAAGGTCCCTTTGTACAATGAGGATTATGTACCATGGCCATTGGATACCATGTAGTTGAGAGGACACAATTGACTTTGTCATCTGGTATTCCAGGTAGATCTCCAGTCTAAGAAAGAGATGGAAATCCTCCTCTAAAGTCTGATCTCTGACTAACTTATTGGTGTAGGTCATGCGCATTGGAATTGAGATTCGAAGGTCATGGAGTAGTCAAGTCAAAGTATTGACCTAATAGTCAACATATTGTTCCGAAAAGGAAAAATGTTGACTTAGAGTTGGGTTATGATATAAATGGTCAAATGTTGACCAAAAGTCAAAATTTTAACTATTTTGGTCAAAGTGTTGACTTGACGAGGTTGAGATAAATTAAGACTTGGATCGTAACTGCCACAATCAGGCTTACATCCTTTCACCTGAGATAGATGTACATATATATGTCTGTATGTGCATTAGATAAACCATTAGATTGAAAACCTAACCAAGATCTATATACCGACACATTGGTGGGCATATGAGGTCATATGAGGTGTATGATATATCAAGGTGATCATACAGGGTCATACCTGATGAACCTAGAGACAGAGCTCACTCATGAGATATTAGAGGTCAAATAGAATTCCATGCATGATCATCTTATTTATGAAGTATGACGTGGATTCAAAATATCAATATATGTTTTTTGAAAAGTATATGATTGATATCGGGCCCCAATTTTCTATTGAGAAGTTTTGTAGTATACCTTGGAAGGATTCAGTCAAACAAGGGTGTGAACTTCAGGTGCATCAAAGTCTTCCAGTATGTAGGATGTCGGAGTATTGGGAATATTCTAGTTGATGCATTCCTAATAGATCATATACCATGACACTTGCATTCTCAAGGAGTGATGAATCTGAATGTATTTTAATGACTCTATTTTATGACTTAATGATATGGGAATTAATTGGATTAAGTCTCAGATCATAGAATCCAATTTCAATGTCCAATTCTAGGTCAAAAAGTTGGAAATAGAAATGAAAATGAAAATGGAGATGGATTCACTTCCATAGCTCATTTTTAAACTCCAAATGGTTCGGATAATTATTAGAAATAGAAATGGAATTTGAGTTCATCAATGTGATCCATTTCTGAGCTCAAATGAGCTAGAAATAGAGTGTGATATGTTTCGTGAAAAATGGTTCAAACCCTGAAATTTGATAGATATCCAAATTTTAAGTCACTATATATGGATTATATGATCTCTCCGACATTATCTCCAAGTATCCGTGAAAGCTACTCACACATCCTAATTGGATTAAGACACGTACATTATGGTGTCAATATTATGATAATAAATGTTATTATTATGGATACAATTATCCTTGGATAATGTGAATGTGGTTCGCATTTTCTGTGATTATTTAATATGAATAATAATTTATATTATTTAATATTTATATGAATATGATTCATGTATTATTTCAAGGCACATGTGAATATGAACCACATTGAAAAATTGTAAATTGGATTTGTATTTTGTCACGAGTTTATGAATTGGATTTATAAATTGAGAGAGTGCTCTCTTAAATAATCTAAATTATGATATTTGTAATACAATTTATCAAAAGATAATTAAATTATAATATTATCGTATTTTTTTGGAATTAAAATTTAATAGGATTATCTCAAGGTGGACATCTCCCATGGAGCCCACCATGAGAGTCTTATTTGTTGTGGCCTCTCTATTATTTTTGTTTATTTATCTTAATGATTATATTGGCTAAATTATTATCCAATCTCTTGTAGGAGTCCAACCTCTTTTGGGGATAGGACTCCTATATGATAATCAAGAAGATAGAGAGAGTTGTTGTGGAAGTGTACAATGAGGAGTGGGGCTCCTCACTGGACGTCGACACAATGCTATTTAAGAGAGAGCTTGGCCTCTCTCTTGAAGATATTTTTTTCTCTACAATAATTTCCTTTAGTTTCAAGGGAGATACATTGCCTTGGGATTTAAGAGAAGAGAGAGTACACGACTCTCTACTTGGTCGTTCCCTTCTCTCCAAAATCCCTTGGACGTATACATCAAAGTTTGTGGGAGACAACGTGAATCATCATCACGTCTTGGGAGAAGCTTCATTGGATTGGACTTCATTCAGGAGGTCTCTTCATTTATATATTCATGCTTCAAAGGTAAACCTTTGACTCATGTGGTTATGCAAAACAGTTTGAAAAATATTTCCTACACCATGTGGCTTCACTATAAAATTTTATTACTCACTATATGATGTTCAAACAACAAACATACTTTTATGCAAATTTGTTTACAAATTTATGCACTTCCGTGATGTGCGAGTTATGAACTCCTTCAAATAATTGGTCTCAACTTGCAAAAATTAGATCCAAGGGCCTTGAAGTGTATTTTTTTTACTAATTTGATATACATACTGCGTACAAACGTTATAATTCTGTGAAAAAATATGCATGTGAGTAATTGGAAATTAATCCTACTTCCCCAAGATTTTACTTTAAGGTGAGTTTATTATTAATAAGGTTGAGAAAAATGATCTAAGAATTTACTTGATGATATAATGAGAGAAGTAAGGAAAAGATGGATAGCAACAATGAGGGCAAAGAAAGATTATTTGGATGGAGGTATATCAGTTAAGAGATAAATTGTATATAAGTTGCTGAAGTAGAAGATGATATCATAGAAAAATATAATCTCAGTCTCTTATAAGATGATCCAAGTCCATGACAATTCTGTAAGTTATACTTTTTCACTTAAGAATTCGGTTGATATTGACGACAATTTTCTTAATGATCATCATATTGTTGCAAGAAAGGTTGGAACTATTAGGTATTTCACTCATTATCCCATCGACAACTTTGTCTCTTATACTGAGTGAACTTGAATTATAAATTTTCTATTACTTTATTAGATTCTCATCGTATTAAAAGGAATTTTATTAAAACTCGGAATGGTTCTAAATGGGCTATTGCTATGAAAGGAGAAATTATATCTCTTGTTAAAAATGCTAATTGGGTATTGTGAACACTAAAATAGTTCCTCCTTTAAAATATTTCAAATGGATCCAAAGGATCAAGTATAATGTTGATGGAAAAATTATCGCATGCAAGGCTTGGCAAGTGGATAAAGGATACAACTAGAAATATGTGATCAATTATCTCAAATAGTTGTTCTTGTGGCAAAGATGAAAATTTGCATAGTTGTCTTTTGATTTGTTGTTCATTTTTCCTATAAAATTTACTAGTTATATGTGAAAATTATTTTCTGGAATGATGACCTTAAAGAGAAAGTGTATAAGAAGATGTCCCAGGTACGAAAGAATGGCCAAGTGTTACAAGTTGAAAGGGGAGTTGTATGGGATGAGGCAATCTCCGGGAGCTTAATTTGAATGGCTACATGTAGTCATGATCAAGGATGGTACACTCAGGATCTTGGATATCACACCTTATTTATAAAAAAGAATCATAAAAACTATTCCTCTGGTCTATATTGATGGTGATGAAGATCTCTTAAGCTTAAAGAGGAATCTTCCAATAAAATATTAATAAGAAGATCTAAGAAATTTGAAGTATTTTCTTGGTATTAAGATGGAATGATCTCTAGTGGGTATATGTCGAAATCAAACGAAAATGTTCTCGATCTGTTAAAGGACTTAGGTTGATTGGATACAAACAAACCACTTCTTCTTAAGCTGAGTAAGAAGGATGGATTATTTATTGATGATGAAGGGAAAGGAATCTATTAAAGATTAATTAAAAAATTAATCTATCTCTCTTACTAGACATGATATCAAATATGATGTGAATATTATTTGTCAGTTCATGATTGCTTATATCATCTTGCAAGTTAATGCAGTTAATTATTTATATATAACGGTCACTTGAAAATGGTCCCATGTTTAAGAGGATCATTGATGTGACAACCGAAGGCTATACTACTACAAATTGGAAAGGCTTAATAGATGACATAAGGTATACCTCAAGTGTATATGAGTGGAAACTTTATTATCTAGAGAAGTAAGAAACGAAAAGTTATTTCTATATCGTGTGATGATGTCGAATATTGTGTCCTTGCTAATGGTGTTACCAAAATCTTTATGGTTAAAAATTCTTTCGAGTGAATTCGATATTGAAGCCGCAATGCTTATGAGAATGTTTGACTAGAAATCTTGTTATACATGATAGGACAAAGTATGTTGAGATCAACAAACATTTTATTTGTGAGAAGATTGAGACACGAGTGTTCCGTCTTTCATATACAAAATCAAGTGTTCAAGTGGTGGATTTATTTACAAAGAAGCTACTTATGGTATTTTTCAATTAAATGTAGGTATGTTGGGTATGGATGGCATGTATATTTAAGGGATATTTATACCCATAACCCTGAGTAATATGGTAATTACCCCAGAAACCCTGCGTAATCACAAATTATACCTAGAATCCTGAATAACCACTCTGTTTTACACTCATAACCTTCAGTTACTTTAGTTCAGTAACTCAACCAGATGGCTGAGTTAATCTAACCCAATCAATGGTGAACGGCTGAGATTAATCGGAAAAAAAGGAAGGATAGAAGAAGGACGACGAGGGAGAGGGGGGACTGCCTGGAGCTCGCCATCGGAAAAAAAAAGGTCGCGAGCTGGGGGGTCGGCGAGGGAAGGGGTGTTGGGCGAGCTCGCAAGCTGGGGGGTCGACGAGGGGACGGGTGTTGGGCGAGCTCGCGAGGTGGGGCTGTGGATGGAGCTCGCCAGTGAGGGGGAGGGGGGTTGCGAGTAGGGATGAAAACGGATACGGATATATCCGAATATCCGCTTACCGTATTCGAAAAATTACCGGATACGGATATCCGTATCCGAATATTAATCGAATACGGATCGGATATGGATATAGGTTGTAAAAATTTTCCGAATACGGATACGGATATAGTAATGGCTTGAATATCCGGATTCGGATTCGGATATCCGAATACAATATTTAATATTATTTTATATATTAGTTAATATAATATAAGCTACAACCTTATGCTATTATATTAGTATTATACATTATATAATACAATATTGACGATATTAATAAATTTCTATTTCTTTGGGCATGACCGCGGGCAAAATTTATGAAATCCTATCCCTTTTTTGCTTCTGGTCAAGAATACATGTTACCTCGACACTCCCTTTTGTCATGACGTGACTTATTTATATTTCATTGCTATTTTTAAAATCATTATGAACTTTGATAAAAAAATCAATTCATATTCGTATGTGGTCTTTATTCAATCCGTATTCGGATTCCATGTTTATTGGATCCATATTACGATTTCACTCTTTATTCGATTCATATTTGGATTAGCTCTTTATTCGATTCATATTCGGATCCACTCTTTATTCGATCCGTATTCGGATTCGATAAATATCCGATTCGGATTCGTATCCGTATTTTTACGGATATGGTTTCCATAATGCATATCCGAATCATATCCGTATCCGTATTCGTATTCGATAGAGATGAAGCGAATATGGATATGGAAATAGGCATATCCGATCCGTTTTCATCCCTAGTTGCGAGTGGGTATTGCAGAGGCGGTTGGGGGGGGGGGTGCGGGTGGGTATTGCAGAGGCCGAGGGGGTGGGGGCGGATTGTCTGGAGCTCGCGACCTGGGGGGTCGGCGGGGAGATGGGGTGCTGGAGCTCGGTGGGGGAAGGGGGATGCTGGAGCTGGGGCGGAGGCTCGGGGCGGAGCATGCCATCTTCCCTGGATGAAGGAGAGGAGGAGGCCATCGTGCAGAGGCGATGACAGGGGAGGGGGTACAGAACCCGCGCCGGGGGAGGGTGCAGAGCCTGCGATGCCTGGAGCTCGCCACATGGGGGGGAGGGGACTGCCTGGAGCTCGCGACCTGGGGAGGGGCTGGCGGGGGTTGCGGGTGGGTCTTGCAGAGGCGGCGATGGGGGGGGGGGGGGGGGGGGGGGTTGCCTGGAGCTCGCGACCTGGGGGGTCGGCGGGGGGGATGGGTGCTGGAGCTCGGCGGGGGGAGGGGGTGCTGGAGTTGGGGGTGGAGGCTTGGGGCGGAGCATGCCATCTTGTCGGGACGAAGGAGAGGAGGAGGCCATCGTGCAGTGGCGGTGACGGTGGGAGGGGGGTGCAGAGCCCGCGCCGGGGGAGGGTGCAGAGCCCGCGATGCCTGGAGCTCGCCACCTGGGGGGGGGGGGTCTTGTAGAGCCCGCGGGGGAGATGGGGGACTGCCTGGAGCTCGCCACCTGGGGGAGGGGCTGGCGGGGGTAGCGGGTGAGTCTTGCAGAGGCGGCGATGGGGGAGGGGCGGGACTGCCTGCTCGCGACCTGGGGGGTCGGCGGGGGGATGGGGTGCTGGAGCTCGGCGGGGGGAGGGGGTGCTGGAGCTGGGGGCGGAGGCTCGGGCGCGGAACGTTTATTTTGTTTGATGAATGGCATCATGTTGTAAATATGGATGGGTTTGGAAGGGCAAAATCGACTATTTCCGTTAGAGTTAACGGAGAAATAAGACGGAAATTGACATAGGGTTATGCCATGTAAAGGTTAACCATTACTCAGGGGTTATGACGTAATTCGCTATTACGCAGGGTTTTCTGAGGTAATTACCATATTACTCAGGGTTATGGGTGTAAATATCCCTATATTTAACATGACATGCAGTGTTTGGTTGTATTTCATTTTTAATTAAGTAAATAGGTCTTTTATATGGAGGGACCATTTATCCACCTCTATATATTATACTTATTCTCCCTCTTATGAGATTATCATAGTGAAAATACTCTAATCTCCGTAGAGAAAGATTAAATTTAGAACAATTTTACCGCAAGGAATAAGGTCTTCGCAAGATTTTTAATGGCTCCAACACAAATTGAAGTACTGGTTAGATAACCAGTATTGAAGTACTAGTGCTACCTGATCCGAGTTAAAAGTGACCCTTTACGGCTCACAAATGGGACCTTAGTTTTTTTTTCTCTCAATTATACATGTCATCCTTGCACAGAAGCCATGTTAATCTTCTCTGTATTGTTCCAATTTTATAAGATGTATCCTAAGAGACATGGGGCGTCAATTAATGTCATGACATACTCCCAATACATGTACTTATCCTCGTTGAAGAACCTCACCCACCATTTGGACATCATGGTGGTTATGTTTATTATATCATCTAAGATGCTAATGTTGCCAACATACTCTCTGATTGGGCTCAAACTACTTATTGCTGATGTGAGAATCATGTCATATCTTCACTCTGCCCTTATATTGTAGGCTACTTGAGAAGGTTGTATCTCTGAACTCCTCCAGTGCTTCCAATTCTGCTCTCCTATGATCTCCTACACTCTCAGGATCCCAAAGTATCTCGGTGAGTGGTGCATTTTCAGTAGCAATGTGAAATAGTCGTTTTCTAAAGAAGATTTGAAAATCCATGAGAAAATAAAAATTGATTTTATTTTTTTTTCCGTTTATGTCGTTTTTGAGTGCTTATGAAGTTTTGTACAAAAGCTTGACTCGAAGGAGGGCCATGAGGATATATTCAGACTGGCTAAAAGTAAGAGAAAGAAAGACCAAAAATCTCTCTCAAGTGAGATGCATCATGGATCTTAAAAAATGTAAAATATGTCGTACCTGTAAGATTTTTGATGACTAACGCTTAAAGATTTTGTGTGGTGGCATGGTACTCAAATCTAATAAGCGTGTGCAAGTGATTTTCTTCGACACTATTTTGGGTTTAAGCTAAAACTTGAACGAAGGTTGTTTGGTAGCCTGTTTACCCAAGCGTAATTGGATACCCAAAATTCTAACCTTAGTTTGGAATCGAATTACCTCATACTTCTAAATTTTAATATTAAAAATTTATGTGGTGGGTCCCACTTTTTCTTTAGTTGTAATATTTCTAACAATATTCAAATAGAAAAATCAACATTCAAAGTATCTTAATTACAAATGTAATCAATGTAACAACAAAAATATCACGTCACATTTATCTTCTCAATTCTCAGCACCATCCAAACACTTAATATTTAAAAAAAAGGGGGATTCCACATCTTACTGACCCTTTTTTAGTGGCTTTCTCCAACCAACCTAACCTAATCGGGATAAAGGGAAATTTGCTAGACATCTTCAACATTTTCTTTACGATGGCATAACTCATAAGTGAAAGTTGGATCTGAATCTAATCAGACATTTGAGAATGCTCCCTTCTTCTAGTATTGCTTCTACAAGTGGAAGAGAACTTCCTGCAACACAAAATGAGCACGCCAGTTGTCTGCGATGCCTAATCGAGGGGAATGTGCACCAAGGCTTATCAAATTCCCCACTGATTTCTTATGCGGCAAAGTCAGCGTCGTTTGCCACATTCGTTATCCGATTCAACTTGGAGAAAGTCCAAGAAGCATTGCATACTTTAAACTCCTTGACTAGCTTTTTTTGGAAGGTGCTTTTTTCGATGTGCAAAAGCCAAGGTAGAATGAGAACCGGTCTAACATCTCTTTGTGAATTAATGCAATGAGAGGAAGAACTGAACTCATCGTAGTTAACAACTCGATGCTCGCTCCCTTGTTAAACATTTTTGAGGAGTAGCCCCTTCGATAACTATTATTTTTTATTGAGCCATTATTTACTAATATACTATAGAGTAAAGGGTTATCAAAAGCACGCAACTCCCACAATCAAGGGGGTAATTGATTCAACAATGATGATGTGAATCTAAGTGAGAGATTCTACTATCTCAACAACAGCATCCCAACTCCCAAGAACTCTCAAAATATCGTTAAAGAGGAGGTGTCTATTATTTTACAACTCAAAATTAATCATTTTATATGATCACTTTGACCTAATAAAAGTCACGATAAACTTCTTTGAAATAGGGGGAGCTGCCCCTTCCACTAGATATACATATTGCAATCTAAGTTGATGCAACATCCATTTTAAAATGGTGGCTATTTTGAGCATGGGAAAATTGTTGTTGAACAGCTATTATGGTCCGAGAATCGAATCACAAGGAAACAGAACACGAACGGTAGAACATAAATAATGAAATATCAAATGGAGGATACATGAGAAGATTTTTGCTTGCCATTAAGCACAGGACATTCAGATCTACGGCATCATTTTACTGCTAAGATATTCGTGAATAATGCGTTGCTTTTACGTTAAATATATGCTCAGAGCCACTTTTTTTTATCTATAGGATTTGAACCCTGGTCCTTTAAAGTGGGAGCCACTGCTTCTACCATCAGACCATTAAAGGGGTTCTGCTCAGAGCCACTTGATGTCATATGATCAGCAAAATGAAAATAGTGATTTGGAAAGCCTTTCTGCAAGCAAGAAACAGATTTAAAGCATTCTAGTGACATTCATGAGCCATTACTTGTAGTAAAAAACCCTCATATTCACCAGATCATATCAGGAAACATTAAAAAAAAGGAACTTTCATAATCGCCAGATCAGCTCAGGAAGCAGTGCACACGAAAGTCAAGAAGAAAGACGATAACATAAAGAAGATTTAAAGCATGACAGAAGCTCATCACAACAGGACTCTGACTTTCTGAGATCTGATATCACTTGAAAAGGACTAAGATGGAAGATACCTTCAAAGTTCTTAGAGATAAGAAACATTAATTTCCCAACCAAGTCTGAAGAAAATGTTTGCACAAATATTTAACTCCTATAATTATTGAGAAAACGAAGAGTAATACAAGAATCATCAATTGCCTCAACCTCTTTGTGGGCAACATGGCACGATTTAACTGTCACACCCTCATTTACCAGTTTTTTTAAAATCTTCTTAACCAACAGGAGCTTAGCTACTATACAGCTTGATCTCGTATTGCCAATCGCCTACTTGATTATATTCATTCCATGTATGTGTGCTTTGGGCGTATCATAATCCCAAAATAGCTACTCACAGATTCAGGGACCAATCGAAGTTCTGATATGCTATATTGACCGGGCCTCCATCGTTCAAAAGGTGCATCAAGAGTCCGGCCTTGCGTGCATCCAGATAGTCGAGGGTCCAATTTAGGATCTCCTTCTCTTGTCCAAAATCCACACTATACCTGGAAGAAGTATTTAACTTAATATGTAAGAACACGGATGATAAGGAGGAGGATGTTTAATGAGGTCATGTGCGTCATAAACTGATCCCAAGTTTACCATTTGATGATAGAGGTAAGATAGACTATCCTCTTTTCCAGATCAACCTGCAGTCCCCCGCTCTGGAAGAACTCCCTTGTCGCTTGCCTCAATTCAATGTCGATCCCCTGGCTCGAGAAGAAATGGACCGGTGGGCTCGACCGAGCTGAATCGCATATCGCAAAATGGATCAAAGGGTTCATCGTTGGAAGAGCCAACTGGATAATAGATTTAAGAGCGTGAGATATGAAAGAAAAGTCGAAATAGCTTAGAATTGTGAAATGGCTGGTACCTCTAAACGCTTGTCCCCTGTGCTGAATGGCTTTGTAATAGAGTAAGGCTGCCTCCTGTTTGACCTCAATATGCCATGTTTAATTGTGGAGAGGGAGTAGGGATATCCACCGATCATGTAATGGAAGTCGTTGAAGAAGGACCTCCTCTCAATTACGCCCTCTGGCCGCCCGATGCATATGACTGCATGAATAACCATGGCATTGTACAGGTTCAGGAAGAAGGCTGTCCTTTCCTCCACCGAAAGCGCAAAGACATCAACACGCTGGAGGTCGTGTGTTGAATTCACATATCTTGGTAAATCAAGGTAGATACAAAAACCAGTTAGCATGAGAATACTATCATCGAGTTGCATAAATAGAGACAACAGATATTATACCAGGCCCTATTCAGGGAAATCCTTTATTACCTTCGAAACTCCTCACTGATACTGATGCGGTTGTAGTCAAGATGACGTCGGTCATCAGATGCATATGCCTCCAGTATGGCGTACATGAGCTTCGTGAGACGTTGTCCGACAACAGATGCTGGCCTGGGCTCCCGATCATTGGTCACATCAGTGAAGTTAAAGCACTTGGAGATGGACGGGTCGTGCTCCAAGAATCGGTACAGGTGGTTCCCATCCTCGAAGTCATTCTCCCTGCAGGAAAACTGATAACTTTAACAAGAAGTACCCAACTTTAAAGCATGGAAGGCCATTACATATAAGAAGCAGGATCCACCTGAATGCACTGTGAATGAATTTCTTCTTTGCAAGCTCTTTACCAAGCTCAATTGCCTGCAAGGGATCATGTATCCCATTAATTCCATTTAACTACTTGGAAAAGTGACCAACAAATTACAAGATATTACTGTAGTAAACATATGCGTGTTCATGAACAATCACTAATCGGTTCCGAATAATTCAGGACCATCTTGAAGTGGCTAGTCAAGATTGAAAGTAGTAGTCTAATAAGTTGTGCACCAACCAGCTCTCAAAACCAATTACTAAAGAAGGAATCCTGACTGATGCAGAAGGGCTTCGGCGACGGTGAATAAAATAATAATATATTTTTGGTGGATTTTTGGTAGAAGACGAGAATGGTTGAGAAGAGAAATTGGGGGGATGAGAGGAAGAACACGCCGGAATGCGCGGGGTTGAGGGGAAGACCGCGGAGATCGCGTGGAGGGAGAGAGAGAAGGAGAGGGGATAAAATGAGATAAACTCAAATTTTACTTCATAATTGACTGTCTAAAAACAAGGACCTACCCTCTCTTTATATAGGAGAGAGGGTGTACAAAAATAGTAAAATTGACAACCACTTATCTAATTGGACTCTAACAAATCCTAATTGACCTCTAATTACTTTAATTAGACTCTAATTATTTAATTGACCCACAATTATAATTAATATCTACGAAATCAACGTTGAGATCACAGGCGATCTCAATTATTCAATTAGACCAAAAAAACGTAAATAAAATTGATAATTATTTAATTAAATAAATGTGGCCCCATAATTTGGGGTCACGCTGCATCAACTCTCCGCCGCTTTGAAAAATTCGTCTCCCGACGAATTGCTCGAAGTAGGTGCGTCGTCGGAGAATTCATCTTTGAGCCGTGGTTCCACTTTTCTCCAATTAGATCCCTTTCAATGTTACGTTTATAGTTTCTCAATGTTACAGCCTTCTTCTTTAAATAATTCCACAGCTGAGGGCATGGGCGCAATTTTCGCACCTCTTTCTTTTTCTCTCTTTTCATATTGCTCTGGACCTGCCTGTCAATAAAGAACTTTGGAAATTTATTTTCGCAATTTTCCCAGTTAAATTTCCAATCCCATAATTCCAGGGATTTGATTCCCCTCCATTTCGGCCGATTGGTTAGGGCACGGGGCCCCTGTGGCGTTTTAGGCGCGCGGGACCCGTAAACCCGCAACGGCGGCGCCGCTGTTCCTCGATGGCGCAGCCTGGGCGGTGATGTCGGCCACGCACGCGAGAAGGCGCAAGAGGGCGATCCTGGAGGGAAACGTCGAGCGGTGTGCAGAGCGCTGGAGGTTGGCAAGGCGTTCGCGCGCGGCTGCTCGTGCGGCGGCGCCTGGGGTTTCTCACGGGAGTATTCATCCCGCGCGCGATGGGATTTGTGGCGGAGGAAGAAGACCCACTGCTGGGTGTGACAGTGGTGTCGAGGGAGGCCCTAGATGGTGGCCTTCTTGCTCATTGGGTGCCGCTGCCAGCAAAGCCAACAACGACTATTCACAAGGTAGCGTCGGCCATATGCAAGGCGGCGATGACTCTCGTCAAAAATCTCTAAACAGCGGTGACCACATCGTGCCCTAGGATCAGGGCTCCATAGGGTCGGGTGGCGATATCTGTCACGCAAGTGGTGAAGGAGTTGATGTGCGATGCGCATGTAGTCATGCTTTCGACTCGGGGAGCCAGCCTGTTGGATGCTATAGGGTTGACCGATGGCATGGTATGAGGGTCGCGATGGTGTGGGACATGGAGGCAGAAGCGCCAGAGGGGTCCTTAGAGCCACGACATTGACCATGGGCTGATCTACGACCTTCTGAACAACAGGGACAGCAACTTCAATCGCAAACAGATCGACGAAATCCAACTTTTCTTCACTGGGATCTTCATCAAATATTGGTCCTATGTCCTCCTTGTCTTGTACAACGATTGTATCAATAAAATCTTTATTAGGACTGAAAATACCTTCATTTTCTTGATCAAAATTGGGTTGCACAGCAGCTTCATCGACCTGATGTTTGCCGTTGTCGTATGAATCTTCATCGAATATTCTGTCCAGCCATGCTTGTACCTTCATGGATGCTATAATGCGTTTCTTGAACTTCTTCGAACGCGAGCGTGAATGCGAGCCATGCGAGAGATGACTCAAATCGTGTTGGATCCTCCAATAGTCGACAGGATCGTCGAATCGTAGGAACGATTCGATATCCATGCTCTGATACCAATTGATGCAGAAGGGCTTCGGCGACGGCGAATAAAATAATAATATATTTTTTGGTGGATTTTTGGTAGAAGACGAGAATGGTTGAGAAGAGAAATTGGGGGGATGAGAGGAAGAACACGCCGGAATGCGCGGGGTTGAGGGGAAGATCGCGGAGATCGCGTGGAGGGAGAGAGAGAATGAGAGGGGATAAAATGAGATAAACTCAAATTTTACTTCATAATTGACTGTCTAAAAACAAGGACCTACCCTCTCTTTATATAGGAGAGAGGGTGTACAAAAATAGTAAAATTGACAACCACTTATCTAATTGGACTCTAACAAATCCTAATTGACCTCTAATTACTTTAATTAGACTCTAATTATTTAATTGACCCACAATTATAATTAATATCTACGAAATCAACGTTGAGATCACAGGCGATCTCAATTATTCAATTAGACCAAAAAAACGTAAATAAAATTGATAATTATTTAATTAAATAAATGTGGCCCCATAATTTGGGGTCACGCTGCATCACTGACCAACACAACGGAGACAAGCATGTGCCTAAAGATGACCCCACATGGATTAGGGATCATGCTGGATTGCAATGACCCCACATGGATTAGGAATCATGCTGGATTGCATCTGGTAATAGAGCAAGAACGGGGCTTTGTGCCAAACATAAAGCTAGCAAAATTGGTATAATCTAATGCCATGTGAACTGAGATCTGCAGGATTATGTTCATTGAAAAGTTGGGGGTGGACTCGGAGCCCAGCTTTCAGTCTCTCTTTCCAGGTAATGATGCATGGTCCACTTCAATCCAACATTTTTCATGATGAAATTTGTGTAGCGTCCTCTGAATTATAAGAATCTATCTAATTGATCTTCGAACTGAGAAAAGGTGTGAAAAACCAATCGGCGTACAGATCATGTTATGTTACTAAAATCTCTTTCACAACCATTTTAAATAACTCACCAACTCAAGACAATGTACATCTAGCCCCAAGTTAGTGGAAAAATTAAGCATAAGCAGTATTATGTACAGATTTCTTTTTTAATAAAAACGTTATACAAAACCACTTGCATTGGATATTGAGTGGATAATGGCCTTATATCTCATATATCATGGCGTAAATTTTAATCAGGTCAAAAACAAACATTAATCTCCTTCATCCAAGAATTAAGGGGAAGTTAACGGGATTAGATGCATAAAATAGAACAAAGTGCCAACAATAATTTTTGTGATGAGTCATAAGTACCAACTACAGAAAGGTACATCTGATGGTAATCTCTGGTGGGTGATTTAGTACACGAATAAGAATAATCAATTCCTTACCCATATGTTCAGAACAACAACTATAAATTTCAAAACACAAGGTGACTCCTATCAAACTAATCAGCCCAAAATTCGTAAAAAAACTACTTTAAGGGACGCGGAATCAAATGAAAGCTCGTTTTGTCAACTTGCAACTCTAATTTAGAAACAACGAACTAAGGAAAGCACAATAAAACAAAGGAACCGAAAAGGGAAAGCCATTTCAATACTTGTCAAATGTGGATCCCAATAATGTACTGCCAAAAAAGAAAGGAAAGTATTAAAAAGTGGTAAGACAATTCAAAATCATTTAAGGAATTATAATCGTTATAAAAGAGCCTAATTTAATTCCGTGATACCATAAAAAGAATATCTCAGCCTACCATAAGTTCTTATTAACACGAAAAAATAAGTGAATTATACAATGGTTCCTCCATATATAGGTATTCCCTGGTCTTTGTTTAATTGTCCAAAAGGATCAACTCCATTGGATGGGGATCATTTATCTCATGAGTAAATTACAAAAATGGCCACGACAATGTGTCTATTCTCAATTAATGATTTCATTTTTCTAACAGTGAGTAACGTCAAAATATAAGGATCATTGAAGTTTACGGAAGTTTGTATTTGAGGAGCTCAAATTGGATCAAGTAGTTCAATCAACCTAGACATCTGGGAATCAACAAACGGCCAATTCAACTTTAATGAAAGCTTTATTATGTACTTTAAAGAGTCAAGCGGGCGGTTTCAAATTCCTACGGGACAAAAATAAGACATTTATTCAATACAAAAAGGACTAGCGGCGCAGCTTGTTGCCCGCTTGCCTTCTGTTTCGATGCTAATCTTTCCTATTTAGATGTGAATAAACTAATAGCATGAATACCGTTCTTATTTATTCAATATCTATTCTCATAAAGTGTCAAATAATAAATAATCCATTATATACACAAATATTAGGTATTTTTTTCCATTTCTTAGTTCTTATTCTCCCTTGACTGAAAGTCGGTATTTGATTTTATTTTAGTTTTACTCAAAGCTAAGATCACAATAAATAAATAAATAAATAAATAAATAAATAAATAAATAAAACAAGAGCTCGTGACTAACCCTTCTCCTGCCGCAGTCGAGGTGATGGATGAGCGCCTCCACCAGCTCACATCCCTCGAAGCAAACCCTGACGATCTTCATCTTCCTGATCCGATCCCTCACCCCCACCTTCGCCCTCACCGCCTTCACGATCCTCGCCATCTCATCATCCCCATCCCCCTCCTCCCCCTCCTCCTCTCCGTACACCGGCACCTCGGGCGCCTCCTTAGGGCACGGCGTCGCGGCGATCTCCCCCACCTTCCGATCGAACTCCCCGCTTGTCCTCATCTTGTTGAGCGCCACGAGGCCCCCGACGAGGTCGGCGTTGAGGAAGATCTGCGGAACAGGGGAGGATGTCCAGCGGCGGAGGTCGGGCTCGCGGGAGGGGAAGACGTCGAGGTTGATTTCGACGTAGGGGAGGCGGCGGTCGCGGAGGAAGGAGCGGACGGCGGAGGAGTCGCGGCAGTTGGAGCGGGAGAAGAAGGTGATGCGGCCGCGGAAGGCATCGCTGCGGTGGTGGTCGGGGAGCTTGACGGTGACCTTGAGGCCGGAGAGGTGGAACTCGGTGACGTCGGAGAGGCCCGAGGGGCGGTTGGGCTGCGGGAGGTGGGGCGGGAACTTGACGTCTTGGTGGGTCTCCGCGTCCATGGAGACCATCTTCTTCTTTTCTTCCCCCTCTCCTCGTGGTGAAGTGAGGAGAAGCGAGAGGAGTTCCGCTGTGTTTATATATTATATAATACGTGGGATTTTGCGAGGGGAGAGAAAGGGTCCACGGAGTGCTATCACCGCCGCCTTGTCGGAGAGAGGTAAATTGCAGTAGATGCCCCTCAAGTATTGTGTGAGTTTCTCTTTAACCCTCTTTGTTTAGTTGGTGTTTTTAGAAATATTGTCTATATAAATATCTTGTATTTAATCTAATCCGGGTGGGATCCATTATAAGAAGGATGGAGATAGATCGACTTTTATCTCTATTTTTTTCACTTGGTTTGAGAAATAAAAACATGTAAATGCTATGTACAAAAATATAATGAATGATGTAATCGTAATCAATCCATCCCATGGTTGTTTAATATATGAAAAATTCGTTTTCGTCCCTAGATACAAAGATCGTGTCTCACATCTAAATAAGCATGTGTTTGTACGTCAAAGTAGTGGTGGAGCGATTTTAAAAAAAAATGGAAGATGATGAAATGATATCTTCCCTAGCAATAGAAATATGAAAAATAGATGGACAGTTAATATACATCAGAAGATGATACATAAATATATCATCTCTTCTGAAGTTTTCTTGATTATAAATAGACTAAGTGAACCAATCTGTCCCTAAATGAGAGCCACAATTGAGGAAGTTGAGAGAGTTCTAAAATAGATCTAAAACATGACCAACACTCAAGGTAAAACTCAAATGCAACTTCTGAGTTTGACATTATTGGTAAATCTCATGGCATTGTGTGTAGGAAGTGAGAGAACTTTAAAATGGATCTAGAACATGACCAACATTCAAGGCTAAATTTCTTTTATGCTCCAATCAAGCAGGCACTTACCACTGCTTTGCAGGTGATTTCACTAGGTGAAATGGGTGGCAGATGATGCATGGTGGAGACCTCCGATGAAGTGACGGAAGGTAGAGATCGAGGAACTCGATCCTTGCAGAATTTAGGGAGTCTTGTGGTCCAGGATATGGAGAACACGGAGAGGAACGATATGTGATGGATAATTGGTCGAAATAGAGGATCGATCACGCTGAACGAAGGCTGGAGTTCTACGGCTACGGTATACGATTTTTTTTATTTTAGGACGAATGATTAAAGGTGAAATTAAATTGAATTAAGGGCAAGACTACACCAGAAATTAAAAGCGAGATAAAATGGATAGAAAGAAACCACTCAACTGACCTGGAGGAGTCGCATGGATGCTACTCCGGCAACGTATTGAATCGACCTCAAGCACCTTCTCCGCGCCTTCAAATCACGAGGATCTCCTCCTATCACAAGGTGACCTCTTCAGTGATCAGTTTAAAAGGGTTACATTGGTTGTAGAACGATTAAGAACGAATTGGAGGATCTGGATTGCATTTTATAGCATAATGGGGAGACTCGTAGATCTAGATTTTCTGATGAATTTGGCGCATGCTTGGTAGAACAAGAGATAGGGCATGATAGACCATACTTAAGAGAAGAGATTGTATGGAGAATCGAAGTGCATCGAGCCCTGGATCGGGCGTTAAAAATGAGGGAAAATGAGTGGGCATGCTTCTAACAGTGTTGGGCTACTAGTTGGTATAGTTGACCTAGAGTCAACAAAGGGAGGCGCCTCTTGGTCCATGTAGGACCAGATGAGGACAAAATAAAGTTCTAAATATTTTGTTAATTTAAAAAAATAGTAAATGATTTTATTAATTAAAACTCAAAAACATGAAAAATATTCTTATTTTTCAAACTATTTTAAGGGTATTTTATTTATTGTTACAACCTCGTATGCAGGATATTAATATTTACATGTATAAATATAGGTATATTTACTTGCATTTTAGATATTTATTTTTTTGTGTTTTAATACTTATTATATTATTTACATATTTTATATATTTATTATAAAAGTAAATACATATTTATATATTTTAATTTTATTTTTCTAATTTTATTTACATACTTGAATAATTGTATATATACAGTGTATGTTTAGTGTACCTATATATTTTAATGTATTATTTATTTCAAGTGTATTTTAATTGTTTTATTTTATATTTATATTTTTAATATGCTTTAAATAATATTTACATTAGTTAAAATATAATAAGAATAAAAATATAAAAAAATATTTGAACAAAATATAAAGTTACATATTATAATGGAATCCCAGAAAATCAGCTCTTACATCTTAACTCCATTAATGAAATAATATTCATTAGATAGATAATTTGATTTTAACCACAATGGAGGTGAGTTTGGTGAATTTTTAATTCATATGGAGAAGATATTGATTTGTGAAATCTAATTTATGGCCTTTTCATGTGTGTGTCCCGGCTACACAGTGCATTATTTTTATGTATAATTATTTTTTATAATTTTATATATATTTATATGTATAAGTTTCATGTTGATCACTTTATTGTTAAGGTGTGTAAACGAAGAATAAAATGGTGCAAAAATGAGTATTTTTGGAGTTATTAGGGTTTCAAGCACTAGATTTGACCCTTATCTCCTCCTACTTTATTCATGGTCGATCAAGTCAATATTGACTCGGTCTCGAAGTTTAAGTCATTCACTGTCTCTGATAGTTCATTTATTGTTCTTTTCTTTTTGTTATTCTTTTATTTTTTATCTAAATACAAGGATTTGTACAGTAATTAAAGACAAATTATATATGAATGATGAATGGTAATTTGTACAAATTATTGATATCTACATGTGTTTTACTAGGGATTTAAAGATCAATACAAAATATAATGAATGGTGTAATTATAATCAATCCATCCCATGGTTGTTTAATATATGGTAAATTCTTTTTCATCCCTAAATATGAAGACCTTGTCTCACATCTAAATATGCATGTGTTTGTGTGTAAACGTGGTAGTGGAGTGATTTTTTAAATTTTTTAGAAGATGATGAAATGGTGTCTTCCCTAAAAATGGAAATATGAAAAATAGATGGACAATTATATAACTCATAAGAGGATACATGAATATATCATCTCTTCTGAAGTTTTCTTGATTATAAATGGACTAATCGAACCAATCTTGTCCCTAAATGAGAGCCTTAATTGATGAAATGAGAGCGCTCTAAAAATGAATTTAGAACATGACTGACACTCAAGGTAAAAGTCAGATGCAACTTTTGAGTTTGACATTATTGGTAAATCTCGTGGCATTGTATGTAGGAAGCGAGAGAAATTTAAAATGGATCTAGAACATGACTAACATTCAAGCTAACAGGCACTTGACATTGTTCTGTCGATGATTTCACTAGGTGAAATGGGTGGCATATGATGCATGTCAGAGACCTCCAATTAAGTAGTGGAAGGTGAAGGTCGAGGAACTCGATCCTTGCATATTCGAGGGGGTCTTGCGGTCCAAGATATGGAGAATGTGGAGATGAATGATGTGTGATGGATAATGGGTTGAAGCAAGAGGTCGAGCACGATGAACGAAGGTCGGAGTTCTACAGCTTCGGCATATGACTTTTTTGGTTTTATGATGATTGAAGATGAAATTCAACTGAATTAAAGGCAAGACTACACCAATTTAAAAATGAGACAAAATGGATAGTAAGAAAATACTCACCTGACCTGAAAAGGTATGGAAGCAGAGTCGCCTGAATGCTACTCCGGCGAGGGATTGAATTGACCTCAAGCACCTTCTCCACGCCTTCAAATCATGGGGATCTCCTCTCCAGTGATTGATTTAGAAGGATAACAATGGTTGTAGAACGATTAAGAATGAACTGGAGGAGTTGGGTTACGTTTTATAGTAGAATGATGAGGCTCACATATTAAGAATTTCTGATGAAATCGACGCATGCTTGATAGAACATGAGATAGGGTGTAATAGACCATTAAGAGGAGATTGTGGGAGAATAGAAGTGCATCGAGCCCTTGATCAGACGTGAAAATTGGGGAAAATGGATGGTCATACATTCTAACAGGGTTGGGCTACTGGTCGGTACGGTTGACCTAGATTCAACGAAGGGAGGCGCCTAATTGGTCCATGTATGATCAGATGAGGATAAACTAGAGTTGTAAATGCTTTATTAATTCTAAAATAAATAATAAATTATTTTATTAATTAAAACTCAAATTATAATTTTTTTCAAACTATTTTAGGGATGTTTTTATTTATTTTTATAACCTTATTTGTAGGGTATTAATATTTGCATGGATAAATATATGTATATTTACCTATATTTTAGGCATTTAATTTTTTTTTGTAATTTTTATATTTATTATAATATTTATATATTTTATTTATTTATTATATAAGTAAATACGTAATTACATATTTTTATTTTATTTTTCTGATTTTATTTGCGTACTTAAATAATTGTATATATAAACATTGTAGGTATAGTATACATATATATATTAATGCAAGTGTATTTTAATTGTTTTATTTTATGTATATATTTTTAATATATTTTAAATAATATTTACAAATATTTAAAAATATAAGAAGAGTAAAAATGTAAAGAATAAAATATATGAATAGAATATACAGATACATAGTACAGTGGGACCTAGAAAGCCAACTTTTACATCTTAACTCCATTATAATGAAAACATCTTCATTAGATAGATGAATTGATTTTAAATACAATGGGGTAGAGTTTGATGAATTTTAAGTGCATATGGAAAAGATATTGATGTGTGAAGTCCGATTTGTGACTTTTCCATCTCTATATCCCAGTTATACATTGTATTATTTTTATGTTAAATTATTTTATAATTTTTTATATATTTTTATTTATATTTTCATGTTGATCACTTTATTGTTTGAGATGTGTAAAATGAAGAATAAAATGATGCAAAATGAGTATTTTTGGTGCTTAAAATTAGGGTTTCATGCACTAGATTTGAGCCTTATATCCACCTACTTTTTTCCCGTTCGATCAAGTCAATATTGACTCGGTCGTGGGGTTTAGGGTCATTCTGTATATCTGATACTTCATTTATTTTTCTTTTCTTTTCGTTATTCTTTTATTTTGGATTTAAATACAAGGATTTGTACAGTAATTAGAGACTAATTATAGATGAATAATGAATGCTAATCTGTACAAATTATTGATATTTACATGTGTTTTTGCTAAGGATTTAAAGATAAATTGAAGAATAAAGGTAGATAAATGACTATTCATCAATACAAAAATATAATGAATGGTAATCATAGTCAATCCATCCCATGGTTGTTTAATATATGATAAATTCTTTTTCATCCCTAGATATGAAGAGCTTTTCTCACATCTAAATAAGCATGTGTTTGTCCGTATAAGTGGTGGTGGAGCGATTTTTTTATTTTTTAGAAGATGATGAAATGATGTCTTCCCTAACAATGGAAATATGAAAAATAGATGAACAAATAATATATAATTTAGAAGAGGATACATGAATATATCATCTCTTCGGGAGTTTTCTTGATTATAAATAGACAAACTGAACCAATCATGTCCCTAAATCAGAGCCTCAATTGAGGAAGTGAGAGAGCTCTAAAATGGATCTAGAACATGAAGAACACTCAAGGTAAAACTCAGATGGTATTGTATGTAGTAAGTGAGAGAACTTTAAAATAAACATGACCAGCATTCAAGGCTAATCAAGCAGGCACTTATCAAGCAGGCACTTATCATTGCTTATTAGTAAATCTAGGTTTGGCATTATTAGTAAATCTGGTGGCATTGTATGTAGTAAGTGAGAGAACTTTAAAATAAACATGGCCAGCATTCAAGGCTAATCAAGCAGGCACTTATCATTGCTTTACTGATGATTTCATCAAAGTAGCCAAGTATCGGTTAAAGCTCATTTATCTTCTTATATAAAATTCAACCACTATCAATGAAATGAACTGTGAGGCGCATATAACTTAATCTTTGACATGATTCAATCCCTAAAGAAAACTTTGTAATAAAATTTTTGGTATTCATCTTTTTTTATATATACGTCACTCTTGTGAGATGGTAAAATGAGACAAACTTTTAAGTTAAGCTACGACAATACTACAAAAATGATATCTCCCACTTTCTAGGCTTATACATGACATATCATTTTTACAAGAATCATGCAACATTCATCTTGATCAAACCTAGATAACATTAGGCAATGGGATCAAGCATATATAATATCTTGCACAACATCTTCAACTTCTCATATAATTCACTTCCAACAAATCTATTGCATCATGATAAATGATTGTTGAGGCTAGTAGCACCATGTGAGGATGGATATTAGACAAAGTGTTGATAACATTTACACATTCCTCATCTCTTAAATATGTGGAATCATTAACAATAAAATGTATTTCCATGCCCTTGATTACTTTCATGAAGATGAATTTTTACCCGAGCTTCTCCAAATGAATCATCTCATTAATCAAAATTTTAGGGTATAGAGTCAGTGGCATTTTATGTATATTCAGTATGTAATAGAAACATGTATTTTAACAAATATTTTAAATGTTCATTCTTAGTAGAAATTCTATGTGGCTTACCAAGTTATTACGTAGGTAAATATCACTCAACTAAAGTGACTTACTATTACTGATTAAGGTTTTATGTATATTATAAAATTTATTGACTCATGGTGCACAAAAGCATTGTATTCATATCGATCCATTAACATGTGAGTGACAGTCATAGTAAATAAACCACAAGCATAATATAGTCTACTCATCGATAATCAATCACAAAAGGACACGACTATTTTTGTAAGGAAATCTAATCATGTAAAAATCTCATCCAGAGTCTTGATTTCAACCGATAGAATTGCTAGGTAGTACTATCCACTATTTAACTTCTTTAAAACAATAGTTACTCCCCTTGATGCCAAACTTGTGGTCCAAACCAAATGAAGGGCTCCCATAATCATGGTGCACTATTTAAACAAGTAATTAATCTCACATTATCAAATAATGGGTAATACAATATGATGTTAAAAATAGATCAATCTTACAAATCATATTTTTTACCATGTCTGAAGTTTGAAAACACGATTGATAGTGTTTTTTCTTTCTCATAAAGAATGAATTTAGAATATTCTTAAAATTATTAAAAAGGTAGAAGTGAAAGAAAGAGTGTGTGTAGAATGGGAGTAGACAAAAAAAGATTATGATACTTTTCATAAGCCTTAAAAGATACCATCATTTACCTAAAAGACACATCTCTTTCAAAAATGACTAATAACTTCCTATAGAAATTAGTTGGCTAGAACAAAAATTAGTCACTAAAAAAATCACGTTAGTAGACTAAAAATATATGTGACTTGGTTGGATATTGGATAATAAAAATAAACTATTTCGGAGTGATAAATTAGCCGACTGGTAAATTTATGATCAATCAACTGGTCTATTACTCAAACGTAATCATCAAACAAGTAGCCGTTAAAATGAATATTGAAGACAATAGCCAACTATTTAAAGTTATCATTTCATTGAATCAAAATCATTCACATGAAAATATAGTTACTTAGATGATTTGATCTGAGAGCTTGAATTGAGTTGTAGATGAATGTTATACAATTCATGAGCTTAATAGTGGTCTCGCTTATAAAATAAATTATAAAAGCACTCGGAACTTGATCTTTTCTTGATACTCATAATAAGAGTTTTGTCTTCCTTGACTTTTCATCATGTCTTCATGTCTATGTACCTTCTTAGCTCTATCAACTTCTTCACCATTTCTTATTTTTCCATCAATTTCTTAGTATTATATCTATCAGCCATACATGGTATAGGTAATAATTTATTTAATCATATTTAACAGTGGTTAAATTTAATTCTTCAATAATTATTGGATCAAATCATTGTTGATAATTACAAAAATAATAATTGTAATAATATATAGGATCTATTTCACATATATGCCAATTACATTTAAGTTGAGGGTGAGTATGTTGGGATAGCAGAAAAAAATCAGTGATCAATATTTGAAATGTTAGGAGCAAATAATGAAAATTAGATTTATCCTCATTATACTAATTTTTATACTTGATATTGAGTGCCTAATAATGGACAAAGAAAACTGCATTCTTGAAAGCTAAAAAAATAGTCTTGTGGAAGGAGCGTGACCTTGTGTCATAACCAAAATACGCACAAATGCATTTCATCAACATATTGCATAAGCCAGGTCGATTTTAAGTTCAAGATTACCATCAAAGTCTAACTTTATTTCATCAAAAATTAAGAATGAATCTAGCAACAAGTTATTGATAATACTTGAAAACTTGTGATAGAACAAGAAAAAATATTTTATATGATCTTGACAACGTGCTCTTCCTATTATCCTAAAACTATAGTAAAAAGGAAAAAAAACAACTCCATATAATTTTAAAATCTTAAATCAAAGCTCCAAACTCCATGATCTAGAATGTCTACACAAACTAAAAGAAAAAAGCTCCAAAAATGTTCCTGATGTCTTAAAAATCCAAATAGGAGTCATACCTCGAGAGATCAAAGGTTATCTTCTAGGTCTTGGATATAAAGGCAACGATTAATATTTTTTGTCTCTCGAAGGTAGCTTCTTCGTATAATCCTTTGGTATCATAGAAGGTGGGTAGTGACAAAGAATGTTGAATCATATATCAAGTCTAGTACAAGTAGCCTATCCGAAAGTATAATTGACTTTGTTGCTAGGAAGTAATTGGGACTTCTATTGAATGTTGGGCCTTATTTTTCATTATATGTTCATGTGCATTGTAGTGGCAATAGAATCAACTATCATATTCGTATTAGATATTGTATTGCAATTAGGAATGCTAAATGAAGCGGACTCATGATCATAATAAGAATCGAGATGTATCTAATAGTATTAGAATTATAGGTCATGTATTTATGCTATATATATAGAGGGAGCGGTGATAGAACACTACAAGATAAGATAACAAGGAGAGAGAGCAAGAGATGAGAAGGTGGAGAGCAAGGGACAGAGAGACTTGTGCTTGTTCTTCTTAGCGGATCTTCTCTATTAACTATGAGAGATGACCGACCATCGTCATATCATTTGTCTTCTTCTACATGTGATTTTATGATGGTTGGTTGCATATAATATGGTATTGGTCCCAAAAACTAGTATCCGAGAGAGGTTGGCATCAACAATAGTATGGGATGCAATCGGTGTGCATCCTTCAAAAGCTATGAAAAATTCATGGACACAACCAACGTCAAGATTGATATTTTGAGTTTGATGGAGGAGATGCATGAGTTCAGATAGAGGTTTTTTCATGCTTTGGACGAGTTGGACGGTCCGGATTGAGAGGATTCCACTTCGATTTTTTAGATCATGAAAATAGCGGTAGAAATTTCATTGTTTTAAATGCAATGGATGGAGATCATATTCAACCAAAGTTTTGAGTGATTTATGGTAGAAGAGGATCACACTATACCATGCAAATCAGATGGCATAATTCATATGAAGGGTACTCATTCTCTAGAGAACTTGTTAACGGGGAAAGCGACTTCACCTTATGGTACCAGTGGACGAAGAATATACTCATGTCGAAGTGACTTTTGAAATCTCTTCTTATAGTAAAGAAGAAATTAGAGAAGATGACGGAAAAGAACGGAAGGAGATTATGGATCTCATTAAATATACAAAGCAATTGTTCTTAGTAGAAAACACATTTTGTAAAGTCATTGGTCTGGATGATACAACAAATGTATGGAAGAAACATAAGAGACAATATACAAAGTCCAAATCTCTGACAAATAGGCTCTTGCTGAAGAAGAATCTTTAGTTTATCTTATGGCAACAGTGAGTAAAGAATAGTCTACTAAATCTCTGACAAATGACTTCATCTTATGGCACTAGAAGGTGAAAAATGTACTCATATCAAAGAGGCTTGTGAAAGCTCTCCAGGAAGTAGAGAGGAAGCCAAAGAAGATGAAGGAGGAAGAGTGGGAGGATATGAGTGATCTCAAGAATGGTATAGTACAATTATTCTTGACAAAAAAAGACTCTTCACAAAGTCATTGGTCTGGATGATATGACGAAGGTGTGGAAGATGCTTAATGAACTATACAAGTCCAAATCTCTAACAAATAAGCTATCACTAAAGAAGAAGCTCTATGGTTTAAGGATGATGGGCAAAACAACGCTGGAGATGCATTTAGATAAATTCAACAAGATTCTAGTGGACATGCTCACACTTGAGGAGAAGAATGAGAAAGAAGAGTCTCTCTTCAAGGAGGGGGATAAGGTGTTGCTCTTGTTGAGTTCTCATCCATCTTCCTACTATATATTTGTGATGATGGATGCTCTATGGCAAAGAGACCATCACATTAGAGAAGATAGTTCTTTCCTATTTTAAGTAAGATTGATTGAGGTTGATAAATGAGGTAATGAATGATGGTCATATGATGGTAATCGAGAGCAGATGTTTCGGATTAAGTAAGACAAGGTTTAGACATCGACCCTAGTCACATAATTAATCAGATGCTTTTATCGTAACAAAGAGGCTCACAAGATTATTTATTGTCTGAGAGTTGAGAAGGAGAATGAGAAGAAGAAGGTTGATGATTCAAACTCGAACCAAGAGACTCTATTGCATTATGTGACGGAGACTTGCTAGAATGTTTAAAAGAGATGAAGGAAGATTTAGGACGACTTCTAGACTTGAGGTGTTCTGATCATGTGTGCTCATTTAGGAGAAGTTCAATATGTACTATGTATGATTTGATGGCATGATTAAATGGAAGATGGAGAGGTTCACTATGCCAGAAGAGTTAAATCATTATAATTTCACATGTTTAATGAGGTAATAAGAACTCTGAGCAGTGTCAGACACATGTCTAAGCCAAAAAAATGATTTTACTCTGAATAATCAAGTTATGAGTACACTGAGTTGCCATTGAGTCAGGGTTTCTCATAGCTATTAGAGGAGCACACATGGTGATGCGAGGAAAGAGAATATTGACGAAGGAGTACAAGCTCGAGCGAAGGGTTTTGATAGGTGGTAGAGTTTCAATTTTTTCAAGACTACAAATACAAGAAGAGAGTAGCAAGTTGTCAACATCGTTGTTGCAGGAAGCATGTAACAAGTCTCTTTATTAATGGGTAATTTCACACTTGCTAGTCACAAGAAATGTGTTGCATTCCATTAGAAATTCATCACAACATTGAATTATGCAAGTGTACCTAAGAGGATGCACAATGAGGGTATTTTTTATAACACAACAATTGGGGACTTAGTTACGATTAGAAATCTACCTTTCTATCCTTATCGATGGATCTTTTATTTATATTTATTCAATTCTAATAATTCAATAAAATTTAAAAATTATACTTCATGATTTTATAATCTAATGTTAATTTTATTTTTAATTAACTAAACTTTTGATACAAGTCATGAGAATTTATATTTTCCCTCAAAAGATAGCATTGAGAGGAAGGGAAAGGATTAAATTCTTTTAAAAACGAAGTTTTTTTTATCATAATGAACAAAACCAAAAGGTCCAGCAGCAATTTAAGTTTTTAATGGAATGAATTACACTTTGACTAACAAGCTATATCCGTTGCACCCAATGACATTTCTGATATGTAGTAGCATTGATAACTTGCGAACGGAACCTACATACGACGAGGAGACATCAATGCAGACTCAATATGATGTAGATATCATGTTGGGATTCAACTCAATGGGAAGACTACTAGGAATTAGGAGTAATAGTAGGATTGGAAATCAGACAAGATGTGAACTCCTACTCATAACAGGAATTGAGTTGTATTCCATGTAGAGTTCTTATATGAACGGTATTATGGATCTTGTACTTAAGCTATATATCGAATGATGAACCACAATTTGATGAATAGCTGGGAGCAGGTACTCAATTTAAGATTTAAAAGAAGGATGTCCATTGCTTATGAATAAATTTAAATGGATCGGATTGGATATCTTGCAAATCTCATATCTATGAACACCGAGTCTTTATCAGCTCATCGATCTATTATCATTTTTCTCTTGGAAATTTTTGAGGCGTCTCACTACATCTCTCTTAAATTAGTTTCTTATCAACGAAGTTTTAACTGCGAGCCTTTTAGGTAAATTTTTTAATTTGTAATAAAAAAAGTATAGCAATGTCTTACGTTTCTCTGACGTTAACCCTCTCTAATTGACGGGAAAGTCGTTCTAGTAGAAATTGGTTAGAAATATAAGTGAAAAAAACTTTCAATGTGCATATATTATTTTTGAAATTCTTGGGTAAAATCAAGGTTTTAAAAACCGAACTGGACATCAAACTAGGCATGTATCGGTTTTTGATTTTTATGGTCGGATCAATGAGACCGATCGGTCGAACCGGTGATGACATCAGCAGTTCAAAGAAATTGGAAAAGATTGACCGTCGTATTGTTGGTTTGGTTCGTATGGTTCAACCGGGTTGAACCGAGTTAGACCGGCATATCATACAAATAAATATGAAAACCGCTACATCATATCTTTCGAGGATTTGTTTACTCATGCCCTTCCAAATTTTTCCAATAATACTTATACCCATATTTTTAACACAATTGCATATGTCCCCTAAATTTTTACAAAGTTATCAGTATTGGATTTTTATTGGTACAGTTTTGCTCTCATTTTATATGAATATAAGGATGATATTGTGAACTTTTTAAGAAAATATAGGAGTACAAGTGAAATTACTTAAAAGTTAGGGGTATAGATGTTCTTAAAAAAATCAAAAGTGCATAATAATCATATTCCGTAAAATTTATATATAAGTTGTAAAAAATAATAATTTTAAAATTATTTAAACTCTAATTAACGTCTAAGTGTTGTTAATTTATTGCTTCTCATGGTATTACTACGACAATGTCTTTTTCATTTGTTATTGTTATAAGTGGACAACCTCATACACAATGTAGGAAGAGATAGGCAATGCTCATATGGCAAGAAGGGACAAGTGATAATGAGTCATTACCACATGTGAAGGAGACAGGATAAGGGGATACTATACTATGAGTTAGAATGAGACTAGATTATGAATATTTAAGAAAAAAAATTGTATTTTGTTATTTTTAAATTATTTTTTGTCAAAAAAATGGATGGTTGAACCGATGGTTTGGTTCAATTGGTTCAACCGGGTTTAAGCGGTCCAACCGAGTTTTGACCGGTTTTTATTTTCTGAATAAAACCGGGTGGTTGAACTGTTTTTCCTCCAGTTCTTGGTTTAACCGGTTCAACCGACCGGTTCGATTTTTAAAACCTTGGGAAAAACACCTGCCGAGGGAGTTTGATCAAAGTATTATATTGTTTAAGGATCAAATATAAAGCAAGCAAAAGTTTTGTCATATGGTGCTGATGAGTGGTCGGGAGAAAGGTGCGACCGGAATTACAACTATGCCCTCATTAATTGTCGGTTTCAATTTGGTCCTTGGCCGTTGGTTTGGTCTTCGGATCATGTTTCTGATCCTTGTGGGGCCTCGTGGAAACTAACCCCGCTTTGATGACGTGGTCAACTGCCACGTGGCGCAAGAGCACCGTAGCAGATTGACTGAGCACAAATGTGGAAGAGCCCAACAATGTCAATTTAGGGACACAATATGACCCACTACAGCATTTAATTCATAGAGATTTTGACGTGTATCCGTTTCCATTTCAAGCGGGATAGAGATAACACCTTAATATTCGCAAATAGAGGGTTGATTAGAGTTATCCGTCTGAATGGATTGAGCTATCCAAAGAATCACATCGGATCGAGTATCCAATTGCATTTGACCCGTGACATACGAGGCTCCAATCCGATGGTCCGCGGATAACTATGTGTCAAGTCATCTCATAATTCATCTAATTCGGACGATGCCTATGGGTCTACCTAGGTGGTATTCATTAAGAATGCAAATAGACGAATACGGATATAGGTATAGGTGTTACATATCCTTATTTGTTTTTAATATGAATAGGGATGCCGACCCAGATATTGACGGATATGAAATCTATAATGGTACCATATCTTTAAAAAATATATATTTAAATCAAATACCAATGACCTTACGTATAAAATTAGAAATATTTTATGCTAATTATCCTTATATCATGAATAGATTTACGGACACATATATAGATTTTTGCAAATATCCAAATGATATATATGTATATTCGTATTTATTCTAAAATGGATATTGATATGGATGTCAAAATCTTTATAAAATAGATCAAGATATATCTATTTCCGTTTATATTAAAATTGTTAGTTGTGCTAGTTGTCTCTATCAAGATAGAGATAGGTGTGTCTTAGGTGTAGCTCAAAACAATTAAGATTTTATGTCTGATCTGTCACCATATCCGACATGTAAGCAATCGGCAACAGTGCATGTTTCGGCAACGACGTTTGGGTGGGGTGGGGCTCCTTCACCCACTGCTTTGTTTCCCATATTTTATATGGAATTACCTTTCTTTTCATCAAACCACATTAATGCGTTCCTTATTTGAAGAAAATGTTTTTTTTAAAAAAAAATCACCAATTTAATCATAGTTAGATAAATAGGAATGTAGAATTCATAATTAAGATAAATTTTATATTTGAACATTGGAGATCTCGAAATAGAATAGAAGTCCATGCCAAAGCGGCGCCTCGAATATTGATATGAAATTGTCTTGTTCTATGTCGATATATAAGTTCAAATTTGTATACCAGTGTGTCATCTGGCATATTCATTTCATACGTATTTTGACTTCAGACATTTGAATTTAAAAAAATTTTGTAGTGTTTGACTTTTTGTCATTTACGTTTTAACACGAAACCCAATTTTGAAAGTTTTTTGGTTGGCTTGCTTCTAATACTTTTGGATCCATGGATACCCACGGGTAATCCGATATCCAATGAGTATCCAATCTAATGGATAGCCATTTTGATTGGAGCGGGTTGATAAGTTGTTCCAATATCATGGATTGGATCGAGTCAACTCCAAATGATGATTTTTCACCCCAAGAACAACCCTACTTGTGAGAGCCCAAGACTGTGAGAGCGTGAGAGCAATAAGTTTGAACCATTAGATTCTGTTCATCACACACTGATTGATTAAAGGAGGGGAGATATTGTAACATCCCGGGCTTATGTCCCCGATCTGTTATCGAGGAAAACTGTCCCTGACAACTTGTTAGGTTCGGACTCAAATGGACCCGTTGACAACCACCCAAAATGCTTAAGCCCAAGTTGTCAAGTAGTAATCCCCACCACTTATAACCCACTCTCACACCTTGTGAGCTTTAGATGTGGGACTATGTTTGGGGTTGGGGTGTTACAATCTCCCCCACTTATATTCGTAACGTTCTCATTGCGACATGGTCCACCACTTATTTCCGGGTGACAGTGGCGGATGCACGCTCCCGGCTTAGGTCCCTTCGGGTAGCCCTTTCCACTATCAGAGGGAACCCGCTCTAATACCATTTGTAGTGTGCTTAGATTCCCGGTCCGTTATCGAGGAAAATTGTCCCTGACAATGATGAATACCCATTCATCACTCTTTATTCTTATATTTTAGCTACAAAAACCTATGCAAATGCATGTAGATATGTGTAAATAGGAATAATTAGTAAAAGCATGCATGTTTGTAAATACTTATAATTAGCATGTTTTTGTGCAAAAATAAAAGAATAAAGAAGAAAAAGAAAAGGAGGGAAATATTTAGAATAAATATTGAGCAACCTAACCCAAGGGAGGGCTCAGCATGGGCCTGACCGCATAAAAGCCAAGTAGAGGGAGATAGGGGCTCTAGTGTAAATATTCTTGTAAATAAATAACTTATATTTTCCTCACCCAAAAATATGTTGTAAATATTTGTAAATATTTGTACATATTTACTAAGTTCAAAAACAAAATAAAAAATTTAAAAATCAAAAACCCAAAAATATCTTTTCACCATGTACATAGACCATGATCCTTTCTTTATTTAACCTTGTAAATAAATAAAAGTATTTTCTAAACTTTATGTAAATATTCTATGTATATATTGTAAATAAAATAAATAAAAAGAAACAAAACAAAAATCAAATAAAAATAACAAAATTAAAATTTCAAAAATATATTGTACATATGCCATGTATATAGATGTATATAACTATTTATTTCCCTTATGTTTATAAATAATAAAAATAAAATAAAAATAGCCTTTTATTCCTCATTTTATCCTATAAATAAATAAAATATAAAATAGGAATAAAAATGTATAAAAATAACTAATTAAAAATCAAAATCAAAAACCCTATATTGTATATATACCTATGTATAGCTATACTATGTGAATACCTTATTTTTATTTCCAAAAATTAATTAAAAATCACCAAAAAATAGAAAAAATTAAAACAAAAATATTTCATGTTTTGAGTTTTTAATAAATCGGCCATTTCCTATTTTATTTTGAATTTTTAAAGCATTTATGACGTGGCCTCTCCTGATTGGTCCACGGGGGATGTTGACCCCCCGGTCAACTCCCCCCCTTGGACCACAGGATTGCGGATCTGCATTTGGACCCGACTTCTCGAATTTGTACCCGCTTGATCCGACTCCCGAATCCGCTAACCCCGGGCGCTAATCCGAGCCTGATCTTCCCTGATCCACGCCCGGAGGTTTGCATGGGGATCCGCGCTCCGAGCTCCACACCCGACTCCCATCTAGCCGGACCCCTAGTGGTATATAACCTGAGCTCCGCCGCATTTCATTTCCATCTTTGGCTCGCCACTCTCATTCCCGTGACCTCCATTGCAATCCCTGAGGTGACAGCTTGCGGTTGCCTTTGTCGCAGTGAGGAGGGGGTGCCCGGACCATTGATCCGGCGACGTTGCGCCGCCGTGCTCCGCCCCGTGCAGGAGCTCGAGCCTCAGGCAGTGACAACCTTCGAGGCGACGACCAGGAGCCACCTTAGCTCCAGCACAGTCTTCCACTCCACCCAGGTAGCATCTTAGCTCGCCTATTTAGCTTAATTTCTTGTTTCCCCCAAATCGTAGCTCCGACGTATTCCTTTGATTCCGGCTATATCGTACATCTTCTCGATCATCGGAACACTCAGTCACCTCCGCCATCCCTCGACGCACCTTCTCCGCCCCTTCGTTCAACCCAGCTCGCACAGGAGCTGGGGTTCGAGCTCCACCGTCCTCCGCTCGCCGGAGCTCGCTCGTTCCGACCCACAGTTCACCCTCACGCCGCTTCTTCGGGTCGAGGCACTTTGCCCTCGACCCGCGAAGCTCTTGAGCCGTTTTGCAGGTCAAGAGGAGGCCATCTGAGGCCCCCTCACATCCAGGCCAGGAGCTCCCCTCCGTCGACCTCGCCGGAGCCCCTCCAGGGCTCGGCTGGGCCATCGGAGGCCACCACCAGCTGCGGAACGACATCGCCCACCTTCTCCGATCTTCGGAGGCAGCTGAGGAGGACCACAGTACGCGCACGAGGCCGACGAAGCTCACCGGCTGAGTGTTCTTCCAGTATCCTCCACCACCGTCCGATCGTCCTCAGAGCTCCAGTTCCAATCATCGCCGTCCATTCATCAAGGAGCAGCCACCGTCCGATCCTTTCGAGGGTAGATCTGGACCGTTAGCGCAGAGGGAGAGGCACCAGCACCTGAGCACCGTTAGATCCTCCACGTGTCTCGTTCTGCGCCGTCAATCGGCCCACGTGCGGAAAGAGAGAAGCGCCAGCATTCCAGGACCGTCCGATCAGCTACGTGGCGCGCATCCAGCCGTCGACGTAATAAGGGGTAAATTACCTTAGGCCCCCTTTTAGTTTCTGTTTTACGTGTCAGTCCTGTAAATATTTTATGTATTTTATTTACGTAGGGTAAATTGCACATTGGACCTCGTGCTTGTTGATATTCGCATTTATACCCCTGTTTGTGTGAGCCACGTGCTTCGTCACGTGTACTTTTGGTTTTTTTGCAGTATCAGTCCTGTAGTCTTGGTTGGTTTATGAATGAATGAATACTTTTTGGTAATTGCATCGATACCCCTGTGAACGTTTTATTTGAGCATGTGCGCCTTTTAGTGGGTTAATTGCATAACCGTCCCTGGACATTTTGGTACGAGTTACCAAAAGGTCCTAGGACTTGGTTTTTATTACCAGAAGGTCCCTGAGTGCCCCAGGCACGCGCCACGCGCGTGACTTGCTGGGAAAATTGCACCTGGACCCCCAGATCTTCGGGTATTTGCACTTAAGTCCCTGTGCACAGTGCCCCCTTTTGATTTTTGAATAAAATATCAAACCACCTCCAAATTCGATGAAAATTTGACACATGGCTCCTGCCATGTTGTAGGATTTTTGAGAATTTTTGAGGACATTTTTTATTTTATTTGCTATTTTTAAAAATTTAAAAACATCTATTTTAGCTACTGTCTAGGTTTAAAAATCCCAAAAAAATATAAAAACACCCCCAAAAAATCTAAAAAAATTAGTTACTGTTCTTTTTGTGTTGTTTGAATTTCTAGCCAATTTTGGCTATTTTTCATTGCTTAAAAACCCTAAAAATCTAAAAACATCTAAAAACTCATAAAAATTATAATAAATAATCTAAAAACCCAAAAACAATAATTTTGGTGCCCTAATTTTCCTTGTCTTCTCTAGTATACAGGAACATTACCTCCAGGTTCCTTTGAGATTCTTAAATATTTTATTTTTGGATTTTGGGCCTGGCTGGACAGTACCTTGCCTTTTTAGCACTGTTTGATTTTTAGAAAATAAAATACACCTTATAAAAATCCCAAAAATTCATCAAAAACACTTAAAAACTTAAAAAACATAAAAACAATTTTTCTTGAATTTTTGCTTGATTTTTGGTGCTTTAAATAAATTGCTCAAGTGTGCTTTTATTTGCTTTCTTTTATTTTCTCATTATATTAAAAATCAAAAAAAATAAAAATTATTAAAAACCACTAAAAACATTTTCTTTTAGTTTATTTTCATTTTTACTACTTCGTAGGCCCTAGGTCAACCCGTGCTCCTTGTGTTCGACCCTGGGTGCTATACCAGGTTAATCTCATAGCTCGGCCGCTTTCTTTTGTGCTTGATTGATTTATTTGCTAGAGTGGTCTGATTTTTTCTTGATACATGGTCTGATTGCTTGGGTCACAACGACCCTATTTTTTTTGTACCTCATACCCTAGTGATCAACCCTGTTATCAGAATGGCGCCGTTGCCGGGGAGCACGGCTTAGTAGTATTTTTGTCTTTATTTTCGTTTTTGTTTTCACGGTTTTTCGCGGCTCTTCGGAGTCCGTGGCTTTTCGCGGCTTTTGTATCTAGTTTCTTTTTGTTTTATTTGGTTTTATTTTGATTTTCTTTTATTTTTATTTTTGTTTTATATTGTGTGTTTATTTTATTTTTCATTTTTGCATATATACCCTGACTTGTATCTTTATTTCTTTTTCTTTTCATTTGATTATTTTTACTGGTCTGACCACTCTTCTTTTCTCTGTCTTGCGAGGGCCCGAGGACCGCGGAGGCGACTTTCGAGGAGCCGGTGCAGCCGAGGAACTTGGAGGCGGCTTCTTTCTCTACGAAGCCGCAGGAGAGAGCGAGAGAGAGAGAGTTGAGTGGGTGAGGTATTAGGATAGAATTTTCATTTTTTCATTATTATTGTAATAACCCAGGGACATGACTTGGACACTGTTTGGACTTGTGACCGTAGCGGGTTTGTTTCGCCGAGCACCGGTGTGCTCGGGGGACCCATTAGGAACTCGCGGTTTTTTTTTTCGCGGCTTTCTTCGTGGCTTTTCTTTTTCTTTCTTACTGTCATTTTCCGGTTTTCTTCGCGGTTTTTGCTCGAGCCCCTAGATTTAGGACTTTCTGGTGATTGTGACGTAATTAAGTAGGATCCACACACCTTAATTGCATATCTGTTCCTATAGACCGTAATTGGACCTACTTAAAATAAATAATAAAAATAACCGACTCGCTAGCCTCCGTAGCCTACGTGCCGTAGCCCGTCCTGTAAAGCGCTTACTCCTACCCCCGATTTGTCGGGCAGGGGAGGGACGGGCCAAGACCGGACCCTTTGGCTTGGAGGTCGGTGACCGGTTAGACGGTTCTTCGCTAGAAGTTGCTCGTCTAGGACTCGGCTTCCCGCTGCATCATTTAGCTTAGTTTAAATTCTGTCTTTATTTTATGCGCGGATCATTTTGCATGTATAGAGCTGGAGCAAGGTACGCATCTCTGACTTTGCATGCATCATTGATTTCTCGTGCATCGGCTTTTTCGACTTCTCCCCCCTGTTTTTGACTTAATAATCAGGAGAATCGAAAAATTCGTTAGGCGTTTTGTTTGCTTTGAAAAATACCTAAAAAGTGTAACCATAAAATTGGGACTGCTAAGATTATTGACCTTAAAACTCGCTCACCCTAAAAATTTTGTCTTGGGGAGAGCAACCCCCTCATTGCTTGGTTTGTATGCGCGAGAGAGTGACCCGCACCCTAGGTAGAGCCCCCCGTTGCTAAACCCGACTGATTACCGACTCTTCCGTGCGGGCCAGTCGGTTGGGGTTAGCAGCGGATATCCCAACAGGTCACGTAAGCGCTCTGATATCTTGAGTGTTCACCAAAATAAAATCAACAAGATAACTTGACCGAACTTTCACGATCTTCAGCTCGTGTTGCGTTGGTGAACCGGGGGTTTGTTTTTAGATCATAATTTTTCCAGATCTCATCCGCCCTACTCGCCAGATCAAGATGATGGGTAGACGGTCTCTTAGGCAGCCTCTGGCTGCACCGCTTTCGGGCGCGTCTACCTCATCATCTAGGTTGGCTCGCGAGAGCTCAGACCCGCTCTCCGAGCCCGAGTACGACTCCACCCTGTTCCCCCTCGATCCCCTTTCTGATCTACCCGAGAGACACGAGCCCGAGGAGAGATTGATACATTTGACAGCACCTGAGTTGGGCTCGTTTGATTTTGCAGACGTCGAGATGGCCGGAGCAGGCAGTTCTGATGATCACTCCCGTCGACCAGAGCACATTGTATTAGACCAGGGAGCGATCAACTCCACCCTGATCACATCACTCGATACAGTCCAGCAGCAGCTCCGCGATCAGGGAGCATTCATGATAGAGATGAGGAGAGAGTTGGAGAGGCTCAGAGCAGAGAGAGACCAGCAGAGCGAGCCCGAGGAGATCCCGGATGCAGATGCACAGGCACGAGCCGCAGCAGCAGCAGCAGCAGCCGCGGCCGCCGCTGCAGCGGCAGCAGCCGCAGGAGGAGCAGGACCACCTAGACCGATGCGGGAGTTGCACAACCCCGGATCTACACTGATGCACCATTGGGTTGTGGTTCCGGCTATCGTGGGGGACTTCAAGTTCCCCTCGAACACCTTGCAGATGCTTCCTCGGTTCCATGGACTTGCTACAGAGGAGCCCCACCTCCACCTCCAGGAGTTTTTGATGATATGCAGCACTGTCCACGACAGACATGTGGACCAGGACACGATCAGGATGATCGCCTTCCCCTTTTCACTGGCAGACAGAGCAGCCACCTGGCTGAAACATTTGGGGAGATTTGTCTACACCTGAGAGCAGCTCCGCACCGAGTACTTGAACAAGTACTATCCACTCGGGCGGACGAATGCAGCGAGGGCCCTGATTAGTAACTTCTCCATGTTCCCCAACGAGCAGTTTCACGAGGCTTGGGAGAGGTTCAGAGAGCTCCTGGACAGATGCCCGCACCACGACATCACGAAGCCGAACCTAGTTCCGAGCTTCTTCAGTGGGTTGTCACCAGAGCTACAGGGCCTGGTGAATGCTTCTTGTGGCGGGTCCTACTTCGCCAAGGACCACGACCAGGTCTGGGCTATTTTTGAGGAGATGGAAGAGAACTACATGGTGATGTCCCAGACCCGGCTCTACACTCAGAAGACCCAGCCACATCAGCCAGGACCCGTGCAGTACCAGAGGATAGCACGGGTAGATGCAGGTCCTTCCAGTTCGTCCGCAGCAGCAGCAGTAGAGTCATCAGCTGCGGACATGGGTATCATCAGCGAGAAGTTGGACCGCATGGAGCTGATCGAGAAGAAGCAGTGCCAGAGTATCACGCAGATGGAGCAGATGGCACAGGTCTTGAGCGACATGAAGACACAAATCATGTGTCTCCAGGAGGCACAGACGGCTTCTCAGCCCCGTCTTCAGTCGCGAGGCGACACCGGCAGCAGCAGCAGCTCGTCCCAGCGCTCCGGCACCCCAGTGCAGCCTAGACAGGTTCACCTTGTACAGGCGGAGCCGTACCAGCAGCCGCAGCCCACCTACCAGTCTCCACCATCCCCAGAGATGCAGATGGTGGTCTACCAGCCGGACCAGCCTCTGGCAGTACTCCCGCCAGCCCCTTTTGATGCCGAGCCGTTGATGGATGTCAACGGGATTTGGTACGACCGCCCCCAGCCTGGGATCCGACGAGACCATCCCGGATTCAGGTGGGGGAGTGGTGGTGCCCAGCCCCAGCAGCAGCCGTCAGGACAGGGAGGGCAGTACTCCCATCAGAGAGACCAGCACCAGCCGCAGCAGCAGCCCCCAGCGTATCAGCAGCAGTCATCCTATGGTCCTCGTCCCTATCAGCAGCAGGGACAGTCTTGGAGACGTGAGCAGCAGGCTCACCAGGGATACCAGCAGCACCCTCCATCCTACCCCTCTTACCCACAGCAGTTCCAGCAGCCTCACCCACATCGAGGCCACCCGTCGGGCTCCCACGAGAGCCCCGCCTTGGATGATATCGCCCGCCTCCTTACGGACCAGCAAGCTACATTCCGACGGGAGATGGACGAGTTCCGCCAGGAGATGCGGGACCTGGTGAGAGGGAAGGCCGCCATACCAGCCCAGATAGAGCCCAATCCGAACAGCCTCAAGAGGAAGTCTGAGCAGGTAGTACCTACTGAGTTAGCCACTCCTAGTGACCCCTTTGATGATACTTCTTCGGATCTATTTGATGCTGATTTTGTCACACTTAGGAGCGGTAGGACCCCAGCAAGCGGCGGCGCCTCATCTGAGCACCATCCCGAGGCGCCACAGGAGGAGGAGGAGAGCGGTACTGAGGCCGCTCCAGACGATGACGGTGGTACTGAGGCCACCAAGGATGATGATCCCACCGGCGGTACTGAGGCCGCCGCTTCACCAGATCTAGGAGGTGGTACTGATGCCACCCATTCATCCGAGCCAGCCAGCGGTACTGATGCCGCACGACGTCTACCTTCAGCAGCAGCAGAGCAGCCAACCCGTGGTGGTACTGAGGCCACCGGTGTTTGTAGAGACAGAGATGTTGTTTTTCCTCGTGTTCATGTATCTCGGAACTCTGCTATTAATAAAGGAAAAGGTTTGCTTTCTTCTGGTCCCACTGTGGTGCATGATGTATGTGTGGATCCGGTCCCTGAACCGTCTAGACCTTTTCCTAGTCCTTCATCTGAGAAGGACCCAGTGATCCCCTTCCCTAGAGCCCTTCAGATGGGAAAGGGGAAGAAAAATGATCCAAAAAAGAGAGAGCTTGAGGAGTTCAGCCAGAGCATGATTGATCGATTCCATATCCAGCTGACCCTGCAGGAGGCTTTGCAGCACATCCCCCTTCTCCAGCGATCTTTGAGAGAGAGGACTACAGTTAGGAGGAGGAGGAGGAACCACACTTCAGAGATACATGTGCTGACCAAAGCCACGTGCTTTGCGATCCAGAACCGACTGCCAGCCAAGAGGCCAGATTCAGGGGCCCCGTATGTCAGATGCCAGATCAGTGAGCAGTGGTTCGACCGTACTCTTCTAGATAGCGGATCGTCGATTAACCTTCTTCCGGCAGCCCTTCTCGACCGCTTCGAGTTGGGCACTCTTCGACAGAGCAGGACAGTCCTTCAGTTCGCTGATCGATCTGTCAAGAGGCCGAAGGGGTTATTACGAGACTTTATCGTCACGATTCAGGGCCTGCAATTCCCCGTGGACTTCGTAGTGTTGGACATGGAGATCCCTGAGTCAGTGACCGATACCCCCATCATCCTTGGTCGTCCGTTCTTGGCCACAGCCAAGGCGGTGACTGATCATGATAGCGGGAAGGTGTACTTTCGCGTCCAGGGCGAGAGTATACAAATAGAGACGGTCGAGGACTATAGAGCCAGATTCAGATCCCGCTCAGATGCGAGTACAGACTCAGAGCAGCTGACAGACGCAGAGCCAGACATCCACCAGGACTGTGATTTTGTGATCACAGATGATGAGGCAGCTTGGGCAGACCTTGAGACACAGACCACCCTCTCACTTTCAGACACAGCTGATGCAGAGATGATAGCAGAGGAGAGTCTGGAGAGCACAGACCTGGTTCAGGATACCATTGAGGCAGCAGAGCCGGTCCTCGATCGCAGCACGATGACTAGTGATGGTGGTGCTGAGGCCACCTTGTTCTCCGGTGGTACTGATGCCACCATTTCTGATACAGATCCCTCGGATTCAGAGTCTGATTGGGCCGATTGCTATGATCAGATGCCAGACCTGAGTCCATCTGAGCCTATTGATGAGGAGGAGGTAGATGCAGAGCCGAGCAGAGACAGTACAGTTGAGCCGCCTTCTCCCGATCCAGTTTGCGAGAGTATGCTTTCACTTTCCCAGGCAGATTTGGCCGACCTTGCAGCTTTCACTCAGTTTCTTCCACAGCCAGATTTGCCGGCACCCAGCATTCCAGAGCTGAAGCCGCTCCCTACTTCGCTGAAGTATCGATTCCTTGCGGGCGATCCAGAGATGTACCCAGTCATCATCTCCGCCGAGTTGACTGGAGAGCAGGAATCCCGTTTGATGGGGGTTCTTGAAAAGAACCGCAAGGCGATCGGATGGAGCGTAGCAGATCTCCATGGGATTAGTCCATCAGTGTGCTCCCACCATATCTATCTCGAGGAAGGGGCGAAGCTGTCGCGTGAGTTCCAGCGGCGTCTGAACCCCAACCTGAGAGAGGTTGTGATGAAGGAAATATCAAAGTGGTGGGGTGCAGGTTTTATTTATCCCATTTCCGACTCCAAGTGGGTCAGCCCCTTGCATGTGGTGCCCAAGAAGACGGGCATCACGACTGTGATCAGTGAGTCGGGAGAGGAGATTGCTACACGAGTACCCACCTCTTGGAGGGTTTGTGTTGACTACAGGAGACTCAACCAAGCCACCAAGAAGGACCATTTCCCCCTGCCTTTTATTGACCAGATTATTGAGAGACTGGCAGGGAAGAGCCATTATTGCTTCCTAGATGGGTACTCGGGCTACAACCAAGTGGCCATCGCTCCTGAGGATCAGGAGAAGACCACCTTTACCTGTCCCTTCGGCACATACGCTTTTCGACGCATGCCATTTGGGCTATGCAACGCCCCTACGACTTTTCAGAGGTGCATGCTGTCGATCTTCTCGGACATGGTAGGGGAGTGCTTGGAGGTCTTCATGGATGATTTCTCGATCTACGGCGACGGATTTGATTCTTGTCTTGACTGCCTAGATCGAGTACTTCAGCGATGTATTGAGTATCACTTGGTGCTATCTTGGGAGAAGAGTCACTTCATGGTGACTCAAGGGACGGTGCTTGGCCACATCATCTCCAACAGGGGCATGGAGGTTGATCCGGCCAAGGTTGATGTCATTAGAAAACTAGCACCGCCGTCCAATTTGAGGCAGTTACGGTCATTTCTGGGGCACGTTGGATTTTATAGGAGATTTATTCAGGATTTCAGCAGGATTGCCCGGCCGTTGACTGACCTCTTGACGTAAGACACCGAGTTCCTTGTCGATGACAAGTGCCTTTCGTCGTTTGCTACTCTCCAGCAGTATGTTATTGAGGCTCCTGTCCTCCAGTCGCCTGATTGGTCTCTCCCATTCGAGATCATGACGGACGCCTCCGATTTTGCCGTAGGGGCAGTGCTGGGACAGAGGAGGGATGGAGTACCATTTGCTATACACTATGCTAGCCGCACATTGGATTCCGCCCAGCGGAATTATACAGTCACAGAGAAGGAGATGCTAGCCGTAGTGTTTGCCCTGGATAAGTTTAGATCATATATCATTGGATCTAGAGTGACTTTGTTTACAGATCACACCGCCATCAGGTACCTCATGGCAAAGAAGGATGCCAAGGCCAGACTGACTAGATGGATCCTTCTACTCCAGGAGTTCGACATTGAGATTAAGGATAAGCCTGGAGTCAAAAATGTGATGGCGGATCATCTCTCCCGATTAGAGCAGCCTGAGGATTCTGAGCAGATTGATCCTATTAGAGATACCTTCCCAGATGAGGCGATCCTTGCTATCGCCTCACTCCCATGGTACGCCGATATTGTAAACTTTCTCGTTGCTGGGAAAGTCCCACAAGATTGGCCCAGGCAGAGGCTTGAGACCTTTCTAGCGAAGGCCAAGTCTTACCATTGGGAGGATCCCATCCTTTACCACGAAGGAGGGGATAGCGTCTGGCGTCGGTGTATTCCTCAGGAGGAACACCATAGCGTCCTCACTTACTGCCACAAGCTTGAGGCAGGAGGACATCATTCTGGGAGGAGAACGGCACAGAAAGTGCTCCAATCCGGCTTGTGGTGGCCTACTCTCTTCAAGGACTCAGATGAGTTCGTGAAGAGGTGTACTGACTGTCAGAGGATGGGCACTTGTGGACAGCGTGATATGATGCCGATGCAGCCCATTCACTTCTGTGAGGTTTTTGACGCATGGGGCATCGATTTCATGGGTCCATTCCCTAAGAGTCAGGGATTTGAGTACATTCTGTTGGCCGTTGATTATGTGAGTCGTTGGGTTGAGGCTATCCCCGCTCGAGCCGCTGATGCGAGGACAGTTTGCAGATTTTTGAGGAAACATATCATCACGCAGTTCGGGGTTCCACGAGTTCTTATTTCTGATGGGGGATCTCACTTCATCAACGATCAGGTGAAGGCACTTGCTAGCGAGTTTGGCATAGATCATCGTGTTGCTACACCGTACCATCCACAGACGAATGGTCTAGCCGAAGTGTCGAATAGGGAGATTAAGACTATTCTGCAGAAAGTCGTCCGCCCTGACCGAAAGGATTGGTCACAGCTTTTGGACTCGGTCTTGTGGGCATATAGGACGTCTTTCAAGACACCTTTGGGTACATCTCCCTTTCGCCTCGTATATGGCAAGCCATGCCATTTACCTGTCGAGCTGAGGCACAAGTCACTTTGGGCAGTTACAGACATACTTATGGATCCAGATGGTATAGGAGACCAGAGGAGGGCAGAGCTAGCTGCCCTGGAGGAGCTTAGAGATTCAGCTTTCTCAAGCAGCCTACATTATAAGGAGAGAGTCAAGGAGTGGCATGATTCCCATATCAGCCACAAGCATTTTGAGATTGGACAGAGAGTATGGTTGTTTGATGCGAGGCTTAGACTATTTCCAGGGAAGCTACAGAGCAAATGGAAATGACCTTATCTGGTTCGGAAGGTACACGACAACGGTAGCATCGACATATCTGAGTTGTCTTCTGAGAGTACCTTCCGAGTGAACGGCCAGCGGCTCAAACCATTTCTAGATCATGAGCCGCGGGTCGTTGATATTGCCCCTATTCATTTTGCGTGAGATATGGTCTTTGACTCACATCTAATGCATCTCACGCCTGAGCTTTACTGATCCTCCGCTGTATATAGATCCAGATGTCCATATCACCACATTCCTTAGTCCCACATCCCTTTCTTCATCTTGTGATTATGCTATACTTAGGGTGCACTTTACCCTAAGTATAGGGGGGATGTGAGACCTTTCGGGTATTTCTTTTGTTTCTGTCTACCCCTGTTTTGCTGCCTATACTTAGGGATATCTTACCCTAAGTATAGGGGGGGTAGACCCTGTACATTCACCACTCGGTTTTCCCTTCGTATACAGCCTGCTATACTTAGGATTACTTGATCCTAAGTATAGGGGGAAGACCCGAGATCCTCTTCACTTTTCATTTCCTTTTGTATAGCCTTTCTTTTCACTTCCCTATACATAGCACGAGTTATGTCTTCTTCATCGCTCTTGACTCCGAGGACATCGTTCGAGCTAAGTATAGGGGGGTGTGTATATATTTCATATATACTTTAGCCATAACTCGTACTTTGTGTGAGTGTGTTAATAAATAAAAATGGCTAAAAACCACAAAAATTAAAAATTTTCATGTACATAATCTTCTTTTATTTGCACATACATAGCTAGTGTACAAATTATTTTTGTAAAAATGATTTCAAAAATCTTTTGTGTGTAAAGCTTGTGTAAATATTTTTGTATCAAAACTATGTATATAGTACAAAATTTTTCCAAAATGTTGTGAAAATCAAAAGTTTGCAAAAATCTTGTGTAAATGTGTGTAAATATCGTTTTGCAAAACTTGCACTTCATGCATCATCATTCATGATTTCAAAACATTTTTCAAAAATTTTGCATGATTGTAAAATATTGTGTAAATATGCATCTTTTTGTACATATGTATATAGTTTTTCTTGGATGATAGTTGACATTTAAACTAGCCGGGAATCAAATTGAGAAATGGAGCTTGATTAAGATCTTAATCCACCTAATTCTAAGAGGAACCTTATAGGGCTTAGGTTTAAGGCTTTTCAGGTCCATGGTGACTTAATTCTTTGAGTCCACTAGGCTATGATCACATGTCATCTCAATGAGCCTAAGTAGAGCACTTAACAACAACACATGACTCATATAGATTATGGCTTTACTTGGACAACCGCACTATGCACCGAGCTCTCTACGGATGAGGTGGTGAGGAGGCAGTCTTCCTTGACTTGGGGTAGCATATGAGGGTAGTACTTCTAGGCGGAACCTCTCTTCTTCTTATAGTGAAGGAAGTGCGTCTCAACTTGGTCTGGTTGCCATGAAGTCTAACGACGGGAGTTGTGGGTTGCAATAAAGCTTCAAAAGAGGGATAGTCTACTGGCTCAAGAGGAAAAACTCCTTGTATATATGCTGCACATGTATATGTTGTATAGATGCACTCGAAAAAAAAATATGCAAAAAGAAAAGAACTCCAAAAAAAAGTGGTGGGTCTGAGAGAAAATGATAATCCCACCGGAGTATGTATATAAGTGCAATAAGCAAAGCTTGGTTTCATGATCCACCTGTTGTAGCTTGCAGCGGGGAGACTTGGCTACACTGGTCAAGCTCCCAAGGGTACTTGGCTACACTGGCCTTGACCCATTCTCTTCTTCCCCCTCTTCTTGAGCCGGTTGTACTTGAACTTAGAAGGGAATACCCCGCTCCTCGAGGAAAGAGTGGCCAGATTGAGGTCATAGAGTTACCTTGTTGGGGAGGGTTGTCAAGTTGCCATTTCTGAGGTGGAGAGCTTAGACCTCACTTTCACAGGACAAGAAAAGATTCATGGTCTTCAGGGTTTGTGATTGATGACTTGTTCTGATCTGGAGCATTGAGGAGTCTTGGTTATAGAATAGTGGAACTTAGAGGCTGTTAGGTTTTAAGCTAAAGTCTAAATAAGGTTCCGACACATTAATAATCCAAAGATCTGATTAAGCTCCATACCTCAATTTAATGAAGGCAAGTTTAATAATCAACCTTGATCCATGTACATTCTCTTTTTCTTTTTCTTTCTTTCTTTTTCACTTCTTCTTCAAATAAGTGTTTGCTAAGGGACTAGCAAAGTATAGTATAGGGGGGTGATGAATACCCATTCATCACTCTTTATTCTTATATTTTAGCTACAAAAACCTATGCAAATGCATGTAGATATGTGTAAATAGGAATAATTAGCAAAAGCATGCATGTTTGTAAATACTTATAATTAGCATGTTTTTGTGCAAAAATAAAAGAATAAAGAATAAAAAGAAAAAGAGGGAAATATTTAGAATAAATATTGAGCAACCTAACCCAAGGGAGGGCTCAGCATGGGCCTGACCGCATAAAAGCCAAGTAGAGGGAGATAGGGGCTCTAGTGTAAATATTCTTGTAAATAAATAAATTATATTTTCCTCACCCAAAAATATGTTGTAAATATTTGTAAATATTTGTACATATTTACTAAGTTCAAAAACAAAATAAAAATTTAAAAATCAAAAACCCAAAAATATCTTTTCACCATGTACATAGACCATGATCCTTTCTTTATTTAACCTTGTAAATAAATAAAAGTATTTTCTAAACTTTATGTAAATATTCTATGTATATATTGTAAATAAAATAAATAAAAAGAAACAAAACAAAAATCAAATAAAAATAACAAAATTAAAATTTCAAAAATATATTGTACATATGCCATGTATATAGATGTATATAACTATTTATTTCCCTTATGTTTATAAATAATAAAAATAAAATAAAAATAGCCTTTTATTCCTCATTTTATCCTATAAATAAATAAAATATAAAATAGGAATAAAAATGTACAAAAATAACTAATTAAAAATCAAAATCAAAAACCCTATATTGTATATATACCTATGTATAGCTATACTATGTGAATACCTTATTTTTATTTCCAAAAATTAATTAAAAATCACCAAAAAATAGAAAAAATTAAAACAAAAATATTTCATGTTTTGAGTTTTTAATAAGTCGGCCATTTCCTATTTTATTTTGAATTTTTAAAGCATTTATGACGTGGCCTCTCCTGATTGGTCCGCGGGGGATGTTGACCCCCCGGTCAACTCCCCCCCTTGGACCACAGGATTGCGGATCTGCATTTGGACCCGACTTCTCGAATTTGTACCCGCTTGATCCGACTCCCGAATCCGCTAACCCCGGGCGCTAATCCGAGCCTGATCTTCCCTGATCCACGCCCGGAGGTTTGCATGGGGATCCGCGCTCCGAGCTCCACACCCGACTCCCATCTAGCCGGACCCCTATTGGTATATAACCTGAGCTACGCCGCATTTCATTTCCATCTTTGGCTCGCCACTCTCATTCCCGTGACCTCCATTGCAATCCCTGAGGTGACAGCTCGCGGTTGCCTTTGTCGCAGTGAGGAGGGGGTGCCCGGACCATTGATCCGGCGACGTTGCGCCGCCGTGCTCCGCCCCGTGCAGGAGCTCGAGCCTCAGGCAGTGACAACCTTCGAGGCGACGACCAGGAACCACCTTAGCTCCAGCACAGTCTTCCACTCCACCCAGGTAGCATCTTAGCTCGCCTATTTAGCTTAATTTCTTGTTTCCCCCAAATCGTAGCTCCGACGTATTCCTTTGATTCCGGCTATATCGTACATCTTCTCGATCATCGGAACACTCAGTCACCTCCGCCATCCCTCGACGCACCTTCTCCGCCCCTTCGTTCAACCCAGCTCGCACAGGAGCTGGGGTTCGAGCTCCACCGTCCTCCGCTCGCCGGAGCTCGCTCGTTCCGACCCACAGTTCACCCTCACGCCGCTTCTTCGGGTCGAGGCACTTTGCCCTCGACCCGCGAAGCTCTTGAGCCGTTTTGCAGGTCAAGAGGAGGCCATCTGAGGCCCCCTCACATCCAGGCCAGGAGCTCCCCTTCGTCGACCTCGCCGGAGCCCCTCCAGGGCTCGGCTGGGCCATCGGAGGACACCACCAGCTGCGGAACGACATCGCCCACCTTCTCCGATCTTCGGAGGCAGCTGAGGAGGACCACAGTACGCGCACGAGGCCGGCGAAGCTCGCCGGCTGAGTGTTCTTCCAGTATCCTCCACCACCGTCCGATCGTCCTCAGAGCTCCAGTTCCAATCATCGCCGTCCATTCATCAAGGAGCAGCCACCGTCCGATCCTTTCGAGGGTAGATCTGGACCGTTAGCGCAGAGGGAGAGGCACCAGCACATGAGCACCGTTAGATCCTCCACGTGTCTCGTTCTGCGCCGTCGATCGGCCCACGTGCGGAAAGAGAGAAGCGCCAGCATTCCAGGACCGTCCGATCAGCTACGTGGCGCGCATCCAGCCGTCGACGTAATAAGGGGTAAATTACCTTAGGCCCCCTTTTAGTTTCTGTTTTACGTGTCAGTCCTATAAATATTTTATGCATTTTATTTGCGTAGGGTAAATTGCACATTGGACCTCGTGCTTGTTGATATTCGCATTTATACCCCTGTTTGTGTGAGCCACGTGCTTCGTCACGTGTACTTTTGGTTTTTTTGCAGTATCAGTCCTGTAGTCTTGGTTGGTTTATGAATGAATGAATACTTTTTGGTAATTGCATCGATACCCCTGTGAACGTTTTATTTGAGCATGTGCGCCTTTTAGTGGGTTAATTGCATAACCGTCCCTGGACTTTTTGGTACGAGTTACCAAAAGGTCCTAGGACTTGGTTTTTATTACCAGAAGGTCCCTGAGTGCCCCAAGCACGCGCCACGCGCGTGACTTGCTGGGAAAATTGCACCTGGACCCCCAGATATTCGGGTATTTGCACTTAAGTCCCTGTGCACAGTGCCCCCTTTTGATTTTTGAATAAAATATCAAACCACCTCCAAATTCGATGAAAATTTGACACATGGCTCCTGTCATGTCGTAGGATTTTTGAGAATTTTTGAGGACATTTTTTATTTTATTTGCTATTTTTAAAAATTCAAAAACATCTATTTTAGCTACTGTCTAGGTTTAAAAATCCCAAAAAAATATAAAAACACCCCCAAAAAATCTAAAAAAAATTAGTTACTATTCTTTTTGTGTTGTTTGAATTTCTAGCCAATTTTGGCTATTTTTCATTGCTTAAAAACCCTAAAAATCTAAAAACATCTAAAAACTCATAGAAATTATAATAAATAATCTAAAAACCCAAAAACAATAATTTTGGTGCCCTAATTTTCCTTGTCTTCTCTAGTATACAGGAAAATTACCTCCAGGTTCCTTTGAGATTCTTAAATATTTTATTTTTGGATTTTGGGCCTGGCTGGACAGTACCTTGCCTTTTTAGCACTGTTTGATTTTTAGAAAATAAAATAAACCTTATAAAAATCCCAAAAATTCACCAAAAACACTTAAAAACTTAAAAAACATAAAAACAATTTTTCTTGAATTTTTGCTTGATTTTTGGTGCTTTAAATAAATTGCTCAAGTGTGCTTTTATTTGCTTTCTTTTATTTTCTCATTATATTAAAAATCCAAAAAAATATAAAAATTATTAAAAACCACTAAAAACATTTTCTTTTAGTTTATTTTCATTTTTACTACTTCGTAGGCCCTAGGCCAACCCGTGCTCCTTGTGTTCGACCCTAGGTGCTATACCAGGTTAATCTCATAGCTCGGCCGCTTTCTTTTGTGCTTGATTGATTTATTTGCTAGAGTGGTTTGATTTTTTCTTGATACATGGTCTGATTGCTTGGGTCACAACGACCCTATTTTTTTTGTACCTCATACCCTAGTGATCAACCCTGTTATCAGACAACTTGTTGGGCTTGGACTCAAATGGACCCGTTGACAACCACCCAAAATGCTTAAGCCCAAGTTGTCAAGTAGTAATCCCCACTACTTATAAACCACTCTCACACTTTGTGAGTTTTAGATGTGGGAATATGTTTGGGGTTGGGGTGTTACAGATATGAGTAGAATCTAATGGTTCAGACTCACTGCTCTCGCATTCCCACAGTTTGTGGCTCTCATAGGATCAGTCCTCTCACAAATATATGTATATATATAGGGATCCTTTCAAATGAGGTGGGGTCTCACCAATATTATGGTGAGCCATCAATATGATTGGTCAGATCTCAATCTGACGGCAGCATTAAAAACCATATCCAAAAGGACAATTCTGTCATCTCAATTTTATTAAATTCGAGATCCATTAAATAGTTTCGAAATGCCATTTATAATCTTTCTGGATTTGGTATTTTCCGTGATGCCATTATTGATCGATTCTCAAATTTATTTTGAACGATTTGAATTCAATCGTATCTTAGTAAATTCCAGTGAGTTTTTGTAAAACTAATTTTTTATTTTGTAATTTTATTAATAATTTCATTTTGTCACTATATTTTTTTGTAAATGGGTATTTCCATTTTGTAAATTGGTATATGTGTTTTGTAAACTCCATCGAGTTTTTGTAGGAGAAATTTTCTTCTTTGTAAACTTCAACATTTTTCGTAATGTGTATCTTTATTTTGTAAATTTTACGTGAATTTTTTCAATTGTATCTCGCTTCTTTGTAATATTCTCACTACATTGTAAAAACTCGTGACCACCTAGTAAAATTCACGGGGCTGCAAGATAAGAAATCAATAATGAGATTTGTAAAAAAAGGTAATCAACATGTAAAATTAAATATCAATTATGTAAGAAAAAGTATACCACAATGCAAATACGTCGTCGTCGTACGCCATGTGCAAACCTACACCACCTTGAGTCGTCGTCTTCCCCCTGTGCGTCACCGCACCACCATCTCCTCTCTCTTCATCTTCCTCCTCCGAGATACCTCCTCCATTGAATCATACGAAGCTCATTGGAGGGTGATTGCTCGAGCAAAAATCAATTTAATACGAAAAAATAGGTCAGATAAATCTAATGGGTACTCACGTCGATGAACTCCTACTCGTCTTTCACCATCGGAGAGAGAAGGGGATGCACTCCTCCATGCACGATCGCCGTCGATGAATCAAGAGATGGAGAGGAGGTGTGAGGTGCGCCCCCATCGACGAATCAAGAGAGAGAGGAGGTGTGTCGCCAACGTGAGAGAGGAGGGAGCCGTCAATCAATAGAGAAAAATTAGCTCAAATAGTTGTGACATTCTATATTTAGCATGTGACAAAATGACCAAAGTAGGTTTTCAACCATTAAATTAATTTAATTAATGCATCATTAAACCAGCCGTGGGATCCAAAATAGAAGGACGAGATTGATGGCTCACCACAATATTTGTGAGACCCCATCTCATTTGAAGTTTCTCCTATATATATCCGTTTTTAATATAAGTATAGTTGTAGATTTTTAACCAAATATTCATATCTTTTTATCATATATAAAATAATTATCATGTTATAAATATGTTTAGTATATTTATATCATGTGAATTCCATCTGATACATGCATATATATATGTTTAAACTGGTCTACATTGCTTTTGTACAATAATTCATATTTTCATATCTTATTTCAAAACATAAAGATATGATAATATATATCCTACAAGGGTTTAACGGGGATGTCCCCTCGGGGAGCTAAATTGGCTCCTCCGCCCTATTTTTCTTATTTTTATTTTTTTGAAAAACTCTTTCATGGACTTTCATCACTATATCATTATATTATGTCATTCAAGTTTCGTGTGAAACGGAGACTCCTACGGCCTTCATCCAGACAACCATTTTTTAACGATCGCAGAATTGTTAAAATCGACCTCATCTAGATGGAGGTCGTAGGAGTCTTTGTTTCCCACGAAACTTGAATGACATAATAAAGAAATATAGTGATGAAAGTTCACGGAAGAATTTAAAAAAATAAACAAAACAAAGAAAATAAAGTAGAAGTAGTCAAATTAACTCTAAATGGCAACCCCATTTTTTTCCATCCCAGAATATCCGAACATTAAAATTCCTAATGTCGATTCAGAAAAAAAGATAAAACATGCGAAAGATTTATGTCTGCCAACTCCGTAGTGGCATAAGCCTTCCATCCACCATTTTTGTTGGATATTTCTAAATAATTTACTATTCAGGAATCTTATTAGACAAGGGTTTTTTTCCATTTTAGCCCCTTGCAGATTATGCAATTACATTTATGTTCTTACCTTTATTACAATAACACTTATGATCATGTATTCTTACAAAATTCATAGTAATGCTTTTCTGATAAGATAAATCCAAATAGATATATAATAGAGGTTGTGTCAAGAGTGCTAGTTCAATTACTCCTTTACTTTGGTCAAATCCTAGAGAAAGCCCTTATATACTAGTATTTGAGAGCGACTAACTAAGCTCTCACCTCGACATTGTGGCATCAACCTTTTTTGGATCAACTGTAGGTAGGGATGAGCATGGGCCGGGTTGGGCCGGGCTTTGAAGGGCCCAGGCCCAAGCCCGCTTAAAAAATTCGGGCCTTGGGCCGGGCTTAGGCCCGCAAAAAATTTTTTTGTTCGGCCCAAGCCCAGGCCCGGCCCAATTCCTTTAGGCCGGGCTTGGGCCGGACCGGCTCATCTCCCAATTAGATATTATTAACTTTGACTCTTTTATTTCAAGTTAATCTCAACTCAAGTTACACAAGCCAAAATTGATTAAAATATGTACCATAATACTTGTGAAACTAATATTCAATTCTACCAAATCCGAATTTACACGTGCACTCAATGCTAGATACCATGAATGTCCCTCATTTATAGAAGTTGAAAGAGTGAACCACACTTACCCAGTTAACAATAACATGTGCACTAGATCCTACATATTAAAAAATGGGCATAAGACCCATGTTGGATAAATGTACAATAATAGAAAATGTTTTGATTGAAAAAAATAAATATTAACAAATTCATGAATAACCAAAAGAATCTAAACCAAATACTAATTAAGGAAAATTAATTCTTAATTGAAATACATTGATCATCAACTCATGTCACACGCTTGACTTTCTTGATTTATAAACATTGTATGAAGACATGATACAGGAAGAGAGTGCACATGAAATAGGTGGGAATTTTCATACATGTAGGATGTGAGAAAGGATTTGGGCCCTCTTCGGGTCGGGCCCTTGGGCCGGATCGGGCTGGGCCGAGCCAAGCCCGAGCCCGGCCCAAAAAAATTTTGGGCCTAAATATTGGGTCCAAGCCCGGCCCGATATTCCTTTGAGTCTGGGCCGGGCCGGGCTTTTTAGGCTGGCTTCGGGCTGGACCGGACCGGCCCAGCCCAATGCTCATCCCTAACTGTAGGACGATTGTAACAACAAAAGGATAGTACCGTAAATTTTGTGAGAATACAAGGACATATGTGTTATTGAAGAAAAGTAGACGCATTGTATAATCTCGAAGGGATAAAGTGTAAAAAACTGTAAAAAAAACTCAATGAGCTTTGGAAAGGGTCAATCTATAAGCGGATTGACTGGATCAGTTGGATCACATACATTAATGGGACATATGCACAAGGAACATGACAATATTGACAATGACGTGGAAAGTTGATGGCAAGTTGATCTACACAAGTTGATCTACACAAGACCGAACGGGTCAAGATGGAGAAATCGTATTCCAAATCTTAGTCTGATTTAGAACCAGTCCTTGCCAGATAATTTGGTATTACATAGCCTAAATATATTTAAATTTTATAACGTGATAACTGGATCCGTGGCGCAATGGTAGCGCGTCTGACTCCAGATCAGAAGGTTGCGTGTTCGATTCACGTCGGGTTCAAATATTTTTTTAATCATTTCTGAACGAAATTTTAATATACGTGCTTTCATCATACGGCATAGTCTATTTTTATTTTTTTTAGTTATCTTTACGTTACTTGGCAGACCCTCAGCAACAAGTGAGCTATATGTCTCCCAGCCACATATGTTATGCACAGGATGCTGACATGTAATCATACCTTCTATCAGCCATTGATTGTGTAACATTGTAAGAATTCCTCGTTAATGGGATAACAAAAGGATTTAACTGGGCTGCCCCAGCCCCCTATTTCGGCATTTTTCTTATTTTTTTTGAAAAATATCATCATATATATTTCCTACGGCCTCCATCGAGATAGTGTTGATTTAAAAAATCATGCGACCATTAAAAAATGTCGGTCTGACTGGAGGCCGTAGGAATCTTTGTTTCTGACGAAATTCGAATGGTGTATAAAATAGATATAAAGATGAATATACATGGCAATATTTTTCAAAAAAAATAAAAAAACGCTGACAATGACGCGGGGGCAGCCCCATTAACGTCATAACAAAACCATCCCTTCCAAGATCATCTCCGTGCCATTGCAACATAAATCCAACTCAAGAAGCTTAACTGAAATGCTTCCTGCGATATTCAGAAATAACACAAGATTGTCCACTTGATCGTGCACTTCAACAATATCATAACTAGACACAAATGAAGCATAGATGGCCAATACAGCCTGATTTCATCCATATTAGCTTCTATTTCGACTCCTAAATGCTTCCATCCTTCAAGCTGAATTTGGAATTACATGATCCGGTCTTTCACCAAAGAGTTTGTATCTCAAGTTCACTAAGTCAATGGGTTTGTATCTCAAGTTCACTAAGTCAATAAATCAAAGCAAATATCGAAAGACGGTACCCATAAATAGGTAGTTTAAATTGCTCAAACTCAAAATTGTGACACAGTTGACAACTCGGAGCCTTCAGGAAGCAGTACATAAGGGAAAGGAATGGCGGAAACACACCGGCCGATGATGATGGCCAACTCAGTGGTCCAAGGGATGAATAAGAGAAAGCAAAAAATCTCCTAAGAAGCTTGGCCGTTTTCTGCAGCTGCCGCCTCAAAAGTCTCTCCCGGGACTAGGTCTGGGACGTCGTCGTCGTCATCCTTGACAGCACCTGCTGCATTAGGGATCTGTTGCTTCTGGAACTGCTCTGCTAGTTTCCTCAGATTTTCAAGGTTATCTGGCCCTGAGAATACCAAAAAGAGAATCAGTCAGAAGTTTCCTCTAATTCTTGGTGATGTCTGTGTGCTCCCTTTATTGCAGATGTTGCTTTATTCTGAGAAATGCATCTAGAGATTACAGACTTTATCCTCCTCCAACTTCATGTGTTTACCCTCAACGAAATGCAGTAGAAAAAATATGCCAATGTTGGACTAATAAAGATTATGGATCTAAAGTACCCCACGCCTCAAAAGTACCCCACACCTCTTAAGTACCCCTGACCAGTACCATGAAAAAGAACCGCGGCAGATATCAAGATTAGAACAAGAATTTAAACAAAAAAGAGAGACCACGGTCTACTTTGTAGAGCAAGGACCTCCTTGAGAGCGGAGATTTTGTTGCGACGTGATTGTTAAAAAAGAGACCACGGGCTAATTTGTAAAGCAAGGACCTCCTTCAGTGGAGATTTTCATGTGCTTGCTGCAAAGATCCCGAATAATGACACGACAATTTGGGGCGTGATTGTTAAATATACATGTCAGAAAATAGGAACGCAGAAGCGTATCAGAGATAAATAAATAAAATTATGAAGAACAAGAGATTTAACGTGGAACCCTACTCCCTAAGGATCGGGATGAAACCAAGGGAGAACGCCTCAGAGGGCTAATAGTCTATTGTTTTTCTCATCTGAATACGAGGCGTGGGGGGTCTATATATAGCCCCCACTGAGTCTCCACATCTCCAAACTGGTAGATGTGGGACTAAACTCTGGATGGTGTAAATGAATCCTGAAGAAATCCATTTACCCATCTATAATATAAGTGACACACAATATAATACTAAAACAATACATATTAATCTTTATTTTATTTCTGAATCCAGTAAAACTCCGTTATTTTCAAAATACAAAGTACAAACAATGACTCATAAACAATGAGTTATGATTCATTTTTAATAAAAAAACGTATAACCATACCAAATGTAGTCCCCCATATACTCCTTCTGCGTACTGCATATTCACTAATCAGTGATGAGTCAAACAACTCGGCATACCATATTTCTTCAACTTGACAGTTTACATCCTTGCTAAAATGCCGAGAACTAAATATCTAAAAAGGCCAAAATGGCGAATTTCAACGGTTAAATGTTACAGAAAAGTATCAAGTTGTCTGCTGATTCCCAGACCCTCCCTATCTTTTCCGTATTTCAGAACATGAATCAGACATATATAGGCAACATGAAAACACTCAATTTCTAAAGAAAAAAATATTAGCAAAGGTGGCATTTCTTTTTTGGTGTAACAATATAAAGAACTGATGGTGATATGTTACTGAGTTCATGTAAAGGGATACTAGACAACGGACTTACCAAGTTGGTTTAAAATGTTGGGTAGGATATCCTGCAGCTCTGGAAAACAAATATTCATATTTCAGTAAATAAATTGGAAATAATGCAATAAATCATACCACATAATTAGCAGGCATAAGATTAACAGAATACAATTCAAAAATAAGAAATTCTCTAGAACCCCTTGATTTTTTAAAAGTTCAAGTGCACCCTCTTTCACATTTGTGTTTGAACTTTACTTGTGATATATCCCGTTGCCAAATCCAAACATATATGACTACTCATTTCTAGGGCCCTTAAGTTTGCCCCATTGGCTTTTACCAAATGCAGCAATGTATTAACGTTGAAATTTGAATTATATGTGAATTGACACCTACTGGAACTGAGGCAATAGCGGTGACAATGACGTAGCGGTAAATTTAAGAGAAGTGCCATTTACAAGGGTGCAAAACAGGTGCATCGTTCGATGACAATATAAAGATTGACACATGCCAAAAGAGGAGAAATTACTTCTTGTCTGAGGGGCTCCACTGACAACCCAGGTGTTGGCTGCAATAGATGCTTGCACTGGACATAAGTAAATGCACATGAGCAAATCGATTATCGGAAGATAGATGGGATCAAAGGATGGATCTAACAGTCCTCACCTTTGGGGTTCGAGAACTGAATCACCGTATCATCCTTGAAGATATTGACTTCTTCAATACCAGGGATAACATTTACTTGTATCCTTTTCAAAGTATTCTGAAGTCTTTTATCATCTGTAGTTGTTGTCTTGTGGACAGCCTTCTTCTTCCTGAGCACAACAGCCATTATCAGGAAATGATGTTTAAATGCATGCCCAGAATATGCAAGAAACAAAAAAACATACGTATATATCTCATTTAAACAACAATAACAACAAAGCCTTCTCTCATATTAAGTAGGTTGGCTACATGGATTCTTTACCTTCATTCAGATCTATTTTGAGTCATTTTCGGACTTAGATCTAAGTAATTAAGATCACTTCGCATAATCTCCTTCCAACACTTCTTGGGCCTTCCTCGCCCTCTCTCAATCGGCTCAACATCTCAAATCTTCTAACTGGTGCATCAGCAGATCTCATTTGCAAGTGACCAAACCACCTTAAGTTGTTCTCTCTCATCTTATCCTCAATCTAGAGCTACCCCCCCCCCCCCCCCTTCCGGGCACCTGATGACCCGACAACCGAGAGACTTTGCAAGGAAACCCCAGTTCTATATTGAGACTATGAAATAAAGAGTCAACACTACACATAATGAAATATAAATTAGAGACATAATTATGAAGAATTGGCAATTTCGTTAGAGAGAAGAAACATGCTTTAGCAATAATCAAGATGTTGCAAATCTACAAAAACCTATTTGCAACCTTTTAAGATGACCACAAAGAGCCATTTTACCCTTCAATAATAAGACATTTGAGTTGCCGAGAATTAATCAGCATGACCACTAACAAAGATCTACAATCAACTCTTTTGATCTGAGTACAGGAATTATCAAAATAAGCTGTCTATAGACAGAAGATCCATTGGTCCCCCAAAAATTAAGATTTGACCATTAAAATGATCAATTGACATGTCATAAAAAAACTTATGCCTGTGCTATGGTATTGACAGGAATTATCAAAATAAGCTGTATATAGACAGAAGATCCATTGGTCCTGTTAAAAAATAGGAAGGGGAGGCGAAAAACATGTAAAGAGATAAAGAAGAGTAGGAACAACGGGATTTAACGTGGAACCCTACTCCGTGAGGAGCGGGATGAAACCACGGGAGAAGCCCTCAAAGGGGCGGATACTGCATTCCTTTTTCTCATCTGATACAGGAGGTCTGGGGCTCCTTATATAGCCTCCACAGAGCCTCCAAGTCACACCACTGGTAGATGTGGGACTAAACTCTTGGATGGGTAAATGGATCCTGGAGAGATCCATTTACCCATCTCCCATACATGTGACGGATATAACAAATACTCCAACACTCCCCCTCAAGCTGGAGCATGCAATGCTCAGCTTGGACAAACAGAAAGAAACTCAACTCACGCTACAAGACACTGCGGACAATATCAACCCAACGCGCACAACTGCTGCTGTCAAGGACGTTGCTTCTCATGCCGTGCAGGTGAGGAGGACGAACGGGCTGGAGTGTGAGTCTACTGAATCTCCTCGTCGGAGAGCATGTGCTCTGAACTGCGCCTGTCAGAGTCACTGCAACTGAAAATGAGTCTCCTCATCGGAGTACTCTGGCGCGCCACAATAATGTGGACAACTACTCCATCTCTGAAAAGGGTCGAACTGAAAAAAGACCGTGGTTGTGCAATCCTCGTCAGAGTCCACGGTCACTGGAGAATGGAGTCTGAAATAGTCTCCTCGTCAGAGAACTGGGTCTCTTCCATCTGGCACAGAGAATGGTGCACTACTCTGGTGTACCTATGATACCACATGAAAGCCCTTACCAACATGGCATAGGAAATGGTCCTCTACTCTAGAGTCCCTATGGCTCATATGAAAACTCTGGCCGAAAACAATAAGAAAAGATGGGGACCATAACAAAAGATGGCAAACATGTGCTCATCTGAAAATGACCGCAAACTCGTGTGTGTCTGAAATTGAGTCTCTCTCTTTGGAGATCTCGAAAATTGGGTCACTCAACATGGAGTGCCTCGAACTTGAACTCTGACCGATCTGAGTGTCGAGTCTGAATCTGTGCATCATACTGCAGACTCGGAATCTGAACATCGAGTCTGAAATTACGCATGGAGAAACTGACTGAGTCTGATAACTTGTAGAGTCTGAGAAAATCTGGCTGGTCTGCATCTGACATCTGAATATGCATCAGGACCTGTGACTCTACACCATACTCCCCCTTTCTCCCATACTTGTTGAAAAACCAACAACGACCAAGTTGGGAGAAGACAAGATATATATGGGGAAACAAAACATGAAACTTGAGGCCTCTTTTTTTAAAAAAATAGCCGCCATGATGATTTTTTTAACATAAGCCGTTCATCATTTTTTTATCTGTTTTTCATCTCTCGCATTTTTTTTGCAAATTGCGTATGACTTTTCTTTTCTCCCTTTTTTTGTACGCGTCTTTTTTTTAAATACGGCCCAAAGAAGCCCACAAAAGCAGTCATTCAAATCTCTCTCCTTTTTTAAGCCACGGCTGCCCATCTCTCAAAACATTTTTTTTAATATGACTCAATCAAATCTTCTCTCTCTATTTTTTTTAAAAAATAGTACGGCCCAGAACAACGCACCTTCCCCCTTTATTTAGGGTTCCCGTGAGGGAACCCCTCGCAGGAATAACCGCCCCCGCTAGGGGAACTTCATCTGCCGACGCCGGAAGGGGGGGAATGCTTGGAGGGACATCGCACATAGGAGGAACGCGCACAGGAGGGGTGCGCACCTGGAGGTATCGCGCATGGACGTATCGCGCATGGAGGGACGCATACAGGAGGGAACGCGCGCCTGGAAGGTCGCACCTAGAGGTATCGCGTGCCTGCAGGGTCTAGGAGGTATCGCGCCTGGAAGGGATTCGCTGGAAGATCGCACTTAGGAGGGAGATTTGCGTCTGGGGGAACGCCCCTGGAAGATTCGCTCCTGGGGGGGACGTGCCTGGAGGGATTGCGCGACATGCAGGGCAGCAAGGAACAGGTCACCGAGTCCTGGGACACCGTGCATCTATAGAACAGCAAGGACCAGAACGCCGAGGGGGCTGGAGAACAGAACTTGTCGGCAATGGCAGCGATGAATGCAGTCGCCCGATAGGGCACAGGGGGGTGATGCTTGATGGGAGAATCTGGGTTTGTGCGATCGGGCGCCTGGGGTTGTGCGGGGAACTTTTTCTTTTGAACATCGCGCGTCGCTGAAGACAAAGGCGGCTCGCCTGGGACCGCCGCCTGGAGGTTTCGCGTGATCTGGTTGCGCGCAGTGCATGTTACCTTGTTGAAGGGTCATCCGCAGCGCGATCTGGAGGAAGTCGCGCCGCCATATGCGACCTGGAGCTATGGATCTAGGGTTACTCAAAACCCTAGAAATCTGGAACCAAAACTTATACAGATCTTCGAACAATAATCGAATCTTGAAAAATAATAATCTTCGACAATGTATCTGGATCTCAAATAAATAAATAATGAACATAAAACTCCTCGAGAATCGACCCACTCTGATACCATGTTAGAAAATAGGAAGCGGAAGCGAAAAACATGGAAATATTACTTGAATCAGTGCTCACTAAATCGGTGCTCACTAAATCAGCTACAGGATTTCCAATGATCGACATCAGTGCTCACTAAATCGGTCGCACGGGCCGCGTATGCGGCCGCATATGCCCATGCGGCGTGCAGACCGCACCGATTACTTGAATCAGTGCATTATGCGCCATCCCCGCATATGCAGCCCGCATATGCCCCGCATACTGCTTCAACAGCTCCAACTTTTCAATCTTCTCATTCAAGTCCTTAATTCTGTAACTCTGCCTCTTCATTCAATTGTTAGAATATGACATGCATTTCTATACAATTGCAATGCATTATACCATTATGTATATGCAATGTTTTATGTTTTTCTCATGTATTATTTTCACGAGTATATGCAATGTATCGTCAAATATTTTTTAGATATGCCGATTGAGGATTTGCTCATGTAGTGCATGTATGTGTATTGAAGTTTTGTTATTACAAATCATATAATGTAAAGTTTTTATGGTAAATATTTTTTTGTGATTATATATGAGGCAATTAAAAGTATATATGCACACCCATCTAACATGAACCGTTTTTCTTATATCTTCTTTAACTCCACTTAGATACATAACTTCAGTGGTAATGTTATTCATAGATATTTTTTTATTTTTAAATTAAAAATTAGAAAACCGCTTAGAACCGCATATACCCCGCATATGCCCCCGCATACCGCTTAATCAGTATTCGGTGACCAGTCCGAACGCATACGCATACCGCTTTCCTGAACCTTGGTCGACATTATGAGTTTCGTTGAAACATCATCACGAATTTTCCTCAGAAAAAGTTCAACCGTGCAACTGTACAAATGAAGGGGTAACAGTGGTCCCCCGTCCTAATAATAAATATCCTTTTTTAAACTAAAATCAATAAAAAAACCATAAGTTCACAGGGCTTATTATGCTGATAAATACAAGTTCTAGAAGAGTTTTTCCTACTGATTTAAAAAATCCAGAAAATGTCTTCATCTTCTATAACGACTACTTAAAAGACGAATATTCCTAATGAGTTCAAATTGTTATCCAATAAGTCCAGTATTTGTAACTGTTTCAGTACGAACAAAGGTTCACAAAGTGAGAGGAGATCGTAGACCAAAACCTGCGAATACTCCCTTTTCCACCAGTGCGAACAGCACCAGCCATCTTCATGAGCTTTTCCCGATTCATCTCTGCAAGTATGGGCTAAATGAAGAAAAATAGAACAAGGTGCTGCAAGAAAAATCAATAAAAAAGGCATAAGGTGTGAAAAATAAAGATGGTAGATAAAATTCAAAAATACCCTAAAAACCAAATCAAATGCATGTTTATAAATATATGATTTAGATATAAAGCGCTAAAGATGTACATGATCTCATTTAAATTCCAAGGCTTCACATTTGAGCAATTTTTATACTTGAAAACCAAGCTGCCTATTAAACCCAAACAAAATGGGCACTAAACTAACACATTAACAGGGTGTCTTGTATATTAGAAGTAATGCTATTATTATAAATACATAAGATTAACAAACCAGGTATTGACGTTATCAGCAAACTACTTTGTTTAAGTTGATGTGTGCATCTCTGGAATGTTTTTGAGTTAGCTTGGATCCAATGTAAATCAACCGTCTTACTCTCTAGAAAATGAAAGGAAAGGTTCCCATAAAATGTCTACAATAAACATTATTAGAAACTATGTTTTACGTTAAACTGTGGAACTACCAAACACAACCGGGATTTGGAATCATAGGGTACGGGTGACTATGAAGTAATCAATTGGCCAAATATCATAATGAAACAAACAAAAGCTCAGGTGGCATTCAGAAAATTCTGCATTTACCTATTTAGAGTTTGTTATAAAATAACGGTGCGGTCTTGATTAAGTTACAGGAACTACTTATTGCGATTATAAAATTTATGCTTAGAAATGCGTCTTTGAATTCTTTTTCAACGAATATTATGTTTAAAGAAGAAAAACAGATAGGAGAGAGAGTAGAGGTGAGAGGGGCTGGAAGAGAGGGTTGGGAGAGGAGAAAAAGAAGAATTTGATAGGTGCTGTTGGGAGAGGTTGGAAAGGAAGGTTTGGCCACTGTTAGGCGCAAGGTGGAGGCAGGGCACTCACACAAATGGCAGATCTGTGGATCCACATGATCGTGCCCTGCAGGCATTTTTTCTTCAGGGGGAAGCACCATTGTCTATGATATGGCATTCTCGATAATTTCACATATAACTGCAAAGATCACATAGTTTGCTTCAATTGTGGTGGTAGAGGGCATCATCAATGGGGTTGCAAGTGAGAGGGGTTTTGGAGGCGAAGTGATGAAGTCCAAAAAATTTAATTATACTGCAATTTTTTATTCTCGGAAAAAAAACAAAAACTGTGGATGTACTTTTTAGTTTGGATGTGTTTGTTAGGTGAAAGGTTGCATCTTTAATGGGTAAATTCCCTATATAATGCAACCTACTTCTATGTAATTGAGACATGACAACAACAAAGCCTTTTCACACAATTAAGCAAGGTCCGCTACATGGATTTGTTGTCTCTATTCAGATATATTTTCGGTCATTCGCATGCTTAAATCCAAATAAATAAGATCCCTTCGGATTCATTACAACACTTCTTGGGCCTTCTTCGTCCTCTTTTAATCGGCTCAACATCCCAAATCTTGCATCTTCTATCCGATGCATCAACCAACCTCCTTTGCAAATAGACAAACCATCTTAATCGATTTTCTCTCATCTTATCCTCTATCGAAGCTACACCAACTTTCCTTCTGATCGCATCATTCCGAATTCGATCTTTTCGTGTATGACCACACATCCACCTTAGTATTTCCATTTCTGCTACTGTCATTCTCTGCACATGTCTATGGTTCACATGCCAACATTCTATCCACAGAGCACGACAGGTATCACGGCTGCTTGTAATACTCTCCTTTGACTTTCAAAAGGATTTTCTTATCACAAAGAACAATAGAGCTCCTTTCCACTTTAGCCAACCTGCATTTATTCTACAAGTAACATCTTCATCAATTTCTCATCCTATTGCAAAATAGATCCCAAATATCTAAAAGAATCTTTCTTTTGAATGTTATTGTCTCCAATCTTCACCTTGAGTCCTTCACCGTTGTTTCTATCAAATGTGCATTCATATATTCAGTCTTAGCCCAACTTATAATCCTTTAACCTCTAAGGCATGTCTCCAAACCTCCAACTTCTCATTTACTCTATCTCTTGTCCTATCAATCAACACAATATCATCAGGGAACAACATACACCAAGGTATATCCTCCAAAATGTGACTAGTCAACTCATCCATAATCAAAGTAAAAAAGGAATGGACTCGGAGCTGAACCTTAATGCAGACCAATGTTGATGTTAAAATAGTCACTCTTCCCAGACTAGATCCTCACACACGATGAAGCCCCATCATACATATCATTTGCAAGGTTAATGTAATCGAGATATGCAATAAAATAAAATTTGGTATAGCTTTTGGTTACGTCCCTCTTTCCTCTTGATTTTTCTTCCTCGTCTTCAATCTCTAATCTGCTATTGTTGGAGTATTTGGTTGTGCGCCATATGAGTTGTAAGGAGGGTAAATGGATTTCTCCTTACCCCATCCATACGTTTAGTCCCACATCTACTAGTGGTGGGACTTGGAGGCTCTGTGGAGGCTATATAAGAAGCCCCAGACCTCCTGTATCCATTGAGAAAAAGCAATGAAGCATATGCCCTTTTGAAGGCTTCTCCCATGGTTTCATCCTGCTCCTTAGGGAGTAGGGTTCCATGTAAAATCTTTGTGTTCTTCATATTTTATCTTTCTGTTATATGCTCTGTTTATCATTCCGCTTCCGCTTCCTATTTTCTAACATGGTATCAGAGCAAGTCAATTCTCGAGGATTTCAAGTTCTTATTCGAGATTCACTTTTGAATTTTCTGTTCTTGGAAATTATTCGTGAAGAATACTATTCAGAATTTTTGTTCGTGATCGAGTTCAAGATTATGTTCTAGGGTTTCAATTTTGAAACCCTAATTTCCGTACACATCTCACGGGAATCGAAGGAAAGATCATACAGTTCAGCCCATGGAACGCATATGTGTATTCTTCTCGCTAGCGTGCAGTTCTAGGATCACGGCGCCGACGAAGCATCTACAAGAGTACCGCAGTCGGCGCTCCTCGCTCATGCAAGCCACATCTAGCGCGCGAGACAACGCAAGCATCCCAGGCTAGTGCGCGCAGCATGGCCTCGGCGTGCCCTAGCCCTCCTGACCGGTACACAGGAGGCGCTAACCAAGGAACCCCATGCGATCCTTTTGATCCACGGCATCCTCTCCACAAATGTCGATTTCAGGCACTCCATCAAGTCCTCTCTCTCAGGCAGAGCTCGGGGTCCAGGTCAAACTCCAACATCAGGTGGCAATATTCCAAAAAAAAGGGGGCGGCATGGCATCATCACCCAGGCTGCACGCTCTTCTTCATGTCGAGCGCCTTCAGCATCTACGCGTCATCGTCTGATATTCACGAAGGTCGCATCACCCACGCGAGCCCTAGCTCCCTCAGGCAGAGCCAACCCCGCACGAACCTGCTCCTGGCGGCGAGCAACTGCCCCTCCCAGCCTTGACGTGACTCCAGCATGCTCCAGTAGGTGGCGTTGTTCAGCCTTTGGAGGCACCGTTTGGCCCTGTTGCGCGACCTCCAGCTGAGTGCCAACACATTTCCTAGAGGTGCCCCTCTCTCCCAGGGCGGCGCAAGGCCACCACGATCATAGCGGCGCAAGGCGACAGAGCGGCAACGTCAAGAAAGAAAACCCATCGGGGGGACGGTTACTGTGTGGGAAGGGTTCCCACGATGGGAACCCTAATTTAAAAAAACTGTGGGGTTATTTGCCTGAGAGCCTAAGTGGCCTAAAAAATGTTAAAAGAGAGAGAGAGGAGAGAGTTAGTTTGTAAATCCCAATTGGGCTAAGGCATCTTTGGGCCCAAATGGGCGACGTCTACATTGTTCAAAAAAAACACGCGTACGAAAAAAATGGTCATACGCAATAAAAAATGAATGAGAAAAGAATAGCTAAAAAGACGAGGAAAGCCGGAAAAAAATATATACAGCTTATTATTAAAAAAATTGAAATGAATGACGGCTACAAATATATATATATATATTTGATGAATGAAATAGCCGAAAATTTTTTCCAAGAAAAGCCGAAGAAAAAAATGATACGGCTTATTAATGTTTTGTAACCCCAATTTCTTGTCTTCTCCCAACTTTGCCGATGTCATTTTCCGACAAGTCTGGGAGAAAGGGGGAGTATATGTAGAGTCACAGGTCTATCTCCAGATTCAGAAACCAGCCGGATTGTTCAGACTCTGCAGTGATCAGATATTTCAAACTCGACGATTGTTTCTGAGTCTCCAGTTTCAGATGCGCACATGTATGCAGTCTTTTCGGATGAACACATGTTTACCATCTTTTGCAGTGGTCCCCATCCTTTCTAGTTTTACCGGCCAGAGTTTTCATGTGAGCCATAGGGACTTCATAGTAGAGGATCATTCTCTATGCCATGTTGGCGAGGGTTTTCATGTGGTATCATAGGGACTCCAGAGTAGAGTACAATTCTCTATGTCAGATGGGAGAGACCTAGTTCTCCGACGAGGAGACTTCTTTCAGACTCCATTCTCCAGCGACCGTGGACTCCGATGAGGATTGCACTTCCACGGCCTTTTCAGTTTGGCCTTTTTTTCATAAATGGAGCAGTTGTCCACATTATTGTGGTAGGCCAGAGTACTCTGACAAGGAGACTCATTTCTAGTTGCAGTGTCTCTGACAGGCGCAGTTCAAAGCACATGCTCTCCGACGAGGAGATTCAGTTGACTCACACTCCAGCTCGTTCGTCCTTCTCACCTGCACGACATTAGAAGCAATGTCCTCGACAGCAGCCGACAGTTGTGCGCGTTGAGTTGATATTGTCTGTAGTGTCTTGTAGCATGAGTTGAGTTTCTTTCCGTTTGTCCAAGCTGAGCATTGCATGCTCCAGCTTGATGGGGAGTGTTGGAGTATTTGGTTGTGCGCGATAAGTGTTGTAGGAGGGTAAATGGATCTCTCCAGGATGCATTTACCCCATCCATATATTTAGTTCCACATCTACCAGTGGTGGGACTTAGAGGCTCTGTGGAGGCTATATAAGGAACCCCGGACCTCATGTATCCATTGAGAAAAAGCAATGAAGCATATGCCCCTTTGAGGGCTTCTCCCATGGTTTCATCCCGCTCCTTAGGGAGTAGGATTCCACGTAAAATTTTTGTGTTCTTCATATTTTATCTTTTTGTTATATGCTATGTTTATCATTCCTCTTCCGCTTCCTATTTTCTAACAGTTATCCTCCCCGATCTTGTTCCCTTCATATGTAGCTCAGTGTGCATCTCCTTATCTCCTCACCCTAATTTCCTCTCTTCTCACCCCTCCCCCTCTCTTAAATTTTAATATGCATCAATTGATATTAGAGCATGGAATTTGAGTCACTCTCACAGCTCAACAATCCACTTCGATTTTACAAACGAAGCTCAGGTTATATCACTCATTTCACAGATCATATGCACAACAAAAGAAACTGAAGGATTGTCTCCGATCAAGCATGAAGGTACAAAGATGGTTAGATTCATTGCTTAAGCATAATACATTCATGCATGGTGAAGATCCAATCAATACAACACCCATAGAATGCATATTCAATGATGATAAAAATGGAAATAATTAAGGGTCCTTGTTAACAATCTCTCCAATCCATGCAACTTCTGCAGCATCAATGCATGAATTGTCGTCAATCTCGTGCTATGATCTAGTCTTGGCCGCACTTGAAGTTAAGTTTACGAACAACAACCGGTAACCACTAGTAGGGACCCCTTCGTTGAGCAACAACCTCGATGCTATCAAATCTAAATCCTATTACACAAGTATTACCAACAGCCTCTCAATATTTATTATAGTGTCCTGCCACACCGATCAAGAAAGCTGAGGCCACCCACCATTGCCCAAAGTCTTGGTATCGTCAGCGTCATCCTAACCTCTACTGGTGTTGGTGTCACAAAGCTGTAGGGAATGATGGTTGCAGCCAAACAAATCCTCATTTTTGGTTCTAATGATTGAACCATCACCACTATCGACCTCTCTGAGGTCACCATCATTGCCTTGTCGAAGCCACCACTGCCACTGCTCCTTCAAGGATTGATGCAACCATCGGGAGGAACAAACATACAATGCATGTAGCATCTCCCATGTATGATATTGGACCATCACTGTTGGGGAAGACAACGATTGGTCTTCATCTTCGTCAATCGATGCTCAAGTCGAAGGACCTCGAGAAGATCATGATCGTGCAGCATCCTCATTGACGACATTGGGCTAATATAACCAATGCCATGCTTTCTATTTCTAGCTTGTTTATATGTTAGCTATTTCTATTTGCAACCCTTCTATGTTTAGGTATCATGTAAAGGACTATTACGTAACTACCATCCATCGGGCCATGGGTATCAGACGCAGGGGCAAATTAAAAATCCCATTTTTGCTATTCAGAGGGAAGCAGTTGGTGACTAAAGTTTACATGAGGCTTTGCGTGCTTGAAAGTAGTGTTTCTTGTCCTCCTTGCGTAATGACCACATTCATTTCCAACTCTTTTGCTCAAAGCTCGGGGGAGATTGGAAATCCCTTGGTTAGATGTGTCTTCTTTGTCTCCTTCTTGCACAGTTACAGAAAGAGCAGAAAGGATAGGATCAGATCAGTTTATATGAGAAGAGTGAAGTGCTACAAGCCCCTAATGGTGATTTTAACCATTTGTTTACAGAGAAAAGACGGTTTTTCCAGGTCTCGCAAACCTTATGTTGAGAGAAAATGTAACAAGGTCTTTGTCTCACTTGGAGATCTTGGGATGGGAAGTTGTAAGCCTACTTAGTATTCTTTTGCTACCCATTACAAGACTTTTGGGATGTTCAGTAACCCTCCATTGATCAACCTTTGACTTTACAAAAAAAAATCACTATTGTAAATTCACTATTTTGAGCAAAACTTCAGCAATTCAGCTGAAAACCCGTGCCATTTACGTGCTCCATCCAGTAACACTTGCAGAAGAAACCAAATTGTTAGAAATACATCCATCCCATCCCTAGATCGGTTTCTCCCATTTCAAAAAGAACCAAAACAACTCAGCAGCGGGATAAACAATCGACGCAATACAGTATCTGGAATACTTAATTTTACCGTAACATGCTGCCATGTAAAATAAAGTCACAATATAACAAACATGCAGAAGCATTCCAAACCTAATCCCAATGCATGAAACTGCTCCTTACAACTCATCGCTAAACCTCGACTAAATAATAAAGAACACAAGGTCGATACAAGGTCAAGTCCCAACTAAACCAATATCCATGTGGGAAGTAAATTCGTACTGCAAATGACTCATGTCTAATACCATTTATGATAGATATCAAATGTAAGCTTAATAAACTGGCTCCAAAATGCCCCTGGATTCATAAGCTCAGTCCCCGCGATATACACTAAACCATATCTCCAAGAAGCTCAACCCTCAAGCTACAAAATGGTTTGGCACCTGCGTAAGAGGTGACGAAGGAGACAGCAGTGCAGAGACGGCGCGAGGACGGCCGGTAACGCGAGGAGCGGGCGCAGAGAGGAGCAGGCGCGAGCGAGGAAGGCAGTAGGGGTTGAGGGGTCCGGGGGATTCGAGATAAGGATAACCGCGTATGCGAATGGGAATCGATTTTAGGTTAACATATTCGGACCCGTAATCGGATCTAAATACTCACCGCATAGCGCATATGCAATTTATGTAAACCTTATAAGCATTTCGACCGCATAATATCGCATATGTGATACGGTTATGTACTACAAGGAAAATAAGTTGTGATATAGAAATGTGCATTACGGAAACTTGCGGCCACTATAACTGAGTGGTCACTGATTTCCGTAGTCACAATTATGTGGTCGTAGCCTTCAGTTAAGGACAAAGATGTAAGGACATTTATGGCAGAAATTGTGGCCACGATAATTTCTATGTACTTGTAGTGGTCACGGCATATTGGTGATCAAAAATTCTCTCGACGAGACCTGTCGCTACGAATACTGGCCATGAAGTGTTGTGACGAAAGTCAATTTTGTGGTCACAAGTCCCAGATTTGTGGGCACAATTCTGTGACCACAACTCATTTTTTGGATATCGTGTCATGTATCCATATACTTGTGCGGTCTCCTAAATTGCATATGTAAGCATTAAATTGTTATCCCAAATGCCTTACATAGCTTACTCCAAATAGCAATCATTACTAAAAAATGTCTTCTGCTATATTCATAGGAGATGTCACAATCACATTGCAATTCTGAGTTTTTCATGTGTTTAAATTTAAAAGTATGTATATTGATCAATTATTCCATCTTCATATTCGTCATGATAAATGGATATGGTCGATATAGAAAAGCCAATATAAAATATGGACACGATTCCACCAAACGCTCGACATTGTCCAATAAGATATCGAAAACCTGGTAAAGATGACCACGAATACAAACCTAGACTGCTCCACAGAACATGTAGCATTGGATGTGATCGAACATGAATTAATGTGAGGATAAATCAATTATTTTAGGAGGAGGAGAAGAATACCTTAAAACATTGAAAGAGAAATTTGCTAATCCAAGATGGAGAATCATGTGCACTGCTAGAGGATAGGAACCATATTTGTCTATGTGTTCGTAGGTTTCGGTAAGTGGGTGCAATAAGGCTTGGGGTAATGGTTGGCAAATAAGTGTAAATAAGCCCTAGAACAAGGATTTGAAACAAAACAAGAGTGGTGTGACATAAGTGTGTCTTTACATGCACTTGGTTACTATCTTGTGCTTAAAAGAACAATAGTGAAATGACCTTTGTTTCTTCATGCTCCCATTCTTGATTGATAAATCTATCTCTTTATCTAGTCCAAAAAAATCAAATGTTTAATAAAGAATAACTGATATTGTCTTGTTATTATACATTGACTACATTTCTGACCAAATAAATAAAAATTACCCCACGACGTACATTATCTTAATCTGAAGCTATTTCTTATTATTCAAGGTTAAGAAACAACTTCTACAAGAACGTAAGATATCATGTAATTTATCCATGAGCCTCAAAATACAAGTCATCCAATTCGAAATCCGGAGCCATGACCAACTGAGTTATGTCTTGTTTGAGCTTTGTTGACTAGTTAGAGTTAGAACGATACATTTTAATTCATGTGTAACTTGTGGCATTACATTGGAGATTGTCATGACATGTTTATGGGTTTTGTGTTATGTGGTCTTGACATGAAATGAATGATTGAATAACAATATCGTAGTGATATTCTTTTGCCTTATCGTGTCTATAATTCAAGGAGATAATTTGTGGGATAAGATCTAAATGCAATGCATTAATTGGTTCTTAGATAGTTTTTAATATGCAAATCTATTTAAAAATACTCGAGATCTAAACATCATTAGTCAATCGAATTGAAGTAATTAAAATGATTTTTTGAACAAATGAGTTACTGCTTCAAATGTTCAATAATTTAAAAAAATCAATTTTTTATTGTTCGTGCTTTTATCATTTTAAAAAATATAAATCGAATACATACATATAAGTATGTCCATTTGATAAATTTCTATGCATGCCAAAATTATTAATTTCCGTTTTGAATTGATTGTTGCTATGCATCAACCTTACTACATTCATAAAGTAATCACCATCATATTGGCTTGAAGATGGTTTATATGAAGATTAGATTTTTATTTTCATTTTAATGTTTTGTGATGGGATATTATCTAACTCATAATAAGTAGTGAACCCTAGAGGAATAAAATCATTACATATTTAAATAGAATCAGTATCACCCAACCTAATTTGATTTTAACTTGTTATGAAATCAGGAAGTATTTCTTATACATAGGGACCCATAATCAAGATCAATCATAACAAAAATCTTGTAACAGACAATCACTTCTTAATCTTTCTATTATGAAATATTCTCTATATCAATCATGTTTTCTCTTTTTTTATTAGGTGATATTCCCTATAATTGCCCTCAATGTCAACCATAAATATTTGTAAAGCTCAACATGTAAACAAATCTATTAAATGGTATTTGAGGAAGTGGCTTAATGAAGACACCTGTAGTCTGGTTACCAGAAGATATATGCGATATGGTTGTGAATCCCTTGTGAATTATATCTCTGATGTAACGGCAATCAACCTCAGCATGTTTAATTCTCTTATGAAAGGCTAAACTAATGGTTATAAGTAAGACATCCTCAATAGTGTCATAGTGTATGGTATCAGACTCGACATTATATCGAGTGACAACGATATGCTTCTTTCTCTTTTAGGTGAAGAAGTCCTCCGTTCGAGATAGATCTACCCATCCATCTTTTTTTAATCAAAGAAAGCCTCTTTTCGTGCTAGATCTACTAATCCATTTTTTGGTTAAAGAACTTTGATGGTTTGCATGAACTTTGATCAAGTCAAAGCAAGTAAAGCCCTTCGATGCAAACTCAACAAACAACCATTATCAATGATATGAAGAAGAGAGAAATTGGAAGAAACACTAGCCCTTCTCCAAAACAAAGGGAATATTGATGAAGGCAATGCATACTACATTCCCTTTGGTCCCTTTTGTTACTCGTGATTATAGAAGGAAATTGAATCATGACTTCTTTATTGCTTCAATTCCTATGTCACTTGTAGTATAATAAGATGGGAATAATGATTACAATAGAAGCATAATTTCATTCTACATAGAAATTGTCATTCCTTGAAACATCCCCAGGCTTGGGATTTCATCCCTTGTAAAAGTTACTAGCGCTCATGTTAAGTGATATGCTCTTTGTCAATCTTTGTTAGTACCTCCACTATCGCTACAAACATATCCACTTAAGTCAAATGACTAGAAATGGATATGATTATAGATATTATCATATCATTCTCAAATTTAGAATATGAATACAGATGTCGATAACCAATATTGATGGTTATTTTTAGAGCGCATGCACACATGCATAATGGAGATGGATAGAATACATATAAAGTATAAATATTCCACATATTAGCTTGTATGTATATATGCATGCATGTATGTATGAATGAATCTATGCATGTATATATATTAGTGACTTACTTATGAAACAAATGTATAAATGTATTCATTGAATAACAATTATATTAAATATATAATTATATTTGCATATTTAAATATAATATGCGCACCTACAAAAATAACATATATTTATAGATATCAAAGTAACACATATCAATATCCATCAAAATTGGAAGAAGATATAGATGCTAATATATGTATTAAAATGGGTGCAATAGTGGACGAGATTTGAATGTATCATATTCACATGTATATAAATGTTGCTATAATGAATATCCAAAAGAAACAAAGTTACAAAATGTATTAATATTTCATAATATTTATATCATATAATCGCATATATAATATTATTACAATGCATATATGTAAACATATACACAATTCTAGAGCTATAAAATTGATATTTCTATCTGGTTTAAAACAAGCAAGGTTATGGGCATGCATGCATACATACATAAGGGAAATTTTCAGTGATAACATGGCTTATTAGGATTATAATGAACACCTTTATTTTTACAAGTGGTTTCCGTCATTTTGAACAAAATAGGTATTAGTTTACAAAAATGTTATAAGCTATTCTTATTATTATGATAATTTAAAAAACAAATGTCAAATCATATATATTAAATGATCACCTGTAAAAAAAGGTAAACCATTTGTAATAGAAATAACTTACAACTATTTTGTATTAATTTAAGGTTTATTTTTCTAATGAAAATAGTTATTTATAGTAATAGCTATAAATGATAAATATTCCTCTCAAAATGATTGCAAACACATGTAAAATTGAGGACACTCATTATAATTTTAATGAGCACTGTGCTCTTCGGAACCCCCCTCCCAACCAGATATACACACAATGAAATTTACAGGTCTCTCATTTTTGAGACTACACATTAATAAATTCATGATTCCTCTACCTTATTATAAAACGCTTTAGATGCACAAATAAATAATTAGTATGATGTACATGATTAAGGTTAATTACTACAAATAAACAAACCCCATTTTTACTTGTATAGATTGTAAAGTTATAGACATTTTTCTCTTCATTTTCAAGTCAAGAAAAATCCATACAAATTAGGTAAAAAGATATCTTTCAGTTTTGCAAATGTAGTTTTTAATAGAAATACAAAAAATATAAAAGTACAAAAATGGTATTCAATACTCATTGAAAATCACACCAAAAAGACAAGTCTGTACAAATAAGACCTTTTGCATTTTTATCTTTCATGAAAAGTTGTAGATCTTATTGAGATGAACAACTTTCATGTTAAACATTTTTAATTTGTGTCTTTCTTTTATTTCTTTTATTTTTATTTTTTTCTATTTTCAAAATTTTCCATTGCGCCACTGAAATAGCCGAAGATGTAAGGAGGAGGTCCTATGCATCCACAAGGCGAGCTACACAGTCGCTGAAGTGACCTCCCGCAAGCCCTCCGACTAAATTCAACAATCAACCCACAAAATAAGAACCAATCAATAAAATATGGATGTGGAACACAATTTATTATAACCCTACAATGAATGTGGATAGTGGACAAGCAGGTAGGGTGTTGAACTCAGGGAATAAGCTGGTGTAGCAGTGATTATTATTTATAATGAATAAATAATAGTTGATATTTGTATACTATTTGCTTACTCAATCAATCAATGTTTTACGGGGTTTTAATTTTTAAATTTTTATTTATATATTTTTTATTTTTTAACTTTATTATTTTTATATTCTTTCTATAATATTCTATTTTAATTTTTTTCTTTTTAATATATAATAAAGGATATATATCGTTATATATATACGTGTATATAAAGTTATACATAATATAGGCAATATATAAAATATATAATAAATATACAAAAATAAAAAAATACCAAAAAGTACAGTCCTTTTTATTTTCAAGGTGTTCTAAAATATTTATAAAGTATTTATAATAATTAATAGTATTTTTAATTATATATAACTAGATGTAGGTATATTATACAATATAGGGTATTATAATTATAAGTATAGTTATAAAGAGTCAAACATTTCAAAATAAATTGTTTTTATATTTTTTATATTTTCTTCTACTTTTGTGTTTTTTTGAACATTTCTTTATATTTTTGGATATTTTTAAAGTCCAAAATATACAAAAAATATGGACTTTTAAATAGGTGGAGTTGTTTTGAGATCTAAAAATACTAAAAGGGTTAATCAAAACTAAGTTTAATATATAATAATATGTAAAAAAATACAGGACATGAAATTATTTTTTTAGGGTTTTCAAAATATTTTGCAATTTTTTAGGGTTAGTAAGAGTTTTGACTTTTAAGATTTACTTTTACTATTTTTTATAGATAAATTTGTAGAAAATTTGTAGAAAATTTGTAGAAAATTAAGATAAATGCCTTATATACCATTCTACCTTTTTTATTAAGGTGTTTTATCCTACATTTCTATTTATTAAAAATAAAAATAGAGCTATTTTCACTATCTAACTTCAAAAAATAAAAAAATCTAAAATTTTAAAAAAAATACAGAAAAATCAATAATTGTTTATTATTGTTTTTTACATCTACAGACCAAAACTCACTAAAAAATTCAAGAGAAAAATATAAAATTTGCAAACCTCCTCTAACCCTAAAAAAATTCTATAAAAAATCTAAAAATTGTGTTTTCTATTTCTGTATTTTATTTATGTAATATACTCTATATTAAAAATAGTTTTAATTAAATTTGGATCATTTATCTATTTTTAAAACCTTAAACATTCAACCTCATTATCTATCCCATGTTTAAAGGTATTTTGTACTTTAAAAATACAAAAAATAGTAAAAATCAAAATAAAAATAACAAAAATAGAAATATATCAAAAGGCAAAAACATTTCATTTTATGCATTTTGAGTATTTATATATATATATATATTGACGTCTATGTACTAGCCTATATAGTGTATTTATACTTATATTTGCTTATTCTATAAGTATTAATCTTATAATTATCAAAAATACCAAAAATATTTTCTAAGTCATTTAAAAATTAAAAAGGAAAGTACCTTAGGATATTTGTCCTAATTTTGTCTTCATTTTATGTTTTTATTATCCATATTACCTATATTACATACTTATATTATATATACTTATATTATAACTAATTATAAAGAAAAATAACATTAAAAACAGAAAATATAAAAAGGAATATAAAATTTTTAAAATTAAAAATCCATAAAAAATATATAAAAAATTTTAAAAATTAAATAATTAAAAAACCCACAAAAAATAAAAAAAACCCGTAAAAACCCAAAAACGTTTATTGTCTCTTTATTGTTGTTGTCTATCTCTCGTTCTCCTTGTGTCAGATACCCTATACATACTTCCACTATACATCTATATATAGGATTATAATAAAACTTGACCCTCATTTTGATTGATTGTGTGGGTTGATTGTTGAATAGTTCGGATTTAGTGAGTGGTCGCCTCAGTGACACTCTATCTTCACTCTTTGTGAGGATATTTTAGACCCTCGCCAAATCTGACTCTTTAATACCTAAACTTTAAAAGGCAATGATGTGGTATCCGAACTTTAATTTGTGTCTCAATGTGGTCCTTGATATTGAAATTTAACGTTAGAAAGACGAAACAATCAACTAAATTTCAATAGTGAAGGACCATATTGAGATAAATCTTAAAATTCAGATACCACATTGCTACCTTTTAAAGTTCATGTATGACATTGAAATTGGGTATGTTGTTCAGAGACCTTTTTGTAATCTACTCATATATAGGGTAAAATGGGTTGCCCCATGGGAGAGCTAACTTGGCTCCCTGCACCCCATTTCCCTCACTTTCTATTTTTTTTGAAAAAAAACTTCAGTAGATTTTCATCATTATATCAATATATTATGTCCTACAAATTTCATGCGAAATAGATACTCTTATGGCCTCCATCCATATGAGGTCGATTTCAACAATTCTGCGATCGTTAAAAAAATAACTGTCTAGATTGAGGTCGTAGGATTCTATGTTTCTCACAAAACTTGAATGACATAATATAGGTATTTAGGGATGAATTTCTACATATTCATTTTTAAAAAAACAAAAATGAGGAAAATGAGTTGGGGGATTGATGAATATGTATTTCATCATCTTTATTCATTTATTTTAGCTTAAAATCCCTTATAAAATACATGTATATATTACTAAATCTATATTCTTACTAACCTGCATCTGTGTGTAAATATCGTACATTTATTACTATTTTAACGTAAAATAAATAAAGAAAGAAATAAAGTAGAAATAAAGAAAATAAAAAATTATGTATATGTAATAGATACAGGTTGATCCGAACTCCGAGAGAAGACAAGACTTGACTTGATCGACCAGGAATAAAGTAGGGGGAGATATGATCTTTAATCAGAAAATCCAAAAAAATTGTGAATACTTCTCATTCTTTATTTTGAATTTATTTTGTATATATATTTGTATAAAAATTACATTATTTTATTTATCCATAAATTAAACTCAAAATAAATAATTTTCTAAACAAAAGTTGTAAATAAAAATGTTTTCTAAATAATAAAAATAATTGCATTATAAAATCATGTATAGAATAAAAGTAACCATATTCAGAAAAAGTCGTAAAGCGATAATTGAAAGATCAATTCATGCTCCATATGAACTCGAATTGAATCAAACTCACTTCCATCATATTCTAAATTAAATTATCTTTAAAATGGCAGTGGTTTCATAATGTTTGGAGTTATGGTTTAAAAGACGATTTTCTAGGGTAGTTTTTACAATTTTACCACTTATTTATTGTATTTATTTATTCATATTTTTTATACACAATGCATTTTTAAATAATTGTAAATATTTTTTAATAATTATTTTAAAAATAGAAATAAAAATATATAAAACATAAAATAACATAATTTCCTTATTTAACAATGTGTATAATGTACCATATGTATATAATTAATTTCCCTAAATAACCACCAAAACTAAATAACTAAAATTTATTGTTTACATTAATAAAATGATGAAAATGATTTATTTATTTATTTATTTATGTAAATAATATATCATATTTATATAATTTAATTAATTCCTTAATTAACACACCATTAAGGTGGCTCATTAAGTTATTGGTATTTATTATTATTTTAATTAATATAATTTCGAAAATTATTTTATTCATTAATTTAATTAATGTAATTAATTTAATTTTGAAAATACATAAAAATGAAACTATTCTAATTTTTGTAATTTTCAATGCAATATTCAAATTTTTTATGAATTTTCTAATTTCAAACAGTAAAAATGCAAAATATTTATTTTTTTAATAATGTTTAGTGTAAATAAAATGCAATGAAAAAAAATTATACAATGAACGGGCAGACAGCATGGCTTGTTTTTTCACGTGGATGCATGTACGAGCTTTGAGGCAAGATAGGAAGCATAGGCGTCCCTAGGTTCTCATTTCTGATTTCATCCAACAATAATAGTTCTTTGGATTCTATTCATTTTTCTAGAATGTTCTTCTCATTCCAAAAGGTTTCAGATTATCTAACTTAATTTTTGAAGAATTTATTGAACACAAAAGATATTTTTTTCAATAATAAAAGCATGGAATTCAAGGTCTAGAATACATGGACCAAAATAACATTTATTTAATGTTTTTACATCAGAAAATATAAGAAATAAAAGAGGGGTCGCAATTTACCCAAGTTCTGCACGTGATAGGCTCTAGCGGGGGTCCATTTTGCAAAATTAGGAGATCCGATGGCTTTGTTGATGTTTTCCCAAAAAATAGGGCTTTCTTTGTTTCTTCTCAAAGCAAAAGGGTGCGTCATCCCTTTCCTTCTTTGTTCCCAAGCAAGGGAGGCACCACAGAGGGGTGATCTATGGAGCAGAGCAGCGGTTCCTCGGGTGGAGGGAGTTCTGATCCAGAAGGGGCGAACGACGGATGGATGGTGCTTCTATTTGTTTATTTGTTAAGAATTCTTTTCGTCAATCTATACTTAACCCGAGTTATGTCTTCCTTTGCCACTTCTTTGGTCACTATGAGGACATAGTTCATGCTAAGTATAGAGGGGAGTCGTATATATATGCTATATATTTTTTAGAAGCCATAACTCGTACTTTATCGTATTTTTTAATAATATGGCTTTCTAAAAGTATGGATGTGTATATTTTGGGTTCTAAAAGCCGAATGAAAATCGTAAATATGACTTATTAAAAAAATGTTTATAACATATGTTGTAAAATGCTTGTATATAAAATCATTAATTATTTAAAACTTGTAAAATCCTTGTAAAAACTTTTATAAATTCTGTATAATCTTGTATATAAAATAATGTATAAAATCCTTTGTAAAATGTACATAATTCTTGTAAAATTTGTGTAAATCGAATTAATTCACTAACTCTTTCAAAAAGATCCTAAAAATTGAAAAGTTCTAAAGTCAATAAAAATTTGCAAAATCCTTTAAAAATCATGATGACAAGAAATTCGTTACGGTTAAGAGAGGATAAATTATGTCAAAAATGTCGTCGTTCTCAACCGCACGAATCGGTCAACGGAAAAATTATAAAACCACTTGGAAAAGATAAAAATCGATGAAAACAATGTGTAAGCGGTTTTTCGCTATTCTTTTTACCTGGTATAGAGACCAGGGTCGAACACAAGGAGCACGATTTAAAAACTAAGTAATCAATTTTCAGAAATGCTAATTTTTAGTGGTTTTAGAATTTTTTTAATTTTTTTTATTTTTTTTAAAAGACGAATAATCACAAAATGCACAAAAGAGTACAAAAACACACACAACACTCTTTTTCGTATTTTACAATTTTTTTTGAACTTTTATCAATGAAAAATGCACAAAGATTGGAAAGAAATTAAAACAAGTCAAAATAAACCTACAGGAATTTTTGTGGAATTTTTAAACACTTTTGCGAATTTTTATGAATTATCAAAATGTAGGCAAACAAAAAGACACAAAAGACACTGTTTTGATTTTTTAAATATATCAAATAAAGTCAAAATGCGATGAAAAATTTATACAATGAAATACACTACAGCAGGAACTTACACAAATTTTCTCAAGATTTTTGGAAGCATAAAACATTTATTCCATGAGAAAGATCAAGCAAATTCAAGTCTGAAAAGCAGGACTAATTTGAAGTTATTCAATGTTTGAGCATCTTATTATAACAAAGAAATAAATAGAGGCCAGAACTTGCAGTTTACCCAATGGACATGTGCATAGCACATGATCTTCTAGAGGCAAGGGGTATTCTGTGATTCGGGAAACCTCCAGGAGCATTGACGTAAATTTTCCAATTTTATAATCCAACCTAGGGCATCCTTCGTTTCCTTCTTTCTCAAGACAGCAAGGGAAATCAGGGGGCCGCCGCCGCCGCACACCAAGGAGAGAAGGGCTCGCGGCGGGCTCGCGCAGCGGAAGCGCCGCTGGGTGGTGGCGCGGCCAACCGCCGCGGAGGAGGCGCGGTCTGGGGCGGATCTGGAGGAGGCCGCGCGTGGCGCGGTCACACGTGGGCGGCCGCTGTGCTGGCGGCTGGGCGGCTTCGAGGAGGAGGCCGCGCGTGGCGCGGCAACGCCCGCGGAGGGCGGTGGGTCGGCGGAGGGAGGATCCACGGGGCGGCGCTGAAGGGGCGCGAGGGCCGCACCGCCGCCTGCTGGAGCAGGAGGTGGCGCCCGCGGTGGCGCGGGGCGCTGGAGGATCCACGGGGGGGCTGTGCAGCCGCGCCTTGGAGCGGCGCGGGCCGCTATCTGGGGAGGCACGGGCGTCCGGACGTGAGGCCGCCGCCCGCTGGAGGAGGCCACGGAGAGGAGGGCCGCTGGCGGGAGTCGACGAGGGGCGCCGCCCTCGCGCAGGAGGTCGGGCGCGAAAGGGCGGCTGGAAGGACCCGCGGCCTGGGAGGTGGCTGGAGAACGGCGCCTCCAGGGGGCGGAGCCGACGCGGAGGAGCGTCCACGCGCGGGTGTGAAGGGCGTGTGGCCTGAGGGCCTGGCGGAGGTGGCGATGGCCTGCCGAGGGCCCGCTGCGCGGTGAGGGAGATGGGGGCCGGCTCGCGCGGCTGCCCACAGCCGCCGCGGACGGCGCTGAAGATGAAGGGGCGATGGGGGTGATGACCCACCGTCTGCTCATGACTTTTTTTATTTTGTTTTTTTATTTTTGTATTTTTTTACTTTTAACCTGCAGGAAAATGGTTAGAGATAAAAAGAAATGTTTTTTTGTTTATGTAAATAGGAGATGCAATCAGAAATATAAAAAGGAGTTTTTTTATGTTTTTTTTATATTTTTATTCTTTTCCTGCAAAACAAGATGTTAGAGATAAAGATTTTTATTTATTTATATTTTTTTAAATTATTTATGCACAAAATTAGGAGAGATGAATGGGGACGGATCTTGGCGAGATATGGGGGATAGATCCAAAGACTCCGACCACCGTGCGTGGTCGGAGGTGTGTGGTTGCGTGGGGTAGAAAAAGAAATGTCGAGATCACGAGATGAAATGAAAAATCGATTTCGGGCGCGAAAATAGGTTGTGAAAATTTTTGGGATTTTTAAAGATCTAAGAACTAATCAACTAGGAGCAAAATTTAGAACTACGATTACCTACGAAAAAGAACAGGAAATAAAGTCGGGATCTCACCTTGAGATGGGAAATGCTATTGTGGCCTCGACGACGACCGAACGCTGTCACCGGACGGCTCGGAGGCTAAGCACCCTTCTTCGACGAGTAGCTTCTCGGAGGTAGGGCTCCTCTCTCCAAAGATTGATCAAAGAAGAAATGAGGGAGGAGGAGCCCATTAAAAAGAAGACGAAGGTCAGAAATGGAGATATTTACAAAAATGGAAGGTGTTGATTGTGTGAATTAAAATAATTAATTAAATTAATAAATTAATTAATTAAATAATTACGAAATTCGAAATTAATAAATTAAATAAATTAATAAATTAATTAGAAATTAATTGGCCACCTTAATGGTGGCCATTAAGGGCATGCAATCAAATTATATATATAAGGCATGTTATAAAATCAAAACAATCAATTAAAATCAAATAATTAAATAAATAATTCGGAATTAATTTAAAATAATTAATTAATGTTAGGTAATTAAATTTTTTTGGTGGATTTTATAAATGGAAGTTAGTGGCATACATATATTATATACATAAGATATAATGTACATAGGTCCAAATAAGGAAATATTTTTTATACAAGATTTTTTTATTTTATTTTTTTTAATTTTTATTTTTATTGAAAACAATATTTATAATATATACATTAAGTAAAAATAAATATTAATAATTATATACAACAAATATATGGGTAAACTGCACAATACACCCCAGAAAACCGACTTTTTAACCGTAACTCTAAAAAATACGAAACCACAACCATTTGAAAGATAATTTAATTTATAGTATTATGGAAGTGAGTTTGGTTCGATTTGAGCTCGTATGGAGCCGGAATTGATGTTTCAATTATTGCATTACGGCTTTTTCTGGGTGTAATTATTTACAATATATACATTATTTTATTTTACAAATATTTTTATTATTTATAACACAATTTTATTCACAACTTTTATTTACAAAAGTAAGTGGTTTGAGGTCAAATTATGTACAAATAAAATAATGTAAGTTTTATACAAATATACATGACAAATATGTACAAGATATTTTTGGATTTTCTGACAGACAACCTTATCTCCCCCTACTTTATTCCTGGTCGATCAGGTCAAGTCTTGACCTTCTCTCGGGGTTTGGGTCAGTCTGTATTTATTGCATAAATACTTCCTTTCCTTTTTCTTTTCTTCTTTATTCTTTTATTTATATACAAAAAGTGTTAAAAATGCAGAATTAACAAATGCATGCAGAATGGTAATTTTATGGAATTAATGAGTATTTACAGGTATTTGACTAAGGAAAAGATGCTAAAATAAAAGAATAAAGGCGATGAATCGTGGATTCATCATTCCCCTATACTTTACCTTTGCTAGTCCCTTAGCAAACACTTATTTGGAAAATAAGTGAAAATAAAAATAAAGAAAAGAAAAAGGAAAGAAGTTAGAACAATGTTGACTTTCAAACTTATCTTCATAAAAATGTAGTCTGGAGCTCTGTCGGACCTTTGGATTATTAATGTGTCGGAACCTTAATGGGACATGGATTTAAAACCTAACAGCCTCTAAGTTCCATAAGACTCCTATTCAGGTCTCCTCAACAGTCAGATCAGAACAAGTCTACAGACACAAATTCTTATGACTATGAATTCTTACTTGTACGTGTAAGTGAAATATAGCTCCTCATCTCAGAAGTAACAAAGATTCAGCCTCTCTCAGCAAGGTAACTCAATAACCCGGTCTGGCAACTCTTCCCTCGAGGAGCGGGGATATTCCCTTCTAAGTTCAAGTACAACCAGCTCAAGAAGAGGGGATGGAGAAGAGAATGGACGGTTACCAGTGTAGTTACCTATCCTTGGATGCATGACCAGTGTAGCCATGTCACCCGCTGCAAGCTCATAAATATATGACTTTGAAGCTCTTATTCTTTTTTTTTACAGGCATTTTATTTTTCTTTCAGGCCTGTTCACTTTTGGAGATTTTGCTTCCTTTTTTTTTGAAATATATACAAGGTGCAGCATGTACATAAGGAGTTTTTCCTCTTGAGCCAGTAGACTATCCCTCTTTTGAAGCATTATTGCAACCCCACAGCTCCTGTCTTTAGACCTCAACATCACCAGACTAGGTTGAGACGCACTTCCCTCCCTAGAGAAGGACGAGAGGTTCCGCCTAGATGTACTACCCTCGTATGCTACCCCAAGCCAAAAGATTCTGCCCCCTCACTACCTCATCCATGAAGAGCTACGTGTAAAGTGCAGTGTCCAAGGTAAGCCACGGTCTGAAAGAATCATGTGTGTGTTGTTAAATGTTCTACTTAGACTCATCAAGATGACATGTGAACATAGTCTTATGGACTCAAAGAATTAAGTCACTAGGACCTGAAAAGTCTTAACTCCAAATCTTATAAGGTTCCTCTGAAATTAAGTGGATTAAGGTCCAACTAAGCTCCATTCTTCAAATTTATTCCAGACTTAGTTTAATAGTCAAAATCATCCTGAAAAATGCTCATGCAAATGCAAGAAAATATGTACATGCAAGGAAAAGAAAACAAAATCTTTTTGTGAAACAATTTTCAAAATTTTGAAATTTTTATGGATTTTTGAAAAATGATGATGCACATGCGAAAGTTTTTTTTTTGCAAAAAGTTAGTAAGATATACAAATATATACAAGATTTTTTTATTGTTTTTTTTAATAAGGAAAAAAATGCATATTTACATAAGAGTGAGATGATTATTTCACAAGAATGCGATGCAAGAATTTACAAATTGAGTCATTTATACAAGTATATACAGAGTGGTTTTTTTAATTGATTTTTTTTATTCATCATTTTTTTTGAGTTTTTTTTGAGTATTTACACTGTGTTTTAGCCATATAAAAATAATGTATGAAAGTACGAGTTATGGCTAAAGTATATATACAATATATATACGACACCCCCCTATACTTAGCTCGAACTATGTCCTCATAGTGATCAAAGAGCTGGAAAGAAAGACATAACTCGTGCCGCATATAGGAAAGTGAAAAGAATAGTATACTACAACGACGAATGAAAGAATGAAATCAATAGAAGTCGGTGATCCCCCTATACTTAGGATCAAGTAATCCTAAGTATAGCAGACTGTACACAAAGGGAAGACCGAGGAGATGAATATACAGAGTCTACCTCCCCTATACTTAGGGTAAAATATCCCTAAGTATAGGCAGCAAAACAGAGGTAAAAAGAATCAAAAGAATAATCAAACGTCTGACACCCCCCCTATACTTAGGGTAAAGTACACCCTAAGTATAGCATAATCATAAGATGGAAATGGGGTGTTTAGACAAAAGAGTGTGTGATATGGACATCTGGATCTATACAATTGCGAGAGAAAGTGAAAATCAGGCATGAGATGCAAATGATGTGAGTCAAAGACTACATCTCATGCAAAATGAATCGGGGCAACATCGACGATCAGCGGTTCATGATCTAGATATGGCTTCAGGCGCTGACCGTTAACTCGGAAGGTGGATTCAGATGACATCTCAGATATATCAATGCTGCCATTGTCGTGCACCTTCCGGACCAAGTATGGTCCCTTCCATTTGCTCTGCAACTTCCCTGGAAATAGCTTTAGCCTTGCATCGAATAACCATACTTTCTGATTCGGTTCAAACTGCTTATGGCTGATGTGAGAATCATTCCATATCTTTACTCGTTCCTTATACTGTAGGCTACTCGAGAATGCTGTGTCTCTAAGTTCCTCTAGGGCTGTCAATTCTGCCTTTCTTTGATCTCCTACACTCTCTGGATCCAAAAATATCTCCGTAACAGCCCATAGTGACTTATGCTTCAGCTCAACTGGTAAGTGGCACGGCTTGCCATAAACGAGTCGGAATGGAGATGTACCCAATGGAGTCTTGAAGGATGTCCGATATGCCCACAAGACCGAGTCTAAAAGCTGTGACCAATCCTTTCGGTCTGGGCGGACTACCTTCTGCAATATAGTCTTAATCTCCCTGTTAGAAACCTCAGCAAGACCATTCGTCTGTGGATGATAAGGAGTGGCAACTCTATGATCTATGCTGAACTCGTTAGCAAGGACCCTTACCTTGTCATTGATAAAATGAGTCCCCCCGTCTGATATCAACACTCTAGGTACCCCGAACCGTGAAATGATATTTTTCCTCAAGAATTTGCAAACGGTATTAGCATCTGCGGTTCGGGCGGGGATGGCCTCAACCCAACGACTCACATAATCTACAGCAAGTAAGATATACTCAAATCCCTGACTCTTAGGAAATGGGCCCATGAAATCGATGCCCCATGCGTCAAAAACCTCACAGAAATGAATGGGCTGCATCGGCATCATATCTCTCTGTCCACAAGTGCCCATTTTCTGACAGTCAGTACACCTCTTCACGAATTCATCTGAATCCTTGAAGAGGGTAGGCCACCAAAGGCCGGATTGAAGCACCTTCTGTGCTGTCCGTCTCCCAGAATGATGTCCTCCTGCCTCAAGCTTGTGGCAATAGGTGAGGACACTATGTTGCTCTTCTTGAGGAATACACCGTCTCCAGATGCTATCCCCTCCTTCATGATAAAGAGTGGAATTCTCCCAATGGTACGACTTGGCTTTTGCAAGAAAGGTCTCAAGTCGCTGTCTAGGCCAATCTTGTGGGACCTTCTTCGTGACAAGGTAATTCACAATATCAGCGTACCATGGAAGTGAGGTGATTGCAAGGATTGCCTCATCTGGAAAAGTCTCTGTAATAGGTGTAATCTGATCCGAATCCTCAAGGTTCTCTAAACGGGAGAGGTGATCCGCCACAACATTTTTGACTCCAGGTTTATCCTTAATCTCTATATCAAACTCCTGAAGTAGAAGGATCCATCTGGTCAATCTGGCTTTGGCATCCTTCTTTGCCATTAAGTATCGGATGGCGGTGTGGTCAGTATAAATAGTCACTTTAGATCCAAGAATGTAAGATCGAAACTTATCCAAGGCAAAGACTACAGCTAGCATATCTTTCTCTGTGACTGTGTAATTCCGCTGAGCGACATCCATTGTTCGGCTAGCGTAGTGAATGGCATAAGGCGCTCCATCTCTCCTCTGTCCTAGCACAGCCCCTATGGCAAAATCAGAAGCATCCGTCATGATCTCGAATGGGAGAGACCAATCATGCGGCTGAAGGACAGGAGCCTCGACAACTAGATTCTTGAGAGTCTCAAATGATGCAAGACACTTATCATCTACAAGGAACTCAGTGTCTTTTGTCAACAAATCTGTGAGCGGTCGGGCAATTTTGCTGAAGTCCTGTATGAACCGTCGGTAAAAACCGACATGCCCCAGAAAAGACCGCAACTGTCGTACATTGGACGGTGGATTGAGCTTCTTGATGATATCCACCTTGGCCGGATCGACCTCCATGCCTCTGTTGGAGATGATGTGGCCAAGGACCGTTCCCTGAGTCACCATGAAGTGACTCTTCTCCCATGACAAGACTAAGTTGACCTCAATGCAGCGCCGAAGTACTCGGTCTAGGTACTCAAGACATGCATCAAAACTGTCACCATAAACCGAGAAATCATCCATGAAGACCTCTAAAAATTCACCAACCATGTCCGAGAAAATAGAGAGCATGCACCTCTGGAATGTAGCCGGGGCATTACATAATCCAAAGGGCATCCGTCGAAAAGCATACGTCCCAAACGGACAGGTGAACGTTGTTTTCTCTTGGTCTTCAGGCGCTATGGCCACTTGATTGTATCCCGAATACCCATCCAGAAAGCAGTAGTAACTCTTCCCAGCTAATCTCTCAATGATCTGATCTATGAATGGTAGCGGGAAGTGGTCCTTCTTGGTGGCCTGATTCAATCGTCTGTAGTCCACACAGACCCTCCAAGAAGTGGGTACTCGGGTGGCTATCTCCTCTCCGGACTCATTCACAACTGTGGTGATACCCGTCTTCTTGGGTACCACATGCAATGGACTAACCCACTTAGAGTCAGAGATGGGGTAGATAAAATCGGTGCTCCACCACTTAGATATTTCCTTCATAACCACTTCTCGAAGATTCGGGTTCAGCCTTCGTTGGAACTCACGCGAGGGCTTGGCGTCTTCTTCGAGATAAATGTGGTGGGAGCACAGGGCCGGACTTATCCCCTGGAGATCAGCCACACTCCATCCAATTGCCTTGCGGTTTCTTTCAAGAACCTCCATCAGACGAGATTCTTGGTCTTCAGTCAAATCTGCTGAGATAATGACTGGGAACATATCTGGCTCTCCTGCAAGGAATCTATACTTCATGTTCTGCGGTAAGGTCTTCAATTCTGGACAAGTGGGAGCTGGTAAATCTGGTTTCTGAAATGTCTGAGTGAATGCTACCATATCTGTGTGTGAGAACTCTCGCAATGGTAAATCTGACAAAGATGGCTCTGCTGGTATATCTGTCAGCTGTCCTGGCTCACTCTCCGTCCTAGCTGTCGGTTCTGCAGGCACCAGACACGGTAAATATTCATCGAACTCCTTCCAATCAAAGTTGGTGTCTGTGTCTGAGGAATCTGAATCTGAAGCGCATAAGATAAAATCATCTTCGCTATCCTGATCATGGTAATCAGCCTCTACTGTATCCTGTGCCATGAGTGTGCTCTCCGAACTCTCATCTGCCATGATATGTGAATCTTCACTATCTGAGGATGTGGCAAGAGCTCGTGATGCGGGGTCTGCCCAAACTGCTTCGTCGTCTGTAATCACAAAGTCACACTCATGGTGGATGTCTAGCTCTGCATCTGTCATTCGCTCTGAGTCTGTCATCTGATCTGAGCATTCTGAATCTTTAGATCGTGTCTCCTCGATCGTCTCTATTTGTACACTTTCTCCCTCGATGCGAAAGTATACCTTCCCACTATCATGGTCGGTCACCGCCTTGGCTGTGGCCAAGAATGGTCTTCCTAAAATGATGGGGGCATCGATCACACGTTCAGGGATCTCCATGTCCAATACAACAAAGTCCACGGGGAATTTCAGGCCCTGAATTGTGACGACAACGTCCTTAAGTAACCCCTTCGGCCTCTTTACAGATCTATCAGCAAACTGAAGAATCGTCCTGCTCTGTCTAAGAGGGCCAAACTCGAATCGATCGAGTAAGGCAGCCGGAAGGAGATTAATCGAAGAACCGCTGTCCAAAAGAGTACGATCAGATTGCTGCTCATGAATATGGCATCTGACATATGAAGCTCCTGCATCAGGTTTCTTAGCTGGCAATTTATTTTGTATAGCGAAGCAAGTGTCACGTGTCAGCACATGGATTTCTGCATTCCTCTTCTTCCTACGTACAGTGGTCTTCTCTCTCAAGTACTTCTGGAAGAGAGGGATGTGCTCTAATGCCTCCTGTAGAGTTAGCTGGATATGGAATCTGTCAATCATCTGTTGGCTGAACTCTAACTGTTGTGAATTTTTTTGATTTTTCATTTTCTTCCCTTGCCCTAAGCGGAGTGCCTGAGGGAAAGGGATAGCTGGACCCTCCTCAGATAGAGGGTCAGGAAGAGGTTCCTGCTGCTGGGAAGGACTAGAATCCATACAAGAATGATCATGCAACACATATGGACTCTGAGTAGATAAAGAAACCTTTCCTTTATTCATTTTTTTGTTATTTTTGATAATGTCCTGAGATACATAGGTATGAGGCAACACAACAGGACTAGAAATGGTGGCATCAGCACCACCCACGACATCTGTCTTTGCGGCATCAGCACCGCGCTCTGGCTCAGCATGACATCTAATAGTGGCATCAGTACCACTAACTGCATCTGGAGAAATGACGGCATCAGTACCGTCGACTGGATCATCATCCTTGGTGGCGTCAGTACCACCATCATCAACATCATCAGCGGCATCAGCACCGCTATCCTCCTCGTCTGACGCTCTCGAATCAGCAATGGACTGTCGTTCAGACGAGGCGCCGCCGGCTGGCCTTCTACCGCTCCTAAGTTTTACAAAATCAGCATCAAATATGGGGGAAGAAATATCATTCAAAATATAACTAGGAGTGGCGGCCTCTGTAAACTGTACCTGCTCAGACTTCCTCTTCAGATTGTTCGGGTTAGGTTCAATCTGAGCGGGTATGGTGGCTTTTCCCTTGATTATCTCCCTTATTTCCTGCCGGAACTCATCCATCTCTCGCCGGAAGGTTGCCTGCTGGTCAGTGAGTAAGCGGGCGAGGTCATCAAGGGCCGGGTTGTGTAACTGCCTCATCGGTCGTGGCTGCCTAGGTTGCTCCGGCTGGTCCTCCGGGTTTCCGTCTGATCCTCCTCCAAACTCTGGAATCTCTCCACCACCTCCTCGGTTATTCTCTCCTCTGTCAGCTCGCATCTGTGCTAATTCCTGACGAACCTCTGCCATGAATGCTCCTTGATCTCGAATCTGTCGCTGCATCGTCTCTAAGGAGGCTAACAAGGTATTGTTGATGGCACCCTGATCTAGAACATAAGTGGTACTCTGGGGCTGTCCATCGGTTCGTCCATCACTGCTGGCCATGTTGTGGGTCTCTGCAAAGGCAAAAGACCCAGGCTTAGGTGCCGTCAAGTTAACAAATAACTGTGTATTCTGATGCACAGGTAACTCAGGACTGGTGGAAGAAGGGTGGTCGAGGGGGGACAGGGTGGTAGTGAACTTAACCGCACGAATCGGTCAACGGAAAAATTATAAAACCACTTGGAAAAGATAAAAATCGATGAAAACAATGTGTAAACGGTTTTTCGCTATTCTTTTTACTTGGTATAGCGACCAGGGTCGAACACAAGAAGCACGATTTAAAAACTAAGTAATCAATTTTCAGAAATGCTAATTTTTAGTGGTTTTAGAATTTTTTAATTTTTTTATTTTTTTTAAAAGACGAATAATCACAAAATGCACAAAAGAGTACAAAAACACACACAACACTCTTTTTCGTATTTTACAATTTTTTTTGAACTTTTATCAATGAAAAATGCACAAAGATTGGAAAGAAATTAAAACAAGTCAAAATAAACCTAAAGGAATTTTTGTGGAATTTTCAAACACTTTTGCGAATTTTTATGAATTATCAACATGTAGGCAAACAAAAAGACACAAAAGACACTGTTTTGATTTTTTAAATATATCAAATAAAGTCAAAATGCGATGAAAAATTTATACAATGAAATACACTACAGCAGGAACTTACACAAATTTTCTCAAGATTTTTGGAAGCATAAAACATTTATTCCATGAGAAAGATCAAGCAAATTCAAGTCTGGAAAAGCAGGACTAATTTGAAGTTGTTCAATGTTTGAGCATCTTATTATAATAAAGAAATAAATAGAGGCCAGAACTTGCAGTTTACCCAATGGACATGTGCATAGCACATGATCTTCTAGAGGCAAGGGGTATTCTGTGATTCGGGAAACCTCCAGGAGCATTGACGTAAATTTTCCAATTTTATAATCCAACCTAGGGCATCCTTCGTTTCCTTCTTTCTCAAGACAGCAAGGGAAATCAGGGGGCCGCCGCCGCCGCACACCAAGGAGAGAAGGGCTCGCGGCGGGCTCGCGCAGCGGAAGCGCCGCTGGGTGGTGGCGCGACCAACCGCCGCGGAGGAGGCGCGGTCTGGGGCGGATCTGGAGGAGGCCGCGCATGGCGCGGTCACACGTGGGCGGCCGCTGTGCTGGCGGCTGGGCGGCTTCGAGGAGGAGGCCGCGCGTGGCGCGGCAACGCACGCGGAGGGCGGTGGGTCGGCGGAGGGAGGATCCACGGGGCAGCGCTGAAGGGGCGCGAGGGCCGCACCGCCGCCTGCTGGAGCGGGAGGTGGCGCCCGCGGTGGCGCGGGGCGCTGGAGGATCCACGGGGGGGCTGTGCAGCCGCGCCTTGGAGCGGCGCGGGCCGCTGTCTGGGGAGGCACGGGCGTCTAAACGTGAGGCCGCCGCCCGCTGGAGGAGGCCACGGAGAGGAGGGCCGCTGGCAGGAGTCGACGAGGGGCGCCGCCCTCGCGCAGGAGGTCGGGCGCGGGAGGGCGGCTGGAAGGACCCGCGGCCTGGGAGGTGGCTGGAGAACGGCGCCTCTAGGGGGCGGAGACGACGCGGAGGAGCGTCCACGCGCGGGTGTGAAGGGCGTGTGGCCTGAGGGCCTGGCGTAGGTGGCGGGGGCCTGCCGAGGGCCCGCTGCGCGGTGAGGGAGATGGGGGCCGGCTCGCGCGGCTGCCCACAGCCGCCGCGGACGGCGCTGAAGATGAAGGGGCGATGGGGGTGATGACCCACCGTCTGCTTATGACTTTTTTTATTTTGTTTTTTTTATTTTTTTATTTTTTTTACTTTTAACCTGCAGGAAAATGGTTAGAGATAAAAAGAAATGTTTTTTTTGTTTATGTAAACAGGAGATGTAATCAGAAATATAAAAAGGAGTTTTTTTTATGTTTTTTTTATATTTTTATTCTTTTCCTGCAAAACAAGATGTTAGAGATAAAGATTTTTATTTATTTATATTTTTTTTAAATTATTTATGCACAAAATTAGGAGAGATGAATGGGGACGGATCTTGGCGAGATATGGGGGATAGATCCAAAGACTCCGACCACCGTGCGTGGTCGGAGGTGTGTGGTTGCGTGGGGTAGAAAAAGAAATGTCGAGATCACGAGATGAAATGAAAAATCGATTTCGGGCGCGAAAATAGGTTGCGAAAATTTTTGGGATTTTTAAAGATCTAAGAACTAATCAACTAGGAGCAAAATTTAGAACTACGATTACCTACGAAAAAGAACAGGAAATAAAGTCGGGATCTCACCTTGAGATGGGAAATGTTATTGTGGCCTCGACGACGACCGAACGCTGTCACCGGACGGCTCGGAGGCTAAGCACCCTTCTTCGACGAGTAGCTTCTCAGAGGTAGGGCTCCTCTCTCCAAAGATTGATCAAAGAAGAAATGAGGGAGGAGGAGCCCATTAAAAAGAAGACGAAGGTCAGAAATGGAGATATTTACAAAAATGGAAGGTGTTGATTGTGTGAATTAAAATAATTAATTAAATTAATAAATTAATTAATTAAATAATTACGAAATTCGAAATTAATAAATTAAATAAATTAATAAATTAATTAGAAATTAATTGGCCACCTTAATGGTGGCCATTAAGGGCATGCAATCAAATTATATATATAAGGCATGTTATAAAATCAAATCAATCAATTAAAATCAAATAATTAAATAAATAATTCGGAATTAATTTAAAATAATTAATTAATGTTAGGTAATTAAATTTTTTTGGTGGATTTTATAAATGGAAGTTAGTGGCATACATATATTATATACATAAGATATAATGTACATAGGTCCAAATAAGGAAATATTTTTTATACAAGATTTTTTTATTTTAATTTTTTTTAATTTTTATTTTTATTGAAAACAATATTTATAATATATACATTAAGTAAAAATAAATATTAATAATTATATACAACAAATATATGGGTAAACTGCACAATACACCCCAGAAAACCGACTTTTTAACCGTAACTCCAAAAAATACGAAACCACAACCATTTGAAAGATAATTTAATTTATAGTATTATGGAAGTGAGTTTGGTTCGATTTGAGCTCGTATGGAGCCGGAATTGATGTTTCAATTATTGCATTACGGCTTTTTCTGGGTGTAATTATTTACAATATATACATTATTTTATTTTACAAATATTTTTATTATTTATAACACAATTTTATTCACAACTTTTATTTACAAAAGTAAGTGGTTTGAGGTCAAATTATGTACAAATAAAATAATGTAAGTTTTATACAAATATACATGACAAATATGTACAAGATATTTTTGGATTTTCTGACAGACAACCTTATCTCCCCCTACTTTATTCCTGGTCGATCAGGTCAATTCTTGACCTTCTCTCGGGGTTTGGGTCAGTCTGTATTTATTGCATAAATACTTCCTTTTCTTTTTCTTTTCTTCTTTATTCTTTTATTTATATACAAAAAGTGTTAAAAATGCAGAATTAACAAATGCATGCAGAATGGTAATTTTATGGAATTAATGGGTATTTACAGGTATTTGACTAAGGAAAAGATGCTAAAATAAAAGAATAAAGGCGATGAATCGTGGATTCATCAAATCACTTAAAAAGTTTAAGCGAAAAAATTTACTTCATAAAAAAATTGTTGCATTCATTCGCATTTTCAGAACAAGTCTGATTCCTGAACCGAATGATCTAAGTCTGAGAAATGGAGCTTGGTTTAGGACTTAATCCACTTAATTCAAAAGGAACTTTATTAGGAACTGGAATTAAGAATATTCAGGTGTTTTAGACTTAATTCTTTGGGTTCCATGGAACCATTTCGAAATTCAACTTGAATGTGCCTAAGCAGGACACCTAGTGTCATTCGTTTAATTCTTCTCCATTTGAACTAATTTTAAACTCATGCACTCTGTACTTAGTTTAACTTGCACGGGACTGCGAAGGATAGCCCATTTTGGTGGTGTGTTTCCATCCTTGTCTAATGGCGCCAACGTCTAAAGATGGGAGAGATTGGGGTTGAAATAAAGCTTCAGATGAGGGAAGGATCTACTGGCACAATTTTTTTCAAGACCCAAAAAAATGGATGGAAAGAAAAGATGCTATATTCATCGGGCCATAAAAAATCTATACAATGCAACAATCATTTCTACCAAAAAAGAAGCCATACACCAAACACTAATACGGCCACAATGGTCCAAGCTTCAAAAAGCCTGCATTATCTTAGTGGAGACTGGCTAAACTGGCCAAACTTCACAAGGAGATGTGATTACATTGATCACACTCCAGTTCTCTTCCCATTATTCCTTTTCTCTCTATACTCGATTGTGGACACAACACGACACGACCTTAGAAGAAAATACCTCCCTCCTCAAGGATCGAGTAGCTGGATAGGGCCCAATGGGAGTGTATAACTGGATGGACGGTTTCTTCGCTTCTCTAAGCAGGAAGAGCTAAAACCTTTCACACACGGTACATATTGCTTTCAAAGCCGAAATATTTGCGTGATGGATAGGTGGATCAGAGCTAGCTGTTGAGGTTAACCTAGATAAGGATTTATGCAACTTGAAGGCTGTCAAGGCTTAAATCCCAATTCTAATAGAGTCCTGACACACTGTTAATCCAAAGGTCTAATCCAAGTTCTAAATTTTGGGTGAAGTGAGATTCGATTTAAAGAAACAAACATGTTCTAAGTTCTTTATTTTTCCCTTTTTTTCTTTTTGCTTGCACTTATTTATAGAATACGTATTTACTAAGGGACTAGTAAAGGTAAAGTATAGGGGAATGATGAATATATGATTCATCGCCTTTATTCTTTCATTTTGGCTAAAATCCTTCGTAAAATACATGTAAATATTCACTAGTTCTCATTAATCAACATTCTAACAACAAATATTAATATTATATATTTAACACTTATTTTATTCAAAATAAAAAAAATAAAAAGAAAATATAAATAAAAGAAAAAGAAGGATGTATATAATATATATACAGACTGATCCTAACCCTACGTCCGGATCAATATTGACTTGGTCGATAAAATAAATAAGTAGGGAGAGATAAGGATCATAATGTACAAAATACCACAAAATTTAGATCACAAATTGTACATTAAACACATTTTTGACATTGTAAATATTTCACTATTTTATTTATCATCAAAAAAATCTCACATCAAAATCATTTCTTTACAAAAATTATTCATAAAAATATAAATTATTTTATAAAAATATCAGAAAATTATTAATTACAAAAAAAATAAAATATTATAATGAACCGAAAAAGCCGACTTCGCAGGTTCATAACTATTTTTAGAAAACTCCAAACTGATCATATCACTTTTAAACTTCGTTTTATTAATAATACTATTTATTAAAAATATTAGAATAAAATAGGTGAGTTTTGGCATTTGGGCCCCGTTGTCTATATGTACTATAAGTATATGACTTCTCGATTTTCTAATTAAATAACCGTAACTCCGTTTAACTTAGTTTATTTTCTAATATATTTCTAAAAATGAACAGAAAAATATAAAAATATAACTTAAGTCAAAATATCAATAAATCCCAAAGCCACGAAGGTGTGATCTAAATTTTTCAGACCTCATAACTCGGCCATCTGAACTTCGAATTGGGCAAACTCAGTTTTGAAATTCGCTTTATTTAGTTATCTATCAAACACTGATTTTGCTAAAATCGTAGTTAATATGCAAAATGTGGGTTTTAGGACCCTATTGGTATTTCTCTCTGAAACAATCAATCGAGTCGCATCAATCATCGCTAAGTCTTTCTGCCACCAAAGGAGCTTCGCTAGCATGCAAGACGACAGGGTAGATCCCTCGCGCGCGGGCAAAGGCCCTTCCTGGGGGGTAGTGGACAAGCGTCGGGAGGAATGATTTCTTTCTTCTTTTTACCTTTCTTTCCCATGACGGCTAACAGCAGGCAAATAAAAAATCTCACTTTGAATTTTGGACCTCAACATCCTGCTGCTAATGGTGTTTCACGATCAGTATTGGAAATGAATGGAGAAGTGGTGGAACGTGTGGAACCACATATTGGATACTATACAATGTATCTTAGTTTATATTATTTAATAAATCATCCTTTATATTTAGATACTTTATTAATATTCTATTAATAAATTAAATGAAATAAAATTTATATATTAATATATTAATATATTTTATTATTTAAATAAGTTATTTAGTTATTTAAATAATTATACATTTAATCATATATTTAACTACTTAATTATTCAATTAATTATGTAATTATCTATTTTAATTATTCCTTAATTAATTTATTTAATCTAATTATTAATTTATATATTTATTAATTATTTACTTTAATTAATTAATTAATTAATTTTTTTATTCCTATCTCATTCCACGTCCCTCTTTCATGCTACCCTTCTTCTTCCTGCGCACCTTTTTCCTTCGCCCGCCTGCCTCCCGCTCCTTCCTCTCCTCCAGCTAACCAACCTAACGGTCGGTCGTTGGCCGTTAGGCTGATAGGCCAACTGGCTCCCTTCTCTCTCACATATTTAAGCACCCTAGACCCGTCAGATTCGGGAGATCTGTCATTTTTTGTTTTCATATCCACCTGAGTTCCACCGATTGGGATGTGACAAAGCTCGATCTCCGTCGAGTAAGGAGAAGAAGCGATGAGATTTGCCGCGTCGATCTTTGCTCCGTCGCGTCCAAGCCTCCAGCCACACCGTCCGTGGAGGCGAGAACTTCTAGAGCTCTATTCGAGCTTCGGACCACATGCAATCATCCATCCGCAACAATCTTCATCTGTCCACTGTTTCAGGTTCGATACCTTCTTATTCATCTTCTCTATTTCTCTTCTCCTCCCTCTATTCTCTTCTCAATCTCTCCCTTTTCCATGATTTTATCTTCAAATCAACATCAAAGTCTTTGATCCACCATCATCTTCATATCCCTCCATTTCTCCACAATCCTTCATAATATGATCCTCTCTGATCATTCAGATCAAAGCTCGATCCTGTTCCTTCATCCATTAGGGATCCCCATCGCATTCACTGACGTTTTTGTGCATTTGAACCGAGTCACGAAATCGAATTGAGCTTGTCATTGCAAAACTTGAACACGATCCCTCTTAGAGCTTCAACCGATTGCCATCACATGCAGCAAAGCACCGTCGCGATTAAAAATACGAGAATCATCTGGAGGAGATAGTGAACTGGAGAGAGGCATCTGAAGATCATCTGGATCCTACGCCATAATCGTCGATCAAGAGCAATCTGGAATCACCGCGTGAATCTTATGCACATCAAAACTTTACCGTACCTGGAAATCTAATCGCATCAATGGACCTGATCAGATGCTGCCAATTCAGATCTTCGTCAAAGCATGACCATCTCGCATCCGATGAACCATTGTTGAGATCGGAATCATCGCCTCGAAGCTCTATCGCTTCAATTCGAATCGTCGCCTCAGATTACAATTTGGGGAGGAACTAAGGGACATCACCAGGTTCTACTTTGACCGTACGATTGAATACTAAAGCAACGCACCCAAGCAAGCCATGCGTCGATGCATCCGACCTTCTGATCTGTTTAGATCATACAGACGAGCCCTCTCCACACGTCAACCGTAGATCGAATCCACCGTCCACCACTTTCCACCATAAGTGGTGCACGTGCTTCACACATGCATGCCAAATATTTTGGCGACATTTTACACATTAACCCTCAAACCTTCTCTATTGATGTACAGGTCCATGCCGGTGCGAAGCACGCGCCCGAGTATGTGCACTTCTGGACATATTGCTTGGAGCCTCGCTAGTTTTTGCCTATTTCACGCATACGACCCTATATTTCTATACAATTGCATATACAACCTTAATACAATATACTTATGTAATATATAATAAAATACATATAAAATAAAATACAAAATATAAAAATATAAGGAATACATAGTAATACCTAGTAACAGTATAAAATCTGTTTTCTAAAAATAAAAATATTTACTATTTTAAATATATCTTTTAAAACATCATAAAAATATAACAAACTTTGAAAATGCGTAAAAAATATAAAAACACTCTAAAAAATCTATAAAAATTACTTACAATAGTTTTTACCATATTTTACATAAAAAATAAAAAACAAAATAAAAGTAGAATAATAAAACCAATAAAAAACATAAAATTGTAAAAATCATAATTAATTAAATAAAAATCACAAAAATATGCACAACCTATTAATTTGAAGATAAATTCACCTACTTTCTAATAAAAATAAAAAAATTTGTTTTTATTTCTAAATCAAAAATAAAAATTTGTTTCAAATAAAAATTAGTTTTTAAACACTAAAAACCAAATAAAAATAATAAAACATTTTTAAAAATTAAATAGAAATAATAAAATGCTTAAAATATATAAAAATTACAAAATAAATACCAAAATATAAAATTACAAAATCTATACCTAGTTTTTACATATGTATAATAAAGGTCACAAAAACAATATAAAATCAATAAAAATCAAATAAAAATTTAGAAAATTATTTTAAAAAAAATTAGGAAATCCATTTAATCTTAGTTTACTACTATTTTACCCTAGTTTTCCAATAGTTTCTCTCCCTGAGTTCGACACTCCCGTACTTTCACTATACGTTAAAGTTTAGGAGTTTAAATAATAACATAAAATTTTCTAATAAAAGTCAGCTGACTGACACAACGATACTATTCTTATTTTAGAATAGGAAGTTGGATGGTTTTTCATCTAATCATCTGAAACATTAACCGATCCACCCTAATATAATAAGACTGGAACAATGTTGGATGCCATATCTAAAAATAAATAAATGATTTGATTAGTTGATTTGAGTTAAGAGTATAACAATAATGTACATTTAGAACTTTTGTAAATTAATGATTAAATATTTTTAAAATTAAGTATTTAATATTTTAAATATTTGACATGATAAAAATGATTATTTAGTCAAAAAAAATCTAATGTCATATATGATATTAATAAACATTTCTAAATTTAATATAATCATTAATTATTTTCATCTTCAACAGAGTAATTGATCTTAACAAAAAAAAATTAAAATCTCATATAAATCAATACATAATCAACGTCACAAAAATACACATAAAGATGTATAACATATTAAAGTTGTAAATATAAATTTTAATATTCAATGTCAACATAATCATAGTATTTAAAATTTAAATAACTCGTGGAACGAGGAATCTAATGTCCGGTCTTGGAGATGTCTGCGGTGTCTGACAAGTCAGATCGGATCAGCATTGGGTCGATACCTCTCTCGGTACTCGATATTTGAACCAAGCAATATTTTCTACAATTAAGTCATAATAAAATATACGTTGTACAAATATTCTATAAGTTTTAATAGTTTTTAAAAATATTTTTTTTATGATTTTTTACAAAATAACTTCAACACACAGAATATGCCACATACATTACTGAAAATATTTACATTCCACAAAGATGTATAATTATATTCTAAAATTGTAATATATAAAAGATACTAAATTTAATGTCCATTTAAATGACAATAAAATTCTTTAAAAGTGTCCAATTTCTTACATTTATTTAAATGCTACAATTAAAAAATAAAAAGTATAGATATAAATTTACCTGGAATAACACTGGTCTTCAAAGAGAGTAAATATATTCGATAATAAATTTGGAGATATAACCAAATATCTGCAAAAAATATTTACCTCTGCTGATAAAAAACCTGCAAAAAATATTCACGAAAAATGGTTTACGAACAAAAATTTTCTTATTCTTACTCGAATAAGAATAGCGGAATTCAGATGCGGGAAATGCTGTTCGAGAATAGAGATTGGGAGACATGGGAGAAGTAGAAATGAGAGAGGGGAGAAATAGAAATGAGAGAGGGAGAAGTTGTGAGGAATGAGAGGGTGAGGTGGATGATTTATATAGATTTTGAAAGAGGAGACCGTTGACAATTTTGTCAATGGCTATATCCAAAATCAACACATGCCAATTTTTTAAATAATTTTACATGATGTCTATTTAATTAATTATGAATTATTTAAAAAATCCTCGAGCATTTAATTGGGAAACTTTAATAATGAAAGAGAGGCTGTTGTACATGTGATATCCTGCTTCTAGAACACTTTTACTAAGTTTTACCTTGGATTAGATCCACGTGAATTGTACAGTGGGTGGTAGATGGAGGATGAGTGATGTGACGTAGATAGTATCTTGAAGTCCTCTATAAATGCGTGTGCGATTCGATATCCTTACGTGAAATAATGCGTTGATGAAATTTTTAGTTGCTAAACTAGCACGATAAACATAGAAGTGGACGAGAGGATAAAACGGATAGTGTTTGGACGAGAGGATAAAACGGATAGTGTTTTCTGCATCTCTGATTCTATACTTAAAAGGTAATTTTGTAATTAGAGTATTTTAGCTTCGGCTAATAACACCTCAAGATGAAAAATATCAAATTCTTCGCATTTGATTTTTCGTTAACTACAAGAAAACTGAGTTGTGGTCACGGAATGTGGATATGGAAACGTGTGACCATGATAATTTCGTGGCCACTAGTTTCTCGTAGCTACAATTCTATGACCAAAGTCTTCATATACGAGTTGTGGCAACGACAAGTTATGTGGTCACTTGTAGTGGCCACGATATATTCGTGGCAAGAGAACTCTTGCGATGAGACTTATAGCTACCGCTACTTATCACGACGTGTTGTGGCCAGAGCCCAATTCTGTGACCACAACATCCGTGGGCATAGTTCTGTAACCACAACTTGTTTTCCTTGTAGTGTTAAATACTTGTTTTCTTTTTTCTCCTTTCTTAAGTAGTATTTTTCGTTATTTTACGGACAATATTGTAGGGATATAAGAGTAATAGCAAAATCTTAGAAGAAAAGTTTAAAAAATCCTTAAAAGTAACGAAGCAATGTGATAATTCCTATGGCCCTCTTCGTTTGGGTCATAAGGAGGAATGGAATAAGGGGAATACGCCCCAACACGCTTTCCCGTGGTACGACTATTCCTCATTATTTCATCTTATTTCACTCTTATTCCTATCTTTATCCCACCTTACCTACCTTTATTTCACCTTATTCTCCTTATTCTTATCCTCCAGCCGAACAGAGAATAGACCCTTATTCCCCTTATTCCCCATCCTTATTCCTGCTTATTCTCCTACCGAACGGGCCCTATGCGTGTGCTATTATTGCTATACGTACGGGCTTAATCGGAAAATCGGACTAAGTAATTATTTCTCTCCCATTTTAGTACACTGAATCCGAGTAAAAAATAACAAATGTCAGTAAGACTAATTTATTATGAAGTTTTCTCATATAGTAATTTAGAACAATTTATTAAGAATACGAAATAATTCTATCCTACTGTAACAAATTTGATCTAAGGAAAGGATCAATTTAATATTTGTTGTCATAACAATAGAAAATTAAAATAATAAATATTCACTGCAATAAATTTGACCTAAAGCAACGGATAATTTAACTAGTTTATTAATGAGTATTATTTGTTACTTGATTCTTTAATTCGCAACAAATATTGTGTTCGATTATTCCTAGCAATAAATCATATTACAACGATTATTTATTGACTTTACTTCTAATAATAGTTAAATTCGTGATGATTAATCCAAATTTTAATGAATAAGTCAATGGATAAATCGACTTATATTAACCGTTAGCAATTAATATTACATATGTTGGTAACTATAAGAACAAAAGCTAATTTTGCAATGAATAATCTTAGGACGCCCCATTGGTCTATTTTTTGGGATAAATACATACATGTATGAAATACATACCAGTTATTACATAATTCGTTGCTAGGAATACAACATCTACTAGTACAATATTTTGTTATTCTAATGTATTTTTACGGCAAACCATCAATTCATATATGTAATCAAACTTACAGGTTACAGAAGTATACACACAGCAGAAAGATCTAGAGAACGAGCAAAGGATGAAGTGCGGAATACACCTCGACAGGTATGTTCCAACTTCCAAGCAATCTTACTGGGTGGGGATACCGCAAAGGATATAGAGTGACACACATGTATAATACACATGTAGTATACGTAGATATGTATACGTTATGGCATATGGATAGAGTGGGTGACCACATATCTTTTACACACATGTACTGTAATGCATACAGTATTAGATAGGTAGAGTATTCAAAGGAGGAAGAAGAGGGGGAGGTCATGAGATGCGGAATCTGGGTAGGCCGACCTTCTGGCCGGTGACGGAGACGTCCTCCTGCACCTGCCGGCGGTATTCCCCGAACGTGAAGTTCCTGTAGGCAGAGGGCTCCGCGCAGCTCCCCACCGAGCAGTCGCCGGAGGGGCAGAGGAAGTAGGCAAAGGAGTGCCTCTCAGCTGAGCCATTAGTCACCACCCTGTGCTCCACGCTCTTGTACACGTCGTTGCTCCAAGCCTTTTAATTTGGAAACAGGAGACCCATTAGTCACCACCATGTGCTCCACACTCTTGCGAGGCATCATCAGATGTTGCAAACTTGAATATGAAATTCAAGATCTGCGTGTGAATGAATCAAACTATTTATCCCTTAATTTACTAATGAAGTTTCTTTCCAGAGATTATTAATGATGTTCATTAGAAATGTTACCATCGCTGTTTCGACTTATTTCCCCCCAAAAATGGACGCATATCTAGCTCCAAATAAATTAAATACTTTTGACTAATCTTAAACCCTAATTCACCTTTCGGTGAGGAACCATGCCTAGGAACTTTTAGGACATGTTTGGTAACGTGAATAGTAGTCGTTTGGATGGTTGGTGAGGGTACGATTGATAAATGTGATGTGACATTGATTATGTGTTATATTAACTTTTTATTGATTATAATATATTTTTTATATTAATTTTTTATTTGAACGTGGTTAAAAAATATTTTAACAAAGAAGTTGTACGGTCCATACAACTAATTCCAACCCAGAAATACAGGATTGAGTAGGGGGTATGCCAGGCTACCACCCACGGGATAACCTAGTAGACAAAACAGGCACATACGTTTTCAAGAGATTAGATATATTGTCACAAATGTTTGCATTACTCAAATTGACATAATTTTTCATTAACACCTTCTAGTGTGGGAGCTCCCCCATAAGGTGAAATGCTACCCTTCTGGTAGGTTGTCAGGAAAGTTTAGGCTCGATGAGCTCGACTTAAACTCAACTCCGTAAGTTATTTTGAGCCATGCTCGAAAAGCTACCGAGTACAAGTTTGAGTCGAATAAATGACTCGTTAATGTTATTGAGTCGAGTTCAAGTTCAACACTATTCAACTTGTTAATTTAACTATATAACTCCGTAGATTTGGTTTTATTAGTTTTTTTATATATTTCTCAATCCATATGTACATACATAATGTATGAATGAAAAGAAAATGGTGAGCATGTTATTTGGAGTTGTGTGATGTTTATATATACTTAATTTTATATGTTAAATTTTAATAGCTCAAATACACATAAATTGTTATTTTCCAGAGAGACTGACTGCACTTATTGTTTTACCTCAACTTTTACAAAGACTATAGTCCTGTTTGTTAAGCTCGATTAGAGGGGAAATGGAATCATCAAAGAACATTATTGTCTTTCCTTTTCTACTGACCTTACAATAAAAACCTATATGGATAACGAGGTGATATTGTATCTATATTCACTTTAAAATAAGTACATATACAAATGTTAAATTATGTATAAAATAGATATGATTTCAGATATGGTTGTATACATATTAGTTTGCATATGAAAGCTAGTATAAGATATATTCAAATGGAATACATATTATAGATATGTATTTAATTCATAACAATCAAGTAGAATATAGTAAAAAATAATCTATAACTTTTGTTAAAGCCAAATATTCAGATTCTGATATATATAGGGTAAAATGGGGCTACCCCTTTGAGGGAGCTAACTTCCCCCTCCTATTTTCACTATTTTTTATTTTTTTGAAAAATACTTCCGTAAATTTTCATAATTATTATGTCAATCAAGTTTCATGTGAAACAGAGACTCTTACGGCCTCCATCCAGTCCGGGTTGATTTCAACAATTCTACTACCTTTAAAAAATAGTTGTCTGGATGGAGGCCGTAGGAGTCTCTATTTCATACAAAATTTGGAAGGCATAATATATTGATATAGTGATTTCTCACCTAGGTCTACCTTTAGTGGCAGGAAGGTTGAGAAAGGCGGATTGGGACATGGTCCTCAGGAGATTTGAGCAGAGATTGGCGGGTTGGAAGGCTGTTACTCTATCTAAGGGTGGAAAACTGATTCTGTTAAAGCATGTGTTATCGGCGATTCCTATTTTCTTCTTCTCAACAAGGTTAATGCCGGTAGGGGTTAGAAAGAAGATAGAGGTAATGATGAGGCATTTTTTCTGGTCAGATGGAAGGCAACAGAGACATGGCATACATCTGGTAGGTTGGGAGGAACTCACGAGGCAGAAAAATGAAGGAGGCCTAGGAATTCGGGATGTAAGCTGTATGAATAAAGCATTGCTAGCCAAGTGGGTCGTGCAGATTTGGGGAAACACAGATAGGTTGGCTATCAACCTCTTACGCACAATATATGATGTGAAGGGAACTTTAGAGGCAGGCAGAACGCGTTTCGAGTCTTCTCTGTGGAATGGTGTCCGAGATGTTTTACCGCAGGTAAGGATGAGAATGACACCGAAGGTAGGAGCAGGGGGTGACTTCAGGTTCTGGTTGGACAACTGGACGGGAGAGGGGGTACTTTGCAATAGGTACCCAAGATTATTTGCTCTTGCGGCAAACAGGGAGTGTTCAGTGGCTGATATTGGAGGAACTGTCTCGTGGACTCCACAATTTTTGTCTGACCTCTCAGTCAGAAGGTTGGAAGACTTGAGTAGACTGCAGTCCGAGTTGCCCTCTTCGGAGTGTATTTCTCAGGGCAGGGATCACTTTGTTTGGGAGGGGGAGAGATTCTCGGTAAAAAAGGCATATAAAATGTTCAGAGGGAGCACAGATGATCTGGTTCCAGACCTGTTACAAGATATAAAGATAATTTGGGCAAGTAAGGTCCCAAGTAGAGTGAAAGTTTTTCTGTGGTGCCTCAGAAGGGGTAGACTTTGCGACAAAGCAAGAAGAGGCAGGCTTTTTGGCGTAATGGATACCCAATGTGACAAATGTGGTGCTCAAACCGAGGATACTGAACACTTGTTCTTTACGTGTCCTTTTTCAGATCATGTTTGGAAGGAGTTGGGGGTGACATGGGTTTCGCATGGAGGTTTTGATGATTTCTGGAGATCGATAAGGTTGGTAGGGAGAAACTCGACAGACGATTGTGCTTTGCCTTTTGCTGCTCTTTGGGCCATATGGGGAGGAAGAAACGATCTAATTTTTAAAAATCAGAGGTTCTATTCAGAAAATGTATTAGCTTATAGTCTTTCCTTGTATCGGTTATGGTCTATAAGATAGTGTAACTCTTTTTTAACTTTTAACAAAAGTACTTTGTGCGGTGAATCCTAACTCAGGATTTCACCCATTTTTCCATCAAAAAAAAATTGATATAGTGAGGAATTTTTACACATTCATTTTAAAAAAATAAAAAATAGAGAAAAATAAGACGAGAGAAGCTAAGTTAGCTCCCCACGAGACAATCCTATTTCATCCCTATTTTATCCACAGATAAGTAGTATCCATATAATACATATTTATAAAGTAAATGTGATAGCAGATCAAACACATTTAATACTATCGATACATGTTTGAATTGATTTAAGGAATACCTAGATGAAATAAATATATTAATTTATTTATTTCATATTTGTTATACCAAGTATGGAAAAAAAATAAATATACATGTAGATCTATTTACAAAAATTAATGTTTTCTTAGTATGTATATCCATTTAAAAAGGATAAATAAGTCAAAAAAAATAAATGGTAGTGCATCACATACAGATTTATCCATATCTATTTTTTTTCTTTGAAGTTGATACGAGGGATATCCAATTTAATATATTTATTTCATACAAGTTATATCAAACATATTTTGCAAATAAATATATAACTATATTTGCATGTTAAAATGGACGTGGACAATGATAAATACGTCTGATTGTTAAGGTAATATCTGTATGCGTCAATTTTTAATGAATGTGAATTTTGAAATATGTATAAAACAGATACAACTGTATCTACATCCTTTTTTTCAAGTAAAGTAAAGTATGTATAAAGAATATACAGTTGAAATAAAAATACTATCTATATATATATATATATGCAGTTGGACAGATATTTATTAATATCAAAGTGATAATTATTCATAACCATCTTAAAATGGGCATGAATATTGTAAAATATTGGACATTGATGTATCCTTACCCATTTGCACAAATAATTTCCAAATTTAAGTTGTAAAAGTTATATTTATTTCTTTAAATATTATACTGCAAGTAGAATTTTTTATTTCAATCTAGTAATTCTATTCTATGTAGAACAAAACATAACAAAAGAAATGTTAACCACTTTTCATTGGTACACCAGTCAAACATAAGATAAGATTATGTCTTACAATAAAAAAAACCATGTTCAATATCAACCAAATAATAGAATGGAAACACTCGTACCTTTCCATATTTTCAATTTCATTCCCTACTTGATTTTTATTTCATTTTAGGTAGCAAATATTATATTCTCATATCCATATGGTAATTAGAGTGGGAGGAGACGGATCGTCTGCTGTGGTGTTGTCCCTATTGTGATAGTGGAAACTGCTCGACTTTGATCGAACGGTTCACATGATTTTGCACCGACAAAAAATGCAAAATCGTACGAACTGCTCGATCATGCGACGCACAGACTTTCCCCGCCGGAACTGTTGACCAAAACAAGCACGCTTCTGCACGTGACACCTGCCAGTGCATGTGAATGCTTTGCAATACCACGTGATTAATTTCGAAACCCCGTTATAATCAATCACCTCGTCAGGTACCAGTACCTGTAGCAGATCTCCAATGTTCACTATGAGGGCTCTAGGGTTGGGCTTCACCGCTACCCATCGGGAGTCCTTCATCAGCTGCAGCCCCCCGACCTCGTCCTGCCAGAGGATGGTCAAGTAGTCGCTGTCCGTGTGCGGTGTGAGCCCGAAGACGGCCGACGGCGATAGACGGCATGGCGGGTACCGGTTCAGCCTGAGGAAGCTTGTCCTCGTGCTGCAACTCTCTGTCAAGAACTGGCCAGAGGAGCCCAGGTTCCTCACGAGTGCCGTCGCTATTGTGAAGGCAAGTTCCGACATCGCTTCCGCGAGCCTTCTCATCACGTCCCTTCAAAGAAGCGAAAAGGAAGAACCATGAAGGTTATGCAAAGCTCCTACAATACAATTAGGTTACTATGTATGTTTTTAGTGGTCCATAATTATGCAGTACAAGACATATGATGGATCTTAGATTCTACGATTTGACCACCGAATGCCATCGGCACTGTATAGATCCCATCATAAACAACAAAAGCTATGGGTTGGAATTGCCAGATCATTTTAGTGCCCTGTAAAAATTCCAGAGTAGTCTAAGTTGAAACGTACATCAAGCATCCATAAACGAGGAAATGTGAAATCTCTGAAAAACCAACAAGAGTGAGGGTATTCATAAATTTATAGACGTTTTGCAATACCAAGTATCTACATGTCTAAAAATAAACAAATATGTAAGAAACTCGACAATGATACCTCAAAGATACAAACTCGGGATCACAGGAATTCTTCCCCTTGCCGTCGATGATCATGTCGAGAGGTACGTGGAACGCCTCCGACCACGAGAACTGCCGGAGCGAGGTCGCCGTGGGGTTCCCCCACCTATAAAAACCGTCGAACAACCCACCTCCCGACTTCCTCTCAAACGGAAGCGCAAACAGCCTTCTCTGCTCCCTCCTCATCTCCTGAAGGAGTTCATGGCTGATGCCATGATTCACCACCTGGAAGAAGCCCCAGTCACCTGCTGCCTTCGCCATCGCTGACTCGCATGCCCTCCTCTTGCCGGGGTTGCCGCTCCGAAGGTGGCTCAAGTCCACCATGGGGAGCTCGCATTCTCGGGGGGTCTCGCAGGACCACGAGAGGAGCTCCCTGGAGAAGAGAGGAGCATATTGTATATGGAAAGGTGGATCTGACATTGGGCGGTGGGGGTGTGAGCTCTTTACATGATAGAATGCACGCATTTATAGAGTACAGAGAGCATAGTCTTGCAGGATATATTTGGATATCAGAGAAGAACGCAAGTGGTGATCTAATCGGACTCGTCCAGTACTGATCAGCAATCATATGGGGAGTCTATCTCCATCTTCGTTATCCACGTTGACGTCTTTAAGAATATGCCCTCCTTACAAAAATCTCGGTGTCTGTGTATGTACAGGACAGTGTAATTTGGAATAATATGCAGATGGATTCCTCTGTGGGGTATTACGTACACTTGCGAACCTACCGGTGTTCTGCGCCTGTGGGTTCGTGCAGAATAATTTATATCATATATATAACGAGACATTTCATTGTCGAGGGGCCAAGCCCTCTATTATATATAATAATGACAGATCGTGGAAATCCGAGTGCCTGAATCTGGAATGGAACTACTTGCCAGATATTGCTGAGCTTGAGCTTTAATATAATCCAAAATGGAGATTATAGTTCGTAGTTTGCACTTCTCGAGCATTTGTTTTCGTGGGAAGCTTCGATGAACGTGGGGAGGTGATGTGAGATAAAGCATGTCGCATCTTGCTTTCAAGGACTCTTTTGACTAAGTTGACAGTGATTGGTTTCTTCGTAGAATTAAGAGCCACGTGAATGTCTGTGAAAGCCCAATTATGTGTGCAAAATTCTCGTGCGACTTTCGTGCATCATATGTTGAAATAGATCAAGTTGCGGCTTTTTTTCCCCGTGGTTGCTCCATACTCTTGTTCTTGGAGTGCTAAAGATTCATACTGATCTTTGCTAATTTACCGCTCGATGAATAAGTTTGTGCGTTATTATTCATTGATTGCAATATAACAACAAATATGATATTCTTTTTGTGAATGTAAAATCAAGCGATAAATAATATCCAGTCTTATATAATTTGATGGAAATGGATTCTTTGTATAAGATTGTATTGTGAAAAATACAAAATTGCTAAGTGGATCATGCAAACTATCCCAAATCTAAGGCAACTATAACTATGAAAATAATCCAGCTATAAAAAAATGCTCATATATGTCTGGAGAATTTTTAGTGTCAAAAATTACAAAATAATGCTAATAATTCTAGGTTGATCACAACATAATATCATGGAATTTTTTTAAGCTCAAAATTTATTTCATCAAAGGTTTGATAGCATGCTACCAACAGAGCAATACACCAGCTGATAGATGGGGTAGGTTCATAGGCCACAAGATAAAGCAAGGCTACAGCAAAGTACAAAAAACCTAAGGGAGCTCAACATGTTGGAATTAATTAGGTAATTGTGATGTTTAATCCAATTTGATAGTCAATATTAAGTTGTATTAGTGTATCTCAATTTCTGAAATTCAATGTTTCAATCATGTCTGAGAGCTTTTTAGTCCTACACCGGGGAGAGAGAAAACTATCTTATGGCTTATATATGAGAAGTACTGAAATCATTCTGGAACCAGATCAGAGGGGATTTTGGACTACCATGCGCGTGTGCCTTCCTCGTCAGGCAGGGCTATGAGTAGTTGCAGGTTGTGGGTTGGTGTATGAGCCATATTTTTTTCTCGAATCGGCATTTTACTTATGCATCAATTGAATTCCAAAGCCCTAATTTTATCCTTTCATTTATCCCATGATGTGTAACTGTGATGACCATCCCCTAGGTCCTGGTACTCGTCAAACTGATTCCATGCATATACAACCACATTCGAAACACATGATGTAAATATAAGGAGAAAAAAGAGCATAAGAAAATTGGAATGTAAAATTTCTTTCCATTCATATCCATCATTCATTAATTATAATCCGTGTACACAAAAATATTACATGTATGTATCAAAAAATGTGTCCATACATACGTTACACATCTCATATCTCTCAAAATAATACAAGTAAGCAGTAAAACTAAAATAAAAGCTAGCTACAAGCATTATACCATAAGGAAATTGTGTAGCTGCACAAAAATACTAGTTCCAAGCCTTAGCTGCTCACTATTATGGTTGCTTCTGGGAACCTACAGAATCCAACACAAGTGTACATTACTGATGAATTCTCAATTCATCAAGTTTATTCTTTTATTTTGGCCTTCAAAATCTAGCTAAATGCACACATATATATATCTTAATTTGCCAAAATAGTTGCTTTATAAGTTGTAAAAAATACTGAAGAAAATATAATATAAATACAACATTTATTGCCAAATAAAAGAGTAAAAAAGAAAATAAAAAAAGAGACACTATAGGTGTTGAGTGACCCTAGCCCCCCGAGACTCAGTCATCATGATGACTAAGTTGACAAGGAATAAAGTATGAGGAGATAGGGCGGCGAATTGCACAATAAATACAGTCGAAAAACCCTACAAAAATAGGACAATAATTACCTTTTGGAACTTATTTTATGTTTTTTATTTATTCATCGAATCAATAAAATTTGTACATGAAAGTTGTAGATAAAATTACAAATAAAAATACAAATAAAAATACAAATAAAAATACAAAATTGATTTCATAGAAAAACAATATACAATGTACTCTTTATACTCTAAATAAAAAGCCAAAAACCAAACTTATCAGACCCATATCTCCTAAAAAAACTCAAAATATATCAAAATCACCTTTAATTGTATATAACTTTTAATAAGCTATTTAATGGAGGTGATTTCACTTAATTTAGAGTTAAGTTGTGAAAGTTAGGTTTTGGACCCCTATTGTATAGTCTACCTGAATGAAATATTCATTTTATTTATTCTTCATTATTTTTATAATTTTATAAATATTATTTATAATATATATATTTATAATATAATAAAACTATATTATAATATAATTAAATCATAAATAAAATACAAATATTAAATAGGTATACAAAATACATAGATGAAATACCTTTACTTATACCAATATATTATATACCTATATTTATTTAAGTGTGCAAATAATATCAAAAAATACAATAAAAATAAATTTATGTATATTTTAATAATTTATAAATATAGAAAATATGTGTATAAAATAATAAAATATAAAACAAAAAAATAAAATACATAAAATATAGATAAATATACCTATATTTGTACTTGTAAAAAGTATCATATAATAAAATACATTGAAAAATAATAAAAAATTAGGTGCTAAATACTACATAAAATTAGGAATATTTTTTATGTTTTAATAAAAAAAAATTAAATCATATACTATTTTATATTCATTTTCCAAGGTATTTTTACCTTGGAATTTCCTGGTTGGTCCATGTATACCAACCAGATGCGAGTATTTGTTGACCTATGGTCAATTGTACCCTACCTCCTCTGACTTCTATCAGAAATTCACCAACCCCCAACTTCGCCCAATTTCCTACGCCTCCACCTTCACCCTCTGACCTCGAGCCTTCCACCATCGTGTAGCCTAATCGTCCCTCTTCCACGCCTATATCCGAATCTTCGCCAAACCCTACCTCTGATCACGCCATCTCCCCTCGAAACTAGACCAAAATTCATCTACAAATATACCCCCATCTTCACCTTTTGCTTTTTGATCCCTTCTTGGCTGATCTCAACCCCTTAGAGTGTGCCCTGGGCTTCATGGAGGTGACAACTTCATTGAGCAGCCATCTGCAACGAGGAGGACCAGCAGATTAGGAGATCTACCATCTCTAGTGGAGCACCACCGTGAGGTTCAACTCTTGGTCCTTCATGTCGTTTGAGCCCATTTTCTCTGCACTCCTATGTAAATCCTTAGCTTAGATTTCATTATGCATTGTTAATTTCAAGTTCTCTTAAACCTATAGGCTTAATTAGCAAAATCCCCAATTCCTGAAGCCTAGCCTCCATGCCTAATTCCTTGTAGTCAGACCGTCAAATCTCCTCGATCATCACGCATCTCATTCCCCTTCATCTTCTCCACCAAGTTCCCACTTTACCCAACCCAGATCCATTGTGGATCTAGGATTCAGAGCTCCCTTCATTGCCTAACGTCGGAGCTCCACCTCCGTATTATCTCCCCCATCTTTTTGATTAACTCAATGGTCGAGGAGATAACCCTCGCACCTAGGAGTGTTTTGGGTGCAAATTTGCAGGTCCAAAACGCATCTGGATCCTTGACGATCACCTAGAGGAGCTCCAGGCGCTTTGACCTTATCTGAGCGCCTCGAGCTTCCTCGCCACCCTTTAAGCCTACCAGCACATGCGGAAGGACCCCAGCAACGTCTGGCAACTGTCGGATTGAAGAAAATTTGTCGGAGTCGTCAAGAATCGTAGGAAGAAGCAACCCCACACACAAGTTATTGGTTGTTCTTCAAGAAGGGCCCAATGCCGTTAGATCAAGAATGAGGGCCCAGGTCTAATCCAAGCCCTTGGTTCTATTCTAATCCTCTTGTATTTGCTAAGCAGCCCTATAAATATTTTCTCCCGTTTAAATATTAGTGGATAATTTGCATGTAACCCCCTGAACTATTTGATATTTTACTTTAGTCCTCAGCCACATCACCCTACGTGATGGTCCACGTACTTGGGCAAATTACATGTAAACCCCTACGGGTTATTTTAATTGTTATTTAATATAGGAACTACATATAGTAGTTATAAACTTTTGGGTTATTTGCATTGTGGCCCATGAGTTTCTTTAATTACAAATATACCCATGTTAGTTCATTAAATTTTGTGTATGTTATCCATTTTTTAAAAATAGCATCCGTGTTTCAAAAATTCTCAAAAAATAGGATTAACTTCTGTTTGTAGTTTTATGTTATATTTTTATAACAACATTTTAGGACTTTTTCCTATTTTATAAAAATAAGAAAATGTTCAGATATTCCCTGTTCGCAGTATAAAATACAACAAATATAAAAACATTTTGAAAAATTCACTAAAAATTATTATTATTATTATTGTACTTTCTAACTTCAGACCAAAAATCTCTAAAAATAGAAAGATAAAATGAGAAAAAAATTAAAAAAGCTCCAAAATCCTATATAAAAATATAAAAAATCTCAAAAATTCCAAAAATACCTTTTTCTATCTCTAAATTTTCTGTTTATTATATATTATTATTAAATAAAATAGTTTCAGAAAATTTTGACTTTATTTCCTAATTTTAAATTCCAAAATAACTCGACCTATTTATTTAATCGTAGTTTTGGGATATTTTTGAATTTAGAAATGTATAAAAATTAGCAAAATTATCTAAGAAATCACAAACACAGTAAAAATTATTTAAAATCCAAAAATATTTTTTTCTGTATTTGAGTATTTTTAGTAGTATTTATAATTATATTAAATTGTATTGTATATATAACATTATATATTCTTATCTTATATATTTAAAAAGAAAAAGAAAATAAAAATCAGAATATATATAAAAAGAAGAATTTTAAAAATATATAATTAAAACCCAACATTCTTTGATCAGTATTGTGCATACCTATATACATACAAATACCTATGTTATTTATTCATTATTTATTTATAAATAATATTGAGTGCTACATCATGTGTTCCCTGTGTTCGACACCCTACTCTGCTTGTCACTATAAACATTTATTGGTAGGTTTTATACTAACTTTTGATTCACACATGTGTATTCTTGTTTGATTATATAGTGTGGGTTGATTGTTGACTTTAGCCTTGGTCTCCGTAGGCTGCCATCACGACTTAGTGGTCCCGCCTTATGTGGACCACATGATAATACCTGCGAAGGCTTCGGCTATTTCAAATGGCACCATTGTCGGAGAGCAATGGATTGTAGGATATTGTTGTATGTATAGTTTCATATTATTCTTCTTTTAATCTATGTTTATCTTATTTTGATAATTATTTGATTCTAATGCTTGTTTCTTGTTGATCTTTCTTGCAAGGGACCGCTGGTCGATGGCTATCTCTTAGGAGGTGGACGCACCCGAGGCGAGCGGAGGTTGGCGTTAGCTTGTTAGCCAACCAGGAGAGAGCATGTGGGAGGAGAAAGAAGAGGAGAAGAGAAGCCCACATTATCTTTTATTTTCATTTTTATTGAGAGAGTATGTCATTTTTTTAATTTGTAATAATTTGGACACATCAACACTTAATGAGGTCCAGTGCTTGAGTGTATGTTCATCCGGGGGCCTTGGTGCGAATTTTCGTGTTTTATCTCCTTTCTTTTATTTTGTTTCACATGATTTGTGCTTTCCACCATTGTTTTTATTTATTTTTTGTAAGTGATCCCTTAGACATTAGGTTGTTTAACTCGGTAGCTAGTCCAAAGCCCTAATTTATAGTGATACATGCATAGACTTAGTCAAAATTAATTGTTTATTATTTGGACTTGAGATCAAGCGCTGAGGCAAGTGATATACAACGCTTGTAGGATCTGTTGTGGCGGACACTAATGCACTTCAGAGATCAGACATTTGGATCTCATTTATGAATAATTAGCATTTGGTTCTTCCTGATAATAGCAGCTACTATTTAGGATGTTTTCTCGCTTTTGCATATCATCATATAACATAATTATTTCAATTATGTCTTGCGTCCTGCATAGAGAGAGCTGGGAAGCACTGTAAGTAATTATACCTTTGCATGCATCATTAGTCACTAAGACGAGATTTCCAACTTAGTGATGACTTGCATGACTTTTCTATCTTCTCCCCTTGTATTTATATCACTTAGGATTAAAGGAAAAATACAAAAAATCGTGAGGCAACATTCTCTGAAATATACTAAAAAAATTAAAAACCCAAAAATTAAAAAAAGGGGACTGCTAAATAAACTTGACCATAATTAAAATTCATAACGAACCATTCATTATTTGGGGTTCATAAAGCCCACATTATTTTCATGTAAATTCCAGACAGAGTGACACGTGACCCGCTAAGGATTAGAGCCAAAAAACCCAATTTGTAACCACCTTGTGTATCTCCTACATTACCAAAGTATTGGCGCTTCTATCATACTTGACCGAGTAGGGCCTCGTCGAGCATGTTGATCCCACCTTGTGTGGAGCATCTGACTTGGTCTGAAGTATTGAGCCTAAGACAACCCCTCACGAGTGTGTCTGCCTCATCGGTTTGTGTCCAAGTAGGTCCTTACATGCTCACGGCTGATTACATTACGAATGAGGTTCGAAGTATTGTTTTCGCCTATTGGCTTCCTCTCTTATTATTTCATGAGTAGGGATCCAAGAAGGGATACAAGGACCTCAAAAAATACAGACTACAGGTTACAAAGGAGGAGCACAAGTATGAGATACTTTTCTGGCAGTACTCTCACTCCTATAGGGTTAGAGTACTTAAGGACTCGTTATAAGATTGCCTAAAAATAACAATAAAATTGAAAAGATAAAAATAGTCGAACTCTTACGGATTCACATGTGTTGAGTGGGTGAATTCATCCTTGTCTTGTATTTGTTTGAATTAGATTAAGGTTCAAAGATCAATCCTGCACATTTTGTGCCTTTTTCACTTTCTTCTATTTTATTCCTCATTTGACCCCCTGCTCACTTGGAGCCTTCGCTGTTTTACACTCCCTTTATTCATTATTTTACCTCTGTATCATTCTTCTATTCTCGATCTCCTCTTGACCTTCAAGATGGTCACACATGGATGTCTTACTCAGGACCCCACCGACACCTACATCGATTCCATGTGCTCGTCATCTTCAATAATTTGGGGTGATAACCGAAAACCCAGTTCGGATACCGCAAACCGATCTCTAGACTCCATGTCTTCTCCAATAATCCATGATTACCCTTGTATAGAACTCTGCCCATTTTGGATGACCATTGATTTCACTCCGTACACCTCACCATCATTACTGAAATTCTGTGTTGACCTTAACACAAAACGATTCTCTGCATCTGGTGCTTAAATCCAGACTGGCCGGGACATCATTCCATGTGCAGATCACGAGCCAGATCTAGAGCCAAAAATTCTCTCAGATTCACAGTCATAAAGAGATACAGAGATGGCTTCCGGAGGAATAGGGAAGGGACCGCAACACCTATTGTAGCCACATCAAGAGCAGTGTCAGTGATGAATCCACATTTCATCATCTTTATTCTATAATTTTGTCCTAAAAAACCCTAGTAAATGCGTATAAATACCCTTAAAATCATCATCTTAGCATTCATGCATGTGCATATAAATAGTGTATAAAATACTATAATTAAAGCCAAAATTATAGAATAAATAAAAGAAAAGAAAAAGAATAAAATATTATAAATATTTTATGACCCAAACCCCCGAGACCTAGGCATCTTGATGAATAGGTCGACAAGGAATAAAGTAGGGGGAGATAAGGGTCAAATACCTATACTTTTTAATTCATTCTTTACTCATTTTGGGACCTATTTTTGGTTCCACTTTTTATACCTCAAAGAAAGAAACTTTGTAAATGAAAGTTGTAGATAATTAAATAAAAAATACAAAATTGATTTCACTTAAAAATAATGTACAGATAAAAAGTTATGGTCTGAATAAAAACCCAGAATCCCAACTTCCCAGACCCGTATCTCACAAATGAAAACTCCAAATGCAGCAAACTCACTTTAATTGTATATAGAATAAAATAAGCTATTTAATGGCGGTGGTTTCGCATTTGGCGGAGCTACAGTTTGAAAGTTGAGTTTTGGACCCTACATTGTATAATTGTACAGAGTAAAATATTCAATTTATTATTTATTAATTATTTTTTTATTTTTTTATTTTTATAATTTTGTAAATATTATTTATAATAATTGTGTACATTAAAATAAGAATAAAAACTCAAAAGAAATCCAAAATAAAATACTTGTATATATCAAATACATAGGTATTATACCTATAAATATACCTATATAATACATACTTTATTTTATTTAATATGCAAAACATATCAGAAAAATAAAACAAAAATATATTTGTGTGTATAAAAGTATTTTATAATTTTATAAAATACTAAATAAAATAAATAAATTAAAACCACAAAATAAAAAAAATAATAAAATATATATGTAATATACCTATATAGGCTATAAAAAGCAACTTGTAAAAATATACCTCATAAAATAATTAAAAATCAGAATAAAATACTACATAAAAAATAAATATTTTTTATTTAATAACCAAAATTTAATTTGACCATTTTCTATTTTTAAATGATTTTTTTAATCTTTTTCCAGGAGGTTTTTAATGGTTGGTCCACGTGGACCAACCAGGTGGTCTGGCTCGTTGACCGAGGTCAACAGCCTGACCTTCCTCCTAGCCTATGTCAGAAGCCTCGTTTTTCATCATCTTTGACGATTTTTCAAGACCTGATGTTTCACCCATCCATGATAGTTTCTTCGTGACTTTTGTCGGTCGCATATCCATGATTCACACCAATGAATCACCTCGGACCACGAATCAAAGATTCGCTCGTTAATCCTTGGTCTTTGGACCACCCCTGTCATCGAGTCAAACCCCTTATAACCAAACCTTCGACTTCCATTCAAAAATGGAACCCCATTTTCGTCCTGATTTCTTCCCTTCTTGATCGCGTCTGAGACTTGGAGGTGACAGCTTGAGGACCAGACCTTCAAGGAGGCGAGGCGTCGTGGATTGAGGGCGTTCCAACCACCTCCGGCCACGTGTTGTAGAGGTATCTTCTACATCAGGGTTTGTCCCTTTGAGGTGTCTATCTCTCTCTTCTTTGTTTGCGTTTTATTCACCATAATCTTAGGATCATTTAGCCCCTGTTATTTCCCATTTCCACCCATCGATTCGCTCAATCGACCCCCTCGTCGGAGCAAGCTCCGACGAGCATCCATATCGTCATTAGCCCCCTTGTGAGACCCCACTGGAGGTCGAGGCATTTTACCCTCGACTTCTTTAACGTTTCCTGCAGGTATTTGGAGCGCGAAGAGCACCTGGGGTCGATTTTGACCTCGCCGGAGGTACCTGGGCCCCTCCTCCTTCTCCGACGTCGCGGAGGAGCCCTGGTGTCTATCGCCGCGTTTTGAGACCCTAAGCGTAAAGAGGAACCTCGCAGGAACCTAGTGGAGCATTTTGGAGCATAGAAGTCCGGCGGAGGAGGAGGAATTGAGGGGGGGAGGCTCGCATGGCGGCGAGTTCTTCCCTGTTCTTCGTCGACCCTTCGCAGCCGTCCGATCAAAGGCCTCCGCCCAGGCGAGCAGCAGCCGTTGGATCACCTACGCCATCAGCCATCGATCGCATCTTGATGATCTGATCTCAGCCGTTGCAGCCGAACCGTCATCGCGCGTTGAAGGTGCGCCACGCGTCAAGTGGACGACCCACATCCGTCCGATCCTGCCCAGGCGTGGGCATTTTGCAAGTATTCCCCGTGCCATTTTATATTTTTATTTAGTCCTCAATCTTTCCTTTGCTGTTTAAAGTATTTTGTAACATTTGTAAAAAGACCCCCCAACTTTGCTTATTTGCAAGTAGGTCCTCGGCCACGTCACCTCACGTGACCTGTTCACGTGAGGCGCGTGGCTTTTTGTAGCGAGACCCTCAGCCATTCTAGTATTTCAATTTAGTCCAGTAACTTTTTTATCACGTGTAATATTTGCATTCAGACCCCTGAGGTTTTTGAAATTACAGTTGGGTCCTTCCCAGGCGCGTGCCAGTCATGTGCCCTGGTGGGTTATTTGCAGGGAAACCCTCTCGGGTTTGGATATTTGTGATTGGTCCATTAAATTGAATATTCAGTGCAATATTTTGTTGGAAAATTGCAATCTAGCCCCTAGATGTTTTGATATTTGCACTTATACCCCTACCAGGCTTAACATTTTTGTCTTATTTATTTGGAGCTTCATTTTAGCTCGAAAAATTCCCCAAAAGTAAATTTAAGCTCCTGTTAACTTGCACTTTCACGCCATATTTTTATTTTTCATTTTTGTTGCATTTTTATATTTATTAAAAATTGAAAACATGCATTTTAGCTACTGTCTAACTTAGAAAATACCAAAAAAATAATAAAACACCTAGAAAAATTCCAAAAAAATTACCTACTATGTATTTTATCCTATTTTAGTGTCAGTCCAAAAACAACTAAAAAGTTCAAAACCAAAACCTTAAAAAATAGAAAATATCCAAAAAAACTTCAAAAAAATCCAAAAAATCATAAAAAACTTCAAAAAATGAAAACTGAGTTCCTGTAGGTTCCCTTTTTATTATCTTTATTTTAAAATTAATTTGGGAAAATTTTAAGATTGTTTGATATTTTTCCTTCCCATTTTAAATTCGGCTAGAACATTAATTCACTGTTTTCCCTATTTTGGCTTTTAAAAATAACAAAAAGATTTTGAAAAACCCTCAAAAATCACAAAAATAGTAAAAAGATATAAAAAGACCAAAAAGAGTTTATGTCCTAATTTTTGACTTTTTTCGCTATTTTTAAAAATAGCCTATCACCTCCTTTCTTATATTATATATATATTCCAATATTGAAAAAGAAATAAAAAATAAAAAATATAAAAATATAAAAAAATCAGAAAATTAAAAATCAAAAAGAAAATTAAAACAAAATTAAAATAAAAAAAATAAAAAAAAATTAAAAATCCACAAAAAAATTTGCCTTGCATAGTGTAGACAATACATCACATTCACACACACACACACACACACACACTTATTGATCTATCCTGCCTTGCTCCATGTGTTTGAACTCTCTACGTACTTTCATCTATACATCTTTTATGTAGAGCTAAAAATAAATTTTAACTTCACATTTGTTTGTCATCTCTTGATATCTATATTGTGGGTTAATTATTGATTTTAGTTGGATTTCTGAGTGGTCGACACTTCGACGGAGTCCCCGCTTTGTATGGAACTTAAGACCGCAGAAATTTGGATAAATCAAATGGCGCCGTTGCCGGGGAGCAACAACGAATAGATCACATTTTTATTTGATTGTGTTCACTTGTTTACACTGTTGCTTCATTTTATCTCTCTAGTTTTGATATTTATCTGTGAGCTTTCTAATCTCTTTTCTTGTCTTCTTGCGAGGGAACGCGGAGTGAGGCGGATCGCCTAGGGGATCTGGAGCAACCTTGGGAAGCGGAGTCGGCCTTCTTAGCCTAGCCGACAGGAGAGAGCAGGAGTGAGAGAGAGTGTTAGATAGTTTGCATTTTCTTTTGTGAGAGAGAGATTATTTGAAATTGTAATAATACAGGACTTGGACACTCAGACATTCGAGCCTAATTTCCAGGTGTTTGTTCACCTGGGGGCTCACCGCAGATTTCATCGAGTTTCTCGCTGTCATTTGCCGGTTTTGATTTTCTTTTTCATTTCTTTTGTGGATTGAGCCCTTAGTTCTAGGCTTTTGCGTGATCGATTAGATTAGGTCCAAACACACTAATAACCATTGCATGTACCTATAGATCGTATTTGGACTTAGTTTAATTAAACATTTAATCACTATTCTTTGATCCGCCGCACCGCGAGCTCATCCCGCCAAGTGCTTCTCCTGAACTCAATGTGTCAAGAGGAGGAGGGGTGAGCCTAGACCGGACTTTAGGATTAGAGGTTGGTGGTTGACTTGTGGGTCTTCACGTAGCAATTGCCTGCTTAGGACGTTTTCCGCTTGCATACCGACATATAGCTTAGGTTTATAAATTTCTGCTTTGCATCCCGCATGGAGAGAGCTGGAGGCACTGTAAGTCATTCTATCTTTGCATTCATCATTTAGGCACAAAGGTGAGATTTCCATCTTGATGCCGACTTGCACGGCTTTTCCGACTCTTTTCTCCCTCTGTTTTTGGACAAAGTAGGAATCAAAGAAAAAACAAAAACGTTAGGCGCTTGTTTGAATCTACTCAAAAGAAGCGATAACACCAAAGAAAAATTTAAAAAGGGACTGCTAAGAAAACTTAAACAAAAATAAAATTAGTAATTGGACTTATTGATTGGGGAGAGTCACATCCTCACTTGTATTCAGGTTGCATGGGAAGGTCTCCTTCCAAGTGAGCAGAGTGCTTCGTAAGGATTAGAGCCAAAAACCCAACTTGTGGCTGCCTTGTGTATCGCCTGGATTTCTGAAGTATTGGCGCTACTATCGTACGTAGGCGAGTAGGACTTGGTCATCATTGGTGACTCACTATTGTATAAGCATCGACCTTATCAATGTACCGAGCATAGGCCACGCCTTCACGGGTGTGTCTGTCTCACCGTCTGCGTCCGAGTAGGGTCTTGCATGCTCACGGGTGATTCCGTTGCGAGCGAGATTCGAAGTATCGGTTTCGCTTATCGGCTTCCTCCCTCTTCTTCTTTGGCTGAGTAGATATCCAAGAAGGGTTACAAGGACCTCAAAAAGCGCAAGCTACAGAATACACCGGAGGAGGACAAGTACGCGAATACTTTTCCGGCAGTACTCTCTCTCTTTTAGGCGTAGCGCTCTAAGGACTCATTGAAAGATTAATTCCTGAAAACAAGCTAAAAAATACAAAGATAAAAGCCGAACCTTCACGGCTTCATGTGTTGAGTTGGTGAACTCTCCTGTTTTGTGTTTGATTGCCAGTCACATTTAGGTCAAGATCAAAAATACAACACAATTGTGCGTAATTTTGCCCTCCTTCTTCTTCTGCATTAACCTTACTCTTCTCGAATAATCAAGATGATGGGACAGAGGTCTCTTAGGCCGACTCTGTCGACACCGCTATCCAGCACTCCTCCCTATTCATCTAGGATGACCTCGGAGAGCCCGCTCTCCGAGCCTGAGTTCACCTCCAGCCTGTTCCCCCTCGACCACCCTTCCCATTCTCCTTCCATCAGTCCAAGAATTTCAGAATTTAGTGCATCACAGAGCTCAGAGCATTTGACGGCACCTGAGATGGGTTCTTTTGCTTTTTCAGAGAATCCAGACATGGCTGACAGAGGAGAGCATCCATATGACCATGAGCACCCTCCATTCTTATTTGAACAAGATGCCATCAATAATTCCTTGCTAGCATCCCTGGAGACAATGCAGAAACAGATCCGAGACCAGGGAGTCTTTATGGGTGACCTCATGAGAGAGATCGCACAGATGCGAGAAAACCGACCTGGGGGCGGTGGCGGTGGAGGTGACATACCCGTTGTAGAGAACGAGGGAGGAGAACCCAACCAAGAGAGGCCGCCACAGACAATCATGAGGGAATTACACAATCCAGCAGCATCCCTCACTCATCGGTGGATCTGACTCCCTCCCATCCATGGAGATTTCGAGCTTCGGCCCCACACTATTCAGTTTTTGCCCAAATTCCATGGGCTGCCGACCGAAGAGCCACACCTCCACTTATAAGAATTCGAAATGATCTGCAATACCATTCATGATAGGCTGATGACCGAGGATACTATCAAGATGATAGCCTTCCCCTTCAGAGCCGCATACTGGCTCAAACATTTGGGGAGGTTCATCGACACTTGGGCAGATCTCCGGACCGCATACTTGAAGAAGTATTACCCTCTCGGTCAGACGAACGCAACTAGAGCTATGATCAGCAACTTCGTCATCGAGAAAAATTAATGAAACCACTCCGAGAAGATAAAAATCAATGAAGAAATGTAAGCGGTCTTCGCTATTCTTTTTACCTGGTATAGCGACCAGGGTCGAACACAAGGAGCACGATTTAAAAACTATGCAGTCAAATTTCAGAAAAGCTAATTTTTAGTGGTTTTTGAATTTTATATATATTTTTTTGTATTTTAAAACAAGCACAATATTCACAAGGGATAAAAGCACACTCAATCTTTTTGTATTTTTCAAAATGGTCAAAAATATACAGAAAAGTCCACTGAAAATGTTTTTGTGTTTTAGATGTTTTAAAATGTTTTTGGTAAATTTTTCGCAATTTTCTGATGTTTTTGGATTTTTATAAAAATGAGAGAATACAAAACAACGAGACTATTCACAACCAGGAGTATTTTTTTCAATTTAAAAGTTCCTTAAACACTCAAAAATCCTGGAGATTATTTTTAAATGAAACTAGAAAGCAATATCTACAAATGGAGACTAAGATCACTATTTTTGGATTTTTTCTACAATTTTCTACAATTTTTATAAGATTTTTCGTATTTTACATTTTTTTATTTTTTTATATATGGAAAAAGCACAAAAACTGGACAGAAAATAAAACACGACAAAATATAGCTACATGAATTTTTGTGGGATTTTTAGGCAATTTTTATATTTTTATGAATTATCGAAAGGTATGCAAGCAAAAAGACACAAAATCACTATTTTTGATTTTTTAAAAATATCAAATCAACTTTAAATGCTATGAAAATTTTATATCATGTTCACACGCATAGCAGGAGCTTACATAAATTTTTACAAAATTTTTAAAGCACAATAAACATTTATTCCATCAAAGAGATCATGCAGGATAATCGTTTGAGAATGCAAGGACTGAAATGTAAACATGCAAAGTTTGTACATGAACTAAGTGACATAAATAAAATGCAAGAATAAAAACGTAAATTACCCAGTGAGAGTGTGCTTGGCATGTGATTGGTTTCTAATGTGCCCCTCTTTGCAAATATTTGAACTCCAAGAAGCACCATGTAATTTGTCCAAAATAATTCTTTTTTTTTAAACTTCAGACCCCACAACCTAGGGTTCTTCCTTACTCGATGCTTCTTCAACAAGGGAACACAGGTGCCACCGCCGCCTCTTCACGGGATCTGGAGGAAACGATGGACGGGCGGAGGCGGCTACAGGTGGATCGCGCGACGGCGTGCGGGAGGCGCGCGCGCTGGGGCTTGACTGGAGAGGGAGAGGCGGCTCGCGTGGAGCCGCCCGCGGGGGCGCGGGAGGCCGGCGAACAGCAGGTGGAGGCGCGCCAGGAGGTCGGTGATAAACACCAAAACCCACTAAGACCCGGGTGAAGGTAATGAAACAAGGGTCGTTGCGACCCGGATCTCAGAGACGGTGTGTATCAAGAAAAATCGAACCGCGAAATGAGTCAAAAATCAAACAAGGCAAAACAAGCGGTCCTAGCTATGATATTAACCTGGTATAGCTCCCAGGGTCGAACACAAGGAGCACGGATTGGCCGTAGGCCTACGAAGTAGTGAAAATGAAATAAAAATAAAAGAAAATGTTTTTTAGAGGTTTTTATGAATTTTTATATTTTTTTTTCAAATTATAAAGAAAATAAAAGAAAGTAAAATCTAGGCAACTTCAACAATTTACTAAACACACCAAAAATAATGCAAAAATTAAGGAAAAATTGTTTTTGTGTTTTTTAAGTTTTTAAGTGTTTTTGGTTAATTTTTGATAATTTTCTAACGGGTAAATTATTTTCTAAAAATCAAACAGTGCTAAAAATGAAAGGTACTGTCCAGCAAGGCTTAAGACCCAAAAATAAAATATCTAAGGATCTTAAAAAGCCTGGAGGTAATTTTCCTGTAATCTAGAAGGAATAAGGAAAATTTAGGCACCCTAATTATTGTTTTTGGATTTTTAAATTAATTATTATAATTTTTATGGGTTTTTAGGGGTTTTTCAATTTTTAAGGTTTTTAAGTGATGAAAAATAGCCAAAATTGGCTAGAAAATCAGACAACAAGCAAACAACAGTATCTAATTTTTTTATAATTTTTGGGGGTGTTTTTATATTTTTTTGGTATTTTCAAACCTAGACTGTAGCTAAAAAGTAGGTTTTTGAATTTTTAAAAATACTAAACGAAATCAGAAATGTCCTCAAAAATCACTGAAATTCCTACACCATGGCAGGAGCCATGTGTCAAAATCTCATTGGATTTGGAGGTGATTTGATATTTTATTCAAAAATAACAAGTGGGCACTGTGCACAGGGACGTAAGTGCAAATACCCGAGAATCTGGGGGCCCAGGTGCAAAATTCCCAGCAAGTCACGTGCGTGGCGCGTGGCTGGGGCACTCAGGGGCCTTTTGGTAATAAAAACCAAGTTTCTGGACCTTTTGGTAACTCGTACCAAAAGTCCAGGGGCTTGGATGCAAAAATCCCACTAAAATCCGCACATGCGCATAAACAACACTCACAGGGGCATAAATGCAATTACCAAGAAGTTATCATTCATTTCAGAACAACCCAGATCTACAGGATAAAAGATGTAAAAAGCCCAGCTAAACACGTGACGAAGCACGTGGTCACATACACACAGGGGCATACATGCAATTAAAACTAAGCACAGGGTCCACAATGCAATTTACCCTACGTAAATAAAGTTCTAAAAATATTTACAGGACTAGAAATAAAATGACAAACTAAGAGGGGGCCCTAAGTAATTTACCCCTTTATTCGTCGACGGCCAGATGCGCGCCACGTGGAAGATCGGTCGGCTCTGGTGCGTTGGCGCTCTTCCTCTTCTTCTCTCGGGCCGAATCGACGCTCCAGAAGGAGCCACGTGGAGGATCGGACGGGTCAGGTCTCAGGTGGCTCCCTCTCTCTGCTCTACGGTCCTGATCAGCCCCTCCAGGTGATCGACGGTAGCTGCTCCACGATGAACGGACGGCTGGGATTAAAACTGGAGCGGAGGAGCTATCGGATGGTGCTGGAGGCTCCTCGAAGAACAGGTGGCCGGCGAGGTTCGCCGGCCTCGTGCACGAGCCTGGGACCTCCTCAGCTGCCTCTGGAGATCGGAGCAGGTCCGCCTTGGTATGCCGCAGCTGTGGGTGCTATCCGATGGCCCAACCGAGCCCTGGAGGGGCTCCGGCGAGGCTGGCGGCGCGAAGGAGCTGGCTGGAATGTAAGGGGGTCTCAGACGACTCCCTTTGGACCTGCAAAGCAAACCAACAGCTTCGCGGGTCGAGGGCAAAATGCCTCGGCCCAAAGAAGCGAAGTGGGGGTGATCGGTGCGGCGGGGCGAAGGAGCTCCGGCGAGCGACAGGTGGTGGAGCTCGACTCCCAGCTCTGGGGCGAGCTGGGTTGAGTGGGAGTGCGAAGAACGTGCGTGAGGAAGTGGCGAAGGTGATGGGGTGCTCCGATGATCGAGATATTAAGCGAGATAGCCGGAATCAGGGAAGTACGTCGGAGAGTGGATTTGGGCGAAATCTGAAATTACACTAAATGGCGGAGAGAAATGGATACCTGGATGATGCGGGAGACTGGGCTGGAGCTTAGCTAGCTCCTTGTCCTTGCCTCAAGGGTCGTCAACGCCCGAGGCTCGAGCTCCGGTCAGACGTCGGAGCACGGCGGCGCAAGGCAGCCGGATCGATGGTCCAAGCACCTCCTCCTCGCTGCGACACCGGTGGATGCAAGCTGTCACCTTGCTGGTTGCGATGGAGCTCACTGGAGAGAGAATGGGGAGCCAAAGATGGAATGAGGAGGCGGCTGAGCTCGGGCTTTATAGTGCTAGGGGTCCGGGAAGAAGAGGATCGGGCGAGCTCGGGAGCGCGCGGATCCCGAGGGGGCGGCTCCGGCGAGCATGCCGGATGCACAAGGAATGATCCGGACCCGGGATTTGATGGGTTGGCGATCGGATCTGGTGGGGGTAATTGGGAGAAGTCGGGTCGAAAAGCAGATCCGCGGCTCTGGTGGTCCTGGGGGAGGTGTTGACCGGGGGTCAACAGTCCCCCGTGGACCAATCAGAGCCCGCCAAGGCTGGAATTTTTATTTTATTTTTTTGGGCCTTTAAATGGCCGAATTTTCAAAAACTTAAAACACAAAATATTTTTGTTTTAATTTTTTTCTATTTTTTGTGATTTTTAATTAATTTTTGGAAATTAAAATAAAGTATATACATAGTAGCTATACATAGGTATATATACACTATATTGATTTTTGATTTTTGATTTTTAATTATTTATTTTTATACAATTTTATTCCTATTTTATATTTTATTTATTTATAAGATAAAATGAGGAATAAAAGGCTATTTTTATTTTATTTTTATTGTTTATATACATAGGGGAAATAATTATTTATGCACAATTATATACATGGTATATATACAAGATATTTTTGTATTTTTAATTTCGTAATTTTTATTTGATTTTTTGTTTTAATTCTTTTTATTTATTTTATGTACAATATATACCATAAAATATTTACAAAAAGTTTTGGAAACAAATAGCTTTATTTACAAGGTGAAATAAGGTAAGGGAGGTGGTCTATGTACATGGTGAAAGGTTCTTTTTGGTATTTTTGATTTTTAGATTTTTATCTTGTTTTTAATAGTTTCTTAAGTATATACAAAATATATACAAGTATATTTTTGGTCGAGGAAAATATTATTTTATTGATTTACATAAATATTTACACATGAGCTCCTATCTCCCTCTACTTGTGGCTTTTATGCGGTCAGGCCCATGCTGAGCCCTCCCTTGGGTTAGGTTGCTCAATATTTATTCTAAATATTTCCCTCTTTTTCTTTTTCTTCTTTATTCTTTTATTTTTGCACAAAAACATGCTAATTATTTATTTTTACAAAAATGCATGCTTTTGCTAACTTTTCCTATTTACACATATCTACATGCATTTGCATAGGTTTTTGTAGCTAAAATATAAGAATAAAGAGTGATGAATGGGTATTCATCAGTCGGTGCGTGGCGGCGTCGCGCCTCGCGGGCGCACACGGAGGTCGCGGTGGCGCCGCGGGGCCGCGCGGTGGTCCAGGCGGGCGGCGACGTAGATCGCGCCCGGAGGGACAAGAGCGGCTGCAGGGAAGACGTGGGGGCTGTGACCCCTGATGGCCGTGGTTCACACCTGGGTTGTGGTCCCGCTCGCTGGAGCACCGTGGTGGAGGAGGAGCGTCGCGCGTGGGAGGCGCGGTCGGTCGGGGTCCGCGTGACTGAACTTCCAGGCAGGGAGCGGTGGGTCAGACGCCTGGGCGGCGCCGCGGATGGGCGCGGCTGGGCTTGCAGGCGGCGTCGACCAGGGGTGGCCGTAGGATTGGATGGCTGTGCGATCTTTTTTTTTTAATTTTTTTTATTTTGTAACCTGCAACAAACGTTAGTAAAAAAATGTATTTTTTTATACTTTTTTATAGCAGAAAATGTAAATAGAAGTAAAAATAAGTTATATTTTTTATTTTTTATAAGTTTTTTTATTTCCTTTTTCCTGCAAAACCAAATTTTAGAGATGAACAACAAAAATTAATAATTTTTTTTATTATTCCTGCAAAACAATGGTTAGAGAGAAAAGACAACTAAAAAAATTATTTTTTTATTTCCCTTGCAAAAACGGATGTGAGATAAACAAGGAAAAATATTTTTATTTTTTATTTATATACAAAAATGAAAACGGTGAATGGGAGGATCTTGCGCGAAATGGAAGATCGATCCTAGACTCCGACCACCATGCGTGGTTGGAGGTGACAGGTCGTGTAAGGTGGAACTGAATATGGAGGGATAGCGAGATGAGATGAAAATCAGTGTCGGGCGACAAAGTGTGAAATTGATTTTTTTAATCTAAAAATTACTCCCTACTCCTACGCTAAGATCTTAAATCTACGATTTACCTAAGAAAAATGACAAGTAAAAGTGGATCTCACCTCGGGGATCGGACAAGCCATGCTGGCCTCGACGAAGCTCACGCCGCTGTCACCGACTGGATCGGAGGCTAGGACCCTCTTCAACAAGAAACCTCTCGGAAACCGGGCTCCTCTCCGCCAAAGATCGATCAAGTTTGAATGAGGGAGAAGGAGCCCATTAAAAAGAGAAGAAAATAAAAAAAGGAAAGTATCTACAAAAAAAGGAAGGTTATTATTGGGTGAATTAAAATAATTAATTAAATAAAATAAATAAATTAAATAATTATTTAAAAAATTCGGAATAAATAAATAAAATAAAATAATTAATTAATTGTAAATTAATTGGCCACCTTAATGGTGGCCATATAAGGTGTGTAATCAAATCTACATATATGGTAGCTTATTAAGTCACATAAATCCACCAAATCAATTATTTAAATACAAATTTCGAAATTAAATAAAATAAATTAATTAATGTTAAGTAATTAATTTTTTGGTGGATTTTATAAATGGAAGTTAGTGGCATACATATATTATATACATATAATATAATGTAAATATGTGCAAATAAGGAAATAATTTTTATACAAGATTTTTTTTATTTTATTTTTTTTTTAATTTTTATTTTTATTGAAAACAATATTTATAATATATACAAAATAAATAAGAATAAAATAAAATAAAATATATACAATAAATATATGGGTAAACTGCACAATACACCCCAGAAAACCGACTTTTTAACTGTAACTCCAAAAAATACGAAACCACAGCCATTTGAAAGATAATTTAATTTATAGTATTATGGAAGTGAGTTTGGTTCGATTTGAGCTCGTATGGAGCCGGAATCGATGTTTCAATTATCGCATTACGGCTTTTTCTGGGTGTAATTATTTACAATATATACAATATTTTATTTTACAAATATTTTTATTATGAACAACACAGTTTTGTTTACAACTTTTATTTACAAAAGTAAGTGGTTTAAGGTCAAATTATATACAAATAAAATAATGTAAGTTTTATACAAATATACATGAAAAATATGTACAATACATTTTTTTGGATTTTCTGACAGACAACCTTATCTCCCCCTACTTTATTCCTGGTCGATCAGGTCAAGTCTTGACCTTCTCTCGGGGTTTGGGTCAGTCTGTATTTATTGCATAAATACCTCTTTTTCTTTTTCTTTTCTTCTTTATTCTTTTATTTATGTACAAAAAGTGTTAAAAATGCATAATTAACAAATGCATGTGAAATGGTAATTTTATGGAATTAATGGGTATTTACAGGTATTTGACTAAGGAAATGGTGCTAAAATAAAAGAATAAAGGCGATAAATCGTGGATTCATCAATCCCTAATGATCAGTTTCATGAAGCCTGGGATCGATTCAGAGAGCTCATCGACCGGTATCCACATCACGATATATCCAAGCCCTATCTAGTTCAGAGCTTCTTTTGTGGGTTGACATCGGAGCTGCAGGGGCTTGTTAACGCCTCTTATGGTGGGTCCTACTTTTCCAAGGGTGAAGACGATGTTTGGGCGATCTATAAAGGCATGGCAGAGAATTCAACCGTCATGGCCTAAGCCTGTGTCTACACATAGCAAAAGCCCCCACAAGGAGCAGGATCATTCCAGAGGATCGCCCGCATCGATGCCGGTCCTCACAATCCGTCGGCAGCCGCAGCCCAAGCCGAATCAGCCGCAGCCGACATGGGCATCATCAGTGAGAAACCAGACCGTCTCGAGATCCTCGAGAAGAAGCAAATGCAAGGCATGGCCCAGATGGACCAGATTGCCAAGACTATGAGTGACCTGAAGACGCAGATTCTTTACGTCCAGGAGGCACAGACATCTTCCCGACAGCCTTCCAGGTCACGAGCTGATGCCGACAGTAGCAGCTCATCCCAATCCTCTGCCTCGTACCTCCAGGTCAACCACATCCAGGCAGAGCCGGTCCCTTTGCTACAGTACTACCCGGCACAGCCACCATCTTAGGACACTCAGATGGTGGTCTATCAACCGGAGCAGCCACTGGCAGTTCTACCTCCACCATCCTTCAAGCAGGAGCCATTGATGGAAGTCAATGGGATTTGGTACGACCGGTACCCACAGCCCGGGATTCGTCGCGATCACCCCGGATTCCGTTGGGGCAATGATGGCTCCTCATCTCAGCAGCAGCCTCCAGCACAAGGACAGCAGAACAACAAACCACAACAACAACAGCCCCAGTACGCCCAGCAACAATACCAGCATGGTCCTCGTCCCGCCTACAACAACCAGCAGTGGAGGCAGCACCAACAGCCTCATCAGACTTATTCCCATCCTCCCCAGTACCAGCAGCAGCAGTAGCCTCACTTCCTGCAAGGGAACCCGTCCGGTTCTCAGGCCCCCGCTTTTGAGAACCCAGCTCTTGATGACCTTGCCCGCTTGCTCTCCGAACAACGAGCATCCTTCTAGCAAGAAATGGATGAGTTCTGGCAAGAGATGAGGAAAATCATCAAGGGTAAGGCCGCCATACCAGCTGATTGAACCAAATCCGAACAATCTGAAAAGAAAGTCTGAGCAGGTAGAGTTTACAGAGGATACCTCTCCTAGTGACTATTTGAGTGACATGTCTTCTTCTTTGTATGATGCTGATTTTGTGACTACTAGGAGCGGTAGGATGCCAGCCGGCGGTGCCTCATCTGAGCGACAACCACATGAAGAACCAGGAGCGCTAGATGAGCCAGGTAGCGATGCTGATGCCGCTGTTGATGATGAAGACGGTGGTGCTGATGCCACCAATGATGGAGTTCCAGACGATGGTACTGAGGCGTCGTGATACCAGATGCAGACGGTGGTGCTGATGCCACCATTTTGGATGCAGAACCAGAGCACGGTGCTGATGCCGCGAAGACAGGTGCCGGTGGTGGTATTGAGGCCACCACATTGACTTTTGTTGAGCTTCCTTCTGTGGTGTTACCACCTTTTGTATCTATGGACTGTGGTAACAACAAAAAGAACAAAAATATGAATAAAGGAAAGGTTTCTGTTCATACTTCAGATCCATAGGTGTTGCATGATGATCATTGTATGGATTCCATCTCTTCACAGGCGTAGGAACCTCTTCCTAGTCCTCCATCTGAGGAGGCCCCTACCATCCCCTTCCCTGAAGCACCCCGCCGGGCGAAGGGGAACAAAAGAGAAAATCCCAAAAAAGATCAACAGGTAGAGTTCAACAATCAGATGATAGACAGATTCCACATTCAGCTGACTCTACAGGAAGCACTTGAGTACGTCCCCCTCTTCAAAAAGAACTTGAAAGAGAAGACTACAGTCCGCAGGAAGAGGAGGAACCACAGAGATCAGATCCATGTGCTCACTCATTCCACTTGCTGCACTATTCAGAAGAAACTGCCATCCCAGCGACCAAATGCAGGAGCTCCCTATGTCAGATGCGAGATTCAGGAGCAGCAGTTTGATCGTACTCTATTAGACAGCAACTCTTCGATTAACCTTCTTCCGGCAGCCTTACTCGACCGATTCGAGTTTGGTCCTCTTCTTAGGAGCAGGACAATCCTTCAGTTTGCTGATAGGTCGACTAAGAGGCCGAAGGGTTACTAAAAGACATGGTCGTTACTATTCAGGGCCTGAAATTCCCCGTGGACTTCGTTGTGTTGGACATGGAGATCCCTGTGTCGGTAACCGATGCCCCCATCATACTCGGATGACCATTCTTGGCCACAGCCAAGGCGGTGACCGATCATGATAGTGGGAAGGTATGTTTTCACGTAGAGGGCGAAACCATACAAATAGAGACGATCGAAGAAACAAGAGCCAGAGAACTAGAATGCTCGGAGCAGTCCAACGAAGCCGCACAGATGACAGAGGAAGAGCTAGACATCCACCAGGAGTGTGATTTTGTGATGACAGATGATGAATCCAACTGGACACATCCTGTAGCACAGACCCTCGCCTTGCCTACAGATTCACCATATCTAAGGCTTATGGCAGTCGAGAGCCTGGAGAGCACACCCCTGGACGAGGATACACTTGAAGCCGACAGTATTGGGATGAGTGGTGGTGATGATTTTCACTCTTGTTCATCTACTTCAGATCCCTCGGATTCAGACATTGATTGGGATGACTTTGATGATTATTTGCAGTGTCTAATCCCTTCTGAGCCGACAGCTAGGACGGAGTGTGAGCCAGTGCAGTGTATTGATGATTCGGCATGCCTCCCTTCATCAGAAATTCATGCAGAGCAAGAGTTCTCCCATGCAGATCTGGTCGCCTTCACACAAACATATCAGAAGCCAGATCTGCCACCTCCCAGTTGTCCAGAACTGAAGCCTTTGCCGCAGTCGCTGAAGTATAGATTCCTTGCGGGTGAACCAGATATGCACCCAGTCATTATCTCAGCAGGTTTGACTGGAGAACAAGAATCTCGTCTGATGGAGGTTCTTGAAAGAAACCGCAAGGCGATAGGATGGAGTATAGCTGATCTCCAGGGGATTAGTCCGGCTCTGTGCTCCCACCACGTCTATCTTGAGGAGGATGCTAGGCCGTCGTGTGAGTTCCAACGACGGCTGAACCCGAATCTTTGAGATGTAGTCATGAAAGAAATATCGAAGTGGTGGAGCGTCGATTTTATCTACCCCATCTCCGACTCCAAGTGGGTTAGTCCATTACATGTGGTACCCAAGAAGACGGGTATCACTACAGTTGTGAGTGAGTCTGGAGAGGAGATCGCTACCCGAGTACCCACTTCTTGGAGGGTCTGTGTGGACTACAGACGATTGAATGAGGCCACCAAGAAGGATCATTTCCCACTGCCATTTATCGATCAGATTATCGAACGGCTACCTGGGAAGAGTCATTACTATTTTCTTGATGGGTACTCCAGTTATAATCAAGTGGCCATTGCACCCGAAGACCAGGAGAAAATGACATTCACCTATCCGTTTGGGACTTATGCTTTCAGACGGATGCCCTTTGGTCTATGTAACGCTCCAGCGACATTCCAAAGGTGCATGTTATCCATTTTCTTGGACATGGTGGGTGACTGTTTAGAGGTCTTCATGGATGACTTCTCGGTCTATGGCGATGGGTTTGATGCTTGTCTTGACTGCCTAGATTGTGAGGGGCATGGAGGTCGATCCGGACAAGGTGGATATCATTATAAACTCAATCCACCGTCCAATATGCGTCAATTGCGGTCTTTTCTGGGGCATGTCGGTTTCTACAGATGGTTCATTCAGGACTTCAGTCGTATTGCCTGACCGCTTACTGATTTGTTGACGAAAGACACTGAGTTCGTTGTAGATGATAAGTGTCTTGCGTCTTTTGAGACTCTCAAAGGTATGGTTATTTCGGCTCCTGTCCTTCAGCCACCGGATTGGTCTCTCCCATTCGAGATCATGACAGATGATTCAGATTTTGCCATTGGGGCTATGCTTGGACAGAGGAGGGATGGATTGCCGTTTGCCATTCACTACGCCAGCCGGACTTTGGATGCCGCTCAGCGAAACTATACTGTGACTGAGAAAGAGATGCTGGTCGTAGTCTTTGCTTTGGATAAGTATCGATCTTATATTCTCGGATCTAGAGTGACAATTTACACAGATCACACCGCCATCCAGTACTTAATGACCAAGAAGGATGCCAAAGCACGCCTTACCAGATGGATCCTTCTGCTCCAGGAATTTGATATTGAGATTAAGGATAAGCCTGGAGTCAAGAATGTGGTGGCAGATCATCTTTCCTGATTGGAGAACCTTGAGGAATCTGAGCCCAGCGCACCTATCACAGAGACGTTTCCAGATGAGGCGATCTTGGCCATCACCTCACTCCCGTGGTATGCCGACATTGTGAACTATCTTGTTGCCAAGACGATCCCACAAGGTTGGCCCAGGCAGAAGCTCGAGACCTTCCTGGCGAAGGCCAAGCTTTACCATTGGGAGGATCCCATCCTTTATCATGAAGGAGGGGACATCATCTGGAGGAGGTGCATTCCTCAAGAAGAGCAGCATAGCGGCCTTACATACTGCCACAAGCTTGAGGCAGAAGGACATCATTCTGGAAAAAAGACAACATAGAAGGTGCTTCAATCCGGCCTTTGGTGGCCTACTCTCTTCAGGGATTCAGATGAGTTCGTGAAGAGATGTACTGACTGTCAGAAGATGAGAACCTGCGGACAGAGAAACATGATGCCCATGCAACCCATTCACTTTTGTGAGGTTTTTGATGCATGGGGGATTGATTTCATGGGCCCATTTCCTAAGAGTCAGGGATTTGAGCACATTTTGCTCGTTGTAGATTATGTTAGTCGATGGGTTGAGTCCATCCCCGCCCGAGCCGCAGATGCTAAAACTGTGTGTAAATTTTTGAGGAAAAATATCATTTCACGGTTCGGGGTACCTAGAGTCTTGATTTCAGACGGGGGGTCTCACTTCATCAATGATAAGGTTAGGGCCCTTGCAGACGAGTTCGACATTGACCACCGAGTTGCCACACCGTATCACCCTCAGACTAATGGTCTTGCCGAAGTATCGAATCGGGAAATAAAGACGATCCTGCAGAAGGTGGTCCGCCCATACCGGAAGGATTGGTCACATCTTTTGGACATGGTCTTGTGGGCCTATCGGACTTCCTTCAAGAATCCATTAGGGACATCTCCCTTTCGACTCGTCTATGGCAAGCCGTGCCATCTTCCTGTGGAAATCAAGCACAAGTCACTTTGGGCAGTAACTGAGTTATTATTGGATCTCGAGAGTATAGAAAATCAGAGGAGAGCAGAGTTGGCAGCCCTGGAAGAACTGAGAATTACAACCTTTTCTAGGGGCATGCAATACAAAGAGAAAGTGAAGACATGGCATGATTCTCACATTAGCCATAAACAGTTTGAGCCAGATCAACGTGTATGGTTGTTTGATTCCAGGCTGAAATTATTCCCAGGGAAATTACAGAGCAAGTGGAAAGGTCCTTATGTCGTTAGGAAGGTACATGACAATGGCAGTATTGACATATCAGAACCGTCATCTTCCTCTACCTTCCGTGTCAATGGTCAACGCCTGAAATTGTATCTAGATCATGATCCGCCGACCATTGACGTTGCCCCCATTCTTCTGGTATGAGATGTGTTCTTTGACTCATACCATCTGCATCTCATACATGGTGATCAATTCCATCTTCCGCTGTGCAGATCCATTTGTCCATATCACTCTTTCATCTGTTAAATTCTTTTCTTATTTTCTTCTTTTCTTCTTTTCCTTTTCTATTTTCTTTATCTATCAAAAAGGTGCCGCCTTTGTAGACAGTTTTCCATACCTAGGACGTACTTTGTCCTAAGTATAGGGAGGTGTGCACCCCGAGTTCTTTCATTTTCTTCGATCCTCTCCATTGTCTCCTCTTCTTGTCTATACTTAGGGATATTTTACCCTGAGTATAGGGGGAGACAATCTGAGTTCGATCTATTCATTCCCACCCTTGACCCTCCCTGCGTTATGTACAGTCTGCTATACTTAGGATTACTTGATCCTAAGTATAGGGGGGATGGTCAACTTCTCATTGGTTCATTTATTTATTCTTTAGACTTGCCTATACTTAGTATGAGTTATGTCTTCTTTTTTATCTCCGATCTTTGAGGACATATCTCAAGCTAAGTATAGGGGGGTCGTATATACTACGTATATACTTTAGCCATAACTCGCACTTTCATATTTTCTTGATAATATGGCTAAAAATTCTTTAAAATTCATTAAAAACCTTAATAAAAAGATGTTACCATTCCTCAAATTCTTTTTGTATGTACTGATTAATAAATCAGGTGAAAATGTTTTTTGCAAAATGTTTGAAAGATAGTTTGAAAATCTTTGTGAAAATCTATTGAAAACTATTTTGAAATCGTTTTGTTACATGTTTTCAACCTTTGTAAAAATGTGTGGTTTGTAAAATTTATTTTCTTTGTGTGAAATAAAAGGTTTGAAAAATGATTTGCAAATGGTTTGAAAAATAGTTGCAAAAATATTTGAAAAATCTATCTATACTGTTTGAAAACCTTTGCAAAATGATTTTCAAATGTGTGTACATGTTTGAAAAATGTTTATAAAAATTATTTTGGACTAGAGTTTTCAAAAATTATTTGAAAAACCTGTGTCAAATAAGTTTGAGGAATATATACATCACACCAAAATCCACTCTATATAGACCTATAAAATTGATCACTTACCCTGTAAATTCTTAAAATCCACTTCTTGTATATATAAGAAGCACTCCTGTGTAAATATTTTTCACCTAGTTTTTAGCCAAAACTTTTTGTTTTCAAAAATCCCAAAAACATTTGCAAAATTAAAATCCGAAAACATTTGAAAAAGACAAAAATGCATCTGCATATGCATCATCATCATCTTTTCAAAAATCCATAAGAAGTTCAAAATCTTTGAAAATTGCATCACAAAAATATTCTCTGCATATCATTTGCATAGCATGAGCATTTTTCGGATTGAGTTTGATGGTTGAATGAGTCTAAGTAAAATCCAGGGAGTGGAGCTTGATTGGACCATAAAATCTACCTAATAACATGAACCTTATAGGAACTGGGTTTGAGGTACTTCAGGTCTAGTTGACTTAATTCTTTGAGGATCACGAGACTTGGTTCAATGGATTCTTGACTGCCTAAGTAGAGTATTTCAGAGCGCACGCACGATTCTTGTTGATAATGACCTAACTTGGACACCACACCTTTCACATGGCTCAACTCAGTTGGAGTGGTGAGGGGATTGGATTTGCCGGTATGAGACGCACACAAGTGGAAACATTTCTCCTCCTCTAGGTAGGGAAGTGCACCCCAACCTGTCCAGTGATAAGGAAGTCTAAAGACAAGAGGCTGTGGGTTGCGATAAATCTTCAAAAGAGGGATAATCTACTGTCTCAAGAGGAAAAACTCCTTATGTTAATGCTGCTGTATATAGTATTAAAAAAAAGTGTTCTGGCATGTACGAAAATAAAAAGCATGCAAAGTATGTACAAATGTTGTAGAGCCAATAAGCAAGCTTGAGTTCCAAAGTCATATTATGTGAGCCTGCAGCTGGATGACTTGACTACACTGGTCTTGCATCCTAGGATAGGTAGCTACACTGGCTACCGTCCATTCTTCTCTTCACCCCCTCCTCTTGAGCTGGTTGCCACTTGAACTTAGAAGGGAATACCTTGCTCCTCGAGGATGGAGTTGTTGGATTGGGGAATCATTGGGTTTTTGTACTGGAGAAGTCCGTTTCTTTGTCATTCTAGTTGGGGAGAGCCACTATCACTTACATTATACGAGTCAGATTTATAGCCGTAAGGGTTTGCGTATGAATTGAGATATTTTTGACATGGCTATTGAGGAGACTTGGACAAAGTTTTGGGATTCTTAGGGACTGTTGGATTTCTCATTAAGGTTCCACCTGTACTAAAATTCCAAAGGTCCGACTTAAGCTCCAAACTTTGATTTTGTGAAGACAAGTTTGATAATTAAACTAAATCCAAGTTCTTCGTTTTCTTTTCTTTCTTTTTTCTTTTTTCACTTATTGCATAAGTGTTTGCTAGGGACTAGAAAAGGTAAAGTATAGGGGGATGATGAATCCACATTTCATCATCTTTATTCTATCATTTTGGCCTCAAAAACCCTAGTAAATGCGTATAAATACCCTTAAAATCATCATCTTAGCATTCATGCATGTGCATATAAATAGTGTATAAAATACTGTAATTAAAGCCAAAATTATAGAATAAATAAAAGAAAAGAAAAATAATAAAATATTGTAAATATTTTATGACCCAAACCCCCGAGACCTGGGCATCTTGATGAATAGGTCGACAAGGAATAAAGTAGGGGGAGATAAGGGTCAAATACCTATACTTTTTAATTCATTCTTTATTCATTTTGGGACCTATTTTTGGTTCCACTTTTTTATACCTCAAATAAAGAAACTTTGTACATGAAAGTTGTAGATAATTAAATAAAGAAAAATACAAAATTGATTTCACTGAAAATTAATGTACAGATAAAAAGTTATGGTCTGAATAAAAACTCAGAATCCCAAATTCCCAGACCCGTATCTCACCAATGAAAACTCCAAATGCAGTAAACTCACCTTTAATTGTATATAGAATAAAATAAGCTATTTAATGGCGATGGTTTCGCATTTAATGGAGCTACGGTTTGAAAGTTGAGTTTTGGACCCTACATTGTATAATTGTACAAAGTAAAATATTCAATTTATTATTTATTAATTATTTTTGTATTTTTATATTTTTATAATTTTGTAAATATTATTTATAATAATTGTGTATATTAAAATCAGAATAAAAACTCAAAAGAAATCCAAAATAAAATACTTGTATATATCAAATACATAGGTATTATACCTATAAATATACCTATATAATACATACTTTTATTTTATTTAATATGAAAAACATATCAGAAAAATAAAACAAAATATATTTGTGTGTATAAAAGTATTTTATAATTTTATAAAATACTAAAGAAAAATAAATAAATTAAAATCACAAAAATAAAAATAAAATAATAAAATATATAGGTAATATACCTATATAGGCTATAAAAAGCAACTTGTAAAAATATACCTCATAAAAATAATTAAAAATCAGAATAAAATACTACATATAATAATAAATATTTTTTATTTAATAACCAAAATTTAATTTGACCATTTTCTATTTTAAAATGATTTTTTTAATCTTTTTCCAGGAGGTTTTTCGTGGTTGGTCCATGTGGACCAACCAGGTGGTCTGGCTCGTTGACCGAGGTCAACAGCCTGACCTTCCTCCTAGCCTGTGTCAGAAGCCTTGTTTTTCGTCGTCTTTGACGATTTTTCGAGACCTGATCTTTCACCCATCCATGATAGTTTCTTCGTGACTTTTGTCGCTCGCATATCCATGATTCACACCAATGAATCACCTCGGGCCACGAATCAAAGATTCGCTCGATACGACCACCCATGTCATCGAGCCAAACCCCTTATAACCAAACCTCCGACTTCCATTCAAAAATGGAACCCCATTTTCATTATGATTTCTTCCCTTCTTGCTCGTGTCTGATACTTGGAGGTGACAGCTTGAGGACCAGACCTTCAAGGTGGCGAGGCGTCGTGGATTGAGGGCGTTCCAACCACCTCCGGCCACGTGTTGTAGAGGTATCTTCTACCTCAGGGTTTGTCCCTTTGAGGTGTCTATCTCTCTCTTCTTTGTTTGCGTTTTATTCACCATAATCTTAGGATCATTTAGCCCCTATTATTTCCCATTTCCATCCATCGATTCGCTCAATCGACCCCCCTCTCCGGAGCAAGCTCCGACGAGCATCCATATCGTCGTTAGCCCCCTCGTGAGACCCCACCGGAGGTCGAGGCATTTTGACCTCGACTTCTTTAACGTTTCCTGCAGGTATTTGGAGAGCGAAGAGCACCTGGGGTCGATTTTGACCTCGCCGGAGGTACCTGGGCCCCTCCTTCTTCTCCGACGTCGCGGAGGAGCCCTGGTGTCTATCGCCGTGTTTTGAGACCCCAGGCGTAAAGAGGAACCTCACATGAACCTAGTGGAGCATTTTGGAGCATAGAAGTTCGGCGGAGGAGGAGGATTTGAGCGGGGGAAGCTCGCCTGGTGGCGGGTTCTTCCTTGTTTTTCGTCGACCCTTCGCAACCGTACGATCAAAGGCCTCCGCCCAAGCGAGCAGCAACCGTTGGATCACCTGTGCCATTAGCCGCCGATCGCATCTTGATGATCTGATCTCAGCCGTTGCAGCCGAACCGTCATCGCGCGTCGAGGGCGCGCCACGCGTCAAGTGGACGTCCCACAGCCGTCCGATCCCGCCAAGCGTAGGCATTTTGCAAGTATACCCCACGCCATTTTATATTTTTATTTAGTCCTCAATCTTTCCTTTGCTGTTTAAATTATTTTATAACATTTGTAAAAAGACCCCCAACTTTGCTTATTTGCAAGTAGGTCCTCGGCCACGTCACCTCACGTGACCTGTTCACGTGAGGCACGGGGCTTTTTGCAGCGAGGCCCTCAGCCATTCTAGTATTTCGATTTAGTCTAGTAACTTTTGTATCATGTGTAATATTTTCTGGAATATTTGCATTCAGACCCCCGAGGTTTTTGAAATTACAATTGGGTCCTTCCCAAGCGCGTGCCAGTCACGTGCCTTGGTGGGTTATTTGTAGGGAAACCCTCCCGGGTTTGGATATTTGTGATTTGTCCATTAAATTTAATATTCAATGCAATATTTTGTTGGAAAATTGCAATCTAGCCCCTGGATGTTTTGATATTTGCACTTATACCCCTACCAGGCTTAGCATTTTTGTCTTATTTATTTGGAGTTTCATTTTAACTCGAAAAATTCCCCAAAAGTAAATTTAAGCTCATGTTAACTTGCACTTTCATGCCATATTTTATTTTTCATTTTTGTTGCATTTTTATATTTATTAAGAATCGAAAACATGCATTTTAGCTACTGTCTAACTTAGAAAATACCAAAAAAATATTAAAACACCTAGAAAAATTCCAAAAAATTACCTAGTATGTATTTTATCCTATTTTAGTGTTAGTCCAAAAACCACTAAAAAATTCAAAACCAAAACCTTAAAAAATAGAAAATACCCAAAAAATTCAAAAAAAATCCAAAAAATCATAGAAAACTCCAAAAAATGAAAACTTGGTTCCTGCAAGTTCCCCTTTTTATTATCTTTATTTTAAAATTAATTTGGGAAAATTTTGAGATTATTTGATAGTTTTCCTTTCCATTTTAATTTCAGCCAGAACATTAATTCATTGTTTTCTTTATTTTGGTTTTATAAATACCAAAAAGATTTTGAAAAACCCCCAAAAATCACAAAAACAGTAAAAAGGTATAAAAAGACCAAAAAGATTTTATTTCCTAATTTTTGACTATTTTCCCTATTTTTATAAATATCCTATCACCTCCTTTCTTATATCATATATTAATATATTCCAATATTGAAAAAGAAATAAAAAATATAAAATATAAAAATAAAAAAATTAAAAATTAAAAATCAAAAAGAAAATTAAAACAAAATGTAAATAAAAAAATTAAAAAAAATTAAAAACCCACAAAAAACATTTGCCTTGCATAGTGTAGACAATACATCACATTCACACACACACACACAGTTATTGATCTATCCTGCCTTGCTCCCTGTGTTCGAACTCTCTACATACTTGCATCTATACATCTTTTATGTAGAGTTAAAAATAAATTTTAACTTCACATTTGTTTGTCATCTCTTGATATCTATATTGTGGGTTAATTGTTGATTTTAGTTGGATTTCAGAGTGGTCGACACTTCGATTGAGTCCCCGCTTTGTGTGGAACTTAAGACGACGGAAATTTGGATAAATCATTCAGCCAGATCAGAACGTCGTGAATGCCCAACTTCTCGCCTCCATTCAAGTAATCTAGTAATTGCTCACCGACCAGGCATTGACCCAGGTCGTCTTCGAGAACATGCTCAATGACTTGAGGAGAGGAAGAGAAAACCCAGGAGGAGGAAGAGGAGGAGAAGAAGGAAGAGAAGGAGGAGGCCGTGCATGCCCAATAGACGAGCCCAGAGAAGAGCGGCCCAAGCTGACTCTCAAAGAGACATACAACCCTGCGACCTGTCAAGCCACTGAGTGGATCCAGATCCATGCGATCCACATACATCTTTAGTTGAAGCCTCAACTCTTGGTGCTCCTTCCTAGCTTCCACGAAAATGCAAACAAGGAACCATATATCCAACTGCAACAGTTTGGGTGCATTTTTGGTACAACACACTACCCTAACATACTATTAGGAGTAGTCATAATGATGACACTCTAATGAACTGCTAAATACACAAGTTAATAATGATCTGTTGTAGCACGGGCACTTAGCGTGTCATACAGAATCAAATGGATAATCTCCACGAGGAGGATTCAGCTTTAATTTTTAACCTTAGAAGTCCAGGGTCAAACACAAGGATGCGAGAAATTAAATGATTGAATTTAAAAGTAAAATATCTAATGTAGCAACTTATAGGATGATTATAATAAGATGATGGAAAAATCACAAACAAGACAAATTTTTAAGACATTTTTATGCAATTTATATTTAACTAAGGCAAAGATGCACAAACAATACAATTGTGACATTCACAGTATAAGTAGATACTCATCAAAAAACTTGTACTAACTACAAAAACTCCCTGAATTTATTTAATTATAATTAAAGCATGAATAAGGTAAATGGTGATTTAAATCTCAAAAGCAAATCAACATAATTTCTCCTTTGATTTCACTTAGATGCTTAATTATTTAGCGAGCAATAAAATCACTAAATAACTTAATGACATCGATTACCAATAAATAGAAATTAGTCACTAAGATTCAGTATGATTATCAAGTTAAAATCCTCACAAATATTTTTTTATTGTCAATTTAAAGTCAATGAAAGTACTTAAGAGAAGGAAGAAAGATAGTGTGATTTTTAAATAAAATCCGCAATAGATCACACCAAGATAAGGAGCACCAAAATAGCTTTCAAAGAGACTAAAATCACTTCATTTGGATTTATAGATAAAAAAGTTATTCAACAATCAATCCAGGGGCATAAATACAAAGAAAACTCCAAGTTTTATTATAGAGGACAAACAAGGACTATAATGTAATTAAAATAACTCGTATGGGTCTTATGCAATTTTTACATTATGGGAGGACTTATTTGTAAATTTGAGAAATCAGGGGTCAGCGCTGTAATTTTCACGATCATGTACGTAGTCCACGTGACTCTCTTAGGCTTGGTACGTAGGCTCAGGCCACTTGTCTTCCTCTAATGCTTCGTACAAGGCTCGTACTGAGGCTCGGACTCCGGACCTAACGTCTGAAATGTTGCCTCAGATAACAACGTGGCTCGCTGGCGATCGTTGGATCACGCCCCATCTAGGGGATCCAACGGTAACTACTCTCAACGTGTTCTTGAGCTCCTCCCCAATCGATGGCGCTCGAGTGGTGCTCCGGTTGAGGCAATCTTGCTCCGCCTCATTTCTCTGCTACTAATAAAGGTCGAATGACCTTTGTAATGTCTCTGCGAAGTCGATGGAGGGCTAAAGAAGACGTGGAGCACCTGGTGTAGCTCTGTTGATGAGGCTCTACCAAATAAAAATGGGAGATCCGAGCTCCGATTTAACTACCGATCATTGAAACCAAACTTCCCTGCAATGTTATTCCAACACACAGAAGTACACAACACAACTATTCTACAGTGGATGTGATGCAAAATGGAAGCTCTATGGCCGTGAAGGATCGAGCTTGGATTTGTTCTCACTCGAACATAGCAGGAACATGTATGGGTATGGATAAGAAAATGGAGAAACGATGAGAATCACTGAAATATCACGTGCGAATGATGGATATATGACGAGGACAACTCAATGTTCAGATCGGGAAATCATGAATAGTAATCGGTGAAATAAATAGATTAAAATTAAAGCAAATGAAATTAGTATATGACCTAGAAATGAAATGTTGAATCAAAGATGGTTTCTGCGTGATGCTGCAGGCCTGGAGTGGAGCATAGATGCTCAGGTTCTTCGCTCGAAGATATGAGTCAAGATCTGAGCTCCCTCAGCCGTAGAAGAGTTGATTCACGACCAGCTTGGCTGAGCATCTCGTCGGAGGTACACAACCATTTTTGCACTCAATCATTTCCTCGTTGCTTTCACTAGAGGTTGGAGAGTCTAGGGTACAAATCCAAGAATGGCGGATGCAGTTGCAGATGGCTGGGATAGAGGTTTTAAGGGGAAGGAAGTTTGGAGGTTAACGACGATAAGTGGTGGTTTCAACCACCACCATTGGCTAGAATAAGGAAAGTTGGTTGATCTAAAGTACGGGCAAGGATTAGGATAGGAAGGAGAAGTGTAGGGCGATGGAGGTTAAGAGGGAAGTTTCCTGCAATTATAAGGAAAATGGCGAGATATTGAAATAAAATGAAGGGTTGTGACTTTTGGAAGAGTGGGCGTAGGTTGAAGATGACGTACAACAATCGTTGGATCTGATGATCCAACCGTCAGAAATAGGGCTGAAGGGTCTGAAGACTTGGGGCCACATAGTAGCTATGGAAGTGATGACTCGGATCGCAACTAGGGTTAAGGAATCATATAATAACAAGGTCATTGCTACCCAAATCACGAAGCGTAATCAACAAGAAAATATGAGAACCACTCAGATAAATCAATCAAAACAAGGGAATGCCAGTGGTCTCCGCTATTTATTTAACCTGGTATAGCGACCAGGGTCGAACACAAGTAGCACAGAAATGTAAGAAGTAGTCCTAATCAGAGAATGAAAAGCAATTTTTTGTGGTTTTTAATTTTTATAATTTTTTATATTTTCAAAAATAAGAAAACAAACAAGCAAGCAAGGCTAAAAACTAGTTTCAACAATTTTTATTAAGACTAAAAATGCTCAAAAATTATAAATAAAAATGTTTTTATGTTTTTAAAATACTCGAATGTTTTTGGTGATTTTATGGGGTTATTCCAATTTTTTATATGATTTTATAAAAATCAAACAAGACCAAAACAATGAAAGAATGTTCAGCCTGGACTAAAAGGCAAGTTTAAAATAGTAAAAATGCCTGATCGTCTAGGTGATGATTTTTATGAAAAAGCAAATAAAAATATCTAACTATAGCAATTGAAATCCTATTTTTTTTATTTTTTTAGAATTTGTAATGATTTTTATAAGTTTTTTTAGTCTTTTGTTATTTTTAGGGTTTTTGCAATGATTTTTAAGGAGAAAATGGTATTGGAATTAAAGCATACAAAAACAAGCAACCACTAAATTTTTTTAATTTTTAAAGCTATTTTTATAATTTTTATGTATTTAATAAAACAAACATGGCTCTTTTTGTGGTTTTTTATTTTTATAAAATATCAAATAAAACTAAATTAATTCACAAAAAATATCATAAATATTACGTGTTAGCATGAGCTAACTGTATTTTTTATAGAATATTTGGAGATGATTTAGTAGATATTTGATTAAAAACAAAACACACAGCACACAAGGATCGAGATGCAATTACTCAAAAGTTTCTAGGGTTAAGGATAATAGACGTAAAAAACTTAGGGTCAATCCTACAATTTATCCACTTAAAAGCACACATGCTGAATACTCATACGCATAGGGGTATAACTGCAAATATCTGAAAAAATCTATTCAAATCATATCAGCAAAAAGCCCAGGGGACAACATGCAAATACACCAGCTATGCACGTAAGACAGCACGTGAGTTCAGTCAAACAAGACTAAAGTGTAAATGTTGAAAATATCAAGGGTCCATGTGCAAAAGTTCTACACTGCAACTTTTTTTATAGAACTATCGAGTAAATCATGAAAGTGCAGGATAGATAATGCAAAATACCCTCCGCAAGGTGCACGTTGAACACGTGAGGGCACATGGGGGCTCTGAAGCGGCGAGGGTGTACGTTCCTGATAACTGGCGGGCAGATCTGACGGTTCAGGGTATGTCGGGGACGTACGGTAGGATCTGACTTGTCAGCTCTGATCCAACGGTTGCCGCAACCTTATGTCAAGTGGCTCTGATGACGTCTGGAGCAATGGGGACAATCCAATGGCTGAGAAGGGCACTTGAAGAACACCTCCCCGCCAAACTTCGATCGAGCAACGGAGGATATCCACTGGCCCGATTGAAGAGCGAGGAGGTCCACCAGCTTCGTGGAGTCGCTGCGCATCGGGCTGGGGGGTCTGATGAAGCTGGCAACGATCAGATGGTTGTGGTAATGGTTGGTCACCTGGGGGTGCTCCGCCTGAGCTACTAGGAGCTCAAAAGTAATTCCTTGCACGTGAAATGACATGAAAAAAGGAGAGCGACTCGGGGGCTTTGCTTCGGTCGGGTTATTGCTTGATAAGGAAGGGAGAAGCGTGGGGGAATGGAGGTCGATCTCCGGCGAAGATGGTAGGAGGAGATCTGAGCCTTAATCTCGACCTAAGGGACGAGCCTAAGGATGATCATGATACTATGCTAGATGGATGGCGATGCTTAAGTTCGATTGGAATGGATGGGTGCGGATGATGGGGCTCTGACCAGCTGGTCAGAGCAAGTGAGCGTGCGATGGAGGTGGAATACAAGATCGAAGCGAACAAGAAACTGGAGGGTATATGATGGATACCTGAAGATCTGGGAGAGCTTCTGAGCTCCAGGTGATGGTGGTCGTCGAGGTTATTCCCTCAGCCAAGGTGTGGAAGGCCGGGAGGCTAGATGCGGCGGTGCTCGCCAGCCACGTAGCTGAGCTGTGTGAACCACGTGACCAAACTCCGATCCAAGGATGGCCTCCGGTAGCTGTCACTCAACCAAAGGGCTTAGGGGTGGTAGAAGGGGCGAGGTACGAGCTGCGGCACCAAGAGGGGAAAGAAGAAATTTTATAGGTTGCTCCAGGGTCTCGAAAGATCGACGAAAAGCACAGAATCCTAGAGCGATGTGGATCGGCTGAGGGACCCGCGAGGATGTCGGATAAACGAAGATTATTGGGTCCAAATTTCAAGGCAAACAGAGCTCAAAGGCGGGATGGAGAAAATCGAGAAGAAGCTTCGGCAAACGCTATCCGGGTCTGACCCGGGGAGGAGGAGGTGTTGACCGAAAGTCAACAACCAGTCTGGACCAATCAGAAAAATTCTATTTTACAAAATATTTACAAAATCAATAAAAATAGTAAATAAATTCAAAATAAAAAGTTTATAAAATAAAAAATGTTTATTAATTTTAAAACTATTTTCCCGTAATTTTTTAATTATTTTTATGAAAAATAAATTAGTGTATATACAATATATGGTATTATATGCAAGTATTATATACTTATGTATTTTGTACAATTATTTTTATTTTGTTATTTTTACACAAATGCCTAAATTTTGTAATTTATTTATTTTCAACATGTTATTAGGGGTATAAAATAATTTTTATTTTATTTTTATGATATATTTACAGGTATGGAATAAATAGGGAATGAGACATATATACTTGTATTTTGTACAAATGGGAAAGGATTTTATTTTTTATTTTATTTTTCTGATTTTTATTTTATTTTTGTTTTATTTTTAGAAATATATTCAAGGAGGTAATAATAATATTTTTATTTTATTTTATCAAAAATAATTATTTACATTTATAAGTAATATGTATAACATAGAGTAGGCCATATCTCTCTCTACTTATTTTCTTTGGTGACCAGGTCAAGGATTGACCTTTTCTTGGGGTTCAGGTCACTCTGTATTTATTCTAAATACCTCATTCCTTTTTCTTTTCCTTTATTCTTTTATTGTTGCACAAATACATGTTAATTATACAATGTTAACACACGCATGTTGAATGCTAACTTATTGTCTTTACACCTATTTACATGATGATTTGCTAAGATAAACAGATAAAATAAAAGAATAAAGAGTGAGAATCAGGGATTCATCACCCCCTATACTTTACCTTTGCTAGTCCCTTAACAAACACTTATTTGAAAAAGAAGTGAAAAAGAGAAGAAAAGAAAAGGGAGAATCGAGGTTGATTATTAAACCTGCTTTCATTAGATTGAAGTATGGAGCTCAGTCAGACCTTTGGATTATTAGTTTGTCGGAACCTTATTTGGACCTAGGTTTAAGACTGAACAACCTCTAAGTTCCACCAATCTATGGTCAAGACTCCTCTATAATCCAGATTAGAACAAGTCTACATACACAAACTCTAATGACCATGAATATTTTCTTGTACGGTGAAAGTGATATGTAGCTCCCCACCTCAGAAATGATAAGGCAACAACCTCCCTCAGCAAGGTATTTCTAATTCCCTAGTCTAGCAGCTCTTTCCTCGAGGATCGGGGTATTCCCTTCTAAGTTGAAGTTCAACCGGATCAAGAAGAGGGGAAAAGAAGAGAATGGACCGTGTCTAGTGTAGCCACGTATCCCTGGGAGCCCAACCAGTGTAGCTAAGTCTCCCACTGCAAGCTTCATGAGATGAGAAGGTGTAACATAAGCTTTGCTTTATTTGACTACATACACTTCGGCAGGCATTTCATTTTCTATCGGGCTCGCCATTTTTTTTGAGGTTTTCTTTCTTTTGCATATTTTTTTGATGTGCATATGTACAACATATCTACATGGTGCAGCATATATACATAAGGACTTTTTCTTCTTGAGCCAGTAGACTATCCCTCTTTTGAAGCATTATTGCAACCCGCAACTCCTGTCTTTAGACCTCAACACCGCTAGACCAAGCTGAGATGCACTTCCCTCCCTAAAGGAAGATGAGAGGTTCCGCCTTCTACTACACTCGTATGCTACCCCAAGCTAAGAAAAACTGCCTCCTCACCTCCCCATCTGTGTAGAGATGAGTGTAAGTTGCTAGTCCAAGTAAAGCCATTGTCTGTGAGAGTCATGTGTGCATTGTTAAGTGTTCTACTTAGGCTCATCAAGATGGCATGTGACCATAGCCTAGTGGACTCAAAGAATTAAGTCACCAATGGACCTGAAAAGTCTTAACCCCAAATCCTATAAGGTTCCTCTGAGAATTAGATGGATTAAGGTCTTAACCAAGCTCCATTTTCCAATTTAATTCCAGACAAGTTTAATGTCAACTATGATTCAGAAGAATATACAAGTACGTACAAAAAAATTTTTATACAAAATTTTTGAAAAATGTGCAAAATATTTGAAAATGTTTGAATGCATGCATGAATGCAGATGTTTTGCAAACTATTTACAAACATTTACACAAGGATTTTTGCGAACTTTTATTTTTCAAACATTTTACAAAAATTTTTACTATATACATAGTTTTGATACAAAAGTATTTACTACCTTCTTACAAGCAAAACCTTTTTACTAACATTTGTACAAAAATAGTTTTATAAATAGCTACGTATGTGCAAGGAAGAATTTTATGTACAACAAAAAATTTAAAATTTTTGTGATTTTTATTAAGTAATTTTTAGCCATTTTATTTATTAACACACTCAATCAAAGTACGAGTTATGGCTAAAGCATATATGTAATATATATGACACCCCTTATACTTAGCTTGAACGATGTCCTTAGAGTGATCAAAGAGCGATGAAGAAGTCATAACTCATTCTTAGTATCGGGAAGTGAAAAGAAGGGCTATACTACAATAACGAATAAAAGAATAGAATGAATAGAGCTCGGTGATTCTCCCTATCAAGTAATCCTAAGTATAGCAGACTATACTCAAAGGGAAAATCGAGTGAAAGAATGTATAAGGTCTACCTCCCCTATACTTAGGGTAAAATATCCCTAAGTATAGGTAACAAAACAGCGGTAAAAAGAATCAAAAGGATAATAAAAAATCTGACACCCCCTATACTTAGGGTAAGGTACACCCTAAGTCTAGCATAATTACAAGATGCTGATGGGGTGTTAGACTAAAGAATGACATGATATGGACATATGGATCTATACAAAGCGGAAGAAGGTGATAATAAGGCATGAGATGCAACTGATGTGAGTCAAAAATCACATCTCATGCAAAATGAATCAGGGCGACGTCAACAATCAGCGGATCTTGATCTAGATATGGCTTGAGGCGCTGACCGTTGACGCAAAAGGTGGACTCATATGACATTTCAGATACATTGATAATACCATTGTCATGTACCTTTCGGACCAGGTATGGTCCCTTCCACTTACTCTACAACTTCCCCGGAATAGTCCAAGCCTGGCATCAAACAACCATACTCTCTGATCTGGCTCAAATTGCTTATGACTGATATGAGAATCATGCCATATCTTTACTCGCTCCTTATACTGTAGATTGTTTATAAAGGTTTATCTCTAAGCTCCTCCAGGGCTGCCAATTCTGCCTTCCTTTGATCACCAATACTCTCTGGATCCAATAATATATCAGTGACAACCCATAGTGGCTTATGCTTAATCTCCACAGATTTGTGGCATGGCTTGACATAAATGAGACGAAAGAGAGATGTACCCAAAGGAGTCTTGAAGGAAGTCCGATATGCCCACAAGACTGAGTCCAAAAGCTGTGACCAATCTTTTCAGTCTGGGCAGACTACCTTATGCAGTATTGTCTTGATCTCCATGTTCAATACTTCAGCAAGATCATTGGTCCGAGGATGATATGGAGTGGCAACTTGATGGTCTATGCTGAACTCGTTAATAAGGGCCTTTACCTTGTCATTGATAAAATGAGACCCCTGTTAGATATCAATACTCTAGGCACCCTGAACCGTGAAATGATATTCTTCCTCAATTTGCAAATAGTCTTAGCATCTGCGATTCAGGCGGGTATGACCTCAACCCATTGTCTAACATAATCAACAACCAACAGAATGTACTCGAATCCCTGACTCTTAGGCAATGGACCCATGAAATCGATGCCCCATACGTCAAAAATCTCACAGAAGTGAATGGGCTGCATCGGCATCATATCACGCTGTCCACAAGTGCCATCCTCTGTCAGTCAGTACACCTCTTCACGAATTCATCAGACTCCTTGAAGAGGGTAGGCCACCATAGGTCGGATTGGAGCACTTTCTGTGTTGTTCTCCTCCTAGAATGATGTCCTCCTACCTCAAGCTTGTGGTAGTATGTGAGGACGTTGTGGTGCTCCTCTTGAGGAATGCACCGACGCTAGACGCTATCCCCTCCTTCATGATAAAGGATGGGTTCCTCCCAATTGTAGGACTTGGCCTTCGCAAGAAAAGTCTCAAATCACTGTCTGGGCCAATCTTGTGGAACTTTCTTCGCAACAAGATAGTTTACAATGTTGGCGTACCATGGGAGCGAGGCGATAGCAAGGATCGCCTCATATGGGAAGGTCTCTGTAATGGGATCAGTCTGCTTAGATTCCTCAACATTTTCCAAATGGGAGAGATGATCCGTCACCACATTCTTAACCCTAGGTTTATCCTTAATCTCAATATCAAACTCTTGGAGAAGAAGGATCTATCTAGTCAATATCGCTTTGGCATCCTTCTTTGCCATGAGGTATCTGATGGCGGTATGATCAGTAAAGATAGTCACTTTGGATCCAAGAATATATGATCTGAATTTGTCCAAGGCAAAAACTACGGCTAGCATCTCTTTCTCTGTGATAGTATAATTCCGTTGTGTGGCATCCAATGTACGGATGGCGTAGTGAATGGCAAATGGTACTTCATCCTTCCTCTGTCCTAGCACAACCCCTACGATAAAATCGGAGGCATCCATCATGATCCTGAATGGGAGAAACCAATCAGGCAGCTGAAGGACAAGAGCCTCAACAACTAAGCTCTTGAGAGTCTAAAATGACACAAGACACTTATCATATACAATGAACTCAGTGTCTTTTATCAGCAGATCAGTCAACGGTCAGGCAATCCTGCTGAAGTCATGAATAAAATGCGGTAGAAACTGACATACCCCAGAAAATACCGTAACTGCCGCAATTTGGATGGTGGTTTGAGTTTCCTGCTAATATCCATCTTGACTGGATCAACCTCCATGCCCCTGTTGGAGATGATATGACCAAGAACCGTCCCCTGAGTCACCATGAAGTGACTCTTCTCCCAAGACAAGACAAGATGAACCTCTACACAACCCTTAAGAACACGATCTAGGCAGTCAAGACAATCATCAAACCCATCGCCGTAGATCGAAAAGTCACCCATGAAGACCTCTAAATAGTCACCCATCATGTCCAAGAATATGGACAACATGCACCTTTGGAATGTCGTCAAGGCGTTACATAGACCAAAGGGTATCCTCCTGAAAGCATAAGTCCCAAACGGATAGATGGATGTCATTTTATCCTGGTCTACGGGTGCTATGGCCACCTAATTGTAGTCGGAGTATCCGTCAAGAAAGAAATAGTGACTCTTCCCAGCTAGCCTCTCTATAATCTGATCAATAAAAGGTAGCAGGAAATGATCCTTCTTTGTGGCCTAATTCAATCGTATGTAGTCCACACAGACCCTCCAAGAAGTGGGTACCCGGATGGCTATCTCCTCTCCAGAATTGCTCACAACTATAGTGATGCTCGTCTTCTTGGGCACCACATGCAATAGACGTCGGAGACGGGGTATATAAAATCGACGCTTCACCATGTCGAGATTTCTTTCATGACCACCTCTCGAAGATTCAGGTTCAACCAACGTTGGAACTCAGGCGACGGCTTCGCGTCCTCCTAGAGAAAGATATGGTGGGAGCAGAAGGCCGGACTTATCCCCTGGAGATCATCTACACTCCATCATATTGCTTTGCAGTTCTTTTCAAGAATCTCCATCAATCGAGATTCTTGCTCTCTAGTCTAATCTGCTGAGATAATCACTGGGTACATTTCATGCTCACCCGCAAGGAACCTATACTTCAGCAACTGCGGCAAATGTTTTAGTTCAGGACAATTGGAAGCTGGCAAATCTGGCCTTTGAAAGGTCCGGGTGAATGCAACCAGATCTGAATGGGAGAACTTTCGCTGATCATGCAAAACTGGCGAAGACTGCCCTACTGGTGTGTCTGTATTCGGTGCTGGCATGGTCTGCACCCTAGCTGCTGTCTCTGTGGAAATTAGACAAGGTAATAAATCATCAAATTTTGCCCAATTTATGTCTGAATCCGAGGGATCTGAATGAGAATCACAAGATACAAAATCTGTTTCGTTGTCCTGAACGCGACTATCAGCCTCAAAAATGTCCTCGGCCAAAAGTGTGCTCTCTGAACTCTCCTTTGTTGGAAACTGTGGATCTGCAATGTCTGAAGATGCGAGAAGGGCTCGTAAAATAGGATCGGACCAAGCGGCTCCATCATAAGTGATCACAAAGTCACACTCCTGGTGGACATCTCGCTCTTCCTCTATCGCCTGCTCTGCATCGTTGAACTGCTCTGAGCAAGCTGAGTCTCGCGCTCTGGTCTCATCGATCGTCTCTATTTGTATACTCTTACCCCCGACGTGAAAGTATACCTTCCCGCTATCATGGTCAGACACCGCCTTGGTTGTGGCCAAGAATGGGCGTCCTAGAATGATGGGGGTATCGATCACAGATTCAGGGATCTCCATGTCCAACACAATGAAGTCCATGGGGAATTTCAGGCCCTGAATTGTGACGATCATGTCCTTCAATAACCCCTTCGGCCTCTTGATAGATCGATCCGTAAACTGAAGGACTTTCCTGCTCTGTCGAAGAGGGCGAAACTCGAATCGGTCGAGTAAGGCTGTCAGAAGGACGTTGATAGAAGAGTCATTGTCTAATAGAGTACGATCGAATCTCTACTCATGAATGTGGCATATGATGTAGGGAGCTCTTGCATCTGGCCTCTTGGATGGTATACGGTTCTGGATAGTGAAGTAGGTGGCACGAGTCAACACATGGATTTCTGCCTGATGGTTCTTCTTCTTATTGTGGATAGTGGTCTTCTCTCTCAAGTTCTTCTGGAAGAGATGGAAGAGAGGGATGCACTCAAGTGCCTCATGTAGAGTCAGTTGGATATGGAATCTATCAATCATCTGCTGGTTGAACTCTAGCCGTTGATTTTTTTTTGGATTTTCTTTTTTACTCCCCTTTGTCAAGCAGAGTGCTTGAGGAAAGGGGATGGTTGGGCCCTCCTCAGATAGAGGGCTAGGAAGAGGTTCATGTTGCTGAGAAGGCATAGAATCCATACAAGTATCATCAATCATCACATATGGACTCGGAGATGAAGAAACCTTTCCTTTATTAATTTTTTTGATATTTTTTTGTAATGTCCCGAGATACAAAAACTGGAGGTGACACAACTGGAATAGAAATGGTGATTTCAGTACTACTCACGACATCGGACTTTGCGGCATCAACGCCGCACTCTAGCTCAGCATCTGGGAATCTGGTGGCGTCAATACCACCCTCTGCTTCTGGAGAAGCGACGACCTTAGTTTTGCCAGTTGGATCAACGTACTTGGTGGCTTCAGCACCACCGTCATCAACATTGTCATTAGAGGCATCAGCACCACTATCCTTCTCGTCTGGCGCTCTTGAATCCTCATGGTATCTTCGCTCAGACGAGGCACCGTCGGATGGCATCCTACCTCTCCTAAGAGACACAAAATCAGCATCAAATGTATATGAAGCAATGTCACCCAATAAATCACTAAGAGTGGTGGTCTCTGTGAACTATACATGCTCAGATTTCCTTTTGACGTTGTTCGGGTTGGGTTCAATATGAGCGGGTATGGCAGCCTTTCCCTTAACAATCTCCCTCATTTCCTAGCGAAGCTCGTCCATCTCACGCCTAAAGGATGCCTGCTGGTTAGAGAGGAGGTGGGCTAGATCATCAAGGGTTAGGTTCTCATAGGCTGGCTCATGAGAACCGGACGGGTTGCCTCACTGAAAATGAGGCTGCTGCTGTTGGAACTGGTGAGGGAGAAGCTGAGAATACTGCTGTTGAGGCTGCTACTGATGCTGCCTCCACTGATGTCCCTGCTAGTAGGGAAAAGGACCCGACTGAAAGTGTTGCTGTTGTGGCTGGTGGGAGAATGGGGTTGCTGGTGCTGCTGGCTGAACTATCCACCTTGAGCTGGACGTTGCTACTGAAATGAGGTACCTCTGGTCGACCACCTGAATCTGGTGTGATCTTGGTGGATCCCAGGCTGTTGTCGGTCATACCAAATCTCGTTGACTTTTATCAACTGCTCATGCTCGTAGGGGGTGGAGGGAGTACTGCCAGTGGTTGATCCTGTTGATTCACCATCATCTGGGTGTCCTGAGATGGTGGTGGCTGAGAGTACTGGTGCTGTAACTGTTGGACCGGCTCCGCCTGGATGTGGTGAACCTGTTGGTACTGGGCGGAGGGCTGGGACGAGCCGCTGCTGCTAGGATCAGCTCGTGACCTGAGACGGGGCTGAGAAGTTGTCTGTGCCTCCTGGAGAAACATGATCTGGGTCTTCAGGTCACTCAGGGTCTGTTCCAACTGATCTATCTGAGTCATGCCTTAGCACTGCTTCTTCTCGATTATCTCGATGTGGTCCAGCTTCTCGCTGATAATTCCCATGTCAACGACTGATGACTCTACCTGTGCTACGACTGCTGAGGAAGTGTATGGGCCTGCATCAAGTCGTGCTATCCTTGATAGGACACGGCATGGGTTGGGAGCTTCCACTGAGTATAGAGCCAGGTCTAGGGCATCACTGTGTAATTTTTGGCCATCTCCTCATAGATGGACCAGACCTGGTCTTGGTCCTTAGCAAAATATGATCTCCCATAAGAAGCATTTACAAGCCCCTGCAGCTCCGGTGTCAGCCCACAAAAGAAGCTCTATACTAAATTGGGCTTGGAGATGTCGTGATGTGGACACTGATCGATGAGCTCATGGAAACAGTCCCACGCCTCATGGAACTGCTCGTTGGGGATCATAGAGAAATTGTTGATCAGAGCTCGCGCTATGTTCGTCTGGCCGAGTAGATAGTACTTATTCAAGTACTCGGTGCGGAGCTGTTCCCACGAAGTAACATATCTCCCTAAATGCTTCAACCAGTAGACTGCTCTGTCGACAAGGGAGAATGGAAAAACCATCATCATGATGGTATCCTCACGAATCTGTCGTAGACAGTGCTGTAGATCATCTCGAACTTCTGCAGGTGTAGATGCAGCTCCTCGGTGGCGAGTCCATGGAACTTGGGCAAGAGCTGAATGGTCTGGGGAGGGAGCTTGAAGTCTCCTAGAATCACCGGAAGCTGGATTCAACGGTGTGTAAGGGTTGCACCAGGGTTGTGCAACTCCCTCATCGGTCTAGCTGGTCTGGCTGGCTCCTCTGATTGTCCTCCATCTACTCCTCCACCCTCTAGTATCTCTCCATCTCCTGCTCTCTACTGCTCCTTTCTGTCACCTCGCATCTGGGTCAGATCCCGATGCACCTCTTCTATGAAGGCTCCCTGGTCTCTAATATGCCTCTGCATCGTCTCTAGGGAAGCTAAAAGTGTATTGTTGATGGTGCCCTGATCTAGAATATATGTAGAACCTTGGGGCTATCCATCGGTGCGCTCCTCACTGCTGGCCATCTCGTGGGTCTCTACAAAGGTAAAAGACCCCAACTCAGGTTCCTTCAAATGAACAAATATCGGTGCTGATCTCTGCTCGGGCATGTCGGGACTGGAAGAAGGGTGATCAAAGGGGAACAGGGCAGAATCGAACTCTGGTTCGGAGAGCGGGTCTGGGCTCTCCGGAACCTGCCTAGATGAATGGGGTGGAGTGCTCGAAAGTGGTGCTGCCAAAGGCTGCCTAAGGGACCTCCGGCCCATCATCATGATCTGGAAGAAGTATGAATGGGATCTGGAAACAAACAAGATCAGCAGTCAAACCCCAATTCACCTACGCAACACTGAGCTAGTGACCGTAAAGGTTCGATCTTTTATCTTGTCAATTTTATCTAGGTGATAATTCAGTCTTACAGAGTGATTAAGCGAGCTGTTAGGAACCCAATGCTTCCAAGAGACTGGCCCAATCCCAAAGCTAGCAACCATTACAAGTTGCGGACCATTTACTGGCTACCCGATCAATCGCTCTGCTAAGGATATCGCGGCCCGCTTTACCGGAGACTGGAGCGATCCTCACTAGAGAACGACTAACCCCAAGACCAGTAGTCTAAAGAGAGTTCAGGTATGACTCTATCCTAGTATGTGTGTCACTCTCTTGTGCAAGCAAACCAAACAATGAGGGGATGTCTCTCCCTAAGACAGATTTATAAGTGAGGTGTCTTTTAGGATCAAGTTTGTTTAGTAGTCCCAATTTTATCGTTTTTCTTTTTATGGTATTTTTCAATAATCAAACAAACATCTAACGAATTTTTCGATCTCCTGATTATTTGAAGTCCAAAAACGGGGGCTGAGAAGTCAAAAAGCCTATGCACGATCAAAACTTATGATGCATGCAAAGTCAGAAATGCGTACCTGTCGCCAGCACTCTACATGCAGGGTGATCCTCACATAAATTAAAGATAGAATTTAAACTAATCTAAATGATGCAAGAAGAAAACGACCTTAGATGAGCAATTTCTAATCATGAAGAACAATAGTCAATAGACTAGAGAGAGAGAGAGATCGATGTCCGGTCTCGGATGCTGATCGGTGTCCGCCACAACGGATCCTGCACGCGCTGTAATGACCTCTAGCGGCATGTGATCTCTTACTCAATCAGGTTGACTTTTTATTATGATTTTTATTAAGGTCCAATAACGAATCTATAGGTGCAGGCAAGATATTAGGGTTGGGACTTAATTATTTACGTCACAATCAAAGAAATTCCTAAACCCAGGGGCCAAATTCTTCGAGAATCAAAGAAAAGAAAATGCGAAGAAAACAAAACCAGTGAAAAACTACGGTGAGGTCCCCCGAGCACACCGGTGCTCGGCGAAACAGACCTCGATATGCCAAGTGTCCAAGAAAGAGTCTGAGTGTCTCTGTGTTATTACAACAACAATAATGTGCTGGAATATAAAACTACTCTATCATATATAACTAATCTCCTCCCAGCCTCCTGCTCCTCCTCCAATGCGGTTACGCTTGTCGAAAGCCGAAACGTCCTCGGGCGGTCCCTCGCACAAAAATCAAATCAAAGAAAATGTCAGAAAAACAATTATATATAAGATAGAGACAAAAACAAAAAGGAATCTGAAAAGACTACTAAGCCGTGCTCCCCGGCAACGGCGCCATTCTGATGACTCGGATCGCGACAAGGGTTAAGGAATCAGATAATAACAAGGTCGTTGCTACTCAAATCATGAAGCATAATCAACAAGAAAATATGAGAACTACTCAGATAAATCAATCAAAAGAAGGGAATGTCAGCGGTCTCCGCTATTTATTTAACCTGGTATAACGACTAGGATCGAACACAAGGAGCATGGAAATGTACGAAGTAATCCTAATCAGGGAATGAAAAGAAAAAAATTGAGGTTTTTTATTTTTATAATTTTTTTATATTTTTAAAAATAAGAAAACAAACAAGCAAGCAAGGCTAAAAACTAGTTTCAATAATTTTTATTAAGACTAACAATGATAAAAATTAGAAATAAAAATGTTCTTATGTTTTTAAAATATTCGGATGTTTTTGGTGATTTTATAGAGTTTTCCAATTTTTATATAATTTTATAAAAATCAAACAGGATCAAAACAGTGAAACAATGTTCAGCCTGTACTAAAAGGCTAGTTTAAAATAGTAAAAATGCATGACCGTCATAATGATGATTTTTATGAAAAATAAAATAAAAATAGCTAACGACAACAACCGAAATCCTATTTTTTTTTATTTTTCTAGAATTTTAATGATTTTTATAAAATTTTGAGTCTTTTGTGATTTTTAGGATTTTTCTAATGATTTTTAAGGAGAAAATGGTATTGGAATTAAAGCATACAAAAACAAGCAACCACTAATTTTTTGTACTTTTTAAAGCTATTTTTATAATTTTTCTGTATTTAATAAACTAGAGAGGTCTCTTTTTTTGGTTTTTGATTTTTAGGAAATATCAAATAAAACTAAATTAATTCACAAAAATTACCATAAATATTACGTATTAGCAGGAGCTAAATGTATTTTTTGTGGAATTTTTGGAGTTGATTTAGTAATTATTTGATTAAAAAAAAGCACAGAGCACATAGGGACCTAGATGCAATTACTCAAAAGTTTTCAGGATAAAAGATAACATACATAAAAAAGTTACGGTCGATCCTGCAATTTATCCAATTAAAAGCGCATATGCTGAATACTCATCCACACAAGGATATAACTGCAAATATCTAAAAACATCTATTCAAATCATAACATCAAAAAGGCCAAGGGACAACATGCAAATACACCAGCTACGCACGTGAGACAACACATGAGTTCAGTCAAACATGACTAAAATGCAAATGTTGAAAATAGCAAGGGTCCATGTGTAAAAGTTCTACACTACAACTTTATTTACAGAAATATTGAGTAAAGCATGAAAAGTGCATGATAGATAATGCAAAATACCCTTCGCATGGCATGTGTGGAACACGTGAGGGCACGTGGCAAGCTCTGAAGCAGCGAGGGCATATGGTCCTGATCACTGGTAGGCAGATCTGATAGTTTAGGGCATGCCGAGGACGTGCAGCAGGATCTGACTTGTCAGCACTGATCCAACGATTGCCACAGCCTTCTGTCGGGTGGCTATGATGACGTCTGGAGCAAGGGGGACAATCCAACGGCTGAGAAGGATGCCGGAAGAACACCTCCCCGTCAGACTTCGATCACGCAGCAGAGGAGATCCACTGGCCTGATTGAAGAGAGAGGAGGTCCACCAGCTTCGTGGAGTCGCGACGCATCGGGCTGGGGGGTCTGATGAAGCCGGCAACGATCAGATGGTTATGGCAATGGCCGGTCACTTGGGGGTGCTCCACCTAAGATACTGAGAGCTCAGAAGTGGTTCCTTGCACGTGAAATGACTTGCAAAGGGGAGAGAGACTCGAGGTCTTTGCTATGGTTGGGTTATTGCTTGATATGGAAGGGAGAAGCGTTGGGAAATGGTGGTCGATCTCCGGCGAAGATGGTAGGAGGATATATGAGCCTTAATCTCGACCTAAGGGATGAGCCTAAGGATGATTAGGCTACTGTGCGCGATGGAGAGCGACGCGTAGGTTCGATCGGAATGGATGGGTGCAGATGACGGGGCTCCGACCCGCTGGTCGGAGCAAGTGAGTGTGCGACAAAGGTGGAATACAAGATCGAAGCGAACAAGAAACTATAGGGGATATGATGGATACCTGAAGATCTGGGAGAGCTCCTGGGCTCTAAGTGATGGTGGTCGTCAAGGTTATGGCCTCAACCAAGCTGTGGAAGGCCAGGAGGCTAGACGCGCCGGCGCTCGCCGGCCACGTAGCTGACCTTCGTGAACCACACGTCCAAACTCTGATCCAAGGATGGCCTTCAGTAGATGTCACTCAACCAAAAGTGCCTAGGGGTGGAAGAAGGGGCGAGGTACGAGCTGCGACACCAAGAGGGGGAAGAAGAGATTTTATAGGTTGCTCCAAGGTCCAGAAAGATCGACGAAAAGCACAGAACTCTAGAGTGATCCGAATCGGACGAGCGATCCATGAGGATGTCGGGTTAACAAAGATTATCAGGTCCAAATTTCGAGGCAAACGAAGCTCGGAGGCAGGCTAGAGAATATCAAGAAGAAGCTCCGGCGAACGCTATCCGGGTCTGACCCAAGAAGCAGGAGGCGTTGAACGGAAGGCAACAATCGATCTGGACCAATCAAAAAATTCAATTTTACAAAATATTTACAAAACCAATAAAAATAGCAAATGCATTCAAAATAAAAAAAGTGTATAAAATAATTTTTTTTATTAATTTTCAAACTATTTTCCCATGATTTTTAATTATTTTTATGAAAAATAAATTAGTGTATATACAATGTATGGTGTTATATACAGATATTATATACCAATGTATTTTGTACATTATTTTTGTTTTGTTATTTTTTCACAAATACCCTAATTTTGTATTTTATTTATTTTCAACATGTTTTTAGGGGTACAAAATAATTTTTATTTTATTTCTGTGATATATTTACTGGTATGTAATAATTAGGGAATGAGACATGTATACATGTATTTTGTACAAATGGGGAAGGATTTTATTTTTATTTTATTTTTCTGATTTTTATTTTATTTTTGTTTTAATTTTAGAAATATATATAAGGAGGTATTAATAATATTTTTATTTTATTTTATCAAAAATAATTATTTATATTTATAAGTAATATGTATAACATAGAGTAGGCCCTATATCTTTCTACTTATTTTCTTTGTTGATCAGGTCAAGGCTTGACCTTCTCTTGGGGTTCGGGTCACTTTGTATTTATTCTAAATACTGCCTTCCTTTTTCTTTTCTTTTATTCTTTTATTTTTTCACAAATACATGCTAATTATACAATGTTAACACATGCATGTTGAATGCTAACTTATTGTATTTACACCTATTTACATGATGATTTGCTAAGATAAATAGATAAAATAAAAGAATAAAGAGTGAGAATCAGGGATTCATCAGGAAGCACCACGCGGTCCAATAAAATTAAGATAAATCAGAAAATCAAAAATAAATCCAAAAGAATTATTTACGACGGGAATTAGGAAAAATTATAAACATGAAAGTTATAGATCTCGATGAGATCTATAATTTTTGTGAGAAATCAAAGAGATCATAGGTTGTCTATAAATAGATAAAAAATAAATACCAATAAAAACCATATACAACACTTTTCTTTGATTTTTTGTTTGCTTATTTTTTTATTTTTTTATATACAATTAATCTGATTTTTATTTGATTTTAAATAAGAAATAAATGAAGGATATGGTGAGATCCTTAAGCGCATCACAGAAGTGTGAGGATTGTATCGTATGCGATCGGGAGCGACTAGTCGCACTAGTTGCTCAAGGCAGTGATGAGCCGCCCGATAGACTAAGGTGAAGATATCACTATGGTCGTTGCGACCTCAGTCACTCGGGACTCAGAGCTCAATCAAGAAACAAAATCAGACCACCAATCGAAAGGACAAAAAGCAATGAAAACCAAAACAACGGTCCTGCTATGTGATTAACCTGGTATAACACCCAGGGTCGGACTCAGGGAGCACGAGTTAGCCTCGTGGCCTACGAAGTAGTTAGAAAGCAAAATAAAATAAAAACAATGATTTTTGGTGGTTTTTAAATATTTTTATATTTTTTTTGGATTTTAATAATGAAGGAAAATAATAAAAAGGCAAAAACAAGCAACTTCAACCAATTATTTAAATACTCAAAATGGTCCAAAAATTCAAACAAAAATATTTTTATGTTTTATATGTTTTTACTGTTTTTGGTGAATTTTTGATATTTTTATAATTTTTATGGAATTTTCTAAAAATAAAAGAAGGCAGAAATACTATGCTACTGTCCATCAAGGCTTCAAAGACCAATTTAAAATATCACATGGTCCTGTAAAAGACTGGAGGTATTTTTTTATGAAAAATAGAAATAATAAAGAAAATTCAAGAAAAGAATTTATTAATTTTTAAATTATCTATAATTTTAGATTTTTTGTGAGTTTTTAACTGTTTCTTAATTTTTATGGTTTTTATATATCCAAAAATGGCCAAAAATGCACAAAAAATTAAACACACAAAAACAAACAAAACTTGATTTTTATAGAATTTTTAAAAGGGTTTTAATATTTTTTAGGATTTTATAAACTGGACAGAAGGAAAAACAAAGGTTTTTGAATTTTTAAAAATAATAAAAAACCTCAAAAATGTACCCAAAAATTAGGGAAATTTTTACACAGTGGCAGGAGCCACATGTCTAAATTTCACACGATTTGGGTGGGATTTGATATTTTATTCAAATCAAACAAAGACTCACAGTTTACAGGGACCTATATGTAAAGAAAACATGTTGCAGGGGCTGAACAGTAACACGCAGAGAAAATAAAAGGGCCCTCGTGCAAAATATCCCACAAAACACGCGTAGCGCACGTGGACCAGTCACGGAAGGACTTAAATGTAATTCCTATTTTAAATCATTCAAACCATAACACGCAAGAACTACAGGGTAGATTATGCAAAAATACCAGGTCCTCACGTGTCGAAACACGTGGTCCACACTCATAGGGACTATAATGCAATTAAACTAAACATAAAGGTCTAGACTACAATTGTCCAAAAATAAAAACAACTGTATTCTATATTTACAGGACTAACTAATAAAAACAGAAACAAAAAGGGCCTAAGGGAAATTTACCCCTTACTAAAAGCGGACGATCGAGGGCGCGCCATGCGGCAGATCGGACGGTGGAGGGTGCTGCTAGCATCTTTTCGAAAATTGGCGCTTGGATCCAACGGACGAGGGGCCACCACGTGTCAATCGGACGACTGAGAAGTGAGGGCAACCCTTCGTCTGGATGAACAGCTGGGATCAAGCCCTAGAAGGATCGGACGGTCGGTGCGATTCCTCAGATGAACAACTGGGATAGCGTCTGGAGCTAAGGGTTGATCCAACGGTGTCGGAGGATCCTGGAAGAACAAGGCTCCGACGAACTTCGCTGGAGCACCACGGGTGCGCTGGACCTCCTCGGGGACTGCAAAGGTGTGGAACAGATTCGCCAAGGCCCCTCGCAGATGGTGTACTCCTCCGATGACGCCGAGAAGCTCCGAGGAGCCCCGGCGACGAAGGAGGAGCTGGATCTCTGTGCCTAGATGTTCAGACCTTCAAAAGGGTCTCCTTCGACCTGCAAAACAGCACGAGAAGACTCCTGGGTCGAGGGCAAACTGCCTCGGCCCGGTGAGAGGTGGAATGGGTGCGTGGATGAGTCGGGTGGATGACCTCCGACGAGGCGATGGTGAGGGAGGTCGAGCTACCTGCTCCGGGGAGAGACAGGGGGAGTGAGTGGGTGCAGAACGTGAAGAGGGGTCTCGCGGAGATGATGGCGTCGTCCGATGATCAAATCGATGAGTGGAGTGAACGAAATCAGTCGGAGACGGCGATGGGTCGATTTGGGCGAAATCGGAAATTCAAGAAAGATATGAAGAATCGGGTCTACCTGGTGGGTGTATTTGAATGTGGGTGAGCTCGCGGAGCTCTGGGGGTTCTGGCCTCAAGGAGACATCGAGCTCTGAGGCTAAGCGCTCCTCGCGGCGGCACACGGCGGCTGACGTTGCAGGATCAGTGGCGGAGGGCTCCTCCTCCTCTCTGCAACACGCCAATCGAAAGCTGTCACTCTAGGGATTAGGGTGGAGGTCCTGCGACGAAGAAGCAACGCCAAAGATGGTGTGAATTGTGCGGCTGAGCTCAAGCTTTATACGGCTAGGGGTCCGAGAAGAATGGGGTCGGGCGAGGTGGTCGGAGCTCGGATCCCGAGGTAGAACCCCGGGCGTGGATCTCGGATACAGGAGGGAGGATTAGGACCCGGGGTTTAGTCGAATGGAAGGAGGATCAGATAGGGAAAATTAGGAGAACTCGGGTCAAAAACCCGATCCGCCTGGAAGGGGGTCCGCGGGGGAGAGTTGATCGGGGGTCAACAATCCCCCGTGGACCAATCAGAATTCAAATTTTATTAAATATTTGGAAATTAAATAAAAAATAATAAATGACCGAATTTCGAAAAAGTTAAAACATGAAAAATGTTTCTTTATTTTTAAATTATTTTTTTGTGTTATTTATTTATTTTTTTGAAATAAAAATATTGTATTTACAATATAGTATTATTATATATAGGTATATACAATATGGATTTTTTATTTTTGATTTTTGATTATTTATTTTTATACAATTTATTCCAATTTTATATTTTATTTATATATAGAATAAAATTTGGAATAATAGGGTATTTTTATTTGTTTTTATTAATTATTTACAAGGGTTAAATAAATAGTTTTATTTATACACATACATGGTATATATACAAGGTTGGGAATTGATTTTATTTTATTTTCTTTTTGTTTTATTTTCATTTTTCTAATTTTTATTTTATTTATTTACACCATGAAATGTGGAATGTAAATATATTTTTATTGATTTTTAATTATTTATTTATAAGGTGATAATAAATAGGTAAGTGGTTCTATACACAAGGTCTATGTATAAGGATGAAGGAATTTTATTTTTGTTTTTCCATTTTTATTTTGATTTTATATTTACAAATATATACATATTCACAAAAATGCAATTTTGTTTTATTTAGAGGAAAATATTTTTATTTATGTACAAGTATATATACACACATGAGCTTCCCTATCTCTCTCTACTTGGGTTCTTTTTGCGGTCAGGCCCATGCTGAGCCCTCCCTTGGGATTAGGTCGCTCAATATTTATTCTAAATATCTCCCTCTTTTTCTTTTATTTCTTTATTCTTTTATTTATGCACAAAAACATACTAATTATTCATATTTACACAATGCATGCTAAATGATAATTATTGCTATTTACAAATATCTACATGTGTTTTGCATAGGTTTTGTTGCTAAAATAAAAGAATAAAGAGTGATGAATGGGTATTCATCACCCCCCTATACTTAACTTTGCTAGTCCCTTAGCAAACACTTATTTGAAAAAGAAGTGAAAAAGAAAAAGAAAAAGAGGAGAAAATGCATGGATCAATGTTGATTATTAAACTTTCCTTCATTAAATTGAAATATGGAGCTCGATCAGATCTTTAGATTATTAATGTGTCGGAACTTTATTTAGACTTTGGTTTAAAACTTAACAACCTCCAAGATCTACTAATCTATAGTCAGGACTCGTCAACAATCCAGATCAGAACAAGTCTACATACACAAACCCTGAAGACTATGAATCTTTCCTTGTACAGTGTATGTGAGGTATAGCTCTCCACCTCAGAAGTAGCAACTTGACAATCCTCCCCAACAAGGTAACTCTATGACCCCAATTTGGCTACTCTTTCCTCAAGGACCGGGGTATTCCCTTCTAAATTCAAGTTCAACCGGCTCAAGAAGAGGGGGAAGAAGAGAATGGACCATGGCCAATGTAGCCATGTATCCTTGGGAGCTCAACTAGTGTAGTTAAGTCTCCCTGCTGCAAGCTACATAAGATGGAACATGAGTCTCAAGCTTTGCTTATTGCACTATATACATACTCCGGTGGGATTATCATTTTCTATCAGACCCACCACTTTTTTGGAGTTATTTTCTTTTTGCATTTTTTTCTTTTTTTTCAAGTGCATCTATACACATATTTACAAGGTGCAGCATATGTACATAAGAAGTTTTTCCTCTTGAGCCAGTAGACTATCCCTCTTTTGAAGCATTATTGCAACCCATAACTCTTGTCGTTAGACCTCATGGCAACCAGACCAAGTTGAGACGCACTTCCTTCACTAAAAGAAGAAGAGAGGTTCCGCCTAGAAGTACTACCCTCATATGCTACCCCAAGTCAAGGAAGGCTGCCTCCTTACCACCTCATCCATAGAGAGCTCGGTGTAAAGTGCGGGTCCAAGTCAAGCCATTGTCTATATGAGTCATGTGTGTGTTATTAAGTGTTCTACTTAGGCTCATTGAGATGACATGTGATCATAGCCTAGTGGACTCAAAGAATTAAGTCACCATGGACCTGAAAAGCCTTAACTCTAAGCCCTATAAGGTTCCTCTTATGATTAGGTGGATTAAGATCTTAATCAAGCTCCATTTTCCAATTTAATTCCAGGCTAGTTTAAATGTCAACTATAATCAGGGAAAACTATACAAGTATATACAAAGATGCTATTTACACAATATTTACACATGTGCAAAATTTTTGAAAAATGTTTTGAAACCATGGATGTATGCATGAATGCAAGTTTTGCAAAATATTTACACAAATTTACACAAGGTTTTTGCAAACTTTTGATTTTCAAAACATTTTGGAAAAATTTTGTACTATATACATAATTTTGATATGAACATATTTACACACTATTTACACAAAAAGTTTTTGAAAACATTTTTACAAAAATAATTTGTACAATAGCTATGTATGTGCAATAAAAGAATGTTTATTTACAAGGAAAAATTTTAATTTTTATGGATTTTTGAGTTTTTAGCCATTTTTATTTACTAACACACTCACACAAAGTACGAGTTATGGCTGAAGTATATATGAAATATACACACACCCCCTATACTTAGCTCGAACGATGTCCTCAGAGTCAAGATCGATGAAGAAGACATAACTCGTGCTTAGTATAGGGAAGTGAAAAGGAAGGCTATATACAAGGACGAATGAAATAATAGAAAATCAAGAGAGTCTCGGCATTTACCCCTATACTTAGGATCAAATTATCCTAAGTATAGCAGGCTGTACACAAAGGGAAGGCCGAGTGGAGAATGTACAGGGTCTACCCCCCATACTTAGGGTAAAATATCCCTAAGTATAGGTAGCAAAAACAGAGGTAGAAAAGAATCAAAAGAATACCCGAGAGTCCTACATCCCACCTATACTTAGGGAAAAGTACACCCTAAGTATAGCATAATCAAAAGATGAGAAAAGGGATGCGGGACTAAAGAATGAAATGATATGGACATCTGGATCTATACAGGTTCGAGAGAACAGTGATAATCAGGCGTGAGATGCAATAGATGTGAGTCAAGAGACCACATCTCACGCAAAGTGAATAGGGGCAACATCAATGACTCGCGGCTCATGATCTAGATATGGCTTGAGCCACTGACCGTTCACTCGAAAGGTACTCTCAGAGACAACTCAGATATGTCAATACTCCCATTGTCATGTACCTTTCTCACCAAATACGGTCCCTTCCATTTGCTCTGTAGCTTCTCTGGAAATAGACGAAGCCTAGCATCAAACAGCCATACTCTCTGTCTAGGCTCAAAATGCTTGTGGCTGATATGAGAATCATGCCACTCCTTCACTTTATCCTTGTACTGTAGGCTATTTGAGAAGGCGGTATCACGAAGCTCCTCCAAGGTGGCTAACTCTGCCCTCCTCTGATCTCCTACACTATCTGGATCCAAAAGTATATCAGTGACTACCCAAAGTGACCTATGCCTCAACTCAATAGGTAAATGGCACGGCTTTCCATAAACGAGGCGAAAGGGAGATGTGCCCAACGGTGTCTTGAAAGACGTCCTATATGCCCACAAGACCGAGTCCAAAAGCTGTGACCAATCCTTTTGGTCAGGGCGGACGATTTTCTGCAATATAGTCTTGATCTTCCTGTTCGACACTTCGGCTAGACCATTCATCTGAGGATGGTATGGAGTGGCAACTCGATGGTCTATGCCGAACTCGCTTACAAGGGCCTTTACCTTGTCGTTGATGAAATGAGACCCCCCGTCAGATATCAATACTCGAGGTACCCCGAACCGTGAAATGATATGCTTCCTCAAAAATCTGCATACAGTCCTAGCATCTGCGGTTCGGGCAGGGATGGCCTCAACCCAACGACTAACATAGTTCATGGCAAACAGAATGTACTCGAATCCCTGACTCTTAGGGAATGGACCCATGAAATCGATGCCCCATGCGTCAAAAACCTCACAGAAGTGAATGGGCTGCATCGGCATCATATCACGCTGTCCGCAAGTGCCCATCCTCTGACAGTCAGTACACCTCTTCACGAACTCATCAGAGTCTTTGAAGAGGGTAGGCCACCATAGGCCGGATTGGAGCACTTTCTATGCCGTTCTCCTCCCAAAGTGACGTCCTCCTACCTCAAGCTCGTGGCAGTAAGTGAGGATGCTATGGTGCTCCTCCTGAGGAATGCACCTACGCCAGATGCTATCCCCTCTTTCATGGTAAAGGATGGGATCCTCCCAGTGGTAGGACTTGGCCTTCGCGAGGAAGGTCTCAAGTCTCTGCCTAGGCCAATCTTGTGGGACTTTCTTAGCAACAAGAAAGTTCACAATATCAGCGTACCACAGGAGAAAGGCGATAGCAAGGATCGCCTCATCTGGGAAGGTCTCACATATAGGCTCAGTCTGCTCAGAATCCTCAAGATGCTCTAATCGGGAGAGATGGTCCGCCACCACATTCTTTACTACAGGCATATCCTTAATCTCTATGTCAAACTCCTAGAGTAGAAGGATCCATCTAGTCAATCTGGCCTTGGCATCCTTCTTTGCCATGAGGTACCTGATGGCGGTATGGTCAGTGTAAATGGTCACTCTAGATCCGATAATGTAAGATCTGAACTTATCTAGGGCAAAAACTACGGCTAGCATCTCCTTCTCAGTAACTGTGTAGTTCCGCTGTGCGGCATTCAACGTACGGCTAGCGTAGTCAATGGAAAATGGGACTCCATCCCTCCTCTGTCCCAGCACGGCCCTTACGGCAAAATCGGAGGCATCCGTCATGATCTTGAATGGGAGAGACCAATCAGGCGGCTGAAGGACAGGAGCCTCTACAACACATCTCTTGAGAGTCTCGAACGACAAAAGACACTTGTCATCGACAAGGAACTCGGTGTCTTTCGTCAGCAGATCAGTCAACGGTCGGGCAATCCTACTAAAGTCATGAATGAAGCATCGGTAGAAACTGACGTGCCCCAGAAAAGACTGTAACTGCCGTAAGTTGGACGGTGGTGCGAGTTTTCTAATGGCATCTACCTTGGACGGATCAACATCCATGCCCCTGTTGGAGATGATATGGCCAAGCACCGTCCCTTGAGTCACCATGAAGTGACTCTTCACCCAAGACAGCACAAGATGAACCTCAATGCATCGCCGAAGGACTCGGTCTAGGCAGTCAAGACAGGAGTCGAATCCGTCGCCGTAGACCGAGAAATCATCCATGAAGACCTCCAAGCACTCCCCCACCATGTCCGAAAAGATGGACAACATACACCTCTGAAAAGTCACAGGGGTGTTGCATAGCCCAAATGGCATGCATCTAAAGGCATATGTACCGAAGGGACAGGTGAAGGTAGTCTTGTCCTGGTCCTCGGGCGCGATGGCCACCTGGTTATAGCCGGAGTACCCATCCAAGAAACAGTAGTGGCTCTTCCCTACCAGTCTCTCAATAATCTGATCTATAAAGGGCAGGGGGAAATGATCCTTCTTGGTGGCCTAGTTGAGTCGTCTGTAATCCATGCATACCCGCCAAGAAGTGGGTACCCAGGTAGCGATCTCCTCTCCAGACTCGCTGGCAACTGTAGTGATGCCCGTCTTCTTGGGCACCACATGCAACGGACTGACCCACTTGGAGTCGGAGATGGGATAGATAAAATCGACGCTCCACCATTTCGATATCTCCTTCATGACAAACTCTCTCAGATTTGGGTTCAGTCGCCATTGGAACTCACGCGACGGCTTCGCCTCATCCTCGAGATAGATATGGTGGGAGCACATGGCCGAACTTATCCCCTGGAGATCGGCTATGATCCATCTAATCGCCTTGCGGTTCTTTTCAAGAACCCCCATCAGACAGGATTTCTGCTCTCCAGTCAAATCAGCGGAGATAATGACTGGGTACATCTCATGGTCACCCGCAAGGAACCTATACTTCAGCGACGCAGGAAGCGGCTTCAGCTCTGGACATGTCAGTGCTGGCGGATCTGGCCTCTGAAAAGTCTGAGTGAATGCTACCAAATCTGCATGGGAGAACAGAAACTCTCGCTCACAATCTGAATCTGGAAAAGGCTGCTCTACTGGACTATCTCTGCTCTGCATGGCATCAACCTCCTCCCTAGCTGAAGGCTCAGTAGAAGTCAGATCTGGTATGAAATCATCAAACTCTACCCAATCAAAGTCTGACTCCCATGGATCTGTATCAAACTCACAACAATCGGTCCCACGGTCAAGAACCGGCTCTGCTGCCTCAAAGGTATCCTAGACTAGGAATGCGCTCTCCAAGCTCTCCTCTGCTGGCGTCTCTGCATCAGAGGACTCTGAAGGTGAGAGGATGGCCTGTGCATAGGGGTCTGCCCAAACTGCCTCGTCATCTGTGATCATAAAATCGTAGTCCTGGTGGATGTCTGGTCCTGCATCTGTCATCTGCTTTGAATATGTGGTCGGCTCTGAGCAAGCTGAATCTCTGACTCTGATGTCCTCGACCGTCTCTATTTGTATACTCTCGCCCTCGACGTGAAAGTATACCTTCCCGCTATCATGGTCGATCATTGCCTTGGCTGTGGCCAAGAACGGGCGACCTAGAAAGATGGGGGTATCGGTCACCGACTCAGGGATCTCCATGTACAACACAATGAAGTCCACAGGGAATTGCAGGCCCTGAATCGTGACGACAACGTCCCTCAAGAACCCCTTCGGCCTCTTGACAGATCGATCAGCAAACTGAAGGACTGTCCTGCTCTGTCGTAGAGTGCCCAACTCGAAGCGGTCGAGAAGGGCTGCCAGAAGTAGGTTCATCGACGAACCACTGTCTAATAGAGTGCGGTCGAACCTCTGCTCACGGATATGGCACCTGACATACGGGGCTCCTGAATCTGGCCTCTTGGCCGACAGACGGTTCTGAATCGCGAAACACGTGACTCTGGTCAGCACATGGATCTCAGACTGGTGGTTCCTCCTCTTCCTCCTAACTATGGTACTGTCTCTGAGTGATCTCTGGAGTAGAGGGATGTGCTCCAAGGCCTCCTGAAGAGTCAGCTGCATGTGAAATCTGTCGATCATCTGCTGGATGAACTCTTCCTGTTGCTTCTTTTTGGGATTTTCGGTTTTCTTCCCCTTCCCCATGTGGAGTGCTCTAGGGAAGGGGATCACAGGTTCCTTCTCAAATGAAGGACTAGGAGAGGGTCTAGGCTGCTCATCGGTAGAATCCACACATACATCAAGCACCACAAGTGGATCAGAAGAAAATAAACCCTTTCCTTTATTGCCAGAAGTGTCCTGAGATACATGAACAGAAGGAAAGACTACAGGACTCTCAGAAGTAAAAACGGTGGCATCAGCACCACCATCGGCTGGTCGGCTCGCGGCATCAGCACCGCGCTCTGGCTTAGCAACATTGGTGGCATCAGTACCACCTCCTCCATCTGGGGAAACGACGGCCTCAGTACCGTCGGTGGGATCAACATCCATGGTGGCATCAGTACCACCGTCATCATCTCTAGCGGCATCAGCACCGCTCTCCTCCTCGCCTGGCGTTCTGGAAGTGGCCTGGGGTCGTCTCTCAGACGAGGCGTCGCCTGCTGGCATCCTACCGCTTCTAAGTGTGACAAAGTCAGTATCAAAAAGATAGGCAGACATATCACCAAATGCATCACTAGGAGTGGCATACTCTATGAAATCTACCTGCTCAGACTTCCTCTTGAGGTTGTTCGGGTTAGGATCGATTTAGGCAGAGATGGCGACCTTCCCTCTCACAATCTCCCGCATCTCTTGGCAGAACTCATCCATCTCCCGTCTGAAAGTAGCCTGTTGATCGGTCAGGAGGCGGGATATGTCATCCAAGCGGGGCTCTCATAGGATGGCCCATGAGAACCTGACAGGTGGCCTCGCTGGTAGGGAGGCTGCTGCTATAGCTGGTGCTGCGGGTGAGAGGGGTACTGCTGTGGATGAAACTGCTGCTGAGGCTGATCATGCCTCCAAGACTATCCCTGCTGATAGGGATGAGGACCATACTGGGGAGACTGCTGCTACTGCTGCTGGTACACTGGAGGCTGCTGCTGTGGCTGGTGCTGCGGGTGATCTCGCTGATGGCCGTACTGGCCACCCTGACCCGAAGACTGTTGCTGGGAACTGGCACCTCCGGCTAACCAACGGAATCTGGGATGGTCTCGTCGGATACCGGGCTGGAGTCGGTCGTACCAAATCCCGTTGACATCCATCAATGGCTCAGGCTCATAGGTGGCTGGTGGGAGTACGGTCAGAGGCTGATCCGGCTTGTAGACCACCATCTGCGTGTCTGGAGATGGTGGAGACTGGTAGTGTGGCTGCGGCTGCTGGTACGGCTCCGCCTGTACAAGATGGACCTGTCTAGGTTGTTGGGAGCATTGGGACGAACTGCCGCTGCTGCTCGAATCTCCTCGCGACTGAAGACGGGGCTGAGAAGCTATCTGTGCCTCCTGGAGACACATGAGTTGTGTCTTCAAGTTGCTCAGTGTCTGTGCCATCTGCTCCATATGCGTGATACCCTGGCACTGCTTCTTTTCTATGATCCCCATTCGGTCCAGCTTCTCGCTGATGATGCCCATGTCAGCGGCTGTGGACTCGGCCTGTGCTGCTGCCACTGACGAAGTGGATGGATTGGCGTCGACCCGTGCGATCCTCTGGTACTGTACGGTCTGTGGTTGAGGGCATCCCTGTGTGTAGAGTCGGGTCTGGGACATCACCATGTAGTTCTCGGCCATCTCCTCGTAGGTGGCCCAGACCTGATCATGATCCTTGGCGAAATAGGACCCACCACATGAAGCATTCACCATGCCCTGTAGCTCTGGTGTCAGCCCGCAGAAGAAGCTCTGAACTAGGTTCGGCTTCGAAATCTCGTGGTGCGGGCATCGATCTGTCAACTCTCTAAACCTCTCCCATGCCTAGTGGAATTGCTCATTGGGGAGCATGGAGAAGTTGCTGATCAGGGCCCTCGCTGCGTTCGTCTGCTCGAGTGGATAGTACTTGTTCAAGTACTCGGTGCGGAGCTGCTCCCAGGTGTAGACGAACTTCCCCAAGTGCTTCAGCCAGGTGGCTGCTCTGTCGGCCAGTGAGAAGGGGAAGGCAATCATACGGATGGTATCCTCGTCCACCTGTCTGTCGTGGACTATGCTACAGATCATCAGAAACTCCTGTAGGTGGAGATGGGGCTCCTCAGTGGCGAGCCCATGGAACTGGGGGAGGAGCTGCAAGGTGTTCGGGGGGAACTTTAAGTCCCCCACGATAGCTGGTAGTACAACCCAACGATGCGTCAAAGTCGATACAGGGTTGTGTAACTCCCGCATCGGTCTCAATGGATCTGCGGCTGCTGCTGCGGCGGCTGCTGCATCATCGGGTATCCTCGGCCCATCTCTTGGCCCGCGCTGTGCTCGGTTGGCTCTCAACTGCTCCATCTCTCGCCTCATCTCTATCATGAAGGCACCCTGATCCCTCAACTGCTGCTGAACTGTCTCAAGGGAGGCGATCAGGGTGGAGTTGATCGCACCCTGGTCTAAGATGAATGTCTGATCGGCTCGGGGACCTCCTATGCGATCGTCGCTGCTGCCGGCCATGGTCTCTGCAAAGGCAAAAGACCCAAACTCAGGTGCCAATAAATCTGACTGCGGTCTCTCATCTGGCACTGGTATCTCAGAATCAGAAGAAGGGTGGTCGAGGGGAAACAGGGCGGAGTCGAACTCGGGTTTGGAGAGCAGGCCTCGTCTCTCGCAAACCAACCTAGATGAGCGGGCAGAAGTGCTGGGAAGCGGTGCAGCCAAAGGCTGCCTAAGGGACCTTCTGCCCATCATCTTGATCTGGCGAGTCGGGCGGATGGGATCTGGAAACAAATATGATCAGCAAACAAACCCCTGATTCACCTACTCAACGCGAGCTGAAGACCGTAAGAGTTCGGTCAATTATCTTGTCAGTTTTTATTAGGTGATCAAGTCAAGATAGCAGAGCGATTACGTGACCTGTTGGGAATCCGGTTCCCCCAGGAGACTGGCCCAATCGTGAACTAGATCTTTCCCAGCCAGTACAAGCCGTGGACCGTTTGCCTGCTACCCGATCGGCTCGCTCTGTTAAGGATATCACGGCCCGCTTTACCGGAGACCGGAGCGATCCTCAATGGAGAACGACTAGCTCAGAATCAGTAGTCTGAAGGAGGTCCAGATGTGGCTCTATCCTAGGGTGCGGGTCACTCTCTCGCACATGCAAACCAGACAAGGAGGGGGTTACTCTCCCCAAGACAAATTTTTCGGGTGAGTGTCTTTTAAGGTCAAATAGAGTTAATAGTCCCAATTTTATGGTTTGAATTTTTAGGTATTTTTCAAATAAAAACAATCGCCTAATGAATTTTTCGGTTCTCCTGGTTATTTAAGTCCAAAAATCAGGGGGGGGAGTCGAAAAAGCCGATGCGCGAGAAATCAATGATGCATGCAGAGTAAGAAATGCGTACCTGACTCCAGCAGTCTACATGCAAAATGATTCGCGCCGAATTGTAAGACAAAAATAAAACTACTTAAATGATACAAGCGGAAATCCGGGCCCTAACAAGCAGTTCTACTCGAAAGAACAATAACTAAGTGGTCAATCAAGAGGGTCGGAGTCCGGTCTCGGATGCCGATTGGTGCTCGCCACAACGGGTTCTGCCAGTGCTGTATACGACCTCTAGCGGCGTGTGACCCCTCAGGTGACCAAATAGTCTTTTTATTAATCTTTTATTTTGGTCCAATTAACGATCTATAGGTACATGCAAGGTTATTAAGTGTGTGGACCCTACTATTTACGTCACAGTCAAGTAAAAATCCTAAGACTAGTGGCTGAAATCCGCGAGAAACAATAAGGCAGTAAATAAACGACAAAGTCGCGAGAAAACCGCGAAAAAGCCGAGGGGTCCCCCGAGCACACCGGTGCTCGGCGAAGCAGACCCCGAGAGTCTAAGTGTCTGAGTCTGAGTGTCCTGTCCCTGTATTATTACAAAAATTCAAATAAGTGCTGAAAATAAAACTAAGCTACTGCTACACTACTCTTGCACTCTACTGCCTCCTCACGCTCTCCTGTGGCTCCATGCAGAAGGGAGCCGCCTCCGATTCCCATGGTTGCATCTGCTCCTCAAGAGGAGCTGCCTCGGTCCTCGGGCCCTCGCAAGTAAACAGAAAAGTGTCACAGACCAAGTAAATAAAGCAAATAAACAAAACAGGGTATATGTGCAAAAATGAGAAATAAAAATAAATACTTAGAAACAAACAAAAACCAAAGAAGAGAAAATAAAATAAAATGAAAATAAAAGAAAAACGAAAAGCCGGGAAAAGCCGCGGATGAAGAAAAAGCTGCGCTCCCCGGCAACGACACCATTCTGATGAGCCGCCCGATAGACTAAGGTAAAGATCACTAAGGTCGTTGCGACCTCAGTCACTCGGGACTCAGAGCTCAATAAAGAAACAAAATCAGACCACCAATCGAAAGGACAAAAAGCAATGAAAACCAAAACAGCGGTCCCGCTATGTGATTAACCTGGTATAGCACCCAGGGTCGGACTCAGGGAGCACGAGTTGGCCTCGCAGCCTACTAAGTAGTCAGAAAGCAAAATAAAATAAAAACAATGATTTTTGGTGGTTTTTAATTTTTTTTTGGATTTTTAATAATGAAGGGAAATAAAAAAAGGCAAAAACAAGCAACTTCAACCAATTATTTAAGTACTCAAAATGGTCCAAAAATTCAAACAAAATTTTTTTATGTTATATATATTTTTTTACTGTTTTTGGTGAATTTTTGATATTTTTATAATTTTTATGGAATTTTCTAAAAATAAAAGACGGCAGAAATACTGTGCTATTGCCAAGCCAGGCTTCAAAGACCAATTTAAAATATCAAATGGTCCTGTAAAAGCCTGGAAGTATTTTTTATGAGAAATAAAAATAATAAAGGAAATTCAGGAAAAGAATTTATTAATTTTTGAATTTTCTATATTTTTTTAAAATTTTTATAAGTTTTTAAGTGTTTTTTAATTTTTATGGTTTTTATATATCCAAAAATGGCCAAAAATGCACATAAAATCAAACACACAAAACTTTATATTTTTAAAATTTTTAAAAAGGTTTTAGTATTTTTAAGATTTTATAAACTGGATAGAAGGAAAAACAAAGGTTTTTGAATTTTTTTAAAAAATAAAAAGCCTAAAAAATGTACCCAAAAATTAGGGAAATCTTTACACAGTGGCAGGAGCCACGTACCCAAATTTCACACGATTTGGGTGGGATTTGATATTTTATTCAAATCAAACAAAGACCCACAGTTCATAGGGACCTATATGTAAAGAAAACATGTTGCAGGGGTTGAACAGTAACATGTAGAGAAAATAAAAGGGCCCTCATGCAAAATGTCCCACAAAACACGTGCAGCGCACGTGGACGATGCACGGAAGGACTTAAATGTAATTCCTATTTTAAATCATTCAAACCATAACACGTAAGAACTACAGGGTAGATTATGCAAAAATACCAGGTCCTCACATGTCGAAGCACGTGGTCCACACTCACAAGGACTATAATGCAATTAAACTAAACATAAAGGTCCAGACTGCAATTATCCAAAAATAAAAAACAACTGTATTCTATATTTACAGGACTAACTAATAAAAACAGAAACAAAAAGGGCCTAAGGGAAATTTACCCTTTATTAAAAGCGGACGGTCGAGGGCGCGCCACGCGGCAGATCGGACGGTGGAGGGTGCTGCTAGCGTCTCTTCAAAAACCGGTGCTTGGATCCAACGGACGAGGGGCCACCACGTGTCAATCGGACGACTGAGAAGTGAGCGCAGCCCTTCGTCTGGATGAACAGTTGGGATCAAGTGCTAGAAGGATCGGACGATCGGTGCGACTCCTCAGATGAATGGCTGGGATAGCGTATGGAGCTAAGGGCTGATCCAACGGCGGCGGAGGATCCTGGAAGAACAAGGCTCCGACGAACTTCGTCGGAGCACCACGGATGCGCTGGACCTCCTCGGGGACTGCAAAGGTGTGGAACAGATTCGCCAAGGCCCCCCGCAGATGGTGGACTCCTCCGATGACGCCGAGAAGCTCCGAGGAGCCCCGGTGAAGAAGGCGGAGCTGGAGCTCTATGCCTAGATGTTCGGACCCTCTAAAGGGTCTCCTTCGACCTGCAAAACAACACGAGAAGACTCCTGGGTCGAGGGCAAACTGCCTCGACCCGGTGAGAGGTGGAATGGGCACGTGGATGAGTCGGGTGGATGACCTCCGGTGAGACGACAGCAAGGGAGGTTGAGCTACCTGCTCCGGGGCGAGACAAGGATAGTGAGTGGGTGAACAACGTGAAGAGGGGTCTTGCGGAGATGATGGCGTCGTCCGATGATCAAATCTATGAGTGGAGTGAACGGAATCAGTCAGAGACGGTGATGGGTCGATTTGGGCGAAATCGGAAATTCAAGAAAGATAGGAAGAATCGGGTCTACCTGGCGGGTGTATCCGACTGTGGGTGAGCTCGCGGAGCTCTGGGGGTTCTGGCCTCAAGGAGACGTCGAGCTCCGAGGCTAAGCGCTCCTCGCGGTGGCGCACGGCGGCTGACGTCGCCGGATCAGTGGCGGAGGGCTCCTCCTTCTCCATGCAACACGCCAATCGAAAGCTGTCACTCTAGGGATTAGGGTGGAGGTCCTGGGACGAAGAAGCAACGCCAAAGATGGCGTGAATTGTGCGGATGAGCTCAAGCTTTATACGGCTAGGGGTCCGAGAAGAATGGGGTCGGGCGAGGTGGTCGGACCTCGGATCCCGAGGTAGATCCAAGGGCGTGGATTTCGGATACAGGAGGGAGGATTAGGACCCGGGGTTTAGTCGAATGGAAGGCGGATCATATGGGGAAAATTAGGAGAACTCGGGTCAAAAACCTGATCCGCCTGGAAGGGGGTCCGCGGGGGAGAGTTGACCGGGGGTCTACAATCCCCTGTGGACCAATCAGAATTCGGATTTTATTAAATATTTGGAAATTAAATAAATAATAATAAATGACCGAATTTCGAAAAAGTTAAAACATGAAAAATGTTTCTTTATTTTTAAATTATTTTTTTGTGTTATTTATTTATTTTTTTGAAATAAAAATATTGTATTTACAATATAGTATTATTATATATAGGTATATACAATATGGATTTTTGATTTTTGATTTTTAATTATTTATTTTTATACAATTTATTCCAATTTTATATTTTATATATTTATAGAATAAAATTTGGAAAAATAGTGTATTTTTATTTTGTTTTTATTAATTATTTACAAGGGTTAAATAAATAGTTTTATTTATACACATACATAGTATATATACAAGGTTGGGAATTGATTTTATTTATTTTCTTTTTATTTTATTTTCATTTTTCTAATTTTTATTTTATTTATTTACACCATGAAATGTGAATGTAAATATATTTTTATTGATTTTTAATTATTTATTTACAAGGTGATAATAAATAGGTAAGTGGTTCTATACACAAGGTCTATGTAAAAGGATGAAGGAATTTTATTTTTATTTTTCCATTTTTATTTTGATTTTATATTTACAAATATATACATAGTCACAAAAATGCAATTTTTTTATTTAGAGGAAAATATTTTTATTTATGTACAGGTATATACACACACATGAGCTTCCCTATCTCTCTCTACTTGGGTTCTTTTTGCGGTCAGGCCCATGCTGAGCCCTCCCTTGGGATTAGGTCGCTCAATATTTATTCTAAATATCTCCCTCTTTTTCTTTTATTTCTTTATTCTTTTATTTATGCACAAAACTTGCTAATTATTCATATTTACACAATGCATGCTAAATGATAATTATTGCTATTTACAAATATCTACATGTGTTTTGCATAGGTTATGTAGCTAAAATAAAAGAATAAAGAGTGATGAATGGGTATTCATCGGGCAGCGAAATAAAAAAAATTTCATGCGATGAAACCACATGATCCCAGAACACTTCTCAGATCGTTTCATCTAAACCACAAAAAGTATTAGGGTTACCTCTTGAATCACGGTTGCGATCGAGTCTCTAAACAAAGAGACCTCCTGTCTCAAGTCCAATCCAACAGAGGATACGATTGCGAGCGCATGGATGAGACGCGTGCTTCTCGCAATCCATGTTGATGATCCAAGCGACGAAACTCCTGATCTTGTCACATGAGATGCGACGTCTTCTTCACGAGAGAGGCACACCGAAGGAGACGGAGATCAGAACACTATAGGAAGCCTAAAACTCTAAGTTGATCCAAGTATTAATCAGACGGAATTCAACTCCTCTAACTGTCATACTCTCAATGGATACATATATATAATAAGTATGACTTAGTGTAGACTGCACCATGAGAGTAAAGTCAATATGTCACCAAAATTTCAAATCTCAAAAGCTCTCCTATGGACCCAACCCTCAACTCTAGAGAATAAATCTAGTCTTGCCTCAATCCATCATCTCTTTAGTTCGTCAGACTTCAATGGTATAGATGGAAGGCCAGATTATGGAGGATGTAAGATTGTGTACTTATTTTCTCTTCCTCTCATTGGAATAGGGTTCTCTCAAGTGCCAATACACAACACTATTTTTATTTTTATTTTTGCCAATAAGTGTGTCCGTCAAAAGATAAGTTGGAGTCGTCTGCACTTGTTTTCTTGGGAGTACACTGGGGTATGCCTTTTTTGAGTATCTAATATACCTTCTACACCTAGACTTATAACATTCACGATGTAGGGATCTTTTTGGGTGCTATCTCGACTCCTGGTCCTAATAGCGGTGGTCCAGGTGGATACTTTGAAATGGTTGGGAGCGCTTGCATTTGGTGGAAGCTCTTTGATATTTGACTTTGGTGAGAGCTTTTCTTTCAAAAGTTCTTTCTTTCTTTTCATTGTTTTTGTCTAGCTTCATTGCTTTTACTAAAAGTTGGCACGTATTGATCAACTTATTAAAATAATGTCATCATACCCTAGTACTTTAGGTCAAATTCAAGGGATAGCATGAGAACATGTCCCATACTGGCTCAGATGTTGACACTCAGGTTTCATGAAGTCATCATTAAATTTATCCCATCCCCGAGCATCATATAGATCAAGTCCAAACTCAAGCTTCCAATCTCAATCTCCTCAGTGATACCTTGACTCATCTCAATAATGAATGCAATTGTGCATGTGATGATAGCCAAATACTTTTAAGGAGAATAAGCATCAAATATATCATGCATATCTTCGAACTAGGAGAGTGTGAATTTTTAAATCCAAGACCCTAATGATTAATACATGATAAATACAATCTTAAAGACTCTTTAAACCATGTGTTAAAGATCATCTCAAGCCTTGAGTGCATAGTGGAAGTGTCGGGGAAAAACACTAATTAATAAGTCAATCATTTTGTGATTTTTATTTTTCCATTTTTATTGATTTTTATAGAGTTACACTCATTTCCAACCTTATCTTTGAAAAGAATTTTTGAAAACTTTTTGCAAACATTGTCAAATAAGTACATAAATTTTCCAAATATTTTTTAAAGATTTTTTAAACAAAGTAAAACCCCATTTTTCAAACCTCAGTAAAACATTTTTTCAAACGATGTCACATAAATAAGTAGGTTTTCAAAATATTTTACAAATGATTTTCCAAACATGTCAAACTATATTTTCGCAAACCATGTAAAACACTTGAAAATCATGTCAAATATGCATAAAATTTTCAAAACATTTTGTACAAAAATCAGTTCAAAGATGTGATACGATACCTGATGAATCTCCATTTCATCACCTTTATTCTATCATTTTGGCCTTAAAAACCCTAGTAACTGCGTGCATATACCCATAATTCATGCATTTTAGCATCCATGCATTGTTGTGTAAATAGTGTATAAAATATTATTTTTAATGCCAAAATTATAGAATAAAGAAAAGAAAAGAAAAAGAATAAAATATTGTAGATATTTTATGAACCTAAACCCCGAGACCTAGGCATCTCGATGACTAGGATGACAAGAAATAAAGTAGGGGAGATAAGGGTCCAAAATACAATAAAAATCCATTTTATTTATTCATTCATTATTCATTTTTGGGACCTATTTTATTTTCCACTTTTGTACTTCAAATAAGGAAACTTTGTACATGAAAGTTGTAGATAATAAAATATAGAAAAATACAAAATTGAGTTTACACAAAGATAATATACAATGTACAAAAGATAGTCTAAATAAGATTCCAAAATCCCAACTTCCCAGACCCATATCTCTCAAATAAAAACTCAAAATGTATCAAAATCACATTTAATTGTATATAACTTTTAATATGCTATTTATTAAAGGTGATTTCATATTTTTTGTAGTTAAGATGTGAAAGTTAGGTTTTGTACACCTATTGTATAGTATAGTCTATTAAAATATCCATTTTATTATTATTCATTATTTTTATAATTATATATTTTTATAATTTTGTAAATATTATTTATAATATATGTACATATTTAAACTAAAATAAAACACTAATGAAAACATTAGAATAAAATAAATTACAACGATACATAGGTAAAATACTTATATCTATACCTATATAATAAATAGACGTATTTATTTAAGTGTAAATATTATATCAGAAAAATATAATAAAAATGTAATTAGGTATCTAAAAATAAGTTATAAATTTATAAAATAATAATCTAAATTAAGAAAATCAAGAAGAAGAAAAACAAAAGACCTTAAAAACATAGATAAATATACCTATAATATAACCCTAAAAAGTAACTTGTAAATATAAATCTCTAAAAATAAATAAAAATCTTAATAAAATAATTCAAAAAATAATAAATATTTTTTTATTTTCTAACTTAAATTAATAAATTCATTTATTATTTTTAACTAATTTTTAATTATTTTGGCAGGGTTTTTTTTGTTTGGTCCACGTGCTTCCCCCGCTCGTTGACCTCGGTCAACTCTTTGACCGAGGTGCTGTAAGCAGTCAGAAACTAGTGTTGACCCATTTTCTCGACTTTTTACAAGATAAATCTTTCACCATTCAACTTGGGTCCCTTCGTGACTTTTCTTACTCGTTTATTGATGATTTACGCCCATATCTTTCGTCGGGGCGTGGATCACTGATGCATCTGATACGCTTCGTTCTTCCCATCCAGGCGATCACGTCTGTACATAAACCCCCTTCTTCCTCCTTCAACTTTTGAACCTCTCTTGACCTAGGCTAGCCCTACCCCAGGTGTTCTCGTGATTGAGGAGGGTGATAGCCTCCTCTCCCTCCCCTTCGCGACGACGTTGGACACGGTTAAGGGCGGATTCCACCCATCGCTGGAGCTTCGCTCATGGCGGTCCCATCTCGCGGTCCTCTGTCGCTCGAGGTCATTTATAACCATTTCTTGCTTTATTATTGTAGTTTTAATTATTAGGTTTGTTTCCTGCCTTTGATTCGAACTTTAATCCCTCGTATTAGTCATAGATACCATCCCCGTATTTCGCCGGAGCCCCGCTCCGGTGAACCCATTTCAATGTGCCACGCTGTTCTCCAACACACCAATTTCCCTCACCTCACTTCCCTCACGTTTCCCCACGCTCCGCTCCACTCTGCTTTTCTTGGCTCCTCCTGGAGCAAGATCTAGGTATCCCTCCCCCACCACCACGCCAGGACACCTTCGCTTCGTCTCGCTACGCGCCCATTCCCCTTTTTGACCATCAAACCAGTTTGAACTCGACATTTTGGAATTTCCTGTGCAGGCCAGAACAACCAAGAAGCGTGGGACACTCAGTTTGATTCTCACCGGAGGTACCTGGAGCCTCTTGGCTTCCTCGACCTCGCATGCAAGCTTCGGGTATCGTCGCAGCATTTTGGAGCTCCCAACCATTAGAGCACGTGCCCAAGTTCATTTTTGCACCCTCGGCAACTTGAGGGAAGGTCGGAGGCTCGAGATCGTATCAATCAAACCTCGGAGACAAGGAAGTTCGTCCCTGTTCTTCGCGGTCCCCTCTTTGCCATCCGATTGCCTCCTCGTGTCTGATCGCCCAGCCATCGTTGGATCACGTCTGCCCTTCACCGTCAGATCATCTTGCAGGATCTAATCATAGTCGTTCGAAGTTGAACCATCCTCGGGCTTCCCTGTGGCACCACGTGTCAAGTGAATAGATGGCCACCGTAGGATCCGCGCCATTGCTGGGTATTTTGCATTTTTAGCCCATCCACTTTTTGCATTTAATAATTAGAACTTAAATTTTTATCTGTTGCTTTATAAGTTTTGTAACTTTTGCAAACGACCCCCCATGCTTTTTAAAATTACGTTCAGGTCCTTGCCCACGTCAACTTACATGCCTACGCACGTGAGGTGCTGACAATTTTGCATAGGGACCCTTACGGGTTGTGGATTTTGTATTTAGTCCTGGAACTTTATATCTATGTGTTATATTTTTGGTAAAATTGCTACTAGGCACCTCTGCTTTCTTCTATTTGCATTAATGCCCATGCCAACATTGTAGTCTCTCTTGGTTGTTTGTATTTATTTTAAATAGCAATTAAATTCCAAAAATCCCCTAAAAATAGATGTAGCTTCCTGATTGCATCTAGTTTCACACACATATTTTTATTTTAAATTTTTAAGCTTTTATTATTTATTAAAAATAGAAAATACCCTTTTATCCCTGTTTGTAATGGAAAACCTATAAAAAATATAAAAACATTTTCAAAAATTACCCAAAAAATATATTTTGTGTATATATGTGTTTTTAACATTCAGACCAAAAATCACTTAAAATTAGAAAAGAAAACTCAAAAATAGCAAAACCCCCAAAAACACTTATAAAAATATATAAAATTCTCAAAAATCCCAAAAATGTATTTCTATTTCTGAATTTTCTTTGTAGTATTATCTATATATAAAAATTTATTTGGAGTAATTTTTATATTGTTTGGTATTTTTCTCCTCCATTTTTATTTCGGCTATTTAATTGAAACCCTAATTTAGGGTATTTTTTACTTTAAAATATATAAAGATTAGGAAAAAATCCTAAAAAATAATAAAAATAGTAAAAAAATTGATTAAAACCCAAAACTATTGTATTTTTTATTTTAACTATTTTTATTACTATTTATATTTACCCTAGCCTATATTGTATATATACTTTAAATATAACTTTATATATATATATACTAAAATAAAATAAATTAAAAAAAGAAAATATAAAATGAAATATAAAAATAGAAACTTAAAAATCAAAATAAAAAAATGATATCAAAAATAAAATAAAAAATTAAAAATTAAAAACCCACAGAAAAAGACACATAGACACATAATTTCACAATCATTTTTGTGCTTCATTGCCATGATCTATGTTGTTTGCTCCCTGTGTTTGACACTCTACACATACATTCATATTATACACATCTTTGTTGTAGATTTAAATAAAATAAATTCTAACTCCACATTGCTTTTCATTTCTTTATTATCTGTCGTGGGTTAATTGTTGTTCAAAGCAGGGTTTCGTGTGAGGTTATCTCAACGACTATAATCCATCTTGTGGATTAACACGACCTCCGCAAAATCGTTTTCAACAAATAGCATTGTTGCCGGGGAGCAACGCCACATAGATTGGTTTTTGTCTGATTGTAATTTATTTGTCATTTTTTGCTTCATTTATTATTTTCTTATTTTTTGATATAATTGTTAGAGCTGTCTAACCACCCTCTCTTGTTGACTTTGTGCGAGGTACTGCGGATCGAGGGAGACCCTCTTTGGAGTGTCTGCGCACCCACGTGAGGTAACTTTGACTTTGCATCAAATAAGGACTTGGAGGCATTTTTGAAGACAAATCTACTTGCACTTTTTATTTTATTTCATTTATTATTGTAATTTGAAGTGAGAGAGAGAGAGAGACATTTATTGTAATAATTCAGGACTCTGCCACACTTCACACTTCACGAGGTCCGGTGCCTGAGGGATTGTTCCCTTGGGGGCCTCGTCGGATTTTTCAAGGTTTTCTTCGCATTTTGTATTTGTTTTCTATTTTTGTTTTATTTACTTTATGTGATTGAGCCCTAGTTGTAGGAATTGCTTGACTATAGCATTGGGTCCAACCAGGGGCGGAATCAGGAATTTTATCAAGGAGGGGCCAACAAAACAAAATAAAAGATGGAGAGAGATAAAGTGAGTAAAGCCAATTTTTTTAACAAAAAACTACCACCATGGGATTCGAACCCTGGTTCTTTGTTAGCGAAAAGAACACTTTGCTAGTGAGGCATTATGCATTTAGTGATTTTATTCTACACTATACGTCTTATATTTAATATTTAAGCAGGGGCCATATCAAAATTTAACAACATTATATAAAAGAAATGTAATAATTAAGGAGGGGCCATGGCCCCCTAGGCTATATGCTAGTTCCGCCCCTGGGTCCAACCACCTAATAACCTTTGCATGATCCTATAGTTATGCTTGGACTTAGTCAAAAATAAATTGTTATTTATTTAGATTTGAGATCGAGCGTTGAGAGAAGTGCTATACAATGCTGACAGGATCCGTTGTGGCAGACACCGATGCACTTCAGAGACCGGATTTTTGGATCTCTCTTCTAGATATTTAGCATATTGTTATTCATGATAATAATAGTTTCTAATCCTAGGGCGATTTCATCGGCTTGCATTGCATATAAGTAGGTTTCAATTCTACTGAGCATCTTTGCATGTAGAGTGTTGGAGGCAAGGTGAGCATTTCTCTTTAGCATCCATCATTGATTTGTCTCTTGCGTTGCTTTTCTGCCTCTCCCTCTGATTTTGATCACTTAGGTGCTAAGTAAAATTGACTCCTCGATAGGCTCGTGTATTTTTTTATTAAAAATCCAAAAAAGTGATATCAATAAAATTGGGACTGTTAATATTACTTGACCTTAAAGAAGACCCAAAAAAGAAATTATTTATCTGGGGTGAGTAATCCCCTCATTGTCTTTGTTTTAATTGCTCGCGTACACACTAAGGACTAGTGCCAAAATCCCATTCAGCCTCCTAAGTGTTTGTACAATTTTTTGACTTCTCACCTAACTCTAAAACATACAAGATAAAAAGATCAAACTTTCATGATCTTTACTGAGTCGAGTAGGTGAATTGAGGGGTTTGTTTTGTGTGAGTTTATTTGTGTTTGATTGTGTGCATACTAGATCCTTCTGGGCATTTGTGCCTTTCTTCTCATTTCTCTTGACTTGACCATCGTGCTCACCCGATCTTTTCCTTTTATTTCGAGATGGCGGACTGGATCTCTTTTTATCCGGATTTTGTGGATCCCTCATACACTCCAGCCGGTCCACCTCCCTTTTTTCAAGAGGACTTTGCTCCTGATTTTTATACATATCTACCTCAGCCACAATATCAGACCTCGAATTTCTATCCACCTCCACCTTCACATTTCCATTCATATCCACCAAGACTGATTTGTTGGAGTCACCTTTCATGATTACCATGATTGAGACCTTGAACCAAATGATGGAACAAATGAATTCGAGGATTGATGATCTTACTAGTTTAAATAAGAATCAGAATGATGCTCCACTGTTTGAGGATATGGATTCACTTGAGGATTTCCATGAGAGCCTGCAATCACTCAAAATACAAAAAATGAGTAAAATTTAAAAATCCAAAAAGAATTCGGGAGACATTTGGTTGATTCAGACTGTGAGGAGAGGGCCCATATGCCAGATCACTTGGCCACACACTCATTCACTTCGTGTCCCATCCTTGACCTCGAGGATGTCATTGTACAGCCTGCTCTTGGCATTCCTCACATATATGTTGATTATGATCTCTTCTCTTATATGGAGGAGATCCAAAAATTCAAAAAAATGTTGACTGAACCCGAAGTGGTGGCCGTTATTCATGAGATCATTGATGCCCCACTTTGGCAGGCCATGACCCAATTATCTGATCCTCATCATAAGAAGAGAAAGCGGAGGAGCAGATCTGAGCTTCATATCTTGACCATGGCCACTGCCCATGTCATCACACACCGTCCTATTTCTAGGAAAAGGAACATTGCTACACCTTTCATTAGCTGCACCATCTCTAACCATACATGTGATAACACTCTTCTAGACGGCGGTGCTTCGATTAGCATCATACCCTTCTCGTTGGTACAGTCTCTTCACTTAGGGCCTCTTAAGAAAGCTAGTATGATCGTTCAGTTTGCTGATGGATAAATCAAGAGGCTGAAGGGTATACTTGAGAACACCATCATTTCAGTTCATGGCATGAGCTATAATGTTGACTTTGTGGTATTGCCCATGGAGACCTCCATTGGGGAGCACTCTCCAATCATCCTGGGACGATCTTTCCTCACCTCTGCAAGGGTCATTATTGACTATGGATAACAAGAGATTTGGTTCCGTCCTGTTGACAAGAGCGAGGTGGTCATCACTACACCCACTGCCGATCAGAAACCTGCACCTAATGCACCTTCACTGATTCTAGCTGACCCCGAGGACTATGACCGTGAGGAGACTATCAGAGATTTTTGTTGTATGCCGGATTCCACTGAGACCCGAGAATTCCTCTCCAAGGAGGAAGACTTCGAAAGCATAGACCTCAGATTTCCTTCTTCTGGTGTTTGGCTATATGTTGATGACATCCGTGGTGGCATATGAGTTGAAGTATTCTGACCTGGATATTAAAAGGACTTGAGCAGAGTTTTGGGATTCTCAAAGGTCGTCGGATTTCAAATCTGATTCCCAATAAGGTCCGCCCACACTAAAATTCCCAAGGTTCGACTTAAGATCCAATCTTTGATTTTTGTGAAGACAAGTTTGATAATCAAACTTAATCCAATTTCTTTCTTTTTCTTTTCTTTGTTTTTCTTTTTCTGCACTTATTGCATAAGTGTTTGCCAGGGACTAGCAAAGGCAAGTATAGGGGGTGATGAATCTCCATTTCATCGCCTTTATTCTATCATTTTGGCCTTAAAACCCCTAGTAAATGCTTGTAAATACCCTTAATTCATGCATTTCAGCATCAATGCATTGTTATGTAAATAGTGTATAAAATATTATTTATAATGCCAAAATGAATAAAGAAAATAAAAAAAGGAGTAAAATATTGTAGATATATTATGACCCTAAACCCCGAGACCTAGGCATCTCGATGACTAGGACAACAAGGAATAAAGTAGGGGGAGATAAGGGTCCAAAATACAATAAAAATCCATTTTATCTATTCATTCATTATTTATTTTTGGGATTTATTTTATTTTCTACTTTTTATACTTCAAATAAAGAAACTTTGTACATGAAAATTGTAGATAATAAAATATAGAAAAATAAAAAATTTAGTTTACATAAAGATAATATACAGTGTACAAAATACAGTCTAAATAAAATTCCAAAATCCCAACTTCCCAGACCCATACCTCTCAAATAAAATTCAAAATATATCAAAATCACCTTTAATTGTATATAATTTTAAATAAGCTATTTAATGAAGGTGGTTTCATATTTTTTGGAGTTAAGGTGTGAAAGTTAGGTTTTGGACCACAATTGTATAGTATACTCGATTAAAATATTCATTTTATTTATTATTCATTATTTTTATAATTTTATATTTTATAACTTTGTATATTATTTATAATATATATACATATTTAAACTAAAATAAAACACTAAAGAAAACATTAAAATAAAATAAAATACAATAATACATAGGTAAAATACCTATATCTATACATATATAATAAATAGACCTATTTATTTAAGTGTAACTATTTTATCATAAAAACATAATAAAAATATAATTAAGTATATAAAAATAAGTTATAAATTTATAAAATAATAAATTAAATTAATAAAATCAGAAATACAAAATAAAAATAAAGGACCTCAAAAACATAGATAAATATACCTATAATATAACCCTAAAAGTAACTTGTAAATATAAATCGCTCAAAATAAATATAAATCATAATAAAATAATTCAGAAAATAATAAATATTTTTTATTTTATAACTTAAAATTAATAAATTCATTTATTATTTTTATCTAATTTTTAACTATTTTGGCAGGGTTTTTTTCTGGTTAGTCCATGTGAACCAACTAGCTTCCCTCGCCCGTTGACCTCGGTCAACTCTCTGGCCGAGGTGCTGTAAGCTGTCAAAACCTAGTGTTGACCCATTTTCTCGACTTTTTACAAGCCGATTCTTTCACCGATCGACTTGGGTCCCTTCGTGACTTTTCTTCCTCGTTTATTGGTGATGCACGCCCATATCTTTCCTTAGGGTGTGGATCACTGATGCAACCGATACCCTTCATTCAACCTGTCCAGTTGACCATACATAAACCCCCTTCTTCCTCCTTCGACTTTTAAACCTCTCTTGACCTAGGCTAGCCCCGCGCCTGGTATGCTTGTGATTGAGGAGTGTGACATCCTCCTCTCCCTCCTCTTCACGTTGACGTTGGACAAAGCTAAGGGCAGATTCCACCCATCGCTGGAGCTCCGCTCCTAGCAATCCCATATCGCGGTAGTTTGCCTCTAGAGGTTGTTTCTAACCATTTCTTGATTTATTATCGTAGTTTTAAATATTAGGTTTGTTTACTACCTTTAATTCGAACTTTTCCCTCGCATTAGCCGTAGATACCATCCTCCTAGTTCGCTAGAGCCCTGCTCTGGCGAACCCATTTTGTTGCGCCTCGTTGTTCTCTGACCCACCAATCGCCCTCACCTTGCTTCCATCACGTTTCACCACGCTCCGCCCCACTCCGATCACCTTGGCTCCTCCTAGAGTAAGATCTGCGTATCCCTCCTCAACCACCTCACCGGGACACCTCCGCTCCGTCCCGCTACGTGCCCATTCCCCCTTTTGACCATCGAGGCAGTTTTCCCTCGACGTTTTGGATTTTCCTGTGCAGGCCAGAAGAACCAAGAAGCGTGGGACGCTCATTTTGATCCTCGCTGGAGGTACCTAGAGCCTCTTGGCTTCCTCAACCTCACAGGCAAGCTCCGGGTATCGCCAGAGCATTTTGGAGCTCCCAACCATTAGAGAACATGCCCAGGAACATTTTTGCACCCCCAGTAGCTTGAGGGAAGGTTGGAGGCCCGAGCTCGTATCAATCGAACCTCGGAGACCGGGGAGTTTGTCCCTGTTCTTCGCGGTCCTCTCTTTGTCATCTGATCGCCTCCTCATGTCAGATCGCCCAACCACCGTTGGATCATGCCGGCCCTTCATCGTCAGATCATCTTGCAGGATCTAATCGTAGCCATTCGAAGCCAGACCATCATCAAGCTTCCTTGTGACACCACATGTCAAGTGAACGGATGCCCATCGTAGGATCCGTGCCATTGCTAGGTACTTTGTGTTTTTAGCCCAGCAAGTTTTTGTATTTAATAATTAGAACTTAACTTTCATCTGTTGCTTTATAAGTTTTGTAACTTTTGCAAAGTACACCCCCCAGGATTTTTGAAATTACATTCAGGTCCTTGGCTACAACACCTCGCGTGCCTACGCGCGTGAGGTGCTGACAATTTTGCATAGGGACCCTCGCGGGTTGTGGAATTTTTATTTGGTCCACGAACTTTATATTCACGTGTTATATTTTTGGTAAAATTGCTGCTAGGCACCTCTACTTTCTGCTATTTACATTAATGCCCCTACTAACATAGTACTCTCTCTTTGTTGTTTGTATTTATTTTAAATAACAATTAAAATCCAAAAATCCCCAAAAAATAGATGTAGCTTCCTGATTGCATCTAGTTTCATGTACATATTTTACTTTTCCAACTTGAAGCCTTTTATTATTTATTAAAAATAAAAAATAGCCTTTTATCCGTATTTACAATAGAAAACCCATAAAAATATAAAAACATTTTGTAAAAAATCATAAAATATGTATTTTCTGTATTTACGTGTTTCAACCTTCAGACCAAAAATCACTAAAAGTTATAAAAGAAAACTCATAAAAAAACAAAACCTCAAAACACTTATAAAAATATATAAAATTCCCAAAAATCCCAAAAATTATATTTTCTATTTTTAAATTTTCTTTGTAGTATTATCTATAAATAAAATTAAGTTGGAGCAATTTTGATGCTGTTTGGTATTTTCTCCTCCATTTTTTTGATTATTTAATTTAAAACCTGATTTAGGGTATTTTGACTTTAAAACTATATAAAAATTAGATAAAATTCCTAAAAAATCACAAAAATAGTAAAAAATCAATTAAAACCCAAAAATATTTTATTTTCTTTTATTTTGACTATTTTTATTACTATTTATATTTTCCTAACCAATATTGTTTATATACTCTATATATGGCTTTATATATATATATTAAAAGAAAAAGAATTTAAAAAATATGAAAATATGAAAAGGAAATATAGAAATAGAAATATAAAATTAAAAATATAAAATCAAAAATAAATGAAAAATTAAAAATTAAAAACCCACAAAAAAGATCATAAACACGTAATTTCACCATCATTTTTGTGCTTCATTGCCCCGATCTATCTTGTTTGCTCCATGTGTTCAACACTCTACACATAGTTACATACCATACATATCTTTGTTATAGAGTTAAATACAATAAATTTTAACTCCATATTGCTTTTCAGTTCTTGATTATCTATTGCGGGTTAATTGTTATTCGAAGTAGGGTTTCATGTGAGGTCATCTGACTGTTAATCCGCCTTGTGGATTGACATGACCTCGGGAGAATCGTCTTCAACAGTACCCATAACCCCAATAGTTTGAAATTTTTAAAAATATGAGCTATGACTAAAGTATATATGTAATGTATACAATAGACCCCACTATACTTAGCGTTTTCTTTGTCCTCATAACACAAAGTGAAATGAAGCCATAGCTCAACGAAGTATAAAAAGAATATACAAAAACTGATGATAGATTCACATATGTATTATGAGTAAAAAATCGGTTAGAAGAAGACAGGGTCTGGGATCCCCCTATACATAAGTTGAGAAATAGCTTAAGTGTAAAGATCTAAATTTAAAACTAGGTGACCCAAGAGGAATAATTAGAATGATAATGGATACCCCTATACTTAGGTTAAAATAAGCTTAAGTATAATGAATAGGAAGCTAAGTGATGAAGGGATCAATGGTAGCTAAATCTTTAGCGGATGAATCTGAGGAGATGATAATGAAGCCTAGGGTTTCATGAGGTTGAAGAATCAAACAAGACCAAGCAAACCCGATTATTTCACCAACACATACAATGAAGACCATAAATATAGTCTAATTATCTTGTCTCTTTTATTGGTGATAATACAAAATTCATGTTTATTACGAGCAGGCTAAATTAAGGTTTGGGCTTTATCCTAGGGATTCGTCCTCACCTCTCATCCGATGCATAAATATACCTGCAAATAATGCGGGAGCTTCTCTCCCAAAAACAAGGTGAATTTTAGCTCCATTTTAATTACATCAACTTGCATTAACAACCCATTTTTAGAAATTAGGTTACCACTTCTAGCAAATCTCTAAACACATAAATCATCATGTACCGTCTAGTTCCTTTTCCATAATATCATAAGTGGCACATCATGAAAAGGGAAAAATCATGCAGACGTAAAATCATGATGCACAGTGGCTCCAGCTCTCTTCATGCACATGTGAGACTGAATATAAAACTATATCTAAATGCATACAAGTCGATAAAAATCTGCACTTAATCATGCGTCTATTAGCGGGCAGATAATCAATTTAATTTGAGCTAGATTGAACGTAAATTAAGTGCATCTCATGAATCTTAGAGATGAGTGAATCTTATAAGATGAAGCTAGTGTGCCCTAGATCTATGATTCTCACTCTTTATCGTTTTATTTTAGCTCTTCTTTTTAGCCAAACCACCTGTAAATACATGTAAATACAATAACTTAGCATTTTGCATGTCATTGTTAATATCTCATATTTAGCATTTATTTTGCAAAAATAAAAGAATAAAGGGAAAAGAAAGCGAATGATGTATTTAGAATAAATACAGAACAACCCAAACCCCAAGAGAAGGTCAAGTCTTGACCTGATCGCAAAAGAAAATAAGTAGAGAGAGATAAGGGTTCACTATGCATGTACATATCACCTATACTTGTACATAATATTTATTATTTATAACAAAATAAATTATTTTATTCTTTTTACACCCTTGTATATAGCTTTAATAATATCATAAAATAAAATAAAAATCAGAAAAATAAAATAAAAATAAAATCATCAAACCTTTGTATAAAATACACATATACATACTACATTCACTATTTATTCTACACCCTTAAATAATTTATAAAAATAAAAATAAATTATTTTATACTCCTAAAATCATGTTGCAAATAAAAATAGAAAATAAAAGTATTTTATAAAAATAATAAAATAAAAATACTTGTACATAATACATATGTTTATTATACTTGTATATAATACTATATACTGTACATATATTATTTTATTCTTTATAAAAATAATTAAATTCACAAAAATAGTTTGTAAAATAATAAACATTTTTTATTTTATAAACTTTTTAATTTAAATTCATTTACTATTTTTAATTCCATTTTCTTTGATTTTTGTAAATCCTAATTTATGATTGGTCCACATCAGACTGTTGACCCGAGTCAATGGTCTTTTCCGGACCCAAGTCAGTAGTCTCTTCTTGATTCCTGCACCTGATTGCAACCCCAACTTCCATGATTCTCATAGATCACTAGGCGCAACCGGATATGCCTAGGGCTCCGCAATATGCTCTGATCTTCTAGGACCCTCGAGTAGCTTATATAAACTCTCATCCTCGCCTCCAGACCCTCAGCTCGTCCCTCGTGTCACCATAGACCCTTAGCCACCTTCCTTAGAGTGACAACTATCGGAGGAGAGGCTTACGATTCCCTAGAGGTGCATGGAGGCTAGAAGCTCACGACGTAGCCGGAGCTCCGTTGCGTGAAGCCTCCCAGCCAACCGCATCTTGGTTGAGGTCAAGATCTCATCGCCCCCTTTGACTGAAGCCTAGGAGCGTATCTGAACCTTCAGGTATCTATCTTTTCTTCCACATGTCCCTGTTAGATCCCATCTTCCATTCTAGCTCCGCCGCATTTCTTCAGCTCCGATCACCGGTCTGGAGCCCTGGTACCCATCATCTCCCACATCAAAAGCTCCTTCGAATCACCCTACATCTTCCTGCACAACTTGATCATCCTAAGACTCCACCATTATGTAGAGATTAGGCTCAGATATCCTTCTTCCTCCTTTGCTGGAGATCGAACACCATACCACCCCGCTTCCCTTATCTTTTGAAGCAATAACCTGGATCGGAGCATAGCCCCGAGTCCATTCTACCCTTTGCAAGTACATACGCGTGCGAGGAGACCCCTTTGGACCCCAGCTGCTCAGGCGGAGCTGCTCCAAGAGGACCTACATCCCCGCGTTCATCCGACCGTCGTCGCCTTCATCAGAGCCCACCAACGGACGTGCATCGCTTCCACGAGTCTGCCGGACTTTCGAACTGTTATCGAGGTGTCGGATCTCCTCCGAGGCTCGATTGAAGTTCGCTGGGGTAGTGTTCTTGCAGACCCCCTCCCAGCCGTTGGATTAGCACGCCTCTGCCAAATCTGATCCGAGCTACCCAACAAAAGGGGTGCCCATGCTGTTAGATCAGGTCTGACTTGTCATATCCGACCGCACGTCCACGACATCCCCCTGCACCGTCAGATCCAACAGTAATAGTCATCAGGGCCGCACATCAAAGACGGCCCTAGCGTGCGCCACGTGCCCCATTGGGTATTTTTCCCTTGCGCCCTTGCATGTTTATCTATTTTGCTTTGTCTAGAAAATAAAATCTATAGTTAGGAACATTTATAGTTTGGACCTCGTAGTTTTTGATATTTGCACTTTAGTTCCCTCTGAGTCTGAGGCACGGTATGCTTACGTGTACTTTGGGTTATTTGCACTTTCTGCTCTGAGCTTTTATATTGTTAATGAATGAATGTTAAGTTTTTAGAAATTGCATTTATACCCCTATGCGTTGGATATTGAGCATGTGTGTGACTTGAGTGGATTATTTGCAGATTTGACCCTAGACTTTTACTATGTGTTATTCAATTGGTCTATATACTTAAATTATTTGCGTTTTGATCCCTGTGAACTGTGATTAATTGCATGCTTTGTATTGGACGTAATAATTATTAAATTAATTCTAAAAATTGCCTAAAAATTACTATTATCTCTTGGTAGTGTGTAGTTTTTGTGGTAATTTTCGTGGATTAATTTGATTGTCTTTTCTATTTTTAAAATTCAAAACCATTAAAAATTTTCATGTTTAACTTATAAAAACTGTAAAAAATTTGAAAATTATTTTAAAAATTTTACAAAAATTATTATACTTGTCTTTTGTAGTGTTTTACTTACAGTATTAATTTTGTTTGAAAATTCATTATAAAAATCCTAAAAATTACAAAACAACCAAAAAGTTATAAAATCATATAAAATCAAAGAAAATCTCAAAAATTGTGTTTTCAGTTCCTTCTTGTAAATTTGCATGTCTAGTTTATCATATAATTGTTATCCAGGATCTAGGGTACTTTAGATATTATTAATTTGCAATTTGGTCCTGGTTGTGCACTGTTTTGAGTTTTGAGCACTGTTTGATTTTTTTATAAAATCACAAAAATACTTGAAAAATCTAGAAAAATTGCCAAAAACACCTCAAAACCCATAAAGCCCAAAAATATTCTTACTTTGTATTTCTGAGCACTTTTGATCATTTAAAAAAATCCAAAAAGAGTGTTGTGTGTATTATTTTATATTTTGCTTTTGTTTTTTTGTTTCATTTAAATTAAAGTTAAAAAATTAAAAATCACTAAAAATATTTTATTTTTGAAATTTGACTACTTAGTTTTTAAATCATGCTCCTTGTGTTCAACCCTGGTAGCTATACCAGGTAAATAAAAATAGCAGACCACTTACATTGATTTCTTGAATTTCTGAGTGGTTCATTTTTCTCGTTGAGCAGGCCGATTGATTAGGGTCACAACGACCATTGTTTATTTTGTTACTCAACCCTAATTAGTTGAGCCCTCATTAAGATGGCGCCATTGCCGGGGAGCATAGCTTTGTAGTCATATTTCATTTTTGCTTTATTTTTATCTATCTGATATGATTGTTTTATGACATCTCTCTGTTTTGCTTTTTGTACAAGGAACCGTCGGAGGATGCTTCAACTTTCTATTGGAGGAACTCGTATCAGAGGAGGAGTAGAGGGATATAGAGAATAGTTATAGCTCATAGATTAGTTTTATTTTTGCATGCATTTATATTATTGTAATAATTAGACTTTGAGACTCCCTTTTGACACTTAGACTTCGGGATCTATTTCGCTGAGTACCGGTGTACTGGGGGATATCACCGTGGTTTTTCATGATTTTGTTCTCACTTTTATTTCTATTTGATTCCTGAAGATTTAGCCCTTAGATTTAGGACTTCTATTTTGTTGTGATGTAATTAGCTAAGGCTCCACACCTAATTGTGTATATGTTCCCACAGATCGTAATTGGACTTAGCTAAAATAAAATTGAAAAAGTTAGCTTGATTGGAAACTAGACCGCATGCCGTGAAGAATCACATACAGCGCTAGCAGACCCGTTGTGGTGGGCATCGAGTGACTCCCAAGATAGGACTCCGATCTTATATTTGATTGGCTAGCTATTGTGGTTTACGTAATAGAAGTTTCTCGTCTGAGGCCAATTTCCTTGTGCATCATATAGATAGTTTATTTCTTATCCTTACTTTTATGTGCGGATCACCTTGCATGTAGAGTGTTGGAGTTTGGTACACATTTTTATTTCTGCATGCATCATTGTGTTTGATCATGCATTGACCTTTTTTTACTTCCTCCCCCTGTTTTTAGACTCAAAATAACCAAGGAAATCGAAAAAAATCGTTAGGCATTGTTTTATTTCAAAAAATACATGGGACTGCTAATGCAAACTTGACCCTAAAATACACTTCACCTAAAAATCTTTGTTTTGGGGAGACTCACCCCCTTATTGGTTGATTTATCTGCAGCGAGAGAGTGACCTAGACACTACGTAGAGCCACGCCCGATCTCTTTTCAAACTACTAGTCTTGTGGTTGGTTGTTCTCCAGTGAGGACTTCACCGGGTAGCCAGTAATAGGTCTGGGACTTCCTTAGCATGGTGCGTAGATCGGGTAGCCAGTAAACGGTGTGCAACCCATACTGGCTGGGAAAAACTAGATGTGAGATTGGGCCGGTCTTCTGGGAGTATTTGGCTCCTAATTGCTCTCTTAATCGCTCTGATAGATTGATTTGTCACCTTAATAAAAATTGACAAGACTAACGACCGATCTTTCACGGTCATCAGCTTGTGTTGAGTAGGTGAACAAGGGGTTTGACTCTTCATCTTGGTTGCATTCCAGATCCAATCCTCATAAATCCCCATATCATGATGATGGGAAGGAGGTCCCTTAGGTTGCCTTTGGTAGCACCTCTTTCGAGCCTCTCCATTCATCTAGGGTAGTTTCGGAGAGCTCAGACCCGCTCTCTGAACCCGAGTTTGCTACCACTCCGTTCCCCCTTGACCACCCTTCTACCAGTCCTGAGGTGCCAGAGCATAGACCAGCGTAGCTATATGTTCATTTGACAACACCTGAGTTAGGGTCTTTTGCCTTTGCAGAGACCGCGAACATGGCCAGCAGTGATGGACGCATCGAGGAGCGACCACATGGATTAGCGTCCGCATTAGATCAGGTTGCCATCAACAACACGTTATTGGCCTCCTTAGAGACCATACAGAGACATATAAGGGACCAGGGAGCATTCATGGACGAGGTGAGATAAAAGCTGATGCAGATGCGAGCAGGCAGAGTAGAGCCGCAGAGACCAGCCGGTGGAGACATACCACGCCATGAGGGCGGTAGAGATGGACGACCTGAGGAGCTGCAGGATCCAGCTAGGCCACCATGCACGATGAGACAGTTGCACAATGCTGGTGCAACCCTAACCCACAGATGGATCTAGCTACAAGAGATCCTGGGCAATTTCGAGCTTCGCCCCCAGACCATCCAGCTATTGCCCAAGTTCCAAGGGCTAGTGATGAATCTCCATTTCATCATCTTTATTCTATTATTTTGGCCTTAAAATCCCTAGCTAATGCAAGTAAATAGCATCAATTGTACAAAATAGCATCAATTGTACAAAATAGCATTCTTCATTTATTATATTTAGTGTGTATATAATATGGTTTTAACGCCAAAATTATAGATTACAGAGAAGAAAAAAATAATAAAATATCGAAGATATTTTATGATTCTAAACTCCAAGACCAAGTCAAAAATTGAATTGGTCGACAAGGAATACAATAGGAGAGATATAAGGGCCAAGAATACAATAAAAACCCATTTCTTTGTTCATTCAATAAAGCCTTTTACGTAAACTTTGAACATAAAAATTGTAGATAATAATATAAAGAAAAATACAAAATTGAGTTTGTGCAAAAATAACATATAGTGTACTTTTATACACAAAATAAAAAGCCAAAATCCCAACTTCACAGACCCATATCTTCCAAATAAAAACTCAAAATGTATCAAAATCACGCTAATTGTATAACTTTTCATAAGCTATTTAATAGAGCTGGTTTCATATTTTTTGGAGTTAAGATGTGAAAGTTATGTTTTGAGCCCTCATTTTACATTATACCAGAATAAAATATTTAATTTATTCATTCCTTATTATTTTTTAAACTCATTTTTTATAATTTTGTAAATGTCATTTATAACACATTTACATTATAAAACTAAAATAAAACCCAATAAAATACATTAAAATAAATAATGTATAAAATTCATAGATAAAATACACGTAAGTATATCCATATAATTTACATACCTATTTATCTAATTGTACAAACAAAATCATAAAAATATAATAAAAATATATTTACATACATAAAATAGGCTATCAATATATAAAATAAGAGAATAAAATAATAAAATAAATTATACAAACTAAAAATAAAATATCTAAAATATAGATGAATATACCAATTACACCCCTAAAAATTAACTACTAGTAAATAACACTAAAAAAATAAATAAAAATCATATTAAAATACTACATAAAATAATAAACATTTTTTTATTTTATACTCAGAAATTAATAAAATCAAATAGTATTTTTTATTTATTATTTTCGAATAATCCATCATGTTTTGTCCTTATTCGTGCTGACGTGGCCCACTGAGGGCACCCCGTTCGTTAACCGCTCGATCAACTCCCCCTCCAGTCTTCTCATTTGACGTAGACGTCTTTTCCCGTGTTTTGTGCCCTTTTTTCCGAGCATCTGCTCCATCATTTTCGCCCATTGTTCACTCCACGATCAACATCCATCATCCTACATACACTCCCAACTTGCATATCCCGTGTATATTGCTTGTATTATTTCCATTCCACTGGTCAATAAGGGTGCCACGACTTATGTATAAATAAAAGACCTCTGCCTCCATTGAATTTTTGGTTGTTTCCAAGCCATAAAACCTCCACATCTCAACCAAAGATAGCATCCCTGTGACAGAGGGATAACCCCTGAGGTGCTGGAAGCTCGCAGAGGAGGAGGTGTGCCCAAGGTCGTCGTTGCCAACGACCTCTGCTCCCTAGCATCAACATCAGGTAAGAGCTGCGCCTTTTATTATTTTTTGATATCTTTTTACTCCCGCATTTTAATTTTGCAATTAGTCTCGTAATCTATATAGCATTTTAGCCTAAAATCAATTTTTCGTAGTCACCGGAGCGTCCGCTATTCTCCCACCTGCGGACCAACTCGTTGACCATCCCATCTCGTTCCCCAATGTTGCTTTTACATCCCACGTACCTTCGCTCAACCAGATCCTTCATGGATCTGGAGATCGGGGTCCAACTCCGTAGCCCACTGCAATACCCCTCTGCCACTCGCCCCCTTATGCTCATCCACGCCAAATAAACCCACAGTCTCATTTTTTTCTTGCCCTTGACTTTTATGCTGGTGCCGATGGCCGAAAGACTCTTTTGGAGTCAATTTTGTTGAACTTGAAGCTACCTGGGACCCTTGGACTTCCTTGACCTCGTGGAGGAGCTCCAACGAACGCCACAACATTTTGAAGCCCTCAGTTGATAGAGCACGTCCCCAGGAGTGTTTGGACCCCTTTTGGTGAAGCTACGGACGACGGAGTGGGGCTATCTGGCCGGAAGAAACTTGCCTCGCCGCGAGTTCTTCCTTATTCTTCATCATCGCCTCCCTTTCGTAGGATCAAGAACGGGGCCCAGAACGAACAACAGCCGTTCATAATAGCCAAGCTTCAGCTGTTCAATGGAGCCCTCTATCAGATCTGAACTGATCATCAGCGAAGCATCATCAAGCTATGGGAAAGCGACATGTGTCTAAGTGGATGAAAGTCAACCATCTGATCCCGCATTTATATTGGGTAAATTTCTACATCTTGCCTGCCTTTTTGTGTATTTAAAATTCAGTCATGTAAATAAAAATATAACGTGTTAAGTAAATTGGGAATTTTGTAAAAAGGCGCTTGTTGTTCTTGTAATTGCATCTAGGTCCATTCCATGTCACCTTACGTGCTGTCCCACGTGAGGTAGCGAATTTGCATATTAAGCCCCAACAATTATGTAATTATGAAATAATATAATAAAATTAAATAAATAGTGTATTACATTGGGATATTTGCACTCAAGCCCCTAGAATTTATTTTATTTGCACATATGCCCCTGTAAGGCCATGCATTTTTGTTCCTTTATCTATTTATTAAAAATACCTAATGTGCTCTTAAAAATATGCAAAAATAGGATTAGATGCTCCTTGCCATCATGCCATGTATTTGCTTGGAATTTTTGAGCATTTTATCGATTTATTAAAAATGAAATAGAGCACATATATTCATTGTTTTTGAAGTATAAAATACCAAAAAATAGAAAAACCCATCTAAAAATTCGAAAAAATATATATTATCTACCATATTATTATGTAATTACAGATAAAAAATCATTAAAATTTGAAAAACAAAAAGCTGAAAAATCAAAAATCCCTAAGATCTCTCATAAAAAAACTAAAAATAATTTAGAAATCCAAAAATATTTCTTTTTATTTTATAATTTTCTTTTTAATATTATCTATGTATTAAAATTGATTTGGATATTTTTGGACTTTATTTACCATTTTTAAAATCTAATTGAATTTCGAGTATTATTAAAAGCCCTGATTTGGGACATTTTTTTTAAAAAATACATAAAAATTAGCAAAAATTCCAAAAGAAATTATATGAACATTAGAAAAATATATAAAAGTTAAAATATTTTCTATTATATATTTTATTTATATTTATTAGTGTGTATAAAGACCTTACTCTATAGGTGTATATATACCTTTATATATCCTATATTTATATTTAGAAAAAGAAATCTGAAAATCTGAAAATACCAAAAGAAAATATAAAATTATAAAATTAAAAAGAAAATACAATAAAATGTAAAATAAAAATAAAAAAATATATAAAATAAAAAACCCACAAAAAAAGAGATACATGTACATGCATGGTGAAGGACATGGTTATAAATAAATAATCGTAGGCTACCCGTTTGCTCTCTGTGGTTCAACCTCTACATGCTTAATCACTATGCATCTTTTGGTAGAAAATAATAAATTTTAACCTCACTTGTGATATTCATTGCTTTTATTCATACCGTGGGTTAATTACTGATCAACAAGGGGATTTTAGAGTGGTCAACACACTGACCGTGATTTTGCCTTGTAAAACCGTACGACCCTCTTTTTTCCCCGGTTATGAGATGACGCCGTTACCGGGGAGCAATGAGTATAGACTAGTTTTATCATTCATATTTTTGTATAATCATTTATTCTGATTTATTGATTTATTGCTATAAATATTTATTGATTTAGTTTCATTAATTCTTTGCCTATTACTGTAAATATTTATTGAATTATTTAATTAATTTGATTATGTGTGCTAAAGCCATCTCGTTGTGACTTTGTTGTGAGGGCCCACCATACAAGGATGACTTTTTAGGAAGCCAATGCAACCAAGCTTGGAGGAGGCTGGTCTTCTCTTGGTGATTATTTTGAGAGGCTACAAAGGAAGCAAGGAGAAGGATTTAGCTTAGAAATTAGATTGGGTTTCATCTATGTAATTATTGGTGAGAGAGAGATAATTTGGATATGTAATAATTATGGACTTTGGACTCTACTCTAAAAAACAAGGTCTAGTTCCCGGATGTCTATTCACCTAGGGGTCCCGTAGCAGTTTTCCGAGTTTTTCTCACCTTCTTTTATTTTGTTTCTTGTTGTTTTGAGTTTTTCATCTTATTTTATTTTTCTTTGTGTGCATGGAGCCCCAAGATATAGGTTGCTTGACTCAGTAACTAGGTCCAAAGCCTATAAGAATACCTGTTCATGTAGTCCTTTACGATTGCATCTAGTTAAATTAATAATATTAGTAATTTGGACTTGAGACCACGTGCCGAGAGAGGTCGTATACAACGCTTGCAGGACCTGTTGTGGTGGTACCGATTGTCATAGAAGATCGGCCCTTGGTCTCATTTATGAATACCTAACAATTGATTCTTCACGATTAATAGCAGCTACTGTTTACGGCGATTTTGTTGATTACACACCGTCATGTATAATATGTTTAAAAATTCTATTTTGCATACCGCATGGAGAGAGATGGGAACCATTGTAGTCCTCTAACTCAGCATGCATCATTAGGTTCAATGGTGAGATTTCAATCATTGAATCGACTTGCATGTCTTTTTCGTTATCTCCCTCTGATTTTAAGCACCTAGGACTTAAATGAAAATCTACAAAAATGTTAGGTGCTTGTATGAAAACAGATCTAAAAATAGTGAAAACTCAAAAATTAAAACAAGGGGACTGCTAAATAAACTTTGAACTTAATTAAAATCCATAATATACTATCATTGTTTTGGGTTCATAAAGTCCTCATTATTTTCAGCTACATTACGAGGGGACCAAAACCCCTCCCATGAGCGAGGCACGACCCCGCTAAGGATTAGAGCCCAAAACTCGGTCTGTAGTTGCCATATGTATCACGTGGATTTCCAAAGTAATGGCGCTTCTATCGTACGCGACCGAGTAGGGCCTTATCAACGATGGTGTTCCTGCCTTGTGTGGAACATAGACATGATATGAAGTACTAAGCATAGGACACGCCTTCGTGAAGGTGTCTGTCTCATCAGTTTGCATCCGAGTAAGTTATTGCATGCTCATGGGTGATTCCGTTGCGAGCAAGACTGAAGTAGCGATTTCGCCTATCAGCTTACTCTCTCTATTTCTTTGGTTGAGTAGGAATCCAGGAAGGGTTACAAGGACCTCAAAAAGTTGCAGACTACATGTTACAAAGGAGGACGACAAGTACATATACTTTTGTGGTAGTACTCTCTCTCCTATAGGGTTAGCGTGCTAAGGACTTGTTATAAGATATGCCTGAAATAACAACTCTAAAACTAAAAAGATTATAAATAACCGAACCTTCATGACTTCACATGGCGAGAGTTGGTGAACCCAATTTTGTATTGTGTTTGTATGGATCTAGATTAAGGTTCAAATAATAAAGTTTCGTGTATTTTTGCAAAATTTTTTGTATATGTCTTCCTCTTGACCCCCGCTTGATTCGAGCCTTTCTATTGTTTTACACTCCATTTTTCTTCCTCGTTGACCACCGTATTTTTCTTCCTGTGTCGATCTCCTTCTTGCTTCATGATGCTGATCATGGATGACTCAGTCGGAACTTCACCGACACCTACATCGATTCCACTGACTCAACTTCATCAATAATTTGAGGTGATTCCCGAGAACCTGATCCGGACCTTGCGGGTCGATCTCCAGACTCCTCGTATTCTATCCATCCTTCTTGACCACCCAAGAAACCGGTATCACCTTTATCCCACCTTTGCCATTGTGAATGAGAGTCGATTACAATCCACACATTTCTCATTCACAACACTCTGGAATTGACCCTCATTCCAGATCCATCTTGTCAGCTGAAGATTCAATTGCAAATGGTCTGATTGGGGATTTTTCACATTGCAGATAGAAGACAATCCCAGTCCTGGATCTAAACAAGAAATTCATCTCTTCGAACTCAGAACCCGAAATGGATCCTCAAGGAAAGGTCAAGGGTCAGTAGCCACCTTCTCAACCAGAGCTAGGACAGATGCCTGATCAGAATCAGGTGAATGCTCAGTTGTTGGCATCTATCCAGGCCATTCAGTAGCAGTTGACAGAACAAGCCCTAGCATATACTGCATTTTAGGATATGTTGAATGACATCAGGAATAGATAAGCAGGAGGAGGGAGAGGAGACAAACCAACATGAGGAGGAGCTGGACCCCATGATAATCCCAACAAAGAAGAGCCAGAAAATGGAAGGCCAAAATCCACGCTAAAAGAGACATATAATCCTTAAGACAGCCAGATGACCGAGTGGATCCTAATATCACTGGTGCATGATTACTTTGAGCTGAAGCCCCAGTTCCTTGCTCTTCTCCCATCATTTCGCAGGAACACCAGTGAAGAGCCCTATATTCACCTACAACAGTTTTCATGCATCTGTCATACTACCCACTACCCCAATGTTCCATTAGATATGGTGAAGATGATGGCGTTCCCCTTTAGTCTACAGGACAAGGCCCTATATTGGGTCAATCATCTGGGAAAGTTCGTGATGACATGGGAGGAGCTGAAGTTCGCTTTCCCACACAAATTCTACCCTCTCGGTCGGCTCAACCAAATGCGATCCAGAATCAGAAACTTTTCCCAGGGGGCACATGAGAGCATTCATGAAGTCTGGGAGAGATTTACAGACCTGAGGGAGAAATGCTCCCATCATGAAATTTCAAAGACCAGCTTGGTCCACCACTTCTTCGGGTGGCTGAACGTAGAAAGCTAACGGCTCGTTGACGGGACCTGTGGCGGATCACATTTCAACAAGGATGAAGACGTAGTTTGGCAGATTTTTGAGGAAATGGCCAAGGAGAGGCTGCCCTCTCTTCATCCAAGGCATATCTAAAGCAACCTCAGATCCTCCATAAACAAGTCCGTATGGCAGCGTCTTGTGAGGCAGAGAGAGATGAGAGCTCCAACCTCAGCAGCATTGGGGGCAATCTCTCAAAGGTTGCTATTATTGAGAAGCGATCACAGGACCTCGAGAAACTCGCTGCGATCGAAAAGAGGACACAGAACCTCGATAAGCTGGACCAGATCACCAAGTAGTTGGGGCTGCTGTGGGCACCATCAGTTCACTCCAATCGGTGACACCATCCACAGAAGCTCCAGCTGAGAAGAAAGATGAGACATCACCGCCACAACAACCTCAGTCGAGCAAGCAGCCACCGGCAGTCCAGCACGTGTACTGTGTGCAGGCTCCCGATTAGGGCCTGCCGCAGCAGCAGATGGTTGTCTACCAGCTAGAATTCCTTCCATCATCTGATCCAACCTTCCAACCACTACCCTTGATTCAAGAAGTCAATGGTGTTTGGAGTAATGATGCACAACTGGCCTATCCTACCGGACACCGCCAGGGCCAGCAATAAGCCAACATGCAATACCACCAATCACAGGGTGGTCGGTTTGGGCATTCCTCGCAACCTCCGCTGCAGTATCACCAGCCTCCGCAGTACAACAACAAATGGAGGCAACACAAGCAATACCAACAACCGCAATACGGTCAGCCACAGCCATACCATAAGTATACGGCTACCCCACCTCTACAGTACCAGAACTACGCTCCTCCCTCTTACCATCAATATCAGCTACATTTCCCACCTCAGCACCACCAGCAGCAACAATCTCAATCCCAAAACACTCAGCAGCAGCGTAGCCTGCATGCTGAATCTTCTGAGGCAAATCCTGTGAACCCAACCCTTGATTACTTGGTCCAACTTGTCAAAAGCCTAGCATACATGACAAAGAAGTTAGTCGACCTGACCTCCACAAAAACAAGCATTGTCACTCGCTCGAATCTGGTGGACATCACTCTGGAGACAGAACGACAGCAAAGTACTCCAGTGTGGCCTCTGGTGACCAACACTATTTAAGGATGCAACGGCCTTTGCCAAACAATGTACTGACTGTTAGAGATTGAAAGGCATCCTCACAACGAAAGATTCCATGCCCCTAAAGATCATTTAGATAGCGTACGTATTCGATGCTTGGGCCATCGATTTCATGGACCTTTCCCCAACAGTCAGGGATATGAGCACATTCTTCTGGCCGTTGATTATATGAGTCTCTTGGTTGAAGCTATCCCTGCCCGAGCCGCAGACAGTCGTATAGTTTGTCGATTTCTGAAAGAGAACATCATCTCGTGGTTCGAGATTCTGAAGATATTGATATCAAACGGAGGTAGTCACTTCATAAATAGAGAGGTCAAGAAGCTCACGAAGGAGTACGACATCGAGCATCGTATCACATCTCCTTACCATCCTCAGACCAATGGCATGGTAGAGTTATCGAACAGAGAAATCAAGATGATCCTTCAGAAGCTTGTGAAGACGTATAGAAAGAATTGGTTCCAACTGTTACACTTCATCTTGTGGGCATACAGAACCTCTTACAAGTCTCCCTTGGGCATGTTTCCCTACCATCTTGTATATGGGAAACCATGTCATCTGCCTGTGGAATTAGTTCACAAATCTTTATGGGCTATCAGCATTTGCAATCTCGATTCACAAAGAAGTTGTTAGAAAAAAAAAGATGATCTGAACTGGCTCTTGGAATATCGAGACTATGCATATGACAACACCTTGATGTACAAGGAGAAGGTGAAACGCTGGCATGACCAGCACATCAGACGAAAGACCTTCGAAGCTGGACAGAAAGTGTGGTTATTCGATGCAAAGTTGAAGATATTCCCGAGTAAATTGAAAAGCAAATGGATAGGGTTGTTTCAAGTTCGAGAAGTGTGTGACAATGATAGCATTGCAATATCAGAATTGTCTCCTGACGTACAACCATTTGTCATCAACGGTCAACTACTGAAGCCTTTGAAGGATATAGGATAATCCTCAATCGCATCACGGAAGCATAAGCATCATATCAAATATGACGAAGAATGACTAGTCATACTAGTTGTTCTATGCAACAGAATTTAAAACTTTTCATGTGATGAAACCACATGATCCAGGAAAGATTCTCAGATCGTTTCATCTAAAACCACATCAACTATAAAGGAATACCTCTTGTAGCGTGGTTGATCGAGTCTCTACGAAAAGAGACCTCCTGTCTCAAGTCCGATCGTTGGAGAAGATGCTTGCGAGCGCGAGGATGAGTCGTGTGATCCTCGTAATCCAAGAAGTTGATCCAAGCACGGTGAACTCCTGATCTCGTCGCACGAGATCGAACACCTTCTTCGTGAGCGAAGCACTCCAAAGAAGATGGAGAACCGAGGAACGTCGAGGCGGCAGCGTGATGGCGAAGCGACGACGAGGCTCCTCCTCTAGGGCTTGGTGGGCGGCCACCAATGGAGAAGAGGAGAGGGTTGGCATGTGGAAGGATAGAGAGAGAGTTGTGTCTCAATAGCAAAACCCTAGAGAGCAAGGTATGCCTCTCTATTTATAGGATTTTGGGATCCATGGATCACAATCAATGGGATACACAAAATCAATGGATGAGATTGATTTATATTTAATCCAATGGTCAAGATTGTTGTTGGTAAAAACCACCAACTAATAATTTAATTTAGATCAAATATATTTGATAAATCAAATACAATTGAATCCTAAATCAAATCAAACAAATAAGGAGATAATTAGCATGGAGATAATATCTCCCCATAAAATAGGTGGGACGACCACCAATTCCATATAGGACTTGGTAGCCGTCCACTTATTTTCATGGTGGAGGCAATCTCATGAAATCTCATGAGATTGCATATCTCCATGAAAATCTCCATTATTGTTCCAACAACTTTTGTTGTGAATTATTCTATAAACATAATTCATAATTAATTTTGAGAATATTGCAATCTTGCCATTTGAAATTTGTGAATCGCATTCACAACCCAAAATAAAATATAATTTATATTTTTAATTAATTATACAATGTGAATCCAATTCACACCAATAATTAATTAACAAATATAAATCATAAGCAGCTCTTTCTAATACATTATAAATCATATTTATAATATATTATGAATAATTGGATATTGCTATCCACATTTTTCTTATCCACAATAATTAAATCACATTTAATTATATTGGATAATTATCCACATGCATCAAGATAATTAAATCACATTTAATTATCAATCTCTCAATGCTTAGATATAATTCAACTATAGAATCATTCTTGAACTCTTTCAAGAATAATGTGATTTCTCCATAGATACTTGGAGATAAGGACAGGGCGATTGTGTTGTTCCACCTATAGTGACTTGGATATTGAGATCACATCTCAAATCCAGATCTCATGGACCTCCCACAGATGCTTGATTAAATCAAGGCCGTAGACCTAATCTTCTCATTGCATCTGAATCTCATTCAAATCAATGTCCAATGCTTGGACTAAGGTCATGTTACTTCTCTACTGAGAGGGGTCACTAAAATCCAAACCTGTTTCATCACTCCCTCGGAATGTGGAAACGTCATGGTTATACAATTGTTTATGATCACATCACCCTTAGGTATTCCTAACACCTGTACATCCTGCATACTGGAAGACCTATGATCAATCTGAAGATATAGATCAATTTTACATGGTCATCTTCAGGGTTTGATCACCAAGTTTATCAATCTTGGTCATTGGGAATCAATATCGATCATATGCTTTCTCAAAGCATATATCATACCTTCAAATTCTTGTCATGCTTCCAAAGCATGACGACCATGCATGGAATTTGATTGGTCCCAATACCTCATGAGTGAGCTCATGGCTTCCGGTTCACATGTGAACATGTATGATCCCTTTGAGAGATCGTATTACTCATATGCCCTTACATGCACACCAGCTCGCCAGTGTATAGGCCTTGGTTAGGTCATCAACCTATTGGTCTGCCAAATGTGCACACTCAAACATATAGTAACACATCTATCTTTGGTCAGAGGATGTGTGCCTATGCTGTGACAGCATTCAACACAGGTCTTTGGTTATCTTGATCTCGTTAAGTCAACCCTTTGACTAAACTAATCTGACACCTCCGAATCACTATTCCCATGCAGAGGACCTGCATCAAGAGGTCGATCATATATCAGCCAAATGAGAAAGGATTGCCATCTCCTACTCAGGCTAGAGATCATCACTCAATAATCATTTGATGGTGCTTGATGAGTACTCTATCTAACTCCTTAGATATTCATCCAAGCACCAGCCTTTATGATTCAATACTTGAATCAACAGCTGTATGATCATCAAGATGGCCATGTTACATAACCCTAAATATACTAAGGGACCTATTATGCAAATTGATTATTCTTTATTTCAGATCAGGGAATGATATTTGCAATAACATTTATTATATAATGGCTCGTCGTGGGCTCGCATGTCCAACAGCCTTACCTCAAGCATGACACTTTCTTGGTCATCGTTGACTCTATCCAAGTACTGTGATTTGATGATACATCCACAATAGTAGCTGCATCAAAAGATTCAGATAATGCAACTAAAAAACTTTTCCTATATGTCTTTTTTCTTTTCTTCTTTTCTTCTTCAACATCCGTTTTCTATTAAAAAAATATTAATTAAAAAAGATTTCCTCCATGTATCACCCTTTTTTTGCCAGTCTGCTATACTTAGGACGTACTTTGTCCTAAGTATAGGTGGTGTGCACCCTGTATTATTTCATTCTTTGATCCTCTCCCCTGTCTCCTCTTCTTTTCTATACTCAGGGATATCTTACCCTAAGTAAAGGGGAAGAGTGCATGAGTATGATCTGTTCATTCTCACCCTTCACCCTCCCTACTTTGTGTACAGTCTGTTATACTTAGGGTTATTTGATCCTAAGTATAGGGAGAACGATCGACTTCTTATTCATTTATTCCATCATTCGTTATTTTTAGGCATTTCTATACTCTATCCGAGTTATGTCTTCTCTTTTTCTCTTCGATCTATGAGGGTATAGCTTAGGCTAAGTATAGAGGGTTGTATATACTTTGTATATACTTAGTCATAACTCGTACTTTCGTATTATTGAAATAATACTTATGGGTAAATTTACTGTTAAAAATTTATTAAAATCTCCTTATAAAAACATGCTTATATCTCCTCAAGCTCTTTTTGTATATACTGATTAATAAATCAGGTAAAAATACTTTTGCAAAATATTTGAAAAATAATTTGAAAATCTTTTTGAAAAATCGTTTGAAAAACTGTTTTGAAAATATTTTGTAAGAGGTGTTCAACCTTTGTATAAATATTTTGTTTACAAAATTTATTTTCTTCAAGTGAAATAAAAATGTTCGAAAAAACGATTTGCAAATGGTTTGAAAAATGGTTGCAAATATATGTGAAAATCTATATAAAGTGTTTTAAAAACCTTTGCAAAATAATTTTCAAATATTTGTAATTGTTTGTAAAAATTGTTTGTAAAAACTATTTTGGACTATAGTCTTCAAAACTTTTGTAAAATGAATTTTAAATAAGTTTGAGGAGTATAGACACCATATTAAAATTCTTTATACATAGGTATATAAAAGTGATCACTTACCCCCTATAAATTCTTTAAAAGTGAACTCTTATAAATATAGGATGCATCCTCGTGTAAATATTTGTACCTATTTTCTTAGCCAAAATCTTCTGTTTCCAAAAATCACAGAAATATTTGCAAAACTAAAAATGCCAAAAAACATTTTTTGAAAAATAAAAGAAAATTTTGCATATGCAGCACCATTTCAAAAAGATCAAGACTTTGAAGAAAGTGCATCACGAAAATATTTTATGCATTGTACAAAGCATTTACATGGCATTCACATTCTTTCAGGATTGAGCTTGATGATTGAACTAGTCCAAATAAAGTTGAAGATTAGAGCTTGGTTGAACCTTACTACTCCTAACAACACATGAACCTTTTGGGAACTAGATTTAAGGTACTTCAGGGCTATTCAAACTTAGTTATTTGAGACTCAGGGATGGGTTCAAGTCACCTCATCTGACTAACTAGAACCTTTCGAGACACACGCATGACTCTTGACGGTCGTGACCTAACTTGGACACTTGCACCTTTCACTTGGCTCAACTCAGTTGGAGTGGTGTGGCGGATGGATTTTTCGATTTGAGACGCACACGAGTGGAAACATTCATCCTCGTCTAGGGAGGGAAGTTCAACCCAACCCGATCCAGTTACCATGAGGTCTAAAGAAAGGAGAGTGTGGGTTGCAATAATGCTTCAAAAGAGGGGTAGTCTTCTGGCTCAAGAGGAAAAACTCCTTATGTAAATGCTATTGTAAATAGTATATAAAAAAAACTCCAATAAAGTGGATAGGCCTGATTGAAAATAAAATGTCTGCCAGAGTATGTATATATGTTGTATAGTCAATAAGCAAGCTTGAGCTTCAAAGTTATACCATGTGAGCATGCAGTTGGATGACTTGACTACACTGGTCATGCATCCCGGGATAGGTAGCTACACCGGCTACCATCCGTTCTTCTCTTCACCCCCTCTTGAGTCGGATGCCACTTGAACTTAGAAGGGAATACCCCGCTCCTCAAGGAAAGAGTTGCTGCATTGGGGAATCATTGGGTTGTCATTCTGGAGAAGTCAGATCTCTTGTCATTTCAGTTGGGGAGAGCCACTACCACTTACATTATACAAGTCAGCTTCATAGTCATAAGGGTTTGAGTATGATGTAGGCTAGTTCTGACATGGCTATTGAGGTGGTTTGAACCGAGTTATGTAACTTTCGAAGGCTGTTGTGTTTTAAATTTGGTCCCTGACCAGGTTCCACACACATCATCACATCAAGGTCTAACCTGAGCTCCAAACTTTGATTTTGTAAAGACAAGTTTAATAATTGAAATCAATTCCATTTAGTCTTTCTTTTTCTTTTCTTCTTTATTCTTTTTATACTTATTACATAAGTGTTTGCTAGGGACTAGCAAAGGCAAGTATAGGGGGTGATGAATCTCCATTTCATCACATTTATTCTATCATTTTGGCCTTAAAATCCTAACTAATGCACGTAAATAGCATCAATTTGTACAAAATAACATTCTTCATTTATTGTATTATTGTCTATATAATATGGTTTTTAATGCCAAAATTATAGAATAAAGAGAAGAAAAGAAAAAAAGAATAAAATATCGAAGATATTTTATGGCCCTAACCCCCAAGACCAAGTCAAGAGTTGAATTGATCGACAAGGAATAAAGTAGGGGAGATAAGGGCCAAGAATACAATAAAAATCCATTTCTTTGCTCATTCAATAAAGCATTTTTGATACATATTTTATTCTTTATTATTAATACATCAAATAAAGAAACTTTGAACATAAAAGTTGTAGATAATAATGTAAATAAAAATACAAAATTAAGTTTGTACAAAAATAATATATAATATACATTTTATACACAAAAAAGCCAAAATCCCAACTTCACAGACCCATATCTTCCAAATAAAAAATCAAAATGGATCAAAAGCACCTATAATTTATATAACCTTTCATAAGCTATTTAATGGAGGTGGTTTCATATTTGTTGGAGTTAAGGTGTGAAAGTTAGGTTTTGGACCCTCATTGTACATTATACCCGAATAAAATATTCAATTTATTCATTCCTTATTATTTTTAAATTCATTTTTTATAATTTTGTAAATATTATTTATAACACATTTACATTATAAAACAAGAATAAAGACCAATAAAATACATTAAAATAAAATAATTTATTAAAATCATAGATAAAATACATGTAAGTATATCAATATAATTTACATACCTATTTATCTAAGTATACGAATAATATCATAAAAATATAATAAAATATCTTTACGTACATAAAAATAGGTTATAAATATATAAAATAAGAGAATAAAATAATAAAATAAATTATACAAAATAAAAATAAAATAGCTAAAATATAGACGAATATACCTATAAATATAACCATAAAAATTAACTATTAGTAAATAACACCAAAAAATAAATAACATCATATTAAAATACTACATAAAATAATAAATATTTTTTTATACTCAAAAATTAATAAATCAAATAGTATTTTTTATTAATTATTTTCGAATAATCTACCTTGTTTTATCCTTATTCAGGCTGACGTGGCCCAATGAGGGCACCTCGATCGTTAACTGTCGGTCAACTCCCCCTCCGGTCTTCTCATTTGACGCAGACGTCTTTTCCCGTGTTTTGTTCCCTTTTTCCCGAGCATCTCCTCCATCATTTTCTCCCATTGTTCACTCCACGATCAACATCTATCATCCTACATACACGCCCAACTTGTATATCCCGTGTATATAGCTCGTATTCTTTCCATTCCACCGGTCAATAAGGGTGCCATGACTTGTGTATAAATAAAAGACCTCTGCCTCCATTGAATTTTTGGTCATCTCCAAGCCCTAAAGCCTCCACATCTCAGCCAAAGAGAGAATCCATGTGACAGAGGGAGAACCCCTGAGGTGTTGGAAGCTTGCGGAGGAGGAGGTGCGCCTAAGGCTATCGTCGCCAACGACCTCTGCTCCCTGGCCTCAACACCAGGTAAGAGCTGTGCCTTTTATTATTTTTTGATATCTTTTTACTCCCGCATTTTAATTCTGCAATTAGTCTCGTAATCAGTATAGTGTTTTAGCCTAAAATAATTTTTTTCGTAGATCGTCGGAGCGGACACTATTCTCCCACCCGTGGATCGACTCGCTGACCATCCCATCTCGTTCCCTGACATTGCTTTTACATCCCCTGCACCTTCGCTCAACCAGATCCTTCATGGATATGGAGATCGGCGTCCAACTCCGTCGCCCATAGCCGGACCCCTCCGCAACTCGCTACCTTCTGCTCATCCACGCCAAATAAACCCCCGATCCCGTCGTTTTCTTACCCTTGACTTTTATATTGGTGTCGGTGGCTGAAGGAAATCTTTTGGAGTTTATTTTATTGAACTTGAAGCTACCTGGGACCCTTGAACTTCCTCGACCTCGTGGAGGAGCTCCAGCGAAAGCTGGAGCATTTTGAAGCCCTCAGCCGATAAAGCACATCCCTAGGAGTGTTTGGACCCCTTTTGGCGAAGCTGCTACGGACGACGGAGGGGGGGTGGGGGCGATCTAGTCGGAAGAAACTCGCTTCGCCGTGAGTTCTTCCCTGTTCTTCATCATCGCCACCCAACCGTCGGATCAAGAACGGAGCCCAGAACGAACAGCAGCCATCCATCATCACCAATCTTCAGCCGTTCGATGGAGCCCTCGATCAGATCTTAACCGATCATCAGTGAAGCGTCATCAAGCTACGGGAACACGACACGTGTCTAAGTGGATGAACTCAACCGTCCGATCCCGCATCTATATAGGGTAAATTGCTATACCTCACCCACCTTTTTGTGTATTTAAAATTTAGTCTTGTAAATAAAATATAGCGTGTTATGTAAATTGGGGATTTTGTAAAAAGGCCCATGTTGTTCTTGTAATTGCATCTGGGTCCATTCCATGTCACCTCACGTGTCGTCCCACGTGAGGTGGCAAATTTGCATATTAAGTCCTAGAATTTTTGTAATTATAAAATAATATAATAAAATTAAATAAATGTTGTATTATATTGAGATATTTGCACTCAAGCCCCTAGACTTTATTTCATTTGCACATATGCCCCTGCTAGGCCATACATTTTTGTGTCTTTTATCTATTTATTAAAAAATACTTAATGTGCTCTTAAAAATATGCAAAAATAGAATTAGATGCTGCTTTCCATGAATTTTCACGCCATGCATTTGTTTGGCATTTTTAGCATTTTATCTATTTATTAAAAATGAAATAGAGCACATATATTCCTTATTTGAAGCATAAAATACCAAAAAATAGAAAAATGCATCCAAAAATTCCAAAAAATTATATATATATTATCTAGCATGTTAGTATCTAATTACAGACCAAAAATCATTTCAAATTGAATAACAAAAAGCTTAAAAATCGAAAAACCCTAAAATCTCTCATAAAATCTAAAAAATTATTTATAAATCCAAAAATATTTCTTTCTATTTTATGATTTTATCTATATTACTATCTATGTATTAAAATTGATTTGGATAATTTTGGACTTTATTTACCAATTTTAAAATCTAATTCAATTTTGGGTATTATTAAAAGCCCTGATTTGGGACATTTTTTATTTTAAAAATACATAAAAATTAGCTAAAACATTAGAAAAATATATAAAACCTAGAATAATTTTTATTATACATTTTATTTAAATTTATTAGTATGTATAAATACATTACTCTATAGGTGTATATATACCCTTATATATCCTATATTTATATTTTAAAAAAGAAATCTAAAAATCTGAAAATGCAAAAAGAAATTATAAAATTATAAAATTAAAAACAAAAATACAAATAATGTAAAAAAAATAAAATTATAAAATTATAAAATCTAAAACCCACACAAAAAAGAGATACATGTACATGTATGATGTAGGACATGGTTGTAAATAAATAATCGTACGCTACCCATTTGCTCTATGTGGTTCGACATCTACATGCTTAATCACTATGCATCTTTTGGTAGAGAATAATAAATTTTAACTTCACTTGTGCTATTCATTGCTTTTATTCATATTGTGGATTAATTACTGATCAACATGGGATTTTAGAGTGGTCAACACACCGAGCGCGATCTCACCTTGTGAAACCGTGCGACCCTCTTATTTTCCCCCATGTTATCAGCTAGCCACCAAGGAGCTGCACCTCCATCTGCAGGAATTTGAGATGATTTGCAACACTGTCCACGATCGATTCGTGGATGATGGCACTATCAAGATGATCGCCTTCACATTCTCCTTAGTTGACAGAGCAGCCTACTGGTTGAAGCATTTGGGGAGGTACGTCACCACTTGGGAGCAGCTCCGGACCAAGTACCTGGACAAGTACTATCCACTCGGCCGGACCAACGCAACACGAGCTATGATCAATAACTTCACCATGATCCCAAACGAGCAGTTCCACGAAGCTTGGGATCAATTTAGAGATCTCATTGACCGGTGTCCACATCACAAGGTATCCAAGCCCAACCTTGTTCAGAGCTTCTTTTGTGGGCTGACACCAGAGTTGCAGGGGCTGGTAAACTCCTCGTGTGGAGGGTCCTATTTTACCAAGGATGAGGACCAAGTCTGGGCCATCTACGAGGAGGATGGCAGAGAACTACACAATGATGTCCCTGACCAGGGTCTACACTCAGGGGAAGCCCCTCCCACAGGTCGTTTCCTTTCAAAGAATTGCACGCGCATCAATGCCGGCCCTTCCACTTCTTCGTCAGCAGCCGCACACGCCGAGTCTTTAGCTGCTGACATGAGTATCATCAGCGAGAAATTGAATCGCGTCGAGATTATAGAGAAGAAGCAGTGCCATGGCCTGAACCAGATTGATCAGTTGGCATAGACTTTGAGTGACCTAAAGACTCAGATAATGTGTCTCCAGGAGGCACAGACAGCTTCTCAGCCCCATCATAGGTCACAGGCCGATCCACGGAATAGCTCTACCCAGCCTTATGGCTCGTACTACCAGGTCCACCATATCCAGGCAGAATCGGTCCAGTAGCTCCAGCACTTCTAGTAGCCACCACCATCTCTAGACACTCAGATGGTGGTCTACCAGTCGAATCAACCCTTGCCAGCTCTTCCCCCTCTGCATCTTGAGCAGGAGCCATTTATGGAAGTCAATGGGATATGGTACTCCCAGTACTAACCTCAGCCTGAGATTCATCATGACTATCCCGGATTCAGATGGTCCACCGGAGGCACCTCTTCCTAGCAGTAGCCTCCAGCTCAGGCCGAACAGAGCATCCAACAGTAGCCCCATCACTCCCAGCAGTATCACCAACAGCATGGTCCTCGTCCCTATCATTATGGATAGTAGTGGAGGCAGCAACAGCCTTAGCAATACTCCCAGCCTCCCCCTCACTAGCAACGATAGCAGTCTCAGCCTCATTTCCAGCGAGGTAACCCGTCTGGTTCTCATGGACCTGTCTATGAGGACCCAGCCCTTGATGACCTCACCCGCTTACTTTCTGACTAGCAGGTATCCTTCCGAGGAGAGATGGACAAGTTCCAGCAGGAGATGATGGAGATTATCAAGGGCAAGGCTGCCATACTAGCTTAGATTGAACCTAACCCGAACAATCTACAGAGGAAATCTTAGCAGGTATAGTTTATAGAGACTACCACTCCTAGTGATACTTTGGGTGATATTTCTTCCTATGTATTTGATGTTTCTTGTGACACTTAGGAGCGGTAGGTTGCCAGTCGGTGGCGTCTCATCTGAGCGACAACACCATGGAGATTCCAGAGTGCCAGACGAGGATGAAAGCGGTGTTGATGCCGCTTATGATGATGATGACGGTGGTGCTGAAGCCACCAAGGATGTTGAACCAACCGACGGTACTGAGGGCGTCGTGATTCCAATTGCAGATAGTGGTGCTGATGCCACCACTATGATTCCAGGTGCTTGGCTGGAGTGCGGTCCGAATGCCGCAAGACTAAATGTTGTGGGTGGTACTGATGCCACCAATTTACCTTTAGTTGTGTTACCTCAGTTTGTATCTCAGGACAGAAAAATACAAAAAATGGAATCATGGAAAAGAACAAAAATATGAATTAAGGAAAGGTTTCTATACCCCCTGTGAGTCCATCTGTGTTGCATGATGATCTTGGTATGGATTCTAGTCTACTACATGCTCAGGAACCTATTCCTGACCCTCACCTCTCTGGAGAGGGTCCCTCTGTCCCCTTCCCTCAAGCACTCCGCTTAGGAAAGCAGACCAAAAATGAAAATCCCAAAAGGAGTGACCAATTAGAGTTCAGTCAGTAGATGATTGATCGATTCCAGATACAACTGACTCTACAGGAGGCACTAGAGCACATCCCTCTCTTCTAGAAGAACTTGAGAGAGAAGACCACCTTCTGCAGGAAGAGGAGGAACCACAATGTAGAGATCCGTGTGCTTACTCGTGCCACTTGCTTCGCGATTCAGAACTGATTGCCAGCCAAGAGACCCGATGCAGGAGCTCCATATGTCAGATGCCATATCCATGAGCAGTGGTCTGATTGTACTCTATTAGACAGCGGCTCTTCGATTAACCTCCTTCCGGTTGACCTACTCGACCAATTCGAGTTTGGCCCTCTTAGACAGAGCATGACAGTCATTTTATTTGCTGATAGATCTATCAAGAGGCTGGAGGGGTTACTCAAGGATGCGATCACCACAATTAAGGGCCTGAAATTCCTCGTGGACTTTATTGTATTGTATATGGAGATTCTTGAGTCAGTGACTGATAACCCCATCATACTAGGATGCCCATTTTTGGCCACAGCCAAGACAATATCTGATCATGGTAGCGAGAAGGTATACTTTCGCGTCGAGGGTGAAAGTGTACAAATAGAGACGATCGAGGAGACCAGAGCGAAAGATTCAACCTGCTCTGAGCAGTCGAGTCATTCAGAGCAGATGACAGATGTAGAGCGAGAAGTCCACCAGGAGCGCGACTTTGTGATCACAGATGATGAAGAAGTTTGGTCAGACCCAACATCACAAGCTCTTGTCGTGCCTTCAGACATTACAGACTTATGGATTTTTGCAGATGAGAGTTCGGAGAGCACACTCTTGGCACTGGACACATTTGAAGCTGAAGATCGTGGTCAGGATGGCAAAGCAGATTTCATTTCATGTTCTTCAGATTCAGATCCCTCAGATTCAGACATTGATTAGGAGGACTTTGATGACTATTTTCCATGTCTGATTTCTTCATAGCCTACAGCTAGGGTGAAGAACAAGCCAGTACAGTCGACAGATACACCAACAAGGTCACCTTTGTCAGATTCACAGATGTAGCGAGAGTTCTCACACGCAGATCTGGTAGCCTTCACTCAGACATTTCAGAAGTCAGATTTGCCAGCTCCCACTTGTCTAGAATTAAAGACCTTGCCGTAAAGTATGATGTACAGTTTCCTTGCAGGAGAGCCAGATATGTTCCCAGTCATTATCTCAGTCGATTTGATTGGAGATCAAGAATCTCGTTTGATGGAGGTTATTGAAAGAAATCGTAAGGCGATTGGATGGAGTGTAGTTGATCTCCAGGGGATAAGTATGGTCATGTGCTCCCACCAGATATATCTTGAGGAGGATTCCAAGCCATCGTGTGAGTTCCAGTGACGGCTGAACCTGAATCTTCGAGATGTGGTTATGGAGGAAATATCAAAATGGTAGAGTGCTGATTTTATCTACCTCGTCTTCGACTCCAAGTGTGTTAGTTCATTGCATGCGGTACCTAAGAAGACGGGTATCACCACAGTTGTGAGCGAGTCTGGAGAGGAGATAGCTACTCGGGTACCCACTTCTTGGAGGGTCTGTGTGGACTACAGACGATTGAATCAACCCACCAAGAAGGATCGTTTCCCACTACCATTTATTGATCAGATTATCGAGATGCTAGCTGGGAAGAGTCACTATTGTTTCCTTGACGGGTACTCGGGATACAATCAGGTGGCCATAACACCCGGGGACCAGGAGAAAATGACATTCACCAGTCCGTTTGGGACGTATGCTTTTAGACGGATGTCCTTTGGTTTATGTAATGCCCCGGCTACATTACAAAGGTGTATGCTTTCTATCTTATCGAACACGGTGGGTGACTATTTATAGGTCTTCATGGATGATTTTTCAGTCTAGGCGATGGGTTTGATGCTTGTCTTGACTGCCTAGACCATGTACTTCAACGCTGCATAGAGGTCAACCTTGTATTATCTTGGGAGAAGAGTCATTTCATAATGACTCACAAAATTTATTTTATGAAGACAAGTTTGAGAATTAAGATCAATCCAATTTCTTTCTTTTTCTTTTCTTTATCCTTATTTTCTACACTTATTACATAAATGTTTACTAGGGACTAGCAAAGGCAAGTATAGGGGGTGATGAATCTCCATTTCATCACCTTTATTCTTTCATTTTGTCCTTTAAACCCTGTCTAAATGCATGTAAATATCAATATTTTGTACAAATTAACATTCATTGATTATTGTATAAATATTGTATAAAATACATGGTTTGAATCCAAAATACAAATATAAAGAAAAGAAAAATAAATAAAATGACAAAGGTATTTTGTGATCCTAAACTGTGCGACCTAGTCATCTTGATGACTGGCACGACAAAGAATAAAGTAGGGGGAGAAAAGGGTCAAAAGCAGAATAAAAACCCTAATTTTCACCCTTCAATAAATTCATTTTTGGGATCTATTTTATTTTTTATTATTTATACTTTAAATAAAGAAACTTTGTACATGAAAGTTGTAGATATAAATGTATAGAAAAATACAAAATTAATTTCACATAAAAATAATATACAATATAAATTTTTATACACAAAATAAAAAACCAAAACCCAAACTTCCCAGACCCATATCTTCTCCATATGAACTTAAAATGTATCAATATAACATTTAATTGTATAGAACTTTAATCAGCTATTTAATGAAGGGGTTTCATCCAATTTAGAATTAAGATGCAAAAGTTAGGTTTTGGACCCCTATTGTATTATATACTTGAATAAAATATTCATTTTATTTATTCTTTATAATTTTTATAATTTTATATTTTAATAATTTGTAAATATTATTTATAGTATATGTACATATCTAGAATAGAATAAAACCATAAAGGTACATATCTAGAATAGAATAAAACCATAAAGGAAATACTAAAATAAAATAGTATATAAAAATAGATAGATGAATATACAATACTTATACCAATATAATATATACCTCTATTTATTTAAGTGTACAAAATACATCATAAAAAATAATTAAAATATATTTATGTACATTTAAATAAGTTATAAATATATAAATTATGAAAATAAAATAATAAAACAAAAAATACAAAATAATATAAAATATACAAAAGAAAAGTCATTATATCTATAAATATACCATTAAAAAGTAACTTATAATAAATAAACCAATAGATTGATAAAACATAATAATAAACATTTTTCATATTTCAACCAAAAACTAAATAAATCATTTATTATTTTTTCCGAGTTATTCTATTTTTACTTCTGATTTGTCTTTTTGCAGATGACATGGCCGAATCAGAGCCCGCCATCCATTGATCAAGGTCAAGTCTCTAACCCCATGTTGAGGCTATCGGAACCTCTCATTGACCCCTTCTTCTTGATTTTATACACGATGATCCATTGCTCGAGGCACGTCGACTACTTCTTGAGTTGCCATCCATGTTCATCCACCATCCACACCGACACCTCGTCTACGGCTGAGCCTCATCGAATCACCCGCCCCACCTCGATCTTCACCTCTTGTTCCATCGTCTGTACATATACCTGATCTCCCTCCTTTTTGAATTTGGTTCCCTTTTGCACTGCTCCTTTCCCTCAATTCATGCCCTAGGTCTAGAGCTTTGTGACAAGAGGCTCGGTCGATCGTTCTTGCAGCGTGGAAGGTGGTGTAGAGATGGTTCCCGCCATCTCCGGCCATCTTGGTCATCGAGGTTCATCTTGTGGCCTCCCGGCCACTTGAGGTTTGTCTTCATATCTTTTAAATAGATGTAGAATTGGGATTTTATTCTATGCTTTCATTTTGTGTTTTAATCACCTATTTAGCCTAGGATTAGGACTTAATCTTCGCTGGATCTCCAAAGCTCCGGCCACTGTTGACCATCATCTCTACAATGTTCTGACCACCTAGACCACCCCATTATTTTCCCCTCACACTACTGCATCTTCCCCCTCATCCATCTCACCCAGTTCTCCCCAGATCTGGTCCACCGGTGCTCCATCCCCATTCCCTCATGGAGCATCCTCGCTCCATCTCGCCAGCCCTCGACACTCCACCGAATAACTGCCAGTGCCTTTCCCATTCCCTCGTCATGTCTTTTACCTCTTGTGCAGTTGCTGAAGGGGGCATCTAAGCCCCATATGAAGCCAAGAACTACCCATGAGTCTTGCCAGAGACCATTGAACTCCAGGGACCTTCCAGCGATCCCCAGACATTCCAGAGATCTCTAGGGATTACACAGCGATGGTAGGAACATGTTCGACCATTCAACGACGCTCCAGGTCCCAAGGGATTCAAGCTTCATTAGATTTCATCTTGCCAAGGGTGAGTTCTTCGACGTTCTTCCAGGACTCCTCAGCGTCGTTAGATCAAGAGATGCTTGCCAGTCTACAGGCACTGTCGGATCAGCCGCTCATCGGCCGTTCAGCAAGCAACACGTGTCAATTGTATCTTCTATCACTGTTGGATTGTGCCTACTAGAGGGTAATTGTATGTTTAGCCTCCTACTTTTGTCTATTTCTTTTTAGTACACTAACTTATTTATTTAGTTTAAAACTTTCTGTGTAAATTGCATGAGCACCCATGTACTTCATTAATATCTCATCTGGCTACGTGCCACTTCACCTCACGTGCGGTCCCACGTGAGGTGGAGATTTTGCAAAGAAACACTTGCAAATTTTGCATTTAGTATTTAAAGTTTTCATTTCAGTTATAAAATTTTGGTTTATTTGCATTATAACCCCTGACTTTATTTCTAATTACAAAAATACCCTTTCTAGTTCATTATTTTTTGTGATTGTATTTCATTTATTAAAAAATATCATCAGTGCTCCAAAATTTATGAAAACATAGGGCTAAATGCATGCTAGCATATACTTTCACAGCACATGATTATTTTTGCATTTTAGGCATTTTAACTATTTATAAAAAATCAAAAGAGCACATTTTTGTCCCTAATTGAATTAAAAAATTACCAAAAAAATAAAATCTTTTTGCGAAAGTCCAAAAAATATATTTCTTAGTATTTGTAACTCCAGACCACATATCCCTATAAATAAAAAAGATTAAAAATTAAAAATCTTTAAAATCTAGTAAAAATAGGAAAATCACCAAAATTTCCAAAAAAATTACTTGTGTCTCTAAATTATTTTATATTATTATTTATATATTAAAATTGATTTGGAGAAATTTTGATACTTTTTGCTATTTTTAATCTTCAAATTAATTCAATCTATCTATTTAGTCCCTATTTTAGGCATTTTTAACTTTAAAAATATATAAAAATAAGCACAAATTCTCTAAAAATCATGAATATAGTAGATATTATATAAAATACAAAGACATTTTATTATGCTATTTTTGGTTATTTTTATTTGTATTTATAAATATATTACCCTATATTGTATATATAGTTATATATTTTTTCTTATATAATATATTAAAAAAGAAAATAAAAATAAGAAAATATAAAAAGGAAAATAAAAAAATAACATTAAAAATAACTAAAAAATATAAAAATAAAAATTAATATCCAATATATATAATTAAAATCCACATAAAAAGACAACAAAAAAACAAGAGGAAAGGATAAATCTTTGGATTTCAATTCCTCAATCTACTATTTGCTCCTTGTGTTCGACACTTTACACATACTTATACCAATACACACAATTGTAGAGTTATAATAGATTTTAACTCTACAATTTTTATTCGCATTGCTATATTTTATCTGTAGGTTAATTGTTAAATTATTCGAGTTTCGTGAGCGGCCGCATCAGTGACAGTATAGCTCTTGCCTTGTGTAGACTACACTAGACCCTCGCAAAAAATGAGTTTTCGAGAATGTGTTATTTTATTTCTATCTATTTTTTATAATAACTTGTAAACTACTCTACACTACGAGGTCCAACAGGTGTCTGTTCACATGGGAGCCTTGTCACAGTTTTACATGTTTCTCGCCTTTATTTTAATTTGTTTCTCGTGTTTTGAGCTTTCTGTCTTTATTTTCATTTGTTTTATGTGATTGGATCCCCTATATCTAGGCTTTCTTGCATCGATATCTAGGTCCAAACACTTAATAGAAGCGTATAAATATAGTGATATATGTTTGGACTTAGTCAAATAATTAATTACAATTTTTTTGAATTTGGAACTGCACGTCACGAGGGACTCCATACAGTGCTTGTAGAATCTGTTGTGACGGGCACCGAGGAGTCCCCAAGACCGGACACTTAGGATCCATTTTTGAGTTATTTGCATTTTGTTTTTCTCGATAATAGAAAGTATTGTTTAGGACGGATTCATCGCTTGCATATCATCATACAGTATAAATATTTCAATTCTTCCTTGCATTCCGCATGGAGAGCGTTGGGAAGCATTGTAAGTCTTCTTACTTTGCATGAATCATTGGATACGAGAGTGAGATGTCCACTTTCGTATACACTTGCATTGCTTTTCCATTCTCTCCCCCTATTTTATATCATGTTTTGGATTAAAAGAAAAATACAAAAAATCGTTAGGCAGATTGCTTTGAAAAATACCTAAAAAGGTGAAAACCCAAAAAATCTAAAACTAGGGGGTTGTTAAATAAATTTTAACCTTAATTAAAATCAGTAATGGATATCCATGTTTTGGGTTCATAAAGCCATCAATGCTTTCAGGTACGTTCCATACTGTGTGAGGCACGACCCCTAAGGATAGAGCTCAAATCTGGATCTGTCGCGCTTTGATTAGCACCTAGGGTGAAATATTGGCGCTTCTATTGTACGCGACCGATTAGGTCCTTGTCATTGATGGTGCTCCTACCTTGTGTGGAATATCGACTTGGTCTGAAGTACTGAGCATAGGCCACACCCTCATGGATGTGCCTATCTCAGTGTTTGTGTCCGAGTACCTCGCTTGCGAGGGAAGTAGTGGTTTTACCTATTGGCTTACTTTCTCTATTCTTTGACTGATTAGACCCCATGAACGAGATCAAAGATCTTTTAGTGTGCAGATCAAATGTTACAAAGAAGGTGGAAGAAGTATGAGGTGCTTTCCTGGCAGTAAACACGTACCTATAGGGTTAGCGTACTTAATAACTTGTTAAAAGATTTGTCTGCAATACTACCATAAATTTGAAAAGATAAAAAATAGTCGAACTCTTTGGGCTTTACTTGGGTTGTGCTGGTGAATTCAAAACTTGTATGGTGTTTGTTTGATTAGATTAAGATACAAGAACAAGTCCCGCATAGTTGTGCACACTTTTGCCTTCATCTTTCTCTTCTTTTATTCTCATTTGACCCACGCTCACTTTTGAGCCATTATCCTATTTTACACTCCTTTTATTCTCATTGACCTCCGTATCATTCTTTCATTCATGATCTTCTCTTTGAATTTTGCTAAGGTAACTCATGGATGGCTTAGTCAGGACTCCGCCAACACCCACATAGATTCCATGCCCTCATCCTCTCCAATAATTTGCGTCAATTATAGAGAATCCAATTCGGATTCTGCAAACTGATCTCTAGACTCCCTGTCTTCTCCAATAATATGAGATTACTAATATCTCAAACTCTACATGTTTTAGATGTTAATTGATTTCACTCCTTATACATCGTCATCCTTAATGAAATTCTGTGTTGACCTTAATACAAAACAATTTATTGCATCAGGTGCTTCTATATAAACAGATCGAGGCATCAGTCCTTGTGCAGATCTAGAGCCACATATTGTGTCTGATTCAGAGTCCAATCAAGCGAAAGATATGGCTCCAACTAGAAAGGGAAAGGGACCTTAGTACCCACCACAACCGCAGTCAGGCCCATAGCCAGATCACAATGTGGTGAATGCACAGCTCCTCACCTCTACATAGGTGATTCCGCAGCATCTCACTGACATACTTAATGACCCGAGAATGGAGAGAGAAAACTGAGGAGGAGGAGGAAGAGACAGAGAAGAGATAGGAGGTGGACCCTTGGAGGTAGAGTCGCAGGGCCAGGAGGAGGGCAGGCCAAGCCAACTCTCAAAGAGACTTGCAACCCTAATGCTGGACAAGTCACCAAATGGATACATATACTTGCCATCCATGCTCATTTTGAGTTGAATCCTCAACTCTTGGTGCTTCTTCATACATTCCGTGGGAATTCGAATGAAGAATCATACATCCACCTTCAACAATTCGGGTGCATCTGTGGAATGACACACTATCCTAACATCCCACTAGGAGTAGTGAAGATGGTGGCATTTCCATTCAGCCTGCAAGACAAAGCACTCTATTGGATTAATCACTTAGGTAAAGTCGTCACAACTTGGGATGAGTTGAAGTATGTCTTTCTACATAAGTTCTACCCTCCGGGCAACTCTGCCGATAACTTCTCCCAAGCAGCCCACAAATCCATTCATGAGGCTTGGGATAGGTTCACCGAGCTACAAGTGAAGTGTCCACATCATGAAATTCCGTAGATTAGTCTGGTCCAACATTTCTTAGGTGGACTCACTATTGAGAGCCAAAAGCTCATGGATGTTGCTTGTGGCAACTTGCACTTCAATAAAGATGAGGACGTTGTGTGGCAGATATTTGAAAAAATGGTTGAAGGAGAGGCTGATTTGTCATCGTCTAGAGCATATTAGTGACAACCACACACCCTACAGAAGACAGTACATATGATAGCATCTCACGATCCGTACAGGGATGAAAGCTCCAATCAGAGCATTATTAGAGTCACCTGTTCAAGGTGGACATAATAGACAAGCGATCACAAGACCTTGAGAAACTTGTTGTGATCGAAAAGAGGACTCATAACTTAGAAAATTTGGATCAGATTACCAAGCAGTTGTAGCTGTTGGTCAGTATAAGTAGCTCTTGCAATTTCGTGCCTACATCAGCAGTAACCCCAATTGAGACTAAAGAGACAACATCGCCACCTCCTCCTCGGCAGAGTTCCCCTCAGTCAGCAGTTCATCATGTTTATTACATGCAAGTCCAAAGCCTTCATCGCCTCAGCATCTACCACGACAACATCTAGTTGTATATCAACCAAAGCCCCAGATCCTCGCATATCCATACTCTCCTCCACCACCTTTCATTCAAGAAGTGAATGGTGTGTGGTCGAACGACGTGCAGTTGACACATCCTGATGGACAACAGCAGGGTCAACCTTCAGGCAACCGTTCATTCCCTCAACATCAAGGAGGGAGATTTTCCCAAGGGAACAATCAGCCTCACCACCAGCGGTCTCAGCCATATCAGCAGGGTTCGAGACAAAACCAGTACCAACAACTGCAGTACTGGAAATATCAGCAAAACCAGCAGTACGCGATGGTACCATATCAGCACCCTCCTCCTCACTATTAACAACACCAATCTTCTTCTCAGTTTACCAGCAACCTCAGCACCAGTCTCAATCTCAGTTTGGCCAGCACGTTGAACAATCAGAGGTTCCTACTATGAATCCCACCCTCGACTGCTTGGCTCGGCTTGTCAAGAGCCTCACAGATATGAGTCAGAAGATTGATGACCTCATCGCTGCCAAGACACCCATACCAGTACAGGTGGAGGCCAATCCTAACAATTTTCGAAAATGCAAGAAGGTAGTTTATGATGTTCTTTCCAAACACATAGAGTAAGATGTGCATGATACTTTATTATCTAATATTGTTACTCTCAGGAGCGGTATGACGTTACAATCATCTGCAATAATGAAGGGTAAAAATAAAGTTTCCACAGGTGAGTCATCAGCCAGACCAACAGTTGGGTCGGGTGAGGAAGAAGAAGAAGGAGAAGTACCAACAAAATACAAAAAATGAAAAAACTCAAAAACATCAAAAATAAGACATCAACAGCCGAAGCACCAACCAACCAACAATGGGGAGGACCGCACCTACAGTCGATCTGGAGTCAGTCGATGGAACCTTTCCTGCTATTTTGGGATGCTGATGAATCTCCATTTCATCACCTTTATTCTATCATTTTAGCCTTAAAACCCTAGTTAATGCATGTAAATACCCTTAATTTAGGCAAATTAACATACATGCATCATTGTGTAAATTGTCTATAAAACACTATTTTTAATGCCAAAATTATAGAATAAAGAAAAGAAAAGAAAAAGAAAAAAATATCAATAAAATTTTATGACCCTAAATCCCAAGACCTAGGCATCTTGATGAATAGTTCGACAAGGAATAAAGTAAGGGGATATAAGGACCAAAAATACAATAAAATTCCTTTTCATTAATTCATTATTTATTCATTTTTGGGATCTATTTTATTTTCCACTTTTTATATCTCAAGTAAAGAAACTTTGAACATGAAAGTTGTAGATAATAAAATATAGAAAAATATAAAATTTAATTCATACAATAATATACAGAATAAAAGATATAGTCTACATAAGATTCCAAAATCCCAACTTCTCAGACCCATATATCTCAAATAAAAACTCAAAATATATCAAAATCACCTTTAATTATAACTTTTAATAAGTTATTTAATAAATATGGTTTCATTTTTTTGGAGTTAAGGTGTGAAAGTTAGGTTTTGGACCCCTATTTTATAGTATACCCGATTAAAATAATCATTTTATTTATTCTTCATTATTTTTATCATTTTATAATTTTGTAAATGTTATTTATAATATATGTACATATTAAAACAATAATAAAACAATAAAGAAAACACTAAAATAAAATATGTATATAAAATATATAGATGAAATACCTATAACTATACCTATATAATAAATAGACCTATTTATTTAAGTGTATATAATATATCAAAAAATATAATAAAATATATTTATGTATAATAAAGATAATTTATAATTTTTAAAATAATTAAAAAATTAATAAAATTAAATATACAAAATAAAAATAAAAGACTTAAAACATAGATGAATATATATAAGCCCTAAAATGTAACTTGTTATTAAAAAGCCCAAAAAAGTAAATAATAATAATAATAAAAGACTTTATAAAATAATAAACATTTTTTATTTATAAATTAAAATTAATAAAATTGTTTATATTTAATATTGATTTTCTAATATTTTTTAGGCCAGGTTTTTCCTGGTTGGTCCACGTGGACCAACCAAGTGTAGTCTGGAGTTGACCGGTGGTCAACTCCTCTGACTCCCCCTGTGCCTTGTCAGACCCTGCATGCTAGCCTCGTTTCTTGGATTTTCGCGGGTACTCCTTGCACCTTCTCGCATATAACCCTTGACGACTTTTCCTCCTCGGGCATTAGTGATTCACGCCCAGATCTTTCCTTGGGGCATGGATCACTAATGAATCTGATACGCCTCGATCTTCCCAGCCTTCTAGTCCACCTTGTACATAACCCTCCTGTCAACCTCCTTTAAATTTTTAACCCTCTTGGACCTAGCTTTGGCCCTCCTTTGGTGTGCTCTGGATCGCAGGAGAGTGAACGACTCCTCTCCAGTTGCTGGAGGCGAGTCAAGGCACGGTTTGAAGGTGTCTCCACTACCTCCTGCGAGCTCGCCGTCGAGGTCAAGCTTTGTGGCTTCCTAGACACTGAGGTACCAATTTTACTGCATTTTCTAGCTTAGTTTAGTTCCTAGGCTTTATTCTTGCATTTATTCTATCTATTAATCGCGTGTTTAGCTTCATTCAATCTCTTGGTAGTTCGCCAGAGCTCAGCTCCGGTGAACCTTCCATTGTGCTCCTCCCCATCCTCTAACTCGCCAACCACCCTCACAAGCCTCCCCTTCGCCTCTAATATGCCGACCACCTCCATTCAACCAGATCTCGGGCAGATCAAGAGCTCGGTACTCCCATTCTGCTACATCGCCAGAGTACCGCCACCCGAGCCGCCAACGCCTCCACTCCACCCAATAAAGCCCTCGTACCCCCTATTTTATTGTGTTGTCTCTACTTGCAGGTACTGGAGGCTCCAGACCCCCCGTTGGGGTCAATTTTTGTGCAAACACAGGTACTTGGAGCAACCTCTGCTCCCTGACCTTGCGGCAACGCACCGGAGCTTTCCTAGCCATTTTGGCACCACCGGTCGGTTGAGGACCCTTCCAGGAGTGTCGGGAACCATTTTTGAGTTTACGGAGCTTTAGAAGAGGAGGATCGTACTTGATAAATTTCACCCCAGCACCAGTTTATCCTAGTTCTTCTAGTAGGCCTCTCGGTCGTTCGATCACCTCCGTTCCTCCAAGCGAGCAGCTACCGTGGGATCAAGTCCTCCACGACCATTATATCTCCAGCGCACGTTCTAATCTCGGTCGTCTGAATCGAAGCATCATCGGGCTATGTGGGAGCGCCACGTGTCAAGTGAACGGCTACCAGTCGTTGCATCTTTAATATTTAGACTTTAAACTTTCATGCAGTTTCATAATTTTTGTAATAACTGCATTTAAGATCCCCGACTTTGGAAATTTGCATCTAGGTCCTCAGCCGCGTCACCTCAAGTGCTTGTGCGCGTGAGGTGCGGACATTTTGCAGCAGACCCCCGTGGGTTTTGAAATTTTATTTTAGTCCAGAAAATTAAACTGCACATTGTATTATTTTTGTGAAATTTACAGTGAGACCCCTAGACTTATTTTTATGTAAAAAATGCCCCTCTCATTAAAGTAGTTTCTTTATGTTTTATAATTTTATTTAAAATATCACTTCTGCTCTAAAAAATCCCAAAAATTAGGATTAAGTTCTTGACATTTATAGATTCATGCCCTTATTTTACATCTGATTTTAGGCATTTATCCTATTTTCAAAAAATCAAAAAGAGACCACAAAGCTCTCGTTTGATTTGAAAATTTCCAAAAAAAAATATAGAACATTTTGAAAAATTCCCAAAAAATATATTTTGTTTATTTATGTATTTTGAACTCTTTAGAATAAAAATCCCTAAAGACCATAAAAGAAAACTCCTAAAATTGAAAACCCCCTAAAAACTTTTAAAAAATTATAAAATTCTTATAAATTCTGAAAAATGTGTTTTTTGTTTTATATTTTTCTCTATATTATTATTTAGTTATAAAAATTAATTTGGAGAAATTTTGATTCTGTTTGCTATTTTTAATCTTTATTTTAATTCAACCTATTTAATTAAACCCTGATTTAGGGTATTTTTAATTTAAAAAACTATAACAATTAGCAAAAAATCTTAAATAATCATAAAAAAATAGTAAAAAAATATTTTGAAACCCAAAAAAATCGTTTTCTTGATATTGACTATATTTATTATTATGTGTATCTATAATAGCATATACTCTATATATAGCCTTATAATATATTATATATCTTTTATAAAAAGAAAAGGAAATTATAAAATTATAAATACAGAAAATTAAAAATCAATTGCAAAAAACACATAGACAAATATTCCACAATCACTTTTGTGCATTTTTGCCCGATTTATCTAGTTTACTCCCTGTGTTTGACACTACACATACTTGCACACTATAAACATCTTTGTTGTAGAGTTAAATAAAATAATTTTTAACTCCACATTTATTTTCATTGCTTGATCATCATTGTGGGGTAATTGTTATTTTAATCGGGATTTCTTGTCGATCACCTCGACGACTGTGTTCCCACCTTGTGTGGTACATACAACCACTTGATTTTTAGGTTAATCAGATGCCCACCACGTCCGACGGATGAAGATACTTCTTTTTTTCATCCGGCATCACATCCAGATGTGGGCATAGATTTTGTTGTAAATAAGAACAATATTTCTGTTGATTTTGGGTCTGTAAATATTCCTTCTCCATGCACTCTAGAAAATTTTCAAAAAATAAAATTTAAAAACACCAGCTTTATCAGATCCTGATGTTGTGTAGATAATTTAGAATCGTATCCTTGAGATGCATTCTCTACAGGTCATTAAGTACATACCAAATATAAAGAAGGGAATCAAAGAGTCATGTACTTCAAAGAGACAATCGCACTATGCCAAACAGCTAAACGTGAAGCACATTCTGACGGTAGCGATTATCAATGCAATCAGCAATATCTCAAACAAGAAGAAAGACATGAGATCCCCGCTCATCCGATGCACGATATTTGATCAAGAGTTAGACCGAACTCTTCTTAACAGCGAATCATCAATTATTGTGATGCCTACTTCAATATTAAAAGAATTTGGGTTAGGATCACTCAAGTCAACCAGAATGATTCCATAATTTACAAATATTTCAATTAAGCGATCTCGAGGAATTTTGGGAGATGTCGTCATCACCATTCAGGGAATGTAACTCCTTGTGTACTTCAACGTATCAAATATGGACATATCAAATCCTCTTCTAAATACCATGATAATACTTGGACGGTCGTTCCACCGAACAGCTGAAGCAATGGTGGACTACGGCAATGGGCATATCACCTTCCGCTCTAACAGCGACAAGGTGCTAATTCAGACGTCCAGATGCCCAAATCTACAGGATATGCATCAGATGTGAGTCCGCCGACAGAATAGACAGAAGATTGTGATTTTCTTGTAGAAATTAAAGACACTAACATGTTCATGGATGACATCGAGACCCACGAATTCCTCTTTACAGAGGAAGGAGTGGATAGCACAATCGACTTCCCCTTTGTCTTGGAAAATGAGATATTTGTTGATCTGCCAGACGAGTTGATTAATGGCCACCTATCCATATAAAAGGCAGAAGAAATCATTGCAGAATTCTTATAACAAAATTTCGTCATTGAAAATTTTTTTGCATCAATTGATTCAAAGCTTACAGAGTCAAAGGTGGACAACTTACAGATGTAATACCTGACCCCACCAATGTCCTACACAGTTCATGAGGTTATAACCAAGAAAACACAGACACCACAAGAGCTCAAGTAGCTTTCAGCAAATATGAAATATGTCTTCCTTGCAGGGGAGCCGAATATGTTTCCTGTAATCATCAACTTCCAATTGACTCGTGAACAAGAATCTCATCTACTTGAGGTTCTAGAATGAAACTGCAAGGCTATTAGCTGGAAAATTTCTGATCTCTTAGGGATTAATCCTTCCTTGTGCTCCATAATATTTACTTAGAAGAAGATAACAATTCATCCCATGAATTCCAGAGAAGACTAAATCCGAATCTCAAGAAGGTTATTATGAATGAGATCATGAAATGGTGTGATGCGGGCTTCATTTATCCCATCTCCGACTCGAAGTGGGTGAGTCCCTTGCACGTGTGCAAAAAAAGTCAGGGATCACCATCATGAAGAATGATAAAGGAGAGGAGATCACGACCAGAGTTCCTACATCATGGTGTGTCTGTTTTGATTACAGATGCTTGAACCTCGCAACCAAGAAGGACCATTTACTTCTTCCCTTCATCGATAGATCATTGAGAGATTGGTTGCGAAGGAGTACTTCTGCTTCTTTGATGAATACTCTGGGTACAATCAGTTTGCAATCGCCCCAAAAGATAAAGAGAAAACTACCTTCACATGTCCATTCGGGACGTATGCCTTCCACAGTATGTCATTAGGCTCATGCAATGCTCCTGCAACCTTTCAGAGGTGCATGTTGGCAGTATTCGCAAAGATGGTTGGTAGTTTTCTTGAGGTATTTATGGACGATTTCTTGGTCTACAGTGACAGATTTGATCATTGTTTATCATATTTAGATCGAGTCCTGAAGAGATGTCGTGAAGTTAACTTGGTGCTATAGTGGGAGAAGGGCCATTTTATGGTAATCGAGGGGATTGTGCTAGGCCATGTCATCTCAAAACGTGGCATCGAGATTGATCCCGCAAATGTGGAAATCATTTCTAAGCTTGAGTCACCTATGAACATGAAGCAAGTCTAGTCATTCCTTGAGCATATGGGCTTCTATAGAAGATTCATCAAGTATTTCTGTAAAATTGCCCAACAGCTAACTAAACTTCTAGGCAAGGAGGCATATTTTGTTGTAGATGCCAGAGTTCTCCAAGCATTTAATCAGCTGAAAGACATAATCACTCCGGTACATGTCCTTCAACCGCCAGATTGGTCTCTTCCATTCGAGATCATGACAGATGCTACAGACTATGCCGTTGGAGCAGTATTAGGATAGCGGAGAGATCGTATTTCATATGATATTCACTATGCTAGAAGAACTCTTGATGAGGCTCAAAGAATTACACAGTCGTAGAGAAAGAGATGTTGGCAGACATTTTTTCCCTGGAGAAGTTCAAATCTTATTTGCTTAGGTCCAAGGTAATTGTGTACACAGACCATTCTATCATCCGGTACTTGCAAGCCAATAAGGATGCCAAACCAAGGCTGATCAGATGGATCCTTCTACTCCAGAAATTTGATCTTCAAATCCGTGATTAACCTGGAGTTAAAAAAGTGGTGGCAGGTCACTTGTCGAGATTGCCAGAGCCAGACACTCCTGAGCAGAGCATAATCCCAATCATTGAAACCTTTCCAGATGAGGCAATTTTGTCAGTCACCTCGCTCCCCCGGTTCATCGATATTGTGAACTATATTGTGTCCAAGAGAACTCCACGAGATTGGCCGAAGCTGAAGGTCGACAAATTCTTGGCAGATATTCATTTCTATTAGTGGGAGAATCTATATCTCTTTCATAAGGGGCAGATTGCATCTGAAGGAGGTGCATTCCCCATGAGGAAGTTCATAGTGTCCTCGAGCATTGCCACATCCGAGAATCAGGAGGATACTAGTATAGAAGATGAACGACAGCAAAAGTATTACAATGTGACCTTTGGTGGTCAACCTTATTCAAATATGCAGAGGACTTCGTGAAGAGATGTACTGACTATCAGAAAATGGGTGGAACAATTGAAATGAGAGATATAATGCCGCTAAAATATATCCAGATTTTTTATGTGTTCGATGCAATGGAGTATTGACTTCATGGGCCCATTCCCAAACAGTCAGGGCTATGAATATATTCTACATGTTGTCAACTATGTGAGTCGTTGGGTGGAGGCTATCCCTACCCTAGTTGCCAACAGTCACACCATCAATCGATTTCTGAAAGAAAATATCATTGCATGGTTTGGGATCCCCAGAATTCTCATATCATATAGGGGTAGCCATTTCATCAACGGAGAGGAGAAGAGCTGACTCAGGAATACCGCATTGAATATCGAGTAGCCTCTCCGTACCATCCACAATCTAATGGTTTGGCAGAATGTTCGAATAGGGAGAACAAAACTATTCTTCAGAAATTTGTATGTCCAGACAGAAAGAACTGGCATGCCTCAGCTGCTCCACTCAGTTCTCTGGGCCTATAGGACTGCATACAAGTCTCACCTGGGAATGTCTCCCTAGTTCCTGGTATACGGCAAGCCATACCATTTGCTCGTCGAGCTGATTCACACATCTTTATGGGTGATTAACATATGCAATTTGAACTAGAGGAAAGCTAAGAAGAAAAGAAACCAAGATCTGAACAGACTGCTTTAATTTCGTGACTACGCATACGACAACAATCTTATGTACAAGGAGAAGGTCAAGAAGTCGCACTACAAGCACATCCGCCGCAAGACCTTCGAGCTGGGTCAGAAAAGTCTGGTTGTTTGATGCAAAGTTAAAACTTTTTCCAGGGAAGTTGAAAAGCAAATGGACAGGGTTGTTTATAGTGAATCATATGTGTGGCAATGGAAGCCTAGTTATATCTGGATTGTCAGCTGACGTGCAGCCTTTCGTCATCAACGGACATCTTCTGAAGCCATACCTCATGCATGATACCTTCATGTCCGTGGTTGACTCCATTCTGGTGGCCTACAATGCAGAACTTCTAGCTGCAGCATCTATAGATTCAGACAAAGTGATCAAAAATATTTTTGAGTAGTTAATAATTTTCTTCTTTTCTTCTTTTCATTTTTAATTCTTTCATTCTTCTAAAATATTCACTCATCCCACTCATCATTGCTATATTTAGGATATGTTTCATCCTAAGTATAGAGGATACGTGTATACAGGTGCTTAATATTCAATCACCTCTTCTGTCTCCTCAACTTTTGACATTCTTTCAATACTTAGGGATATTTTGCCTTGAGTATAGGGGGAGATAGGCCGAGCCACTGACTTGTTTATTCCCACACTCGACACTCCCTAACTTGTGTATAGCCTGCTATATAGGATTATTTCATCCTAAGTATAGGGAGGACAGTTGACTTCTCATTCATTGATTCATTCTTCTTTAGTCGTTGTAGTATAGGCTCGTCTGTACTCAGTACGAGTTATGTCTTCTCTTTTATCTCTGATCTATGAGGACGTAGCTCAAGCTAAGTATAGGCAGGGCGTATATACGTTGTATATACTTTAGCCATAACTAGTACTTTTGTATTTTAAATAATATGGCTAAATAATAAAATATAAACACACACATTCAATACTTTGTATATACTAATTAATAAATCAGGTCAAAATTGTTTTGTAAAATATTTGAAAATTTTGCAAATGATTTGGAAAATGGTTGCAAAAATATTTTGAAAATCTATACATATTATTTGAAAAATCTTTGCAAAATGATTTTCAAATTTTGTAATGTTTGTAAAAATTATTTTTCAAATTATTTTGCAAAATAAAGTTTTCAAATTATTGCAAAAATCTATTCAAATTATTTTGAGAACCACGTACTTATCCAAACAAATAAAAGTCTTTACAAACTTGTAAATATCATGTATAAATCCTAAATCCCCAATTCTTGTAAATAACAAGATGTACTCCCATGTAAATATTTGCACATTTATCTTATTTTTGAAAAATCCCTAAAATTTTGCAAAATTAAACATCTCTAAAAAACTACAAAATTAAAAATCCCAAAAACATTTGCAAAATATTTTCAAAATTGCATAAAATTTTGCAAACCTTTTTCACAAAACCATTAAAGGTTAAAAACCAGAAAACTGCATCAGAAAAATATTTTGTGCATTGTGCATAGCATATGCATTTTTTGAATTGGCAATGATAATTGAACTAGTTGAAATAAAATCCGAAGCTTGGAGCTTGGTTGGACCTTAATCCACTTAATCACAGGAACCTTATAGGAATTGGAATTGAGATACTTCAAGTCTACTAGACGTAATTCTTTGAGACCACAAGACTTGATTCAATGTCGTCTTGACTACCTAAGTATAATATTTCAGAACATAAGCATAACTCTTTTTGATAATGACCTATCTTTCACACCTGCACCTTTCACTTTGCTCACCTCAGTTGAAGTGGTAGAAGGATGATTTGCCAGCATGAGACACAAGACAATGGAAACATTGAAAGTCACATATTTGTGGCTATTGTACCCCCAACCCGATCCAGTTGTCATGAGGTCCAATGAAGGAATGTTGTGGGTTGCAGTAAATCTTCAAAAGAGGGATAGTCTACTGGCTCAAGTGGAAAAAGTCCATATGTAAATGGTAGTATATATAGTATTCAAAAAAATCAAAAACTCCAAAAGAAAAGACATGCAAAAATCAAGAAAAACAATTCCCGTCAGAGTATGTAGATATTTATATAGTCAATAAGAAAGCTTGAGCTTCAAAGTCAAATGTGTATGAGCCTGCAGTTGGATGACTTGGCAACACTGGTCAAGCATCCTAAGATAGGTAAATACGTTGGCTACCATCCATTCTTCTATTCACCTCCTCTTCTTGAGTTGGTTGTACTTGAACTTAGAAGGGAATACCCCACTTTCCGAGGAAAGAATTGTTGGATTAGGGAATTAGGATCACCATGTTAGAGAAGATTGACTTTTACTGCTTCAGCCGAGAGGAGCCACATATCACACACATTGTATGAGATAAATCATAGTCATAAGGGACTGTGTATGACATCAAAGTGTTTGGACTTATCTTTTGAGGAGACTTGGGCATGGTTTTGTGGATTTCAATGGTTGTTGGGCTTCAAGTCTGGTTCTCAATAAGATTCTGACTAAACTTAATATTCCAAAGGTCCGACTAAAGCTCCAAACTTTGAATTTGCGAAGACAAGTTTAAGAGTTCAAATCAATCCATTTTACTTCTTTTTCTTTTCTTTAATTTCTTTTCTACACTTATAGGCATAAGTGTTTTCTAGGGACTAGCAAAGGTAAGTATAGGGGGGTGATGAATCTCCATTTCATCACCTTTATTCTTTCATTTTGGCCTTTAAACCATAGCTAAATGCATGTAAATAGCATTACTTTGAATAAATTAACATCTATTAGTTATTGTGTAAATATTGCATAAAAGATTGTATTTAAAGTCAAAATAAAAGAATAAAGAAAGAAAGAAAAAGAAATAAAATGCAAAATGTATTTTATGACCCTAAATCCTGAGACCTAGGCATCATAATGATTGGGTCGACAAGGAATAAAGTAGAGGAGATAAAGGCAATTAAACACAATAAAAATCATCTTTTTTATTCTTCAATAATTGACCTATTTTATTCTTCTTTATTTATACCTCAAATCAATAAACTTTGTAAATGAAAGTTGTAGATAAAAATATCTAAAAAATACAAAATTGATGTCCTAAAAAATAATATACAATGTGCATTCTACACTTAGAAGAAAAACCCAAAATCCAAACTTTACAGACCTGTATCTCCTCCATATGAACTCAAAATGTACCAAAATCACATAATTGTATATAACTTTCAATAAGCTATTTAATGAAGGTAGTTTTCATTTAGTTTAGAGTTAAGATACAAAAGTTAGGTTTTGGACTCCTATTTTACAATATACCTGAATAAAATATTTATTTTATTCATTCCTTATACTTTTCATAATTTTATATTGTTATATTTTGTAAATATTATTTATAGTATATGTACATAATTAGAATAAAATAAAACCATTAGGAATAAATCAAAATAAACAAATTACATAGAATACATAAATGAATTACATATATATACCTATATAATAAATACATCTATTTACTTAAGTATGCAAATAACTTAAAAAATAAAATAAAAATGTATTTAAGCGTATCTAAACAAGTTATAAATATATAAAGATATTAGTAAAATAATAAGATAAAAAATACTAAATAAAAATATAATATACAAAATATAGGAAAATATACAAATGATTTACATGTAAATATTAACTCATAATAAATCACCTCATAAAAATAAATGAAAATATCAATTAAATGCTACATAAAATAAAAAATATTTTTATTTTATACCCAAAATTTAATTAATTCATTTATTAATTAATATCAAATTTATAGGGAATTTATGGTTATTTTTTTCCCGGTTGGTCCACGTGGACCAACAAGAGCTTCCCCATGTTGACCCCAGTTAACACTCCCCCCCTCTCTTCCTTGATTGCATATATGTCAGAACCCGGATTTTTCTCTTTTTTCCCCGCATATTTCATGATGCATGTCATCCCGTGCCGTCTGATTTCTTGAGATTGAACTCCCCTAAATCACGCCATGGCCAAAAGTCTAATCTAATGTCCTCAAGTCAGCTGCTATCATTGATCGAAGAGCCCCATTCTACAGCTTATAAAAATAAACATTTGGCCTCCTTGCCTAATTGGATCCCTTTTTCTTGAGCTTTATCCCGTCGAATCTGGTCATGGAGGTCTGCCATGGTGATAGTCGGCGATTGCTACCGATCTGCAATGAGGAGAGTGTGGGACGAGGTGCATCCACTCATCGCTGGAGCTCCACCCTATGGTTCTGCCTCCTAATGTTTCAACCAGTCAAGGTCCTTTTTTGCCGTCTTTAGGTAATATCTTTAGTGTAATTACCATTTTTGTTCTTAGTTTTTAGAGCAGACCAAGAAATTTAGAGATAATCTGAATCTCTCGTTCACTTGGAGCTTGAGCTCCAAGCCAATCCCACTTGAGTCGACCAGTTCCTCAGCTTGCCAATCATCACATTCCATCCCCCATAACATTCTCCATAATACCCGACCATTTTCCCCTTTGAATCACCTCGATTCAAAGCGAATCGGAGCTCACTCTATCACCTTCGCATGAGCTTCACCGCTAGACCACCCCACGCAGTCCCAGCTGCTCTTTTGGGACGAGGATCTTTGTCTCGAGCCACCTAAACCTTTGGTGCATGTATTGAGCTTTGAAGAACACCTGGAGGGTAGATTCGACCCCCGAAACCATCTCCAGGTCGCGCGAGAGGGAACCACCTCCAGATCCCTATCGCTGGAGTTTGGAGGACATCTGAAGCCATATGATGATGCGAAGGAGCCCCAACGTCCTTTTTCACCTGTCAGCAAGGATGGATGTGGCTAAAGTTGGTTGGAACCAACAATTGAAGCGAGGGAGACACGAAGTTCGTTTGTGTTCTTCCTCCACTGCTTAGAACCGTCGGATCGAGAAGGCTAGCCCAGATCAAATCTGGGCCACTGAAGATTATTCGAAGCAGTACGTACCATTAGCCATCGGATCCTGATAAGTGGAGTGACGTGGTGCATCCTAGACTGCTCCATTCCGCTTGATGATGGGTAGATTTCACAGATGCCCCTCCGTCATTTTGTACTTAAAGTCTAGTCCAGCAAACTTTGTATGGCATGTAATAATTTTCGGTTATTTTCCACTTGAGACCCCAAACTTTAAATCATTTCCTTTTACTCCTAGCCAGGCACGTGCTCAGGCATGCTTTTGGTGTAAAAATTACAAGGAAATCCTTGACCTTTTTGGTATTTGCACTTAGGTCCTTGCCAGCTTAGCTCACGTTTCCCTCATATGAGTTGGACATTTTAAAGAACTACCCCTGTGGGTTCTTTTTAATTATTTTTTAATGCATAAAATTCAAATATTAGTATAAACTTTTTGGTATTTTGCATTCTACACTCAACCTTTATTATAATTGCAAATATACCCATGTTGTTCAAATATTTTTTGAGTTTGTTTTCTACTTTCTAAAAATATCAAATTTATTAAAAAAATATGAAAAAAATAGGTGATTGTGTGTGATTGCTTGATCTTTCATGTTATAATTTTAGTTTTGCATTTTAAGCATTTTTCCTATTTATTAAAAATCAAAATAGCATATTTTATTTGCTGCTTGCTTTAAAAATAAAAAAATAAAACCATATTTAAAATTTCCAAAAAATGTATTTGTTTATAATTGTATTTTAGAGCCTTAGACCAAAAATCCATAAAAAAAGAAAAGAAAATCACTAAAAACTAAAAAGCTCCAAAATCCTTATAAAGTTTTAAAAAATCTTTCAAAAATATTTATTTATGTTTCTAAATTTGTCTCTTATATGTATTACATATTAAAAATATTTTTGGAAAATTTTGACTCTATTTAATATTTTTAAATTCCAAAACAATTCGACCCAATAAAATCTCTGATTTTCTGTATATAGGACTTTAAAAGTACCTAAAATTAATAAAACAATTCTGAAAAATCATAAAAATATTAAAAAAAATATAAAATGCACAAAAATATTTTATTCTGAAAATTTAGGTTGTTTTAGTTGAATTTATAATTATATTACCCAATATTGTATATACATCTATATATAGTTATATATACCCATATTATATATTGAAAAGAAAAATTAAAAATAAATAAATAAATATAAAATTAAAAATAGTAGAAATACATAAATAATTAATTACAAAATATTTACTTTAATTAAAACTCACACATACCTTGATTGATATTGTGCATACATATATATATTATTTATTTATAAATCATATACCTTGCTAGTATGTTTTGCTTCCTATGTTCGACCCCTACCTGTTTGTCCACTACACACTTATTTGTAGGGTATAATAAATTTTGACTCACACACTTATTCTCGATTGCTTGATTTCTCTATTGTACATGTTGATTGATGTCTTAATTGCTTGATCTTTGTAAGAGGTCAATTCAGCGACTTCGCTCCTGCCTTGTTTGGAGCGTGTGACTCTCTCCATTGATTATAGCGGTTAGACAATCATCCACATAAAAAATCAAGAAAATATGTTTACTCCACAAAACTTGTGATATACACAATCATCCACTAGATTAGTATCTAAATCGAATGAGATTATTACTTGATGGAATTTGTGATACCAATAACGAGATGCTTGCTTCAGTCCATAGATGAATTTCTTTAAATTTATAAATCATATTCTTTGTATCTCCCTGAACAAAGTTTTCTTGTTGAACCATAAAGATCACCTCCTCAACATCTCCATTGAGAAAGGTGGTCTTAACATCCACACGATGAATCTCAAGATTAAAGTGTGCAACTTATGCCATGATAATTCTAGAAGAATATTTACTAGAAACAAGAGAAAATATTTCCTTGTAATTAATTCCATATCTTTGAGTAAATCTTTTAGCTACAAGATGTGCCTTAAAACTTTCAACATTATCATTTGAACCCCTTTTGATTTTAAATATATTGTTACAGTCAATGGGTTTCACACCTTCTGACAATGGTACAAGGTCCCAAACTTGATTGTCTTGCATAGATTTGTATTCCTCAATCATGGCTTAGATCCATTTTGCAGAGTTTGAACCTTTTATGGCTTGATGGAAGTTGATCGGATCATCTTCCCTAATTCCATCTTGTTTTGAAGAAATACTATATAGTCAGAACCCAAGGAGTGGTCTGGTGGTAGTGTAGTATGCATCCACCTTAAAGGACCCAGGTTCGAATCCCAAGGAGGATGCTTCGGACCCCTGAAATTACTGGGCCTATTATTAAAAAAATACTATATAGTCATTGGAGTAGCACTTCTTCATTTCTAATGAATCTCCTTAGAATTTGACGTTGTTGTTTTTGATCTTGTATAGCAAAATCATGTACGAGGGGTTGATGAATATTGTCATATTGAGATTTTTGATTTGTTTCTTGCCCAATGATTGGAATGCATTCTTGTGCATTTTCAGTCACAACATTAGGAATCGTGATTAATTCCTCCTCAAAGACAATATGCCTAATATGCATCTTCCCCTCTAAATCAACATCCTCAAAAAAGGATGTGGTTCACGTTTCGAATATTTTCTTAAGCGTGGGATCATAAAATTTGTAAGTCCTTGATTGCTCTAAATAATTAATAAAGTAGCTGCTCACTATTTTGGAATCTAATTTTTTCTCATATAGCCTATACGGACTTACCTCAGTTGGACATTCCCATCTACGTAAATGCTTTAGACTAGGTCTTTTACCAATCCAAAGCTCATATGGTGTTTTTCCAACTACTTTTGTTGGTACTTTATGAAGGATATGGGAAGAACCTTAAGCGCATCACGGAAGCATGAGAATCGCATCGTATGAGATCGGGAGCGACTAGTCATACTAGTTTCTCGAGGTCGCGAAATTTTAAGAAATTTTAAACGATGAAACCACATGATCCAAGAATACTTCTCGGATCGTTTCATCTAAAGCACAAACTAAGTGTGGTTGCGATGAGTCTATAAACGAAGAGACCTCCTGTCTCAAGTCCGATCCGACGAAGGAGACACTTGCGAGCATATTGATGAAACACATGCTCCTCACAGTCCATGTTGATGATCCAAATGGTGAATCGCCTTATCTCATCACACGAGATCCGACGTCTTCTTCACGAGCGAGGTGCACCGAAGGAGATAGATATCCACAAGCAAACAATCCGGCAGCATAATGATGATGATGCAGCGATGGTGACTCTCCAAGGCTCCATGGTGGATGTCCACAATGAGAGAGAGAGAGAGAGACTTGGCGTGTAGAGAGAGGGAGAGAGAGACTTAGTTGTTGTTGTTGTTATCACTTGAAGAGCAAGGGGTGCCTCTTCTTATATATAATTTTGGGAGTCCATGGATCTCAATCCATACACAATACAAAATCAATGGATGAGATTGATTTGTATTTCTTTCAATGGTCATGATTTTATTGTAAAAACAGAACAATAATTAATTTAAATTAAATTAAATATATATTGATAAATCAATATAAATTAATTCCAAATTAAATCAACTGATCTTAGAGATAATGAGGAAGGAGATTGCCCTCATTTCCTAAAAGGGGGGGACGGCCACCCAATCCCTTTAGGACTTGGTGGTTGTCTACCTCCTTGAATTGGAAGGAGGTATTATTACAATCATGCTATTGGAAATATGTGAATCACATTCACCACCCAAAATAAAATGTAAATTATATTTTCAGTTAATTATCTAATGTGAATCCAATTCACATCAATAAATAATCAACAAATATAAATCACAATAGGCTCTCTCTCTAATACATTATAAATCACATTTATAAAATATATGATTAATATGGATAATTCTATCCACATCATTCATATCCATGAAAATAATCACATTTAGTCATCTTGGATCTCTATTCTCATGTGCCCAAATAATATGAATCGCATTCATATCATCCATATCTTTGATAATTAATCACATTTAATTATCTCAGATAACTCTCCTTATAATATGAATCAAATTCATATTATTCATTATAAATTTTCTCAATACTCGGATACATATATCAACAGCTAAATTATCCTAGAACTCTTTCAAGGATAATGCGCTTTCTTTGCGGATACCTGGAGATAAGGATAAGGTGATTGTATTGTTCCATGTATAGTGACTTGGATATTAAGATCACATCTCAAATCCAGATCTTGCGGATCTCTCATAGATGCTTGATTAAATCGAGCTAATCTTCTCATTGCATCTGAATCACATTCAGATCAATGTCCAACATTTGGACCAAGATCCAATCACTTCTCTACTGAGAGGAGTCACTAAAATCCAGACTTGTTTCATCACTTCCTAGGAATGGAAGTGTCATGGTTATACAATCGTTTATGATCACATCACCCTCAGACATTCCTAATACGCGTACATTCTGCATACTGGAAGACCAAGAATAAACCCAAAATTTTATGATCTCATTTAGATTGTCTCCTTCATAGTTTTATCATCAAGTTTCTCATTTAATCATTGGGAGTCGGCATCGATCATATACTGTTCAAAAGTATATATCATACCTAGGTATTGATCATATACTTTCCAAAAGCATATATCAAACCTTACAAATTCAGCCAAGCTTCCAAAGTGAGATGATCGTACACAAAATTTGATCCTTCCCAATATCTCATGAGTAAGCTTATGTCTTCCGATTCAGCAATGAACTTGTATGATCCCTTTGAGAGATCTTATTACTCATATGCCCTTGCATGCACACCAGCGCGCTGGTGTATAAATCTTGGTTAGGTCATCAACCTATGGTCTGCCAAATATACATACTCAGACATATAGTAAAACATCTGTCTCCGGTCAAAAGATGCATGCCTATATTGTGACAGTATATGACATAGGTCTTTGATTATCCCGATCTCATTAAGTCGACTCTTTGACCTAACTAATCTAACACCTCCGAATCTCTATTCCTATTCAGATGAACTGCATCAAGAGGTCGGTCAGATATCAGACTTTGGAGAAAGGATTGCCATCTCCTTCTCAGGTTGGAGATCCTCTCTTAATAATCATTTGGTAGTGCTTAATGAGTCCTCAATCTAACTCTTTGGATATTCATCCAAGCATCAGCCTCTATGATTCAACAATTGAATCATCAGTTATATGATCATCAAGATGGTCATGGTACATAATCTTGATTGGGCTAAGGGACCTATTATGCAAATTAATTATTCTTCATTTCCAATTAGAAAATGATATTTGCAATAAAATTTATTGCATAATGGCTCGTCGTGGGCTCGCATGTCCAACCCTCTATTCAAAAAGTAAGCTGTTGTTTTTAATGCTTCTCCCTAGAGGGACTATGGTAAGGCAGAATGACTGATCATACTCCTCAGCATATCTTTAATAGTCATGTTACATCTCTTAGCCACACCACTCATGTTGGGAGAACTTGGTATTATATACGGAGGGACAATTCCACATTCTTCTAGGAATAAAGCAAAAGCACCTTGATGGTGTTCACATGTATCATCATATCTGCCATAGTATTCACCACCACAATAAGATCGGATGCACTTTATGCTTTTATTTAGTTCGAGCTCAACTTAGGCCTTAAATGATTTGAACATGTCCAGAGTTTGTAACTTTTCATGAATGAGATATAGGTAACCATATCTTTAGTAGTCATCTATGAATGATACAAAATATTGTTGACCAATCCATGGTGTCGTAGGAAATGTACCACATATATTAGTACGTATCAATTCTAAGACACTAGAAGCTCTATTGGCACCTGATCTCGTTGATTTGGTTTGTTTTCCCTTAATGCAATTGATACATACATCTAAATTTGTAAAATCTAATGAATCTAGGATGTTATCAGATACAAGTCATTCCATTCTTGATTTGATATGTGACCTTCACACTTGTGCCAAATTGATGATGAATTTTCTAATGTGGTTTTTCTCTTAGTGCCTCTTATTTTAGCAACCATAGATTCATTATATGATGCAATGGTGTCAAGCAAATAAATCTTATCACTAGAAACTAAGGATCTTGTACCAATCACATAAGAGTTAAAAGGAAATCTAAATTTTCCATCTCCAAAATTTAGAAAATAACCTAAATTTTCCAATGTAGAAACAGAAACTAAATTTCATCTAAAAGACGGAATAATGAAAGTATTCTTTAACTCTAGATAATCTTTTAATTTAATTGGATTTATCATAATCCTATTTTTATGTAATAAAATTCCAGTGGCTACAACTACATGATCGATACATCATATAGTGACTGTTTTGTGGGATGTCGACAATACGAAGCAATAAGTTAGTTTTTAGTTTCTATAGTTATTAGTTTATAGTTCTATAGTGCAAGTGCAGGGGTCCGTTTTTTTAATCCCAACTCTAACTAAAGAAAAGACCAACGAGTCACACACTAAGCATAGCAATTCTACCAATTAAAATGATCAATTGAATTTTTATTTAACCCTATAGAAATATTGAATGAAGGGAAAAGGAATGAAAATTTTTTAATTTTTTATTCTATCACTAGATAGAATAACAAGACAAATGAAAAGGGGTTCATTATATTGTTTTATTATTCCTCGTCTACAAATATCCAAATTTTTATGCCCAACACTCCATAGATAGTTCGACCTGTATAGGAACAATAATCAATTTTAGCACGAATGGCCTGTAGGCTGCCCCCTCTAATCCATTCAACACGGGCAATTTCTTTCCCATCGATACGCCCTGTAATTTGTATTTGAATTCATTTTGTATATGTTTGCTCAGTTAATTCAATAGCTTTTTTCATTTCTTTTCGAAAGTAAACACTATTTTTTAACTGTAAAGCTATATATTCCGCAAGAATATTAGGTTGCCCATAAGATTTTTCAATTCTTGTGATAGCAATGTTGAGCCTTCGGTTCACAGAATTTAACTTTTTTGTACATTTCTCCGTAATTCTTCGATTCCTCACGTTGGACTTGAAGGATATGGGATAATCCTCAAGCGCATCACGTAAGCGTGAGCGTCGTATCGAATACAATGAAGAACGACTAGTCGGACTAGTTGTTCTATGCAGCGGAAATTAAAATTTTTTCATGTGATGAAACCACATGATCCAAGAACACTCTCGGATCGTTTCATCTAAACCACAAACAAGTATTAGGGTTAACTCTTGAAGTGTGTTTGTGATCAAGTCTCTAAACGAAGAGACCTCCTGTCTCAAGTCTGATCCAACGGAAGAGACGCTTGCGAGCGCGGGGATGAATCGCGTGCTTCTCGTAATCCATGTTGATGATCCAAGCGGTGGATCTCCTGATCTCAACACACGAGATCCGACGTCTTCTTTACGAGCGAGGCGCACCGAAGGAGACGGAAATCCACGAGCAAGCGATCGGGCAGCATAACGATGACGTTGCGGCAATGGAGACTCTCTCTAGGGCATCCATGGTGGACGGCCATGAGGGAGGAAGAGAGAGGGCTGATGTGTAAAGAGAAATATAGAGAGAGACTTATGTTCTCTTGTGTGTTAAGAAGAGCAAAGGGGTGCCTCTTCTTTTATAATATTTTGGGATCCATAGATCTCAATCCATGGACAACACAAATCCTTCATTGATTTGTATTTCTTTTAATGGTTAAGATTTGTGTTGGTAAAAACCAACAATAATTAATTTAATTTAGATTAAATCTATATTGATAAATCAATATAAATCAATCCCAAATTAAATCAAGCAATCATGGAGATTATTGGAATGAAGATTGCATCCTTCCATAATATGGGATTTGGTGGCAATCTCATGATATCTCATGAGATTACATTATTTCATGGAAATCTCCAAGATTTACAACAACACTTGTTGTAAATTATTCAACAAAAATAATTCATAATTATTTTATGAATATTTCAATCTTTCCATTGAAAAATTGTGAATCACATTCACAACCCAAAATAAAATATGGATTACGTTTTCAATTAATTGTCCAATATGAATCCAATTCACATCAACATTTAATTAATAAATGTAAATTACAAATTGCTCTCTCTTATATATTATAAATCACATTCATAATATATATGATTAATATGGATAGTGCTATCCACATTATTCATATCCATGATAATTAAATCACATTTAATCATCTTGGAACTCTATTTTCATGTGCCCAAATAATGTGAATCACATTCACATTATTTACATCTTTGATAATTAAATCACATTTAATTATCTAACATAACTCTCTTTATAATAGGAATCAAATTCATATTATTCATGATAATTAAATCACATTTAATTATCCATTTTCTCAATGCTCGGATACTTATATGAACAATGAAATTATCCTGAATTCTTTGAAGGATAATACGCTTTCTCTGCGAATACTTGGAGATGAGGACCGGGAGATTGTATTGTTCCACGTATAGTGACTTGGATATTGAGATCACATCTCAAAACCAGATCTCGGGCCTCCCATAGATGCTTGATTAAATCAAGACCACAAATCTAATCTTCTTATTGAATCGGAATCACATTCAGATCAATGTCCAATATTTGGACCAAGATCAGATTACTTCTCTACTGAGATGAGTCACTAAAATCCAGACCCGTTTCATCACTCCCTAGGAGTGGAAGCGTCATGGTTATACAATCGTTTATGATCACATCACCCTCGGGTATTCTCAATACCTGTACATCCTGCATACTGGAAGACTCAGAATAAACCTGAAGTATAAGATCAATTTTACACTGTCTACATCAGAGTTTTATCATTAAGTTTCTCATTCGATCATTGGGAGTTGGTATCGATCAAATACTTTCCAAAAGCATATATCATACCCAAGTGGTGATCATATACTTTCCAAAAGTATATATCAAACCTACAAATTCAGTCAAGCTTCCAAAGCGAGACGACCATGCACGGAATTTGATCTTCCCAATATCTCATGAGTGAGCTCATGTCTTCCGGTTCAGTAATGAACCTGTATGATCCCTTTGAGGGATCGTATTACTCATATGCCCTTATATGCACACCAGCGCGTCGGTGTATAGACCTTGATTAGGTCATCAACCTATTGGTCTGCCAAATGTAATACTCAGACATATAGTAACACATCTGTCTCCGGTCAGAGGATGCGTGCCTATATCATGACAGCATACGATATAGGACTTTGGTTATCTCGATCTCGTTCAGTCAACTCTTTGACCTAACTAATCTGACACCTCCGAATCTCTATTCCCATGCAGAGGACCTGCATCAAGAGGTTGGTCAGATATCAGCCTAAATGAGAAAGGATTGTCATCTCCTACTCAGGCTGGAGATCATCTCTTAATAATCATTTGACGGTACTTGATGAGTCCTCAATCTAACTCTTTAGATATTTATCCAAGCACCAGCCTCTATGATTCAATAATTGAATCAACGGATGTATGATCATTAAGACGGCCATGGTACATAACCCTAATTGTACTAAGGGGCCTATTATGCAAATTATGTATTCTTCATTTCAGATTAGGGAATGATATTTGCAATAACATTTATTGCATAATGGCTCGTCGTGGGCTCGCATGTCAAACAATCTCCCACTAGCCCAAAGAGCCATTAATGGGCTAATCATTTAAACCCTCACTCATGTGACAATCATAGGCTATTTAGTAAAATAGCAAAGTAAGCTGATCAGTCACTCTGTTCCCAAGAGACTACGCCAAGTCCTTTTACGGCACTTGCATATCCCCAGTAACAGTGCTCGCATCCAATACGAATGTTGCATCTTATGAAACCAGTTATCAATTTTGTTACTACATCTTAATAATTATTATAACCAGTATTCCCATAATCCATATCAGAATGCCTTTATTCATGGAGATCTCTATCTCCTAAGGTGTCTACAGTTAAGATCATTATAGATCACTATCTACAAGGTCTTAAACTTTTGAAGATAATACTTTGAGATCACTATCTCTAAGTTTCATCATCTTTGAGGATATTATTATTACTGCAACCAAGTGTTTTATTTCCAGAGTAGGATTAGTAACAGTTTACTACTCCCACTACATGGCAGCCATCTGACTTTTTGCACACATCTAGGACATACCTGGCTTCTCAGAATTGATGCCCAAGGACTAGCAGTTTTAGCATTCACATCCTCAACTCTTTGAGGTGCTATCCCTTTAGATAGTTCAGTACCATATCTTGAGGGAAATAAGCCTTTTGGAATTTTCTAAGAATGGAACATGTCCAAGGTGTATCACTAATGTGATGGTCCTAATACCCTCTTCTCTTTGCTTCTGAACAACTTTAGAACTAAGATCTAAGAGGTATCCTTGAGATCATATCTCGAGGTATGAGATAACCATATTATAAAATACTTATTATTATCATCCTTAGATCATTCCAAATGATTAGGATATCTACATTTAGCACGATGAACACAATGGCACTCCCACTAAGCTTCATATGGTTTATCAAGATTCTATCTGAAATCATAACATTTATGATTTCATCAAATCAACTACAAGAAGCTTATTTGAGTCTATAGATGGGGTTTCTTTAACTTGCACATCTTGCCTTCCTCAACCATGAAGCCCTGGGGCTGCTTCATGTGAATGTCCTCAGAGAGGTATTCATAGAGGAATGCAATCTTGACTTACATCATGAAGATGTCATAGTCAAGTTGTGTAGCTATGGTTAGCATTATTCTGATGTGTTATGCATGGTCACAGAAGAGCAAGTCTCATCGCAAGCAATGTATTCTCTTCGGTGTGTAGCTCATGGCCACGAACCGTGCTTTGAAGGTCTCTACCTTCTCATCAGATTCCCTTTTTCTCCTGAAGATCCATTTACACCTTAATGGGTCTAACCCTTATAGGTGGATCCTCAAGGGTTCATATACAACACTTGTATATGAAGTCTACTTTAGACTTTATTGCTAACATCCATCTTTCCATGTTATGATCTTCATGAGCTTCATCACATGAAGTCAGGTCATTGTAAGATTCAACTGACACATGGAATCCATCTTCAAACTTATTTGAAGAGGTATTAGTGTTTCATCTTTAATTGTCCTTTTAGTTTCCGATTCCAGGAGCTTCATTATCATCTCAAGATTAAATGAGTTCATTTACTTCATTTTCATCTTGATTCTCAAGAGATTCATCCTCAAAGATGAGATCTTTTAAGAATCTCAAGGTTATAAAGTAGGTATCCAATACCATCCTTTATTTTCCTAATGAAGTAGCACTCTCGGGTGCTAAATTCCAGCTTACTTGCCTGGAACCTTATTAAGGATATATATTGTAGTCTCTACTACATATATACCTTGGAAACTAAGAGGTAATTATGCTAAGATTCATCATTAGTCATATCATGTCACACATGATGCAATTGTATCTCCCTACAACTCTTGTTGAGTTTAGGTTTATTAGGAGGGGTGAGAATGAAATGATATTCATATCTCTATAAGGTATTCCATGAATTCATCTAATAGGTACTGACTACCTAGATTAGATCAAATTCATTTAATCTTCCTTCATACTTTGGTTCTAAAACAAACTTGTGAAATCTTTGAACATTTCAAAGGTTTCTTAGTGAAGAGAAGATATCTCATATCACAAATAATCATCAATAGATATCACATATCCATAATGTTTATTATGATATAGATGATTCACATACACCAATATGAATGAGATCTTGAATACCTTGACATCTTTCACCATTCCAAGGAAGGGTGTATTTGACATTTCTACTTTTGAATACAATATTCACAAGTATGTAAGATTTGAACATTTAGACAATCTAAAGTTTCATTTCTTATCAGTTTATTGATCACATCAACAGACAAATGTCCAAGGCTTGATACTAGATTATTGTCAAATGATCTTCATTCTTCTATTGATCTTTAAAGGTTCAATTTTCAGTATTAGAAATCTTAATGAACCATTCATTAATTTCCTAATTTAGTGGAGTCCACTAGATGTTAGATTACTATCTGAAATATCCTCATCATAACTCTTTATGATAGGTCTATTCCAGAATTCATGCTTATTCCCAACATTTAGAAATAAACTGAGTGTATTCTAATATCCAGGTCACAGAGACATTCTCTAAGACTAAGGGCTCCCACTGAAAATATGAAGTCTATTGATCCAATAGAAATTGTTGCAACAATTGCATCACTTCCAACATGGATGACCATTAAACCTTAAGTTCAAATTTCGAAGGATTCTAGATAGATTTGATAGTCATATTATCAACACATCAACTTACTGCAGTATTGGCATCCATCCAACTCTTTGGATGTCATATGGAAGTCACAGAAGTATAGTCAATTCTTTGACTCTACTTCTTACTTTGGTCCAACCCATGCTTCCACCGCGCTCCCTTTATCTATAAGCAACCATTGCTCAAGATAAAGGATCTCTTATGTTGAAATCGGAATTTCAATATAAGAGTATTTCAACATTTATACATGCTTCATTCAATTCATACAATATGAATATTATGAAGCTTCATGAATGACTAGACTATAGATAGTAGAATGATGACACTCATCGTATCTACATCCATTTAAACTCTTAAAACTTAGGTTCAGGTATGTACTTAAATAATTTCAATACATCATCTCTTATAGAGCCACCATTCTGCATAATGCAGAGAACCATGCCATTCATGATTATATGTCGAGAGCGCATATGTATGCCAGAACATCTTCTTTGATTTTATAATGATTATTTGATAATTACGATCATTATCGACATGTCACTTCAAATGTACATTCGATGAGATCAAGACTTATAGAGACATACAAACCCTAGGGTTTTAGTCCTATTGTCTATTTAATTATCATTCCTCGTTATTATGAGGAAACTTGCACATTGCAACCACATACATTATGTGTCCAAATGCAAGTACAATATCTAGATCATGGGTCCAATCCATGATATTCTATTGGTTATTATTGAGTATAACATTGAGTGGGATAAAAGAAGGATTATCTGAAATAAGAAATTTTGCATAAATATATATAAATATATTTTTTTATTTTGATTTAGGAATTTTCATATCAAAGTTGTCTTGCCTTGTCAACATTGAAAGTTCATTCTCTTAATCACTTTCAATGTAAGAGATATACTCACCATTATATCTCAGCAAGATCTGGGATCTCCTTCCTTATCTTTGTTACATCCCAATAATATGAGAACCTGTAACTTAGATAAAAAGAAGAGGGAACACATTCCGCCTTGCAAGTCCAACTTGCATCTCCCAATTCGGTCTTTAACACCCGGGCCCACCACCCCTAAGGTGATGTTGACCCGTCATTGATTGAACCAACCGTCAACAGGAATACAACTCGCTATGCGCAATCCAATATTGCCCCAATAACATGAGGACCCGATATTGAGGTCACTACGCATACGTCCTTACTCTTTCGAGAAGCGACGAGCCCGATCCAAATGGATCGTATGCAGGAGCTGTCACTTCGGACAGGCGTCTCCTCCATACAATATATGGCGACGGAACCCTTCGCCTTGACGGGAGACCATGGATGTCACTTATGTGATCCTCCACCTCATATTCAAATTTTAATTAACTATCATGAATCATATTCACATAATTAATTCTTCCAAGGGAAACACACATCTATTCATAATAGAGTGTTTTTAATTGGATATAATTAACTTAATTATATTAAATTAATTATCAATCCAATTCAATCAACAAACTTGATTTCACTTGAATATATGGTATTATCTCAAAGTACGTTCGAATTTTAACAATTAGAAAAATACATAATGATCTCTCAGGCATCATCCGTTCCCTACCCGCTATCATGGCCAGTACCGGCGGGAGTGGGACAGACCGTAACCGGTGCGACCCGCTACCCTAGTGATGAATCCACGTTTCATCATCTTTATTCTATCATTTTGGCCTGAAAAACCCTAGTAAATGCGTGTAAATAGCATTTATTCATGCATTTTAGCATTCATGTATATGTATGTAAATATTGTATAAAATGCGGTTCTTAAAGCCAAAATTATAGAATAAAGAAAAGAAAAGAAAAAGAATAAAAGATTGTAAATATTTTATGACCCGAAGCCCCGAGACCTAGGCATCTTGATGAATAGGTCGACAAGGAATAAAGTAGGGGGAGATAAGGTCAGAAATATAGATAAAATACCTGTACTTTTTATTCATTCTTTATTCATTTTGGGACCTATTTTTTGTTCCACTTTTTGTACATCAAATAAAGAAACTTTGTACATGAAAGTTGTAGATAATAAAATAAAGAAAAATACAAAATTGATTTCACAGAAAAATAATGTACAGATAAAAAGTTATGGTCTGAATAAGAATCCAAAATCCCAACTTCCCAGATCCGTATCTCACAAATAAAAACTCCAAATGCAGCGTACTCACCTTTAATTGTATATAGAAGAAAATAATCTAATTAATGGTGGTGGTTTCGCATTTGGCGGAGCTACGGTTTGAAAGTTGACTTTTGGACCCACATTGTATACTTGTACATATTAAAATAGCCAACTTATTATTTGATTATTATTTATATAATTTTATATTTTTATAATGTTGTAAATAATACTTATAATAATTATGTACATTAAAATAAGAATAAAAACCTAAATCAAAACAAAAATTAAATACTTAAAAATAAAATACATAGATATAGATACCTATAAGGGTAAGAATACAAACTTGTAAAAATATAGCTCATAAAAATAAACAAAAATCACCATAAAATACTTCATAAAATTACAAACATTTTTTATGTTATACCCAAAATTTAATTAATTCGTCTGATATTTTTAATCCATTTTACAAGGTTTTTAGCCAAGGAATTTTCTGGTTGGTCCACGTGGACCAACCAGAACGCTCCATTGGTTGACCTCGGTCAACTCTCTGACCGAGGTCTGTCCCTTGTCAGAGTCAAGTTTGACCCTATGTTCACCCCTTTTTCGAGGGAGCCTCGATCACCATTTGGTGATGGTTCCTTCTTGGAATCTTTTCCTCGGTCAATGGTGATTCACGCCCAAGTGATTCCTTGGGCTGTGGATCACTGACCGAGGCGCAGAAGCCTCGTCTTCCTCGCCTCGCCGTCAACCCTTTAAAAGACACCCCCCGACTTTGATTCAAAGTTTGATCCTTCTTCCGCCAAAACCACTCGAAAACCCCTAGCCAGTTGCGCTCCTGGTGACAGCAGGAGTCGATTTGACCTTGGGTTTGCGTCAGTTGGCGTCGAATCGAAGTCGATCCGACCTTCGCCGGAGTTCCGCCGAGCTTCATCGCCCGACGTTTCTGGTGAGTCTCCTCCCGCTTTCTCTTCGTCTTTTTGTAGCCTTAGCATAGATTAGTGTAGGCCTCTAGCAGTTCTTACTCTCGATCACCCATTCGCCGTGAATCATCGATCAAAGCCCGCGGCGGAGCTGAGCTCCGCCTCCATTTTCCGACCACGTCTATCATTGACCGACGCACCGACCACCTCCATCTTCTTCCTCGTCGCTCCGTCACTCCGCGCCACCCTTCATTCCCCCTCGATCTCGCTCAGATCGAGCCGCCCGAACTCTTCTCTCCGTCGCTCGCCGGAGTTCTACGCCCGCTCCATATTTCGCCTCATCGGAACCATCGAAGCCCACCAAATCGTTCGCCGGGATTTTGTGCACTTAAACCTGCAGGTCCGAGCCCAAGAGGAGGCTCGATCGACCCTCGACGAACCAAGGACCAGCTGCCCAGGTCTCCTTCGCCGTTCGAGCACCTCGAGCTGTCTCGGCCTCGCCTGAGACTATCTGCTGAAGCGGAAGAGCCCCGGGATCGTTTTGCCCTTGATCCGGGGGCCGGAGCGGCCGTGTGTCGGCCGGAATCGTACCTCGAAGTTTGCCGGGGAGGTGTTCTTCGTGAACCCCTCCCTGCCGTCGGATCAACCGCCAGCTCCAGACGCATCATCGGCCGTCCGATCTCCTGCGCCTCCCAGCCGTCCGATCATGCCTTGAAGATCTAATCCCAGCCGTTCGTGACGAAGGGGTACGCACCGTTGGATGTGTGCCACGTGGATAAGTGGATCGCCATCGACCGCTGGATCAAGCACCGTGGGTATTTTGCACTTTTAACCCACGCCTTTTTGTATTTACCTTTTAATCTAGTAATTTTTATTTGTAGTTTAAAAAGTATTGTAATATTTGCACGCGGACCCTCACATTATCACTATTTGCACTTCGGTCCACGCCACGTCACCTCACGTGACGTTGGCATGTGACTTTTGGGTATTTTGCAAGATAGGCCCAGGACTTTTCAGTATTTGCGATTTCGTCCCTGTGCGTAGGATATATAATATATTTTTGGAACTATTGCATGTACGCCCTGCCGGTTTTCTTTAATTGCATTTATGCCCCTGTGAGTGGTGAGTAACGTGAGCTGCGCGTGATTTCTTGGTGAAAATTGCATGAATGCCCCTGGATGTTTAACATATTGCACATATACCCCTGCCAGGCTCATTCATTTTTGGATGCTTGTTGTATTTATTTAATATGTCATCCTAAGTTCAAAAATTCCACAAAAATAGACTTAGGCTCCTGGATATGTGCACTTGAACGCCACTATTTTAGTTTTTGATTTTACTTTATTTTTATATTTATTAAAAACCAAAAACATCTATTTTGTGCACTGTCTGACCTAGAAAATCCATAAAAAATATAAAAACACTCCCGAAAAATTCCAAAAAAATATATTCTGCGTCTTTTAGTTTGTTTTAACTCCCAGCCAAAAATCATTAAAAATCTCATAAGAAAAAAACACTAAAAATTTAAAAACACTCAAAAACTTCAAAAAAATATAAAAAATAGTAGAAAAATCCAAAAATAGCAAACTCAGTTCCTGTTTGTTCTTTATCTTGTCCTTTTTATTGGAAAATAGTGTGAAAAATTTTGGTTGCTGTTTGTTAATTTTAACTTGCATTTTTGTCACAGCCAGCCCTATTTCCACTGTTTAGCCCTATTTCAGTAATTAAAAATACCAAAAACACCTAGAAAAATCCCCAAAAATCACAAAAACAGTAGAAAACCCTAAAAATACCAAAAACATTTTATTTCTGAATTTTTGAGTATTTTTGTGCATTTTTATAAATGTTTTAGTTTGTCTTTTATTACTTTGCCTTTACCTTCCAATCTTGAAAAAGAAAATAAAAAAAATATATAAAATACAAAAAGGAAATATAAAAATCAGTAAATTAAAAACCAAAATACAAAAATATAAAATTAAAAATTAAATAAAAAAATATAAAAATAAAAAAAACCCACAAAAATTCTAGATTGGCTAAGTTGCTTGTTAGATTCAGGTTTGGATTTTTATCCGTGCTCTATACCTTTGCTCCTTGTGTTCGACCCCTACTTGCTTGCCATTATACATCATTAGTAGGGTATAATAAATTTTAATCCTTGCTATTCTTTCTCTGATTGATTGTGTGGGTTAATTGTTGAAGACCGAGGAAGTTTGAGCAGTCGCACCAGCGACAGTGAGTCTGACTTGTCAGACCGCTATTTAGCGGCTCTCGCTCTCTCGCTTTTCAAATGGCGCCGTTGCCGGGGAGCATCGGCTTGTAGAGCATCTTTGGGTCTTTCTAGTCACTTAGCCATTTTTGCTTATTTATATTTTGTGTATTATTTAGTCTGAATTGTCTGACATCTCTTTGTTTTCTTGCGAGGGACCGCCGACCGAGGAGGATCGCCTAGGGGATCCTGAGCAGCCTTGGGAGGAGGAGTCGGCTATTCCACCCTAGCCGACAGGAGAGAGCAGGAAGACTAGAGAGAGAGAGTTGTTTTATTTTTGTGAGAGAGAGTAGTTGATTAATTTGTAATAATACAGGACTCAGACACTTGGACACTTCGGGCCTAATTTCCGGGTGTTTGTTCACCCGGGGGCTCACCGCGGATTTTATCGAGTTTTTATCGCTGTCATTTTCCGGTTTTGTTTTCATTTTTCACTTTCTTTTGTGGATTGAGCTCTTAGTTCTAGGTCTGCTTGATTCGATTAGAATAGGTCCAAACACCTAATTATATTTGCATGCTCCTATAGATTCGTATTTGGACTTAGACTAATTAAACAGCTAGCTAGTAGCTTCCAAATCCACGCGCCGCGAGCTCACACCCGAACAAGCGCTTTCTCCTACTCCAAATGTGTTGGGCAGAGGAGGGGTGAGCCAAGACCGGACACTCGGATTGGGAATTATTAGCTAGCTTGTGGTTCTACACGCTAGCAGTTGCCTGTTCTAGGACGATTTCCGCATTGCATAACCGGCATATAGATTAGGTTTATAAATTTCTGCCTTGCATCCCGCATGGAGAGAGCTGGGATTCACTGTAAGTCTTCTCACTTTGCATTCATCATATAGGCACAAAGGTGAGATTTCCATCTTGGTGCCGACTTGCATTGGTTTTTCCCGACTCTTTTCTCCCTCTGATTTTGGATACATTAGGATAAAGAAAAAAAAACAAAATCGTTAGGCGCTTGTTTGAATCTACTCAAAAGAAGCGATAACACAAAAAATTAAAAAAGGGACTGCTAAGAAAACTTTGACCTAAATTAAAATTGGTAACTGGACTCATTGATTGGGGAGAGTAACACCCTCACTTGTTTTCAGGTTGCATGGGAAGGTCTCCTTCCAAGTGAGTTGAGCGTTCGTAAGGATTAGAGCCCCAAACCCAACTTGTGGCTGCCTTGTGTATCGCCTGGATTTCCGAAGTATTGGCGCTACTATCGTACGTAGTCGAGTAGGGCTTGGTCGCCAGTGGTGACTCACTATTGTGTGAGCGCCGACCTTGTCCGAAGTACCGAGCATAGGCCACGCCTTCACGGGGGTGTCTGTCTCACCGGCTGCGTCCGAGTAGGATCTTGCACGCTCACGGGTGATTCCGTTGCGAGTGAGATCCGAAGTATCGGTTTCGCCTATCGGCTTCCTCCCTCTATTTCTTTGGCTGAGTAGGGATCCAGGAAGGGTTACAAGGACCTTAAAAAGCGCAAGTTACAGGTTACACAGGAGGAGGACAAGTACGGGAATACTTTTCCGTCAGTACTCTCGCTCCTATAGGCGTAGCGCTCTAAGGACTCGTTGAAAGATAAATTCCTGAAATCAAGATAAAAATTACAAAGATAACAGCCGAACCTTCACGGCTTCACGCGTTGAGTTGGTGAACTCCCTTGTCTTGTGTATGATTGCCAATCACATTTAGGTCAAGATCAAAAATATCGCGCCTTTGCGCAATTTTGCTCCCCTTCTATTTGACCCTTGCTCATTGAGAGCCTTCTACTGTTTTACATTCCTTTTTGTTCCTTGTTGACCCCCGTATCTTTCATCCACATCGATCTTCCTCTTGATCTTCGAGATGGCGACGAATGGACAGTTTAGTCGAGGCTCTGTCGACACCCACATCGGCTCCATTCGCTCACCCTCTCAAATAATTCAGGGCTATTTCCGAGACACCGGTTCAAACCCTAAGAACCGATCTCCAGACTCCCTGCCTTCTTCAATAAGCCGGGATCACTCTCGTCCCGGACTCTGTCCGTTTTGGATGGCCATTGATTTCACTCCTTACACATCACCATCCTTAACAAAGTTCTGTGCCGACCTTGACACAGACCGCATCTCTTTACCTGGTGCTGCAATTCAGACTGATCGAGGCATTCTACCATATGCAGACTTAGAAATCGAGACAGTCAACCCAGCAGAGATAGAAATGGCAGGAGGAAGGGGAAAAGGACCACAGCCTCAGCAGGAGCCCGAAGACCATGCCGCAGAAGGACAATACACTACGCAGGGTGAGGTCAACAGTCAACTGCTGGCTTCCATCCAAGCCATTCAGCAGCAACTGACTAACCAAGCCCTGGCCCAGACTGCCTTCCAGGACATGCTGAATGATCTGAGAAGAAGGGCCGATGCGAGAGACGGCCGACGGGAGGACGATCCCAATTTCGAGGAAGTCAATGATGAGTTCTCAGTGGGACCTGACTTTGACGCAGCAGAAGAGGATCCACCGCAGCCCAAGCCCACGCTCAAGCAGACATACAACCCAGGAGCAGGGCGCATCACTGAGTGGATTCAGATTCCACGTATGCATGCTCACTTCGAACTGAAGCCACAGTTTCTGTCACTGCTTCCCACTTTTCATGGAAACACCACTGAGGAGCCATATATTTTCCTCAAGAAGTTCAACCGCATCTGCTCCACCGCTCACTACCCCGGAGTTCCCCTGGATGTGATCAAGATGACCGCATTCTCTTTCAGCCTTCAAGACAAGGCCCTTTATTGGGTCGATCATCTCGGGAAGGTCGTCACCACCTGGGAGGAACTAAAATCTGCTTTCCTCCACAAATTCTATCCTCTGGGAAGATTAAACCAGATGCGTGCCCGGATCTCCAGTTTCTGCCAGCAGCCCCACGAGACGATCCATGAAGCGTGGGAGAGATTCAAGGATCTCCAGGAGAAGTGCCCCCACCATGAAATACCCAAGACCAGTCTCGTGCAACACTTCTTTGGGGGGCTATCATTTGAGAGCCAAAAGCTCGTGGATGCAGCTTGCGGCGGTTCACATTTTAATAAGGACGAGGATGTCGTATGGAATGTCTTTGAAGAAATGGCTGAGGGAGAAGCAGCCCAATCCTCATCCCGGGTATACATGAAACCACCAACCACCATCAGCAAGCCAGTTAACATGGCTTCTCACACTGAGGACAAAGATGAAAGCTCCAACCTGAGTATCATCGGGAGCCACTTGTCCAAAGTGGACATCATTGAGAAGAGGTCGCAGGACCTCGAAAAACTGGCAGTTATAGAGAAGAGGACCCAAGGTCTGGAGAAGCTCGACCAGATTTCCCAGCAGCTGGAGCAGCTCGTCCGAGCACTGAATGCAAACATGTGCAATGCTGTGTCCACCTCTGCCGAGCCGAACGCTGAGAAGAAGGAGCCTACAATGCAGCAAAATCCTCAGCCGACTCCAGTGCAGCCCCAGCCAGTCCAGCACGTATACTACGTACAGGTCCCGGAGCAGCAACCGCAGCCTCAGACACAGATGGTTATATATCAGCCAGAGCACCAGCCCGCTTATTCCGAGCAGTTCTCTCCACCCCCGCCGTTGATCCAGGAGATCAATGGCATCTGGAACAACGAAGCGCAGCTGACCCGTCCTCAGGGACACTCTCAGGGTCAGAACATGGGCAACAGGCCCTTCCAGCAGCAACACCAGGGTGGAAGACCATTCCAGCAGCCCTACCAGTACCAGCCTCCCTCACATGGAAACACGTGGAGGCAGAATTACCAACACGGGCCTCAGCAGTCCGGATATCGTGGACAAGGATATCACCAGCAACCGGCTGCACAGTACAACCAACACCAGACCCAGTACTCCGCCAATCCCCCTCCTCAACAATTCGCACAAGGATACCAGTCACAATCTCAACCGCCATATCAGCAGTCTAGACCCCAGCTGGGGGAATCTTCTGAGATTGTGCCGGTCAATCCGGCCCTGGCCTGTTTGGAACAGTTGATGAAGAATATGGCCGAGATGACCCAGAAGATCGACGACCTGACGGCAACCAAAACCGTCATACCAGCCCAGGTCGAAGCCAATCCTAACAATTTCCGACGCAAGGAGCAGGTAGCCGGCAGTGTCCAACCCGAATCAGGTGAACTTAATTGTTTTTTATCTAACGTTGTTACTCTCAGGAGCGGTAGGACACTCCAGCCATCGGCGACGGCGAAAGGAAAGCACATTGCATCTGACGGGGAGTCGTCAGCCCAGCCAACACCAGGGCCAGCAAGCATTTTGGGAGCAGCACCAGCATCCAGAAAATCACAAAAAAATGAAGAAAACAGAAAAATACAAAAAGATAGCAGCAACCTCGGTGGAGACCAGCCAGCATTGGAGACGTCTGCACCCGCATCACAGTCAGCTCCTGACAGGAGGAGCACCGCACCTGCAGCAAGTCCAACGCCAGCACCCGAAGCCGAGCCTGTCGTTTTTGGTCCACAAATTGTAGATGAATCCATTCCTTTTTGTCATCTACCTGTAAACAACAACACGGACGCTATTCTGAATGAAATTGGAGAAGAGTTTGTAAATATTCCTTTTCCTGAAGCAATGAAAAAACACAAAAAAATGAAAAATTTGAAAAGTGCTTTGTCTGATCCTGCTATCATAGAAATTATTCAGAATCTGGTGTTAAATATGCCATTAATGAAAGCTCTTGAGTACATGCCAGCTGTGAAGAAAGGACTTAAGGAGGCATGTACAACCAAGCGCAGGCCAACCCCACATAACTCCCGAAGCAAAGGTGGTAAATCTGAAAAGCATATCCTCACTATGGCCACCGTCAATGCCATCAGCAACCTCCCGGACAAAAAGCCAGATATGGGAGCACCTCTTGTACGTTGTCAGATGTTCAATCAAGAGTTCGAACGGACACTCCTCGACAGCGGGTCATCTGTCAATCTGATGCCAGCCTCACTACTCACGGAGTTCAAGCTGGGACCGCTCAAACCTACAAAGATGATTCTGCAGTTTGCAGACAAGTCAGTCAAGCGGCCTAGGGGCCTGTTGGAGGACGTGATCGTCACGGTTCAGGGAAAATCTTTCCCAGCCGATTTTGTGGTCTTAGATATGGACGTCCCCGCTCCGTTGCTCCTTACCCCGATCATACTCGGAAGGCCATTTCTGCGGACGTCAAACGCCGTAGTGAATTATGGGACAGGAGAAATCACTTTTGGAGCTGGTAATGAAATTATTCGAGTAGAGACCCTGTCTGAAGGAACGCCCGTTGAACCCACATCTGTATCATGTGCAAGGGTGATCGAGAATGATGAAGACTGCGACTTTCTAGCCGAGATTCAAGACACCAACCTCTTCCTGGATGATCATGAGCTCCACGGAATCCTCTGCCCTGAGGAGGAAGTGGAGACCGCAGTCGAATTTCCGTGTAACAATCAAGATGAGGACCTTGCTGATGCACTCCAAAATACGATCGTGGGGTCGTTATGCCTTCAGAACCAAGAGCCGAGTTTGGAAGCATTTTCGGAAGAAGATGAAATCATCGAGGAATTCTGTCAGGATCTGAGAGAAGAGACAGAGCAGCTTATGGTGGACATCGCACAGTTGAAAGAATCACCACCTGTATTGATAGCGGAGGTCACCACTGAAGCAGCTCAGACCCCGCCAGAGCTGAAACCGTTGCCCTCCAATATGAAGTATGCCTTCCTTGCAGGAGAACCGAATATGTACCCGGTCATCATCAATGCACATCTGACCGAAGATCAAGAATCTCGTCTGATGGAGGTTCTTGAACGTAACCGCAAGGCGATAGGCTGGCGAACCTCTGATCTCCACGGGATCAATCCGTCACTCTGTTCACATCGCATCTTTCTGGAGGAAGACAGCAAACCCTCTCGTGAACTGCAAAGAAGATTAAATCCGAACCTGCGAGAGGTGGTTATGAAAGAAATCCAGAAATGGTGTGACGCGGGATTCATTTATCCCATCTCCGACAGTAAATGGGTGAGCCCTCTGCATGTAGTGCCCAAGAAATCAGGGATCACCATTGTGAAAAATGACAAAGGAGAGGAGATCGCAACCAGAGTACCGACTTCTTGGCGAGTGTGCGTAGACTACAGAAGACTCAATCTCGCCACCAAGAAGGATCATTTTCCGCTACCCTTCATCGACCAGATCTTGGAGAGATTGGCCGCGAAGGAATATTTCTGTTTCTTGGACGGTTACTCTGGGTATAATCAAGTTGCTATTGCTCCTGAAGACCAAGAGAAGACCACGTTCACCTGTCCTTTTGGCACATATGCCTTCAGACGGATGCCGTTCGGGCTTTGCAACGCCCCAGCCACATTTCAGAGGTGTATGCTTGCAGTTTTTGCTGATATGGTGGGTAGCTTTCTCGAGGTCTTTATGGACGATTTTTCGGTCTATGGGGATTCATTTGATCAATGTCTGGATTATCTAGACCGAGTCTTACGGAGGTGCTGCGAAGTGAATCTTGTGCTCTCCTGGGAGAAGAGCAATTTCATGGTGACCGAAGGAATAGTGCTGGGTCACGTTGTTTCTAAACGTGGCATGGAGGTTGACCCAGCCAAGGTGGATGTAATATCTAAGCTGGAGCCACCTACAAATATCAAGCAAGTCCGGTCATTCTTGGGCCATGTCGGTTTTTACCGACGATTTATTAAAGATTTCAGCAAACTGGCCAGACCACTGACTGAGTTGCTCGGCAAGGACAATGAGTTCATTGTAGACGATCGTGTGCTCCTTGCCTTTAATCAGTTGAAAGAACTCATTACACAAGCCCCTGTCCTACAGCCACCGATTTGGACTCAGCCATTCGAGATTATGACCGATGCGTCGGATTATGCCATCGGAGCTGTACTGGGACAGAGAAAAGACAATGTACCGTTTGCAATTCACTACGCTAGCCGAACGCTCGATGAAGCTCAGCGAAACTACACTGTTACTGAAAAGGAGCTGCTAGCGGTAGTCTTTGCTTTGGAGAAGTTCAGATCTTACCTTCTTGGGTCCAAAGTTATCATCTACACTGATCATTCGGCCATTAGGTATTTACAGCAGAAGAAGGATGCCAAACCACGTCTTATCCGGTGGATCCTTCTCCTCCAGGAGTTTGATATGGAGATCAGAGATAAACCTGGGGTAAAGAATGTAGTGGCCGATCATCTGTCAAGACTTCCTGAACCGGAGTCTCCTGAGCCGAACTTACAGCCTATCACAGAAACCTTTCCAGATGAATCGATTCTGTCTGTCGCCTCACTTCCTTGGTATGCGGACATTGTGAATTATCTTGTTGCCAAGAAAATCCCACAGGACTGGCCTAAGTTGAAAGTAGACAGATTTTTGTCTAAAATCCATTTCTATCAGTGGGAAGACCCGTATCTGTTTCGTGAGGGAGCAGATTGCATCTGGAGAAGGTGTATTCCTCAGGAGGAAGTTCCAAGTGTCCTCGCCTTATGTCATGATCAAGATTCTGGAGGACATCATTCAGGAAAACGGATGGCAGCAAAAGTTCTTCAAAGTGGCCTCTGGTGGCCTTCATTGTTCAAAGATGCAGATGAATACGTCAAAGGTTGCACTGACTGTCAGAAGATGGGTGGAACCATAGGAATGAGAGATACGATGCCTCTGAAGTACATCCAGATCTCAGATGTCTTTGACGCATGGGGGATCGACTTCATGGGCCCGTTTCCTAACAGTCAGGGTTATGAGTATATTCTGCTTGCTGTCGATTATGTCAGTCGTTGGGTGGAGGCTATCCCCGCCCGAGCCGCAGACAGTCGGACTGTCTGTCGATTCTTACGAGATCACATCATAGCACGGTTCGGGATTCCCAAGATCCTCATATCTGACGGGGGCAGCCATTTCATAAACAGAGAGGTGAAGAAGCTGACCCAAGAATTCTGCATCGAGCATCGTGTTGCTTCACCCTATCACCCGCAGTCCAATGGCTTAGCTGAATGTTCAAACAGGGAGATCAAGACAATTTTACAGAAACTTGTGCGTCCGGATCGCAAGAACTGGTCTCAGCTGCTTGATTCCGTTCTTTGGGCTTACCGAACAGCGTACAAGTCACCTTTGGGAATGTCTCCCTACCGCCTGGTGTATGGCAAGCCATGCCACTTGCCCGTGGAACTTATTCACAAATCCTTATGGGCTATTAATATCTGTAATTTGGACTCCAAGCAAGCAGGACAGCACAGGAAATTGGATCTGAACAGATTACTGGAATTCAGAGATTATGCATATGACAACAGCCTAATGTACAAGGAAAAGGTCAAAACATGGCATGATAAGCACATCCACCACAAGTCCTTTGATCCAGGTCAGAAGGTATGGTTGTTCGATGCGAAATTAAAGATCTTTCCAGGCAAATTGAAGAGCAAATGGACTGGGCCGTTTGTAGTTAGGCAGGTGCGTGACAACGGAAGTGTATTGATATCCAAGCTGTTAGCTGACGCACAGCCTTTTGTAGTCAATGGACAGCTTCTGAAGCCATACCTCGAACATGACACATTCATGGCCGTCGTTGACTCGATTCAAGTAATCTATGAGGATGAGTTGAATATCTTGAAGGAGACAGAGGAAGGCAAAGCACATCAAAACATTTTTGAATGATTTTTCCTTTCCGTCTTTTCTTCTTTTCTTCTTTTCTTCTTCTTTTATCTTATTCTACCGAATTGATGCCATCCCTTTCATCACTGCTACACTTAGAATGTACTCTATCCTAAGTATAGGGGGGATGTGCATCCCGAGTTGTTCATACCCAATCTCATCTCTTTTCTTCTTTTCTTCTTTTCTTCTTTTCCTCTTCTATCTTCATCATCTACCAAAAAGGTGCTACCCCTTGCAGACAGTCTTCTATACTTAGGACGTACTTTGTCCTAAGTATAGGGGGGTGTGCACCCCGAGTTTTTCTCATTCATCTTGATCCTCTCCATTGTCTCCTCTTCTTGTCTATACTTAGGGATATCTTACCCTAAGTATAGGGGGAGACAATCCGAGTACGATCTGTTCATTCCCACCCTTGACCCTCCCTGCTTTGTGTACAGTCTGCTATACTTAGGATTATTTGATCCTAAGTATAGGGGGGACGGTCAACTTCTCATTCATTGATTCATTACTTCATTCCTTTATTCTTTAGGTTTTCCTATACTTAGTACGAGTTATGTCTTCTCTTTTCTCTCCGATCTATGAGGACATAGCTCAAGCTAAGTATAGGGGGGTCGTATATACTACGTATATACTTTAGCCATAACTCGTACTTTCGTATTTTCTTAATAATATGGCTAAAAATTCTTTAAAATTCATTAAAAATTCTTAATAAAAAGATGTGGTTATTTCTCAAATGCTTTTTGTATTTACTGATTAATAAATCAGGTGAAAATGTTTTTTTTTGCAAAATGTTTGAAAAATAGTTTGAAAATCTTTGTGAACATCTATTGAAAACTATTTTGAAAATATTTTGTTTCGTGTTTTCAACCTGTGCGGTTTGTAAAACTTCTTTTCTTTGTGTGAAATAAAAAATTGTTTGAAAAATGATTTTCAAATGTGTGTAAAATGTTTGTAAAAACTATTTTGGACTATAGTTTTCAAAAATTGTGTGAAAAGCTTGTGTCAAATAAGTTTGAGGAATATTCACATCACACCAAAAATCCACTGTATATATGTATAAAATTGATCACTTACCCTGTAAATTCTTAAAATCCACTTCTTGTATATAAGAAGCACTCCCGTGTACATAGTTTTCACCTAGTTTGTAGCCAAACTTTTTGTTTTCAAAATTCCCAAAAACATTTGCAAAATTAAAATCCAAAAACATTTGAAAAATCTTTTTGAAAAAGACAAAAAAATGCATCTGCATATGCATCATCATCATCTTTTCAAAAATCCATAAAAAGTTCAAAATCTTTGAAAATTGCATCACAAAAATATTTTCTGCATTGCATTGCATAGCATTCGCATTTTTTGGATTGAGTTTGACAGTGGAACAAGTCTAAGTAAAATCCGGAGATTGGAGCTTGATTGGACCTTAAAATATACCTAATAACAGGAACCTTATAGGAACTGGGTTTGAGGTACTTCAGGTCTAGTTGACTTAATTCTTTGAGGATCACGGGACTTGGTTCAATGGATTCTTGACTGCCTAAGTAGAGTATTTCGGAGCACACGCACGACTCTTGTTGATAATGACCTAACTTGGACACCTGCACCTTTCACATAGCTCTCCACGGATGAGGTGGTGAGGAGGCAGTTTCCTTTGGCTTGGGGTAGCATATGAGGGTAGTACTTCTAGGCGGAACCTCTCTTCTTCTTATAGTGAAGGAAGTGCACCTCAACTTGGTCTAGTGGTGATGAAGGCTAAAGACAGAAGCCGTGGGTTGCAATAAAGCTTCAAAAGAGGGATAGTCTACTGGCTCAAGAGGAAAATTTCTTGTATATATGTTGCACCATGTAGATATGTTGTACAGATGCAATTGAAAAAAAAAAAAAAAAGAACTCCAAAAAAGTGGTGGGTCGGATTGAAAATTTAATAACCCCACCGGAGTGTATATAGTCCAATAAAGCAAAAGCTTATGGTATCCATGTTACATCTCATGAAGCTTGCAGCGGGAGACTTAGCTACACTGGTTGAGCTCCCAAAAGTCTATACTTCTTCCCCCTCTTCTTGAGCCGGTTGCACTTGAACTTAGAAGGGAATACCCCGCTTCTCGAGGAAAGAGTTGCTAGACCGAGGCATTAGAGTTACCAGGTTGAGGGAGGTTGTTTCTTTGTCACTTCTGAGGTAGGGGGCTACATATCACTTACACTGTACGAGTCAGACTCATAGTCGTAAGAGTTTGCGTATGAGTTGAAGTATTTCTGACCTGGCTATTGAGGAGACTTGAACAGAGTTTTTGGGATTCTCAAGGACTGTTGGATTTCAAACTTGGTTCTCATTAAGGTTCCGACCGCACTAAAATTCCAAAGGTCCGACTTAAGCTCCAAACTTTGATTTTGCAAAGACAAGTTCAATAATTAAACTTAATCTAATTTTCTTCTTTTTCTTTTCTTTCTTTTTCTTTTTGCACTTATTGCATAAGTGTTTGCTAGGGACTAGCAAAGGTAAAGTATAGGGGGATGATGAATCCACGTTTCATCATCTTTATTCTATCATTTTGGCCTGAAAAACCCTAGTAAATGCGTGTAAATAGCATTTATTCATGCATTTTAGCATTCATGTATATGTATGTAAATATTGTATAAAATGCGGTTCTTAAAGCCAAAATTATAGAATAAAGAAAAGAAAAGAAAAAGAATAAAAGATTGTAAATATTTTATGACCCGAAGCCCCGAGACCTAGGCATCTTGATGAATAGGTCGACAAGGAATAAAGTAGGGGGAGATAAGGTCAGAAATATAGATAAAATACCTGTACTTTTTATTCATTCTTTATTCATTTTGGGACCTATTTTTGGTTCCACTTTTTGTACATCAAATAAAGAAACTTTGTACATGAAAGTTGTAGATAATAAAATAAAGAAAAATACAAAATTGATTTCACAGAAAAATAATGTACAGATAAAAAGTTATGGTCTGAATAAGAATCCAAAATCCCAACTTCCCAGATCCGTATCTCACAAATAAAAACTCCAAATGCAGCGTACTCACCTTTAATTGTATATAGAAGAAAATAATCTAATTAATGGTGGTGGTTTCGCATTTGGCGGAGCTACGGTTTGAAAGTTGACTTTTGGACCCACATTGTATACTTGTACATATTAAAATAGCCAACTTATTATTTGATTATTATTTATATAATTTTATATTTTTATAATGTTGTAAATAATACTTATAATAATTATGTACATTAAAATAAGAATAAAAACCTAAATCAAAACAAAAATTAAATACTTAAAAATAAAATACATAGATATAGATACCTATAAGGGTAAGAATACAAACTTGTAAAAATATAGCTCATAAAAATAAACAAAAATCACCATAAAATACTTCATAAAATTACAAACATTTTTTATGTTATACCCAAAATTTAATTAATTCGTCTGATATTTTTAATCCATTTTACAAGGTTTTTAGCCAAGGAATTTTCTGGTTGGTCCACGTGGACCAACCAGAACGCTCCATTGGTTGACCTCGGTCAACTCTCTGACCGAGGTCTGTCCCTTGTCAGAGTCAAGTTTGACCCTATGTTCACCCCTTTTTCGAGGGAGCCTCGATCACCATTTGGTGATGGTTCCTTCTTGGAATCTTTTCCTCGGTCAATGGTGATTCACGCCCAAGTGATTCCTTGGGCTGTGGATCACTGACCGAGGCGCAGAAGCCTCGTCTTCCTCGCCTCGCCGTCAACCCTTTAAAAGACACCCCCCGACTTTGATTCAAAGTTTGATCCTTCTTCCGCCAAAACCACTCGAAAACCCCTAGCCAGTTGCGCTCCTGGTGACAGCAGGAGTCGATTTGACCTTGGGTTTGCGTCAGTTGGCGTCGAATCGAAGTCGATCCGACCTTCGCCGGAGTTCCGCCGAGCTTCATCGCCCGACGTTTCTGGTGAGTCTCCTCCCCCTTTCTCTTCGTCTTTTTGTAGCCTTAGCATAGATTAGTGTAGGCCTCTAGCAGTTCTTACTCTCGATCACCCATTCGCCGTGAATCATCGATCAAAGCCCGCGGCGGAGCTGAGCTCCGCCTCCATTTTCCGACCACGTCTATCATTGACCGCCGCACCGACCACCTCCATCTTCTTCCTCGTCGCTCCGTCACTCCGCGCCACCCTTCATTCCCCCTCGATCTCGCTCAGATCGAGCCGCCCGAACTCTTCTCTCCGCCGCTCGCCGGAGTTCTACGCCCGCTCCATATTTCGCCTCATCGGAACCATCGAAGCCCACCAAATCGTTCGCCGGGATTTTGTGCACTTAAACCTGCAGGTCCGAGCCCAAGAGGAGGCTCGATCGACCCTCGACGAACCAAGGACCAGCTGCCCAGGTCTCCTTCGCCGTCCGAGCACCTCGAGCTGTCTCGGCCTCGCCTGAGACTATCTGCTGAAGCGGAAGAGCCTCGGGATCGTTTTGCCCTTGATCCGGGGGCCGGAGCGGCCGTGTGTCGGCCGGAATCGTACCTCGAAGTTCGCCGGGGAGGTGTTCTTCGTGAACCCCTCCCTGCCGTCGGATCAACCGCCAGCTCCAGACGCATCATCGGCCGTCCGATCTCCTGCGCCTCCCAGCCGTCCGATCATGCCTTGAAGATCTAATCCCAGCCGTTCGTGACGAAGGGGTACGCACCGTTGGATGTGTGCCACGTGGATAAGTGGATCGCCATCGACCGCTGGATCAAGCACCGTGGGTATTTTGCACTTTTAACCCACGCCTTTTTGTATTTACCTTTTAATCTAGTAATTTTTATTTGTAGTTTAAAAAGTATTGTAATATTTGCACGCGGACCCTCACATTATCACTATTTGCACTTCGGTCCACGCCACGTCACCTCACGTGACGTTGGCATGTGACTTTTGGGTATTTTGCAAGATAGGCCCAGGACTTTTCAGTATTTGCGATTTCGTCCCTGTGCGTAGGATATATAATATATTTTTGGAACTATTGCATGTACGCCCTGCCGGTTTTCTTTAATTGCATTTATGCCCCTGTGAGTGGTGAGTAACGTGAGCTGCGCGTGATTTCTTGGTGAAAATTGCATGAATGCCCCTGGATGTTTAACATATTGCACATATACCCCTGCCAGGCTCATTCATTTTTGGATGCTTGTTGTATTTATTTAATATGTCATCCTAAGTTCAAAAATTCCACAAAAATAGACTTAGGCTCCTGGATATGTGCACTTGAACGCCACTATTTTAGTTTTTGATTTTAATTTATTTTTATATTTATTAAAAACCAAAAACATCTATTTTGTGCACTGTCTGACCTAGAAAATCCATAAAAAATATAAAAACACTCCCGAAAAATTCCAAAAAAATATATTCTGCGTCTTTTAGTTTGTTTTAACTCCCAGCCAAAAATCATTAAAAATCTCATAAGAAAAAAACACTAAAAATTTAAAAACACTCAAAAACTTCAAAAAAATATAAAAAATAGTAGAAAAATCCAAAAATAGCAAACTCAGTTCCTGTTTGTTCTTTATCTTGTCCTTTTTATTGGAAAAATAGTGTGAAAAATTTTGGTTGCTGTTTGTTAATTTTAACTTGCATTTTTGTCACAGCCAGCCCTATTTCCACTGTTTAGCCCTATTTCAGTAATTAAAAATACCAAAAACACCTAGAAAAATCCCCAAAAATCACAAAAACAGTAGAAAACCCTAAAAATACCAAAAACATTTTATTTCTGAATTTTTGAGTATTTTTGTGCATTTTTATAAATGTTTTAGTTTGTCTTTTATTACTTTGCCTTTACCTTCCAATCTTGAAAAAGAAAATAAAAAAATATATAAAATACAAAAAGGAAATATAAAAATCAGTAAATTAAAAACCAAAATACAAAAATATAAAATTAAAAATTAAATAAAAAAATATAAAAATAAAAAAAACCCACAAAAATTCCAGATTGGCTATGTTGCTTGTTAGATTCAGGTTTGGATTTTTATCCGTGCTCTATACCTTTGCTCCTTGTGTTCGACCCCTACTTGCTTGCCATTATACATCATTAGTAGGGTATAATAAATTTTAATCCTTGCTATTCTTTCTCTGATTGATTGTGTGGGTTAATTGTTGAAGACCGAGGAAGTTTGAGCAGTCGCACCAGCGACAGTGAGTCTGACTTGTCAGACCGCTATTTAGCGGCTCTCGCTCTCTCGCTTTTCACCTAGCGATCCCCGACTAGATACCATATCCGCCTCGGGAAAAAATAATACCGAGCCAATCACTTTGTACTTGAGATGATCTTCGATTCTTCAACCGAAATTATACCATATAGTAATAATCAAAATAATTTTGATTATAAGGAAATTTGCTAACCAAATTCACAATCCTATTCAAGCAAGATGTTTGTTGATTATGTTTTCAATTATGATCTAGATCAAATCTAATCATTTTATTGGTTGAGGCCAAGTCAATTAAGGAAATAATCATCATTAAATATTTCTCAAATATTTTCTATAATTATTTCATGAAATTAACAATTAATTTCACTAATTGACAATAACGTGGTTCTTGATTAGGAATGTAATTTCAACAGTGACTCATACTTACTAAAATTAGCATATCTCAATCAATTCAAATCCAAATTAGACAAAATCGGTTTCCAAAGATTACTAATTTGATTTATGACAGAACCTAAGTGATTTTCACGCATTTCTAGTCGTATCTAATCTTCAATTAACTCTTTAATCACGTTAAGATTCGCAGTCCTCGAAACTGTGGATACATGTTCACTAAAATGACCATAACTTGAGCAAACGGATTCGAAATCATGCAAACTCAGATACTACGGTTTCCTTATTTAATGGGAAACAAAATCCAATTATTATTTTCATATTTAAACAATTTAAACAGGGCCGAAAGAAATCACAAAACAGAGATGCGAAAATGAAATGCGATAAAACTTTCGCAAACCCTAACGAACCCAAGTCGTCATAGGTTTATGGATCGTATTCGAAACCTCCAACCTGGCTCTGTTACCACTTGAAGGATATGGGATAATCCTCAAGCGCATCACAGAAGCATGAGCGTCGTATCGAATACGATGAAGAACAACTAGTCGGACTAGTAGTTCTATGCAGCGGAAATTAAAATTTTTTCATGTGATGAAATCACATGATCCAATAACACTTCTCGGATCGTTTCATCTAAACCACAAACAAGTATTAGGGTTACCTCTTGAAGCGTGGTTGCGATCGAGTCTCTAAACGAAGAGACCTCCTGTCTCAAGTCCGATCCGACGGAGGAGACGCTTGCGAGCGCGGGGATGAATCGTGTGCTTCTCGCAATCCATGTTGATGATCCAAGCAGCTGATGATTCTCAAAATCGACCCTTTAAGAATGTGTTTTTAACACTTGGAATTGTCGTAGCAGTCGGGCCAATTCGGGCACATCAAAAACCATCTCATTTAAATATGTATATAATATATCAAAATGAGATGGTCATAAAATTTTTTTTACTGGGTAAGATACCAAGGTCGAACTCAGGGACACGAGCCTTTCTCTAATTATCCGGATTTCCTATTTATTTAATTAAGCGTTGAGTTAGTGCATATATAGGTCAAAGTCAGGCAGAAAGTGAGACAATGCAACAATAAACATGCATTTTTTTATCAATTTTTATCATGCAAATAAATGCCATGTGATGCCATGAAAATATGCCCTAGGTTAAAAGGATGAGCCAACTAAACCACAAGTTAATTCCAGATTTAAATGAAGCAATAACTCATTTGACTTAAATTGCAAGGTTAGTCAGATAGGCATAAAGGACACTCGAGTTGTTTAAAGAAATACATTGAGATCACAATATCAAAATAAGAGAACAAATATGTCATTAAAAGTACATCAAACAAGCGTTAAAATGAAACTGAAATCATCTCAATTGGAATTACGAGGCTCTAGATATGCATGAAAGAAACCAGGGGCATAAACGAAAGAGAACATGAAAAGTAATTACATACAGGTCCCTAGGAGGGACTAAAATTAAAATATGAAAAGTATAGGACCTTCCCTGTAAATTACCCTTACGCACAGGGGTATTTTTGCAATTTTCAAAACCCGCGAGGGTTTTGATGCAAATTACCCCCATGCGCACGAGATCTGCACGTGATCTGGACCTGAATGTAATATTAGAGAAGAAGGCGGACGTCTCTGCAATTTTTCCAGATAAGAACGTGCCAGGCACGTGCTATCCAGGTTCGGAGGGAGGCTCGGGATCGGCAGAGGCTCGATGAAGCTTCGGCTAGGCTCGGGCATTGGTTCGGGCTCGGTACAGCTTCGACGGAGGCTCGGAGCATACTAACCTCCAGGCTCTAACGCTAGGCTCGGAGAAGCTCGGGTGTCGACGCGTGGCGAACTGGAAGCCATTGGATCGTGAAGATCCAAGGGCTACGACGAAAGAGCTCCTGGGCGACGTGGCTGCTCCCTGGCCGTCAGATGGTCACCGGATGAGACCATCCGACGGCCATTGTGTCTCCTTCTTCAGACGCAAGGGGCGGCGCGTTCGGGTCTCCGGCGACGGGGGCTCTCCTCCCCGCTCGTTCTCTGTCGACGTGGACCTCCCCGAAGCTCCATAGACGGTCGTCGATGAAGCGGGGAGCTCGGGGAAGATGCCTGGCGTCGTGGCTCAGGCTAACGAAGCTCCGAAGTTGAGGGCGGCTGCGACGAAGTGAGCTCCGGCGAAGCTCCGATCGTTAAGAGATTCGAGGACCTGCAATGTTAGTAGCATATAGCCGAAGCTAAGGGTGTGTGAGTGAGCGAAGTGGGAGCTCATAGGGGACGAAGAACATGGGGAGCTCGAAGCTCCTCCGCCGTGAGTGGCGGAGGAGATGGGTGACGGTGATCTGGGGCTGCGATGGAGAAAGAAGGTGGTCAGGGGTAGCGCGTGAAAGGGGGAGTAAATACGAAGCTTTGGAGAGGTGCAATGGAGCGAGAGGACGGCCGGAGAGGCCTAAATAAATCGACGAAATCGAATAAAAAGACAAAGGAAGATCGGAGGGACTTACCTGGTCGGAGGCGGAGCGGGGGGGCTTGGGCTGGGGCTCGAATCGAGCCCTGAGTCGTCGCTGGACACGGTCAGCCGGTCCGTGCAGCTCGAGCAGACGCGAGCGCACCGCAGCTCCACCATGAATCGACGGAGGGTCGCACCAGGGAAGACGGTCGTCTTCGCTCGATCTCTCCGCCTCCCCTGTCACAGGGAGGCGGAGGAGGGCTGGGCCACTCCCCTCGTAAAGGTGGACAGGGTGTAACGGTGAGGGAGGCAGCGTATTTGAAGGGGCGAGTGGCCGGTTATGGTGGTGGTCGACGTGGGTTTTGAGGCGAAGATGGGGCGACTGGGAAGATGTTGTGGGTCATGGAGTGATGCGCGGAGAAGAAGGAAGAGTGGAGAAGACCGTGGAGCTTCCAGATGGTGGAGGTGGTGTATGGAGACTCGGGTAAAATAGAAAGGGTGGATGGTGTTGGCGCACTGGGGAACGTGGGGCGAGTGGAGAACTGGAGGTTGACGATGACAGACGGCCGTTGGATCTGGAGATCCAACGGTTATCGATTAGGCGCGAAATAGCGGGTCTGATTAGATCGATGGCGAAGCGATCAAAGGCAGATGAGCTGCCACGTGTTGAGCTCTGGGCGCGGCGCTGGCGAGCGGCTAGGATGGGAAGTTAGGGTTGATCAAGCGGCTGAGGGTTGGTGTGGAGATAGCGGCTGTGATGGGAGATCTGGGGCGCAATCAAGCGGTCTATGATGCGCCACGTGGCGCGCTCAGCTTGAGGCGCGAACGAGCGGTGCGGATTGAAGGCCGGGGATGATCAGATGGCCAGGAATATCAGCGTGCGTGGAGAAGGCCTGGCCGTTGGATCAGAGGGAGATCCAACGTTCTAGGAAGATGGCGGATAAGACAAAGACGATCGGGCCACGTGGCTCACCCAGAAAGGGCCACGTGGCCCAATCAGATTTTTGGGAGAGTATTTTTTATTTTTTGAGGGTTAAAACGATCGAATTTGAGAAAACTCAAAACATGAAAGTTGTAGATCTTGATGAGATCTACAAGTTTCATGTTGACCAAAACTGAAGATGAGACTATCTGTAGCCTCGAAATATTTTTAAGGATATTTTAAAGCTAAAAATACCATGAATTTTTGTTTTGCCATTTTTTGTGATTTTTAATTTATTTAAGAGTCTGTTAATTACAGGACACTAACTGGGTTTTATTTTCAAAACTTTAAGCAAGGGTGTTAATAATAGAAAATAAAGATGATGAAATCGAGTTTCATCAGCAGCGGATCTCCTGATCTCGATACAAGAGATCCGACGTCTTCTTCATGAGCGAGGCGTACCGAAGGAGACGGAAATCCATGAGCAAACGATCGAGCAGCATAACGACGACGTTGTGACGATGGAGACTCTCTCTAGGGCATCCATGGTGGACGGCCATGAGGGAGGAAGAGAGAGGGCTGATGTGTAGAGAGAAATATAGAGAGAGACTTATGTTCTCTTGTGTGTTAAGAAGAGCAAAGGGGTGCCTCTCCTTTTATAATATTTTAGGATCAATGGATCTCAATCCATGGACAACACAAATCCAATGGCTCTCATTGATTTGTGTTTCTTTTAATGGCTAAGATTTTTGTTGGTAAAAACCAACAACAATTAATTTAATTTAGATTAAATCTATATTGATAAATCAATATAAATAGATCCCAATTAAATCATCAATCATGGAGATTATTGGGAATGAAGATTGCCTCCTTCCATAATATGGGATTTGGTGGCAATCTCATGTAATCTCATGATATCTCATGAGATTACATTATTCTATGGAAATCTCCAAGATTTACAACAACACTTGTTGTAAATTATTCAACAAAAATAATTCATAATTATTTTGTGAATATTGCAATCTTGTCATTGGAAAATTGTGAATCATATTCACAACCCAAAATAAAATATGAATTACATTTTCAATTAATTGTCCAATGTGAATCTAATTCACATCAACATTTAATTAACAAATATAAATTACAAATTGCTCTCTCTTAAATTGCTCTCTCTTATATATTATAAATCACATTTATAATATATATGATTAATATGGATAGTGCTATCCATATTATTCATACCCATGATAATTAAATCACATTTAATCATCTTGGAACTCTATTCTCATGTGCCCAAATAATGTGAATCACATTCACATTATTTGCATCTTTGATAATTAAATGATATTTAATTATCTAAGATAACTCTCTTTATAATATGAATCAAATTCATATTATTCATGATGGTTAAATCACATTTAATTATCCATTTTCTCAATGCTCGGATACTTATATCAACAATGAAATTATCCTGAACTCTTTCAAGGATAATGCGCTTTCTCCGCGAATACTTGGAGATAAGGACAGGGCAATTGTATTGTTCCACGTATAGTGACTTGGATATTGAGATCACATCTCAAAACTAGATCTCGGGCCTCCCATAGATGCTTGATTAAATCAAGATCGTAAATCTAATCTTCTCATTGAATCCAAATCACATTCAGATCAATGTCCAATATTTGGACTAAGATCAGATTACTTCTCTACTGAGAGGAGTCATTAAAATCCAGACCCATTTCACCACTACAAAAAAAGGCGGGATTGGCGTGCACATAACATAAAAGCTCGTTATGTGCACGCCTAGTGCACGCCATGTGCATGCCCGAGGGATGGGCGAGCACATGTGCTCGTTCCGGGCGTACTCGCTTCTGTGAGAGTTGCCACGGCTGGTTGGCGAGCACATCGGGACGCTATGTGCTCGCCCGCTCCCTGGCGGGCACATATGTGCACGCCGATGTGATCGCCTCCTCTATAAATTGCGATTACCCAAAGTGATTTCCAGGAAAAAAATATACAGGTTCGACAGGGTTTTGACGCCCCGTCGAACCTGTATACCCTGCCAATAAACCACTGCAGGTAGCTCCCTAAGGATATATATATTATAGCAGTTCGTAGAGTAAGATAACTAGCACTAAGAATTTAAAGAAACGTAATATACATGAATTCAGAAATAAACAATCTAATTTAATATCTAAATATTACAAACAAGTCAAAGCCAACAAAGTTCATATAAATTAAAAGACGTGCTAAAAGTTTAAAAAAAATACAGGTCCAAACCACCAAAAATTTACTTCTTCTTTGATCTAAAAAATTTGGACACTAAACTCTGCTTTGATTTCTTTTTTCTTTCTCCTTTTCTTTGAACCTTGCATACATGCGTGCCTCTTCTTCAGAGTCGTTCTCCTCCTCCTCTTCGTTATCAGGTTCAATCTCTTCAGGTTGAGATGCACGCCCTTGCGACATATATTATATATGGAAGATATATATCTATTACATGCATTTTGTAGATATAGAAATTTAAAATTATTACTCATTCTATAAGAAGAATACTTACATGTACGCCGTGAACTCCTCTTGGAGCTTCGTCACCTACTCCACCATCATCGCCATCTGCGACTCTATTGGAACTGTTGATTGGGACGGATGTGGTTGCGTGTACGACGGCTGAGAGTATGCAGGATAGGAGTGACGATGTTCCTCCACATAATATGGAGGAAGACCACCAAGCGTCTGCTTCATATTCGCCACAACGTCCTTCTCCTCCAACACCTTATAAGTTTTTCAATTTTTAATATAAAATTATATATTAGAAATGAGTATAGTAAGATAATATTTATCCATATATACCTGCTTCCAGATCATTTTATCAAATGGTGGTTGCTCTCCAGTTGGATTGACACCCCATTTTTCTGCAGATAGTGCCAGATAACGATCCTGAAATACAAAGTTTACAATATATATAAATGAGTTATAATATATCATTTAATTGTAAATAAATTGATAGACTTACCAACAATCGTCCTGCTTCAGGAGTGGACCATTGCGACTCTCCTTCTCTCCCACTCATGTGTGACCTCGACCACCACTCCTGAAATGAGGGTTCCCTTTCCAACCTAGCAGCCTGAAATTTTTTTTAAGATCTAATAATAACATTGCATTATATTAAAGTAGATCTCCAAAAAATAATTTTAAATCGTAATACCATCTCCGCTCTAATATGATTGTGGCTTTTAGAGCCACTTGTCGACTTAATCATTTGTTTCTGGCGGTTTGTCTTTCCCGCCGTAGATCTTCTTCCAAACTCATCATCCGCAACGAATGCATCACAGAAATCCGCCCATCTGGAAGGATTATGTTATGAGAATTGATTATTTTAAAAAGTTTAATATAAATTATTTGACAAGTATAATACCTATCCTCCGTACACCATGACGGCGGGAACCTCTTCATCTCCTCAAAATTCATCTCCCCGCATCCCGTCTTCGCATGCGAGTCTCTCATTGCCTTGAAAAATGTATCGCTCATTCTGTTTTCTGCCAAACGAATGAAGGCTCTACGATAAACCTCCTTCCCCAGACCAGAGCCAAGGCGAAACCTACTCTGAAAATTATAACAATTTATAAGATACAAAAAACTTGACCAAAAAATTCGGTATCACTTCTTAGAAACATTTCTTACCAGAAACATGTCAAACAGTCTCTCCTGTTCTGCAGCAGGGATGCGACACCATCTAAATTGCATGGAAGTCAAGTGTGTCTTTATTATGTTGGTTATCTCCTTTGCCACCCTGTTGCTGTTCACAAAATCCCTGCATTTACTAGAAAATTTAACTTTCATACAATTTATAAAAATTTGGAAAATATTTAAAGATAAAATCTATAAATTTTTACCTCCCATCAGTTGTAACCTCCAACAAAGGGTGGGACGCCGACGTCTATCCAACTACAGTGGGTAAAGGAACGGATGTGCTCGGCCGTCCAGAAGAAGGAGAGTCAGAACACATCGATGTCTGTGCTGGTATGGGGACCTGGACTGGGAATCCTGTAGGGGCTGCTGAGGTAGATGGCTCTCCATAGCCTCCTACGTAAAAGGGTGGCGGAGGATAACCAAGAGACTCGTAGTAAGCTCTCACCCGGCGAACCTCGTCGGACTGTGAATCAGGAACAGCATCTGGGGTGGGCTGCCTACTGGAAGAAGGTGTGTCTGAGGAAGATGGACGGTTGGATCTATGTGATCCATGCGCCCCGCCACGTCCAAAACATGCCATGACTGTAATAATGATGCATTACATATTTATTATTTAAGATTTTAGTTAATTCAATTATAATTGTATAATAAAACTTATAACTAATCTTCATCACTTATTTCGGTGGGATTAAAGGATATTTCTTCATTTTCTGAGTTTTCCGAGTAATCATTTCTGGAGTCAGTATCATCTTGTAAGTCAACACACAAAACTTCATTATCAGTCAATCGAATCGAATCGATAACTGGGACTTCTTCTGTTAAGTCTATTCTTTCATTTGTCGGTGTAAATGCTTCGTCTATGTCATCTTCCTGATTACTGGAATCATTGGAGATATAACCTCGAGAATTTATCTTCACAACAGTTACTGTTTCAATGCTCTTTCTCTTCTTTGATATTTGTGGGAGATAACATACTTGATCCGCTTGAGATGCTAAGACGAATGGTTCAAATCTGCGTATAAATTTCCTTTACACCACGTCGACAATGTTATTTCTTTTATCGAGTATTACACCTCCATTGGGTTCATACCAATCACACAAGAAAAGAACTACTTTATTTAATCCTGGTATACTATATTCCACTTCTATAATCTCCTTTAAAATTCTGTAATAATTCAGATGATCTTCCTCATAACAAGATCCGCGAACCATCACTCCATGATTTTGAGTTGTCAAATATTTACCGAAATTTAAGGTATGAAAATAATACCCATTACTGTAACATGAGTTGTATGATCGAACCTTATAAATAGGTCCTTCTCCAAAATATTTTAAAATATGAGAATAGAAATCACCACCGTCCAACTGTTTTGAGCGGTCTTTAAACCACGCTGGAAATTGATTTCTATAAGTGCTCAGAACTTCGTCATCTGAATACATTGGATTTTCCTCCATAATTTTCTGTCTAAATTCCCTACAATTTATAAGAGAAAAATATTCATTACTTGTGATGAATATATACATAAAGTAATTCAAATACATACTGAACATATGGTGTTATTTCCTCACAATTGTCTAATACGTATAACTCTGCAGCATCCTTCTATTGTTTCGATAAGAAACGTTCAGTTGCTTTGCCTATTAGATGAGTGGATGGCTGAAAGATACTGATACAAGGTTCTTCATCGGAAGAAATTGTCTCATTCCTCCTGCATCTATTGTGCATAGTCTCCACATCTTCTGGAAGATATCTTGCGCAGAATGTTGCGACTTACTCATATATATATTGTGAACTTATAGATCCTTCAACTTTACTTTTGTTTCGGACCTTTCTTTTAAGAAAGAACATAAACCTATAAGAAAATAGGTTAGACATTTAGTCCAAATAGTAAAGAAGGAATGACATTATAATACATTTAATTACCTTTCAAATGGATATATCCAACGATATTTTACCGGTCCTCCAACTTTTGCTTCCCATGGAATATGAATCATCAGATGCTCCATCAAATCAAAAAATGAAGGCGGAAATATCTTCTCCAGGTTACACATAATCACAGGAATATTTTTTTGAATATAATCCATCTCCATGCGGTGTATGCGTGACGAGCATAACACCTTGAAAAATCTGCTAACATCTGAAAGAGCATCGACAATATTTTTTGGTAACAATCCTCTGAACACTAACGGTAGTATTCTTTCCATAAAAATATGGCAGTTATGACTCTTCATTCCCTTAAATGTAAACTTCTTCAGATCGACCAAATTGGAAAAATTTGATGCATATCTGTCTGGAAACTTCAATTTACTTGTCCATTCACAAACAAGCTTAACTTGATTTCTATCTAAGGTATACTTTGCTTTTGGAACTTCAACCCCTCCACTATCATGTTCCTTGATATGCAATTCTGGGCGATTACATATGATTTGTAAATTACGACGAGACTTTACTGTATCTTTTGATCGACTGGTTACATTCATAACAGTGTAGAAGATGTTATCGAACACATTTTTCTCTATATGCATAACATCTAAGTTGTGTCGTATCAGTAACTTACTCCAATATGGTAACTCCCAAAATATACTCTTCTTAATCCAATTATGACTGTCACCAAAACCAGGAAGGTTTTTTGTTTTATCTTCATTTTCTAAGGCTGATTTCTGTAATTGTTCCAAGTATGATAATATCATATCGCCTGTCTTAATTGGTGGAGGATCTGAAAGATCAGTTATATTCCTTTTAAAAGAATGCTTCTGTCTTCGATATGGATGATTATTTGGAAGAAATCGTCTGTGACAATCAAAAAAAAATATGGTTTCTGACCGTGTTGAAGCTGGAATGATTTAGTACTATCCATACAATATGGACAACTTTTACGTCCATGCGTACTCCATCCAGATAACATTCCATATGCTGGGAAGTCATTTATCGTCCAAAGCAGAGCTACTTTCATGTTAAATGTTTGACTCTTATTAGCATCATATGTATCAACTCCATCGACCCATAACATTTTCAACTCATCGATAAGAAGATGTAAATAAACATCAATGTACTTTCCCGGATATGTAGGTCCTGGTACTAACAGCGAAAGAAACATAAACTGTCGCTTATTACATAACCATGGGGGTAGATTATATGGCGTTGTCATTACTGACCAACAAGAGTAATCTCTATTTCTTCCATGAGGATTAAATCCATCTGTACATAAACCTATAACGTAATTCCTCTTTTCATCATTAAATGTAGGAAAAGCTGATATCAATTCTTTACAACAATCAGACTCGGATGGATGCTCCATATATTCATCGATTTTATGTTCCGCGTGCCATGTCATGTACTTCGTCGTTTCTTTACAATAATATAGTCGTTTCAATCTCGGAGTCAACGGGAAATAACGTAGAATCTTTCTCGATATTTTTGTTCCACTCTTACTAGCTGTCTGATATCTTGGCTCATTACAATCAGGACACCGTTGTAAATGTTGATGTTCACCGTAATATAGAATATGGTGATTTATGCATGAGTCTATTTTAACTTCTGCTAAACCCATCTTCCGCATCATCTTTTTCATTTTGTAATAATTATCAGGTAATTCTGCATCTTCTGGTAACATCTTCTTTATAATCCTCAGCATTGCATCAAAATTACGATAGGTCATATTATATTCCATCTTCATCGATAGAAGATCCGAGACCGCAGAAAGTTTTGAATATATCTTGCAACCCAACCACAATGGCTCTTCCGCTTTTTTCAACAGCTCGTAAAATTCTGCAGACTCTCCATATGGTTCCTCATCATCTAACAAAGTATCATTAAATTCTGGACCCGCAACATCCATAACCATATCTGCAAAGGGATTAATATTGTCAGCTTCTTCCACATCATTCATTCTGTCATCGAAATTCTCACTATGCCTCCACCAAATCTGATATCCTTCCACGAAACCCATTCTATAAAGATGTAACTGAGTTTCATCTTTTGATCTCTTCCTCATTAGATGACATTTCTTACATGGACACAAGATAGTTTCATCGGAATCCACAATACGAGAACCTTGTGCGTAAGCAAATTGTATAAATTCCCGAACACCTCTTTGAAAGGCATCTGCTATACGTCCATCTACTACACGGTTGTACATCCATTCTCTATTGGTCATATTGATGAACCTGAATTAAATAATCTAAAATGTCAAATCTAAAAAATTGAGGATATCTAAACGTATCACATTATTGAGATAAAAGATGAGAAGAGAAGTGTATTAATTATGTTATCACTTTAGCCGTACATAAGGATTCAAATTTACTAAAAGATGATCGTTGTCACAAGTATCTTTATTTCTAACGAAAATTCGGCAGTATAACCCTGCACCTCTTCCGTATACCCCATAAATTAATCGTAATTAATTAACAAAATAATCATATTAGTGATTATTTCAATAATAACTATGATTGATTTGGTATACAGAAGAGGAAGGGGTTATGAACCGAATTTCCGTAAGAAATAAAGACCTTGTGGCACAGATCACCTTTTAGTAAATTTGAGTCCTTACGGACCCCCTTAGTCCGGGACCTCCGAACTAAGGAAAGCTAATATAAATGTAATACTTTAAGATCATTTTACGTCATACATTTGTATGTGCTACAAATGAGACTACAAAATAATCTTAAAAATTAACTGGGCAATTACGTATATTTGGCCGGTTAACGATGGGGATAGGGATAAGTGTGATCCTTATTTAGTGCCTAATATAGTGCTTGAGTCACTAAGAGTTAATAGGCACCTGCAAAAAAAATTCGAACCTGCAAACATCAAAATCCATGACCATTGGTCTGGGATAAACATCCCAAAGTGAGTCCAATAGTGTTGTGAAAAAATAAAAAAAATAACACAGTTAGAGGTGATCAAATCCTCCAATGTGTTGCACACGCCACCCGTTGTGCAGGGCCACATACCACCCGGTGTGGAAGGACGCACTGTGTGTGATGGATTTTGTGCGATCTTCTAATAATTACTAAATAATATTTTGGACTTATCATAAACCTATCTATAAGTTAATGTGATATAATTGATCACATTAACTAGAATTTAATGTGATAATAAATTATCACAAACGAAACATTGGTGTATATCATATCTCATACCAAAACGATATGAAATTTTAAAACTGTTATTAATGATGTTCATCATATCTAATATCTACATTATTGAAGTTGAGTAACTAATGTTATTCACAAATTTCATAACTAATCTTTTTTGAAGTTGACTAACTAATGTTATTCACAAATTTCTTAACTAATCATATAAGCATTTTGTCATTTAAAATTTACAAAATTTAAACATAATGTTGGTTGAGGCATTTTATCGAGCACCTACAGGGCATACAATTATACATATTATTGAGACAATCAAATTCGAAATGACAATACTATAGTGATCTATTATTATCCTTAACATGTAAAACACATATAAACTATCAAAACAATACACTACATTCAACAAAAAATTTAAACCCTAATCTATCCAAACAATACAAACAGGTAACAAAATCGTATAAAAAGAGAAAGGATTAAGGATTATACTGAGTGGTAGATGTAGATCTACTCAAAATACGAAAACGACGGGCGTCGGGGTCGGGGCGGAGGGGTGGCGGGTCGTCGGAGGGGAGAAAATGGGAGAGACTTGCGTGAGAATGAGGAAGAAGAGTCGCGCGAGGTTCTGTTTACGGGCCTGGACGAGCACACTTAAGTGCTCGTCAGGCCGTCGCCAAGTGCTCGCCCAAAATTTCCAGGCGCTAAAGTTATCTGCGCAAGGAAATTCAAGTGGGCGAGCACAATTGAGCGAGCACATGGGCGATCACATGTGCTCTTCAAAAATGGTAACCGCGCCTCTCCGCAAAATTCAAACCAGCGACCCTTATGGGCGAGCACATGTGCTCTTAGTGTGCTCGCCAAAAAAGGGGCGAGCACATATGCTCGCCTAGTGCACGTAGAGCCGTGCACGCTAATCCCGCCTTTTTGTAGTGTCATCACTCCTTAGGAATGGAAGCGTCATGGTTATACAATCGTTTATGATCACATCATCCTCAAGTATTCCCAATACCTGTACATCCTGCATACTAGAAGACTCATAATAAACCTGAAGTATAAGATCAATTTTACATTGTCTACTTCAGAGTTTTATCATTAAGTTTCTCATTCGATCATTGAGAGTTGGTATCGATCAAATACTTTCCAAAGCATATATCATACCCAAGTGTTGATCATATATTTTTCAAAAGTATATATCAAACCTACAAATTCAGTCAAGCTTCCAAGGTGAGACGACCGTGCACGGAATTTGATCTTCCCAATATCTCATGAGTGAGCTCATGTCTTCCGGTTCAGCAATGAACCTGTATAATCCCTTTGAGAGATCGTATTACTCATATACCCTTATATGCACACCAGTGTGCCAGTGTATAGACCTTGATTAGGTCATCAACCTATTGGTCTGCCAAATGTACATACTCAGACTTATAGTAACACATCTATCTCCGGTCAAAGGATGTGTGCCTATATCATGACAGCATACGATATAGGACTTTGGTTATCTCGATCTCGTTAAGTGAACTCTTTGACCTAACTATATCTGACCCCTCCGAATCTCTGTTCCCATGCAGAGGACCTGCATCAAGAGATTGGTCAGATATCAGCCTAAGTGAGAAAGGATTGCCATATCCTACTCAGGCTGGAGATCATCTCTTAGTAATCATTTGACGGTACTTGATGAGTCCTCGATATAACTCTTTAATTATTCATCCAAGCACCAGCCTCCATGATTCAATAATTGAATCGACGGCCTTATGATCATTAAGACGGCCATGGTACATAACCCTAATTGTATTAAGGGACCTATTATGCAAATTATGTATTCTTCATTTCAGATTAGGGAATGATATTTGCAGTAACATTTATTGCATAATGGCTCGTCGTGGGCTCGCATGTCCAACACGACTCTCTATTAATAAATTCGGGAATCCAATATAGATTATGACATGGATTAAATCTATTCATTTTTGAATTCCTATACGGGTAATTCCTTCAAAACCCAAGGATATTCTCATATTTTTTGCACATAATTCTCGATACAGCCTCGTATTTTTTCATCCTGTTGGAGACCCGCGGAAAAGTTTTTTGGTTGTGTGAATCAAAAGGAATGATGGCTTTGAGTTGTACCAAGTCTGAAACCAAGTGGATTTATTTTTTGTCCCATATTTTTTATTATACTATATTTTCGTCCATGTGTTATTTTTAAATATGAATCTAAATTTTTAATTTCTATAAAAATTATTTAGCGTTATCCTTCAGTATAATTGTTATATGACATGTAGGTCTTTTATTGGATAACTGCGCCCTCGAGCCCGGGGTCTTAACCTTTTCACAATGGGACCCCCATTGACTTCGACTTTAATAATAAATAAATCGAATTCGTTGAAACCCATATGACTAGCATTTGCTGCTACAGAATAAACCAATTATAAAATTGGATAAGAGGCTCGATAAGGCATGAGTTCTAGTATCATAAGTATTTCTTCATAGGAACGCCCACGAATTTGATCAATTACTCTTCGGACTTTGAAAACAAACATATGTATATGTTGAGTTAAAACTTTGACTTATGTGCCCGATTTATTCGAGTTCTTGTTTATCATAAAGTTAGTTAAACCCACCAATGGATGATGAGAAATTATTCTATTATTTTTGTTCTGTATTTACTCTACTTAAATTACCATTATTCTACTTAATATAAATTGTTAATACTTAACTTCTATATTTCATATATTATTTAATTATATTATTTTATTGATTTAATTTATTATTAATATTAATTCATATTTTTTTCTTTTTTATTTCTTTAGAACTTTTGATTATATTTACTTATCATATTTGTTAATATTTATACTCTTTATATATACATTATTTAATAGAAATTGAAATAAAAAAGAATTAACGACGAGATTTAATATCATTTTTTGCATGTCTACCAAAATTCCGAGTGGGTGCGAATTCTCCCAATTTATGACCTACCATACGATCCGTTATATAAATGGGTAAAATGCTCTTTTCCATTATGAATAGCAATTGTATGCCCGATCATTGTGGGTATAATGGTTGATGCTCTTGACCAAGTTACTATTATTTCTTTTTCCTCCTTCATATTGAGTTGTTCGATTTTTTCCAATAAATGATTAGCCACAAAATGATTTTTTTAGTGAACGTGCCACAGTTGATAACTCCTTTTTTGTAAAAATATAAATATCATAAACAATTTTAAATTCTAAAAAATCTATTTTCAATATTCTTAATTCTTATTTACAATTAACGACGAAGAATCAAACTATTACTATATTTTTTTTCCTTTTCCTACTTCTTCTTCTAAGTATAGGATAACCCCAAGGGGTCATAGATTTTTTTCTACCAATCGGGGCTCTCCCTTCACCGCCTCCATGGGGATGGTCTACAGGATTCATAACTACTCCTCTTACTACATGACATTTACCTAGCCAACACTTAGATCCGACTCTACCCAAACTTTTTTGGTTCACCACAACATTACCCACTTGTCCGACTGTTGCTAAGTAGTTTGGACGACCTCTCCAGACGATAATCTTAATGTGGACAATTTACCATCTTTTGCAAATTGCAATCAGTTTCGCTACAGCACCCGCTACTCTAGCTAATTGCCCACCCTTCCAGTGTGATTTCTATGTTATGTATGGTCGTGCCTAAGGGCATATCGGTTGAAGTGGATTCTTCTTTTTTATCAATAAAAACCCCTTCTCAAACTGTACAAGCTTCTTCCAAAGCATACGGCTTTCTAGATGTATATGATGATATCTAGACAGATAGATCTTATATGAATCGTATGAAGTACCATATGATTGGATATATAGGAATCCAAATCTACCGAATCGCTCATGTTATGATCTTCTATATCCTAGGTCTCTTCGTTCCATCATCTGGCTTATGTTCTTCATGTAACATTCAGACCGAATGACGCTATAAAATTACGTCGATACTTCCACTTACAGGTAACGTAGGAGACATCTCTATTTTTCCTTGGGGGATCCTTATACACTGATTAGCTTTCAATTCGCCTCTGACCATCAAATTAAATGTGAATAACTCATCTTCCTCTCATTGAAACAAGGAGCGCTTCCGGTTCTGTCCGTGCTTCAAACAAATTTGTCTTTTCCATATTACCATATCTCTAGAGTCAATAATTTTCTATGAAGAACTACTGAACTCAATCACTTTCTACAGTTACTCAACAGTTTTCTGTTGAGGTATATCCCGTGGAGGTACTCCAATTGGATCAGTGATCGATTTCTAGGTTTCATCGTAAATCTAATTGGTTACTTCCAACTACTTAAATCAATAGTTCAAACCGCACTCAAAGGTAGGGCATTTCCCATTGATATAGGAACTTTTGTATCAAAAATAATGGTATCTCCAATTATAACCCCTCTGGGATGTAAAATATATCTCTTCTCACCATCCCCATAATGTATGAGATAAATGTATGCATTTCGATTGGGGTTGTATTCTATGGTTACGATTCTACCATATATGTCTTTTTCATTCCGTCAAAAATCGATTTTACGGTATAGACGCTAATGACCTCCCCCTCTATGCCTTGCGGTAATGATTCCTCTGGCATTATGACCATTACCACAACAATGATGTCCATAAATCAATTTATTTTGTGGATTGGATTTCCTGTCTACAGTTCCGTTGTGTGTGCTCGGGGTAGAAGTTTTGTATAAATGTATCGTGATGTTATTAAGTATTTTGCTTTAAGTTCTTTTCTCTATAAGATGTGGAATAGAATAACCCGGTTGAAGCGTAATGATCATACGTCTGTAATTGGAATGCATTTTATGTCTCATAATAGGTCACATTCTTCTACCCTTTTCGAGGAGTCAATGACTATTCATAGCTATTACCATGATACCAAAGAAGAGTCCGACCCAATGCTTTATTTATGTCCTATAGTTCTTAGTAAAAGTTTAAAAAATCCAACTGCCTTAACGTCTTCCTTCTTTCCATTGTCTACGTAGATGTATCTTTCAATATCAGTTGGTCTTCGGTAGTTCAGGCAACCCTGCATAGAAATATTTATGTGAGTAGAGGCACTAGAATCTAACCACCAAGTATTCCTTGGAACTGAAGCTAAATTAACTTCAGAACACACCAAAGTACGGATTGTACCTTTCTTTACGTGACATGCATGATATTTGGCATAATCTTTCTTGATGTGTCCAGATTTCTTGTAAAAGAAGCAACTAATTACATCCTTATTCTTCTTCACTACATCTATCATAGAAGCATGTCTCCTTTCTTTTCTTGTCCTTATCCTTGGAGGCCATAGCTAGGTGAGCGCTTTCTGGCTTATCTGGCTTCAACATGTCTTCCTATTGAGCACAGTAGGAAATGAGCTCGTTAAGAGTTCACTTCTCCCTTTGGCGGTTATAATTGATCCTGAACTAGATGTATTGTGATGGAAGCGACAACAAAACCAAATGGACTAGCAAATCATCAGATATTACTAGTTCTAACTCCTGCAGCTTTGAAGCAATATGAGTCATTTCAAGAATGTACTCCCTCATGTTTCCCTTGTCGGTGTACTTCATGGAAATCAAGAGTTGTAAATAAGTGCTCATTTCTTCCTTATTATTTTTCACAAAACGTTCTTCAATTTTAGCAAGGTAATATTTAACCGTATTTATCTTTTCTTCAGCAGTCCCTCTCCGGAATGTTGCGCTTTATGATAATGAGACACATGAGATTAGAGCATTCCCACCTCTCATAGTACTTTTTTTCATCATTAGAACTATTTTTCGTAAGAGAAGCAGGACTCTCCATCCGAAGTGCAGGGTCTAAATCAATGCAGGCAAGCAATACCATAATGTTTTCTTTCCATACCTTGAAATTTGTGCTCCGAAGTACAATAATGGAGTTCAAAGTGGTAGAGATAGTATATGTGGAAGGGAAAGCTATTAAAAAAGAAAAAAGAAAGAAACAAAATTAATGTATGGTCCACAAATGTGAATATGTATATACAGCCATAAGAAAAGCAAGATACCGAGCACATCACTAGCTATTAAGTCTTTGGACAATAATGTTAGTTATAAGTAATACTCTTGATGTGATGATCAATCGCCAATGATAAATCATGTGAAGTATTGAAACCATCTTTGAATGTATCTCATTACTCACATGGAACTTTATAATCATTGCTCAATTATCACCACATGTAGCAATACACTTTAAACAAATAATGTCCTCCTTTGGGGAGGATAATATTTATAATGCATATAAAATCCATCCAAATATTTCCAATAATAAAATTTTGGTGATAGAGGTCACTTTGATGGTGTATTTGCTTCAATTGTATCATTAGGAATATTGTAATTGTGTCTTATGGCTAATACGAAATCAAAATTTTAATGGGTAAAAAAATCCATATGGAATGATTTAATCAAAAGAAAAAACAAAACAATAATATGCACAATCATGATGCTACATTTCGAGATTAATGATAATTTATATGCAAGCAATCAATCAAAAAATAAGCAAAATCATAACCTCACTAAGATATGTAGCAATGACATTGTAGCAATTTTTAATCAGTGTCGTTGACATGTTAATGCAATTAATAAAGTCACCTTATTATAAAATAAAGGAACACAATTGATAATGGCTTTATATTAATGTCATTAACACAATAGATCCAGGAATAAAGGCACAATATTAATGTCATTATTTAAAGACAAAGGGATTAGTGTCGCTAAAATACACTTTTAAAGGAATGTAAAGGTTAACAGGAAATTAAGCAATATTTTTCCTTTAAAAAATGATAAGTAATCCAAAAAACGTGAGAATCTTAATGAGATCTTAATCAACTAGATATAGAAAGGGGTCAATTTAGGAGCATTAATTAATCAATTACTAATTTTTAACAATGCTCACTCAAAAAGCCAAACATGAAACATATGTTTGATTGGTTCTTTCGACATCTCTATGAGTTACCAAAGATCTTTAGACTATGTAGCCCTTTTTTTGCATATGTATATTGGTTACGTGCAGATCACATCATTCAAAATCCCCACTTCAATAAGTATTTAAGTATGCTTAAAAAAATCTTGGAAGTGTACATGGGCATATATGTTAGATCTGTATTCAAAAACATGGAACACAACTTATTGTTGATATGAAGATTTTCGTAAACTGTAGACAAAAGTTGGTTTAAAAAAAACGCAACCACCTGTGAACAAAAAATGGAAGATATTTCCAACATGTACTCATCTTGATGGGATGATACACGATCTTTTTCCCAAACATAAATAAACCATATACGCTAAACTTATAAATCGGATCGAGATGGCTCTGATATCACTTGATAAAGACCTTGATTGTTGGCGTAGATCAAACCACGAAGCAGCATTGGATCTTCCTCTCGAGCGCATGCCTCTCTCGCTCTCTCTTGTCGATGGAAAATAATAGAGAAAAGAATATATCTCGTTTGGAAACCCTTGGATTTGTTCGATTTGGCTAGACAACCAAAATTGTTGCCAATTCACCTTCATCATTTGTCCATCATAAAGAGAATTCATTCTCTAATTAACGACAATAAAATGTGCACCAATGATAATTTTTAATGTCCATATCAGTGGAATTTTCAAATCCCAACAATGAGCGCATGTAAGAGGGTACGTGCTTGTGTGGAATTTTGATAAAGTAAGCAGAAGATAGGTAGGAACCAATGCGCTGACAAAAACGGGGGGTTTACTTAAATGGGGAGAGAAAGAAAAATATACCCAAAATAGGTACGGTTGGAAAATATTTCCCAGATTAGGCATATATCGACAAACCGTTTGCCGCTTCGTGTTCCGCGCACGGCAAACGGTTTGCCGCGCCACATGGACGGACGGGAGGGGGCGGGGAATTCAAATTTTGCCGTCCGCACGGAACACGAAGCGGCAAACGGTTTGCCGATATATACCTACTATGGGAATAATTTTCAAGCCATCCCCATTTTGAGGAATATTTCTCAAAGTTAATTCGAGATTAACTCGACAAAAACTACAGAAGCAATCAAATCAAGCTCACTGGCCATGACGTGAAGGCAGAGGAATTTTCAATGAAAAAAAAAGATAGTATGGCATTAATTATTTGGGTGAGAGGATGCGTACGTTCACTGTATGAAGCCATCCTTATAATCTGGGCAAGATCATGAATATTGAATATTTTGATACGATGAACCACGTCGAACGATAGCTACACCCATCGATCGTTCTCATTCCTCGCATTTATTCCTTTCCTTCGCATCCGCTGGTCAGCAGTTATCTCATCTTAGTCTGATGTCATTTGGTTGATTTTTTTGGCACTTTGAACAAAGTAGGAAGGACCATGTGAGAGATGGCATGTATATACACTGCATCTTCATACAGGAGAATAAAAGCAGGACCCATGACAAAATACGATGAGGTGTGTGTTCAGACCTCCATGGTTCGCTGGAGCTGACCTCACAATCGATCATATCCATTGGTTCCTTTTTTTATGACGAGATGCACGATCCACACTCGATTGTGTAGTAGCTGTGCATGCATCTCCGAGCTCCCAAAGCAAAAGGGTTGTTGGAAAGAAACCTTATCAGGTTAACGAAGATGATGCCTAGTTAACAAGGATACCTCCTCAGTTGGAAGCCTCGCAGCAAAGGAAAACTCAGTTTCTGAGTCAGCTTACAGATGCATTACTTAAATTCCTCATGGAACAGATCAGTTTGGACAAGTGAAAATATGTCACTCTCGACTCATATTTTTATATTTTTTATTTTAAAATTTATGATGCTCTTACAGATTAAAAATCTATTCGGACAAGTACCGCATACCATATGGATTGAGCGTGGATCGTCTGCTGTAAGTAATTTGCAGCAGACTCTGCTGCAATGCGTGGATGAGCGTCACGTGTCCCCCAATGAATCCGACGGCTGCCCCCCACTCCTCTTTCCTTCCCCGACCCTAGCCATCTCGTCGCCAATGCCCTCCCCCGACTCGGCTTTCCTCAGACCAGCCTCTCACCGCCACGACCCTGTCGCCGCTCTCGCCCGCGTCCCTTTCGCCGCCACCCTCTCCACCATCCTCGTCGGCCGACTCCTCTCTCCCCCCAACGACGACGCCTCATCGCCCCCCCCCCCCCCAAACGACGACGGCACCTCCCTCCTCCTCCCCCGGCGGCGAGCGGGCTTGGGGTCGGGGAAGGAGACAGGAGTTGGACGATGAGGATAGTGGAGAGGGTGGCGGCGAAAGGGACGCAGGCGAGAGCGGCGACAGGGTCGTGGCAGTGAGAGGCAGGTCCGAGGAGGCCGAGTCGGGGAAGGGCACTAGCGGTGAGATGGCTGGGGTCGGGGAAGGAGAGAGGGGTCGGGCGAGAGGGGAAGGAAAGAGGAGTGGGAGCAGCCGTCGGATTCATTGGGGGACATGTGGTGCTCATCCACGCATTCACTACAAGAAAGATTAGAACAGGCGACGGTCAACATCCGTCGCTAAAGATAACTTGACCGTCCCCTCTGATCAATGGGGACGGTCATAAGACTGTCTCCAAAGGTCGCGTCGCATTTGGTATACGCGACGGTATTACCAACCGTCCCCAATACCCACACATAGGGGACGGTCAGGACCGTCCCTAAAAGTCTGGCATAGGGGACGGTCACGACCGTCCCTTACAGTATATTATTGGGGACGGTCATGACCGTCCCTTAAAGTCAGTCAGGGGGGACGGTTATGACCGTCCCAAAAGAGAGAAAGTGAAGACGGTCATAACCGTCTCTAAGAACGAAGGGGACGGTCGCAGTGACCGTCCCCTTTGTTCATCTGCTAACAAAAAAAATTTCCATTGCCCCCTATTTGATCCTCATTTTCCCCTGTTACAAAAAATCTGTATTCATAATAAAAATTACGATTACCAGACAAAAAAATGCAATCCACATTCATATAAACCTCGTCCAACAACACATGCATTCAAAATACTACATTATCCTACAATAATTGTTCAAAATAGTTATACAATATACTAAAGTATCCTACAAACTAAGTAAGCTATCCTACTCGTCGTCCTCATCCTCTTCGTCATCAGCGTTCTCGTCATCATCAGCATCATCTTCTTCTTCGCCTTCATCGTCGTCGCCTAGCCTCGCAACAGTATTATCATCATCTGTTGGCTGGCTAGTCGACGTTCCACCTTGATGTGCCTGCATGAATGCATTGAAAATCGCCATTTGTTGGCGCAAATCCTAAATCTCCATATTCATGCTAGACACCTGACTCTCTAATTCCCTCTCTCTTTGTGTCTTCTGAGAGGTCGAGCCGGTCCCTACTCCATACCAATTCCGTATGATGGCACCACGACCACCACAACGCACGCGTCCCTGATGCTCTGGACCGGTCGCCTGGAGGAAGGCCGCATCAGGAGTAAGTGGTGGATGACTTGTTCCGGTGGGGTCTACAGAGCCAATGGTTGTGAGCATGACCATCTCCTCCTACAAATTTATTTAAGTAAGTTCAAATTCATTTAATTTGTAAGAAAGATGCAAATATGTTATGAATAACTTACATGAATTGGACCATAGGCAGGATCCACCCAATGAACTTCCCCGCCCACATCGCGGCTCTTAGACTTCTCGAAGACTTCCATTCGGCTGGGCACTCTCTCGTTCTCCACTTCCTAATGTGAAAAGATTAGTAAACTTAGGATAACATTTTAATGCATATTTAATAGTTAAAATTTAAAAAGTAATCATAAAGTAGATTACTTACGAAGTCATCCTTTAATTGATTTGTGTTTCTTCTACCCATTCTATGGGTAGACTTGAAACCTTTCTTCCTATTTTCAGCATTTCTCCTTGAGATGCCCTATACGAAGATAATAATTTTAATAAAAGAATTCGAAATGATATATTTATAAAATGCACATATATATGTCACATACCGTATGTTCTTCTCCCATCCAAATGTAAACCATCGCCCTCCATTGTTCAGCAGGTACATTCGAAGGACAATTTGCCAAATTGGCTTCCAATGGAAGCTCCGGGTCGAAGTACTTTAAAATATAAAGAAAATTAATTATATACTTATATGATGAAAAACAAATTTATCATTAACTATAAAGCAAAGTACTCACTCGGGCCTTCACACGTCCTCGATATTTACGCAACATCTCCGCCCCATGGCCTAGAATCAGAGCATCAGTGGCCGGGTCACGGTCCCATGAAAAACTAGACTGCAAAGAAAGCAAACAGATATAAGTTTATATATATATATATATACTGAAGAAAAAATTTGCTTTGTTATTATTATATATACCTCCAAATCATGAAGAATGGCATCTTTTATTGACCGCTCCACTAAACGCCAGTCTGTAATGTGGAGAGGGACCCTGGCTCTGCACACATGTCCCAAGTAACTCTGGAAAACAGCTGCGTTCTCCCCCACCGCATCACCTCCAACTATCCGTACCCTAAGTGTCTCACCAGGACGAAGACGGTCCAACACTCGGCACTGAGATGGGCCTCTACGTCTGCCTGAACTACTCGATCCGTCAGGATCGGAGGTACTACTCCCTCGCTGTGGTGCCGGCGGGGCATCCCGAATGCGTCTAGGACGTGGAGGCATATCTGCATATTATGAAACATTCAAATTATATATAACAACAATGATATAATTAACATAAAGAATTGGAAAATAAAAGATGGTAAACTTACACATTAAAAATCCGCATCTACAATATCAGTTGGATGTTCTTGCATTTCAGCTTGATATGCCTCGTTTATATTTAGCAACTCATCATCATCATTGACATCAAAAAAATCTCTTGGTATTGTTCTCACGGGTATGATCCATCCATTATTGAAGTTGTCTGGAATATAAAAAACTTGTTCCACCTGACTAGCAAGTGCAAAAGGCTCATTTGTTTGCAATTTCCCAGATTGTTTCAATGAAATAATCCCATTTCTATCTCTTTGAAATCATATCCCCTCGCGACCGACATCAAACTAATTGCACATAAAAAGAACACATCAACATTCATGAGTAAAACTGATCTCTATTATGTCAAGTATTTCCCCATAATAGCCGTCTAAACCTGAAGGTAAATCTGTTTTTACTATAACACCCGACATTTGCGTCGATTTCATCTCGTCGGCGGACTTTGTTCTAAATCTGTATCCATTCACAATATAATCCTTGTAAGACATAACTTGAGAATATGGTATGCATCCAAGAATGTCAAGGTTAATGTTCCACCTATCATCTGTCGTTTTCCTTAAATGTCTCACACGTGAACGGAACCATTTGAGGAATTCAGATTTGTTATGTGTGTCATTAAATAATGAATTGTACTCATCAAAAAATTCGTCAATTTCTGACAACTGCATCAAGACATAGTAGTGTATGAGATCTCTATCCGCATCAGATATTACGCGGCGGATACCACTGAATATATGCATGCCACATGAATGAAAGACCCATAATTTAGATCCATCCTCTTCCTCCACGACATCGCCTTCATCATTTCGTTCATAACGGCTGAAACGCACGCTTTCACCTTCCATATACATTTCACAGAAATTAATACACTCTTCACAAAGATAACCTTCAGCAATGCATCCTTCGGGTTGTGCCTTATTAAAGACCATATTTTTCAATTTTCGAAGGTATCTTTCTATTGGATACATCCAACGATATTGAACCGGCCCACCGATCCTTACTTCACCTGCTAGATGAACTATTAAATGAACCATTACGTCAAAGAAGGCTGGTGGGAATATCTGCTCTAATTTGCATAATGTGATAACAATATCTTCTTCAAGCCTTCTCAAGATCAACGGATCTAACACCTTCGAACACAGTAATCTGAAAAATCCACTCAATTCTGTTAATGATTGTACGACAGTGTCTTCAACAATCCCGCGAATAGCGAATGGGAGTAACACTTCCATGTAAACATGACAGTCATGACTTTTTAAACCAGTTATCTTGCGTTCTCTTTCATTTACACACCTCGACAGCTGTGATGAGAACCCATCAGATACCTTCAAACTTTTAAGGAAGCTGAAAATTTTATCATGCTCAGCGTTGGATAATGTATATACTGTTGCAGGTATATTAATCCGTCCATTGTCTAATTCAATTGGATGTAGATCCTCGCGTATTCCAAGCTGAACTAGATCTCGTCTCGTCCTTACATTATCTTTAGATTGACCTGAAAGATCTAATATTCCCAAAATATTCTCCAAAACATTCTTCTCAATATGCATGACATCCAAATTATGACGAATTTGTAAGTGTCTCCAGTATGGTAGCTCTCTAAAAAAAATACTTTGTTTCTTCCAACCACCGGCTACACTTTTCTTCGTTTTCCGTCCTAAACAACTGCTTCGTACAAGTAATTGCTGTTCCCAAATAATGTTACCATTGACACGCGCTAAGTCAAGTCGTTGCCCATAAGGTGAGCCGTCAAATTTCTTATTACTATCTGCCCTTTGCCATCTATACTTCAGTGGAAGGAATCGACGATGACCCAAATAGCAATGTTTCATACTTCCAGAGAGCCATGTCGAATGTGTTTTTCAAGACATACAGGATAGGCGAGTTTTCCCTTAGTACTCCAACCAGACAAATTTGCATACGCGGGAAAGTCATTTATAGTCCACAATAGTGCAGCTTGTAATTTAAATGTCTCTTTCCTACATGCATCATATGTAGGTATTCCAGTAGTCCACAAGACTTTCAGTTCATCCATTAATGGTTGTAGGTACACATCAATAGCGTTGCCAGGACCTTTAGGACCAGGAATTAGTAGTGTCATCATCATAAATGATGAACTCATTGACATCCATGGTGGTAGTTTGTAAACAATCAGAATCACGGGCCAAATGCTATAACTCAGACTCATATTACCAAACGGATTGAAACCATCTGAGGCTAAATCCGAATTATTTTTCTCTTCTTTATACCTGGAAGCCTTACAATATGGACAAAGAACTAAATCCGAATTCTCTCCTCGAAAAAGCATGTAGTCATTAACACAAGCATCGATCTTCTCGTATTTCAGACCAAGCGATCGGAATCGTTGCTTCGCCTCTTTCCAATCCTTAGGATAATTCTCCGGATTATTTAATAACTTTCGTATTAAACCCAGCACATCTGTCATCATTGCTGCAGTTGATCCGTTCCTTACTTTCATCTTAAACAACTCTAACAAAAACTGCAAACGCGTCATTTCCACCCCAGGAGCCAATATATCTTCTGCATCTGGCAAACTGCTCGAGAACCTATCATCTAAACCAATGTCTTGTGCCTCAGGTCTTCTTAAATCGTCCATTAGTTCAAATAACTCGTGATCAACATTATTCAAGGTTTGTGTAGTCACTCCTGCATCTACGCCCATATCCTCATCCATTCGCAAATCTAAACCCTCTCCAGGTTCAGTCCAAATGGAGTAATGTAACCAAAATCCGTTGAGTACGAGATGGTTATACACTGCCTCTCTAACATCCCATTTGATATTCTTGCATCTCACACACGGACAATAAATCTTTAGACCACCAAATTTCTTATTAACTCTTTCTATTTCAAATGCCCAATCCAAGAACGCAATCACTCCTCTCTTATATTCTTGAAAGTCATCGTATCTCTTATCCATCCATGATTTATCCATTTTACTGCACAATCATAATAAAATCCACCATTGTGTTATTATAGACAACAAATTTTCCACCCTAAACCATAATGAAGTGTTTCCCTTATACACAAATCATTATGGGTATATGTATTGTATACACAAATAATTATGGGCATATCTATGATATACACAAATCATTATGGGTATATGTATTGTATACACAAATCACTATCTATTGTATGAAAACCTAGGCAAATCATATCTATTGTATGAAAACCTAGGCAAATCATATCTATTGTATGGGTATATGAAAACCTAGGCATATCATCAAAACAAATCATAACTAGGGGAAAACCTAGGCAAATCATATCTATTGTATACTAAACAAATCAAGCAAACCTAGGTAATCATCAAAACAACTAAATCATATGGGGAAAAACAACTCTAACAAGATTATCAAGTAAAATAAACAAGAATAAAAGCAAAGGAGTGTTGATAGTTACCGAATATGAAGATTGACGAGGTCCGCAAGCACGGAGGAGCTGGAGGCGACGCCGGGGCGGAGCGGGCGATCGTGGGGCGGCGGGTTGAAGAGAGGAGAATGGAATGAAAACGCAGGCCGAATGGGATTTTTTCGATCTGACCAATGGGGACGGTCGTAATGACCGTCTCCATTGGTGACGATCGGCGACGGTTCACTAAAGACCGTCTCCTTTGGAAGGCATAAGGGACGGTTCTAATTAACCGTCCCTTTTGGCTAAGGCAGAGGGGACGGTCAATAAAAACCGTCCCCTCTGGTCGACCACTTTGGTCCATTCGTCAGAGGCGACGCCAACAGAGGAATAAAGGGGACGGTCAGGACCGTCCCCAAAGCCCTTGCAGGAGGGCCGAAAACATCCAGTAGCCTGATCTAGGCAGAGGGGACGGTCAATATAACCGTCCCCTATGGTCGACCTCTTTGGTCCAATCGCTAGAAGTGACGCTAACAGAGGACCAATGGGGACGGTCAGGACCGTCCCCAATGCCCTTTCAGAAGGGTAGAAAACGTCCAGTGGCATGCTCAAACCAGAGGGGACGGTCACCTATGACCGTCCCCTCTGGTCGACCTCTTTGGTCCAATCGCTGAGGCGACGCCAACAGAGGAATAATGGGGACGGTCATGACCGTCCCCAAAGCCCTTACAGGATGGTCGATAACGTCCAGTAGCCTGGTCAAGGCAGAGGGGACGGTCACTATAACCGTCCCCTCTGGTCGACCTCTTTGGTCCAATCGCTAGAGGCGACGCCAACAGAGGAGCAATGGGGACGGTCAAGACCGTCCCCAATGCCCTTTCAGAAGGGTCGAAAACGTCCAGTGCCCTGCTCAAAACAGAGGGGACGGTCACCGATGACCGTCCCCTTTGGTCGACCTCTATGGTCCAATCGCTAGAGGCGACGCCAATAGAGGAACAATGGGGACGGTCAGGACCGTCCCCAAAGCCCTTCCAGAATGGTCGAAAACGTCCAGTGGCATGACTCAAGGCAGAGGAGACGGTCATTAGTGACCGTCCCCATTGAGTTAATACAGTAGGGACAATAGTCTACAAACAGTCTCCAATTATGTGGTTATTGGGGACGGTTGTTTGATGACCGTCCCTAAAAAGAGGCATTAGGGACGGTCATTCAAAAACCGTCGCTAGTTGTCATCCCTAAATGGGGCAATTCCTGTAGTGATTGCAGCAGAGTCTATTACAAATTACTTACAGCAGACGATCCGCACCCATATGGATTATAGTTAACATCTTTTCTTTGCTTTTGCCTTTCGCTTTCATGCCATCGACCTTATCTAATACCAGCCAGCACCGCCAAGACATATCAGAGTAGAGGCGGTCGTGCCTGATCGAAAGCTAACTAATGGTTTAGTGACAAGGGGTAGAGGTTTCAGAATAGGGATGCTAAAGAGTAGGGAGAAGCATTATATATACAGGGCCTTTCAAATAGGATGCATCCTTCCAGACTTAAGGAAGACCAACATCTTTTTGTAGATAACACGAGCACTTTAGTAGAATGTGTATACAGTTTGTATTATAACTGCACATTATAAATAAAAAACCGAATACAAAACTGCATACTATAATACAAATATTAAAACTGTACATTGTAATACAATCTGTATACATATTCTACTAAAGTCGTCATGTTTTCTACAAAAAAGGGGTTGGCCTTTCTGAACTCAGGAAGGAGCAAGTCCTATTTGAAAGAAATCATATGTGTGTGTGTGTGTATGAGGAGTGATCCTATGAGAGCCAAAACCTGTGAGAGCACGAGAACATTGATTCTGTACCACATGATTCAACCAGGAGAGAGAAGACTAGGAGAGAGAAGACAGAATCATGTGGTCCAGAATCAATGCTCTCATGCTCCCACAGATTTTGACTCTCATATATATATATATATATATATATATATACATATATATATACATATATATATATATTAATGATATCAGACATCTTTAACTAGAATAGCACCTTTTATTTTCACTATTTTCACTAGAATATCCGGACTTGGTTGTTTTCGGGAGTTGGGAAGCTAGTGCTTTGTTTGCGATGGTGGATGGAAACATTGAAGATCATCTTAGCTCTTGTCCATGCCAGTTATGCATCGTCTAAACTCTGAATTTGAGCATTTATCTCTCACTCAAGCTCTTCCAAAACTCGAGACCTTTCATACTATATCAAAATTTGAATAATATTATAATAGCCTGTTAAAGTACTTATATATAGAAACTCTTATCCATGTTCGATATCGAATATGAATATTGATCATAAATAAAATCTCGAATTAATCTACGAATATGGTAATGGCTAAAAAAAATCAAGTTTAAATCTGGATATTCAAATACAATATTATTATCATATATATTAAGAAATTCTTGTTGAGAAATGAAGGATCATGGTGTCTTATATAGAGACCGCATCTTAGAGCTAATAATGGAAAAGGACACAAATGTCTTGAGGCCAAAAATAGAAATAGTTGGAAATGACATAAAAACATCAACCCTTCCCCTCAAGTTGGAGATAATCTGGATGGTCATTTTTTATTGAGAGAGATAAGATATTGTGAATAGAGCACATTCAAGCAACATGAGATAATGTCCCAAAGTAATTGATCCCACTAGTTTAAGTGAAGCCTTGGGCCACTACCATGACCTTTTTAGTTTGTCCAGTGAACCACCAAGAGCATGTTTAGTCGCAAAGACCCATCTGCATGTAACTGGAATGACACTCGTGGGACGCGATATTAGATCCCAAGTGCATGTAGAAGTAAAAGGATCCAACTCCTCATCCATAGTATGTATCCAACATGTATCTTATATTAGATTGCCATAAGAGTATCTGTGAATATCGATCACGATTAAACAAGCCATAAATAGTAGTAAAAAGGACATGTGGTGTAATATACTGACGAATCTAGGTGTAATACACTTTATTCTAGCATATTGATCTAAAAGCATTTACAAATACCTATTGGAACATGTTAATACATCATTATTGTAAATAGATTCCATAAAATAAAAACTCTAAACTAACATTCAGAAATACATAAGAAAAGAGGAAATCAATGGGGTACATGGTGTAAAATAGAGCAAGTTTATGGGGCTTGTAGGGTAAATATGAAGAACATTGTAGTGTAATTGGCAAAGTTTACAAGGTCATGGTGTAATTAAAACATATTTCCAAAATCATTTAAAAATATAAATATTAGAAAGAAAATATAATTATATAATCAAATAATAAATAATAAATAATAAATTTAAAAATACAAATTATAAAATCTTAGTATTAATATACCTATAAAAATCAGAAAAGATCTAAAAATATCAAAACAACATTGGAACTTATATAACTTAATAATCAAAGTTGCTTTCTTAATTTTGACCTTGGATCTTGCTCAAGTAAAATACAAACACTTAATTGTTTTGAAATTGTAGGATTACGTGTACAACAACACACATTTATCTCACGTTCTTAACAAACCAATGTCCATAACTAATTTCTTCAAAGCAATGGGAAACTAGTTAAAGTGGTTGGGAATCAACCGTTATGTATGGGAAAGTGCTCAAACACTTTAGGCCATGTTTGCTAGGTTGGAAAGGAAATATAGTTGAATGAAATCTAGACAAGAATGGAACTACCAATGGAATGGAAAGGGATAAGTTTTTCAATTCCATTGTTTGGTTCATATAGGAATTAAAAGATTTATTAAGAAAAATGTTCCATTCTTATGTTTGAAAAGAGAAAAGAATAGAAAGAAAATAACATTCCTTTTGATATATTTCGTTAAGTTGAAAAAATAATCGGTATCCTCCAAATTATTTTCTTCGTATATTTGATATATTTCATATAAGGAATCGATAGTCAAATTTAAATGGAGACTAGTTTGATTTTTTCTATACAATTGATATATTTGATGTATCAATATTCATATCCACCAGAATATTTTATTACCATATCCGTATCCATGTCATAAAAAAGTTGAAAATGTTACAGGTATCTGTATCCACAAAAAATATAAACACATATCCATGTCCGTATACGTATACACTAAAATGTAGCCCGTATCCATATCCAAAAAAACTAAAGATGGTATACGTATCCATATCTATATTTGCAAAAAAAATGAATTCATTTCCATATCCATATCTATGCTCGCAAAAAAATCACCATTCATGTCCATGTATGTATCGATAAAAAAAATCATATCTATATACGAATATGTATCCTTTAGAATATAATCAGTATCATGTTCTACCAAAAAAATAGAAAATTGCATCCATATCCATATTAGAAAAAAATTCCATATCACTATCCATATCTGTATTCGCAAAAAAACACATATTCATGTTTGTATCTGTATCCGCAAAAAACATATTTGATATATTTTATCCATATAATAGATATATTTAATAAGTATGTATTCATATCCGCTAGATATCTTGTAACCATATTGTATCCGTATCTTAAAAAAATTTGAACTGTATCTATATCCATATTTGCAAAAAAGAAATCACATATCCATATCAGTATCCATATATGCATATATATCCGACCTTTTGCGTCCATATATTTGTATCTATGTCGGTGTCCATATATCCATGTCCAAAAAGAACAATATCCATGTTGGTATACAAAAAATATCCAAAAAAAGAAAATACATATCCATGTCAGTAATTATATATTTGTAACAATGATATATTAATTAGAAAATATTGAAGAATAATACATTCTTTAGCATTGGTAAGGAATGGAATCGCAATTCCTAAGGAGGGACCTAGGAATGGCTACTCCAATGTATGAGAGAATCTGGTTTCCATTGTAATCGTTATTCCTCGTTTAATATGATCTAATAAACATAGGAATGGAATCGATAGAGGAATGATGATTTTGTTCCCCCCTCTATTCCAGCATAACAAATGGGGCCTTAAGGTGCCTCATATAATAGACCATGAGTGTTGTGACATTCTATTCCTTAGAGCTTACTAAATTTGGTATTATGTATACACTTCACTTATGAATGAAAACAACTTTCATTCTCTTTAACATTTTACCGCCTTAACACTCTTTATAGTATTGTATATGTAAAAGATATAAATTCAACTTCTTCGGATCACATATTTCATATTTCTAAAAGATCTGTCTTGATAAGTCGATTCCAATAGAACTTATTTCATGTCAATCATTACGAATTTATACGAATTTTTGAAATAATGAAGGGTAACATTGAAGCTATAATTAACCTTTAATCACTATCATTGGGATAAGTTAATTTCAATTAAGAATTTTAATGATAATTGAGACTACTAATTATAATTAGGAAGCCCGCTAATTAACCTTTTATCACTATCATTAGGAGAAGTTAATTTCAATTAAGAATTTTAATGATAATTGAGACTGCTAATTATAATTAGGAAGCCTCCTAATTAACCTTGTATCACTATCATTGGGATAAGTTAATTTCAATTAACAATTTTAATGATAATTGAGACTACTAATTATAATTAAGAAGTCTACTAATTAACCTTTAATCACTATCATTGGGATAAGCTAATTTCAATTGAGAATTTTGATGATTTGGACGTGTAAAATGTCGAATCAGATTAAGGTATTCCTTGGTTGTTCAGGTTGGGGAGGACTCTCCCGAAGGACTATCAGGGTATTTTGTTGGCGTGGAGATGAGTATTGCGACCGGTGTGGTGCGGCGATGGAGGACGCGAACCACTTGTGCTTTGCGTGTTAGTACTCTGCAGAGTTGTGGGGCAAGGCCAATATTTCGTGGCTATAGATTTGGGATTGCATAACTTTCGGGAGAAATATGAGATCGATTTGCGGTGTTGGGCATGAGGACAGTTCGTTTCCATTTGCGATAGTGTGGTCCATTTGGTGTACTAGGAATGAACTCATCTTCAGGGGGCAAAAGTTCTACTCCGAGAATGTGATTGAGCATTGTATGGCATTGTGTGCTTCTTGACAAATGTAGTATGATGTAAAATCAATTTTGGATTTTAATTATATATACATACATACATGCATGCATGCATGCATGCTCTGAGGTGGTTCCCTGGATGTCAAGCCACCCTTTTAACTCTAAAAAAAAACAAAAAAAATAGGCTAATTGTAATTATGGATAATTGATCTCATTTAGTATCAGTTGAGCATGATTAGTGCTAATTAAGTGTCATTAAGATAACGTTGATATCAGGATTATTGTGAGCAAAACCATGGGCCAAAAACCATGACCAAAGTGCTTAGAGAAGAACTTGGTTTTGTAACAAAGGGTAATATCCACAAAGAAATATTTTGATGTTCAACTGGATTATAGCATCATTTGGAGTTATGGGTAACCAAAGAAGACGCACCTAATTGCACGATAAAACAACTTGTCATTGGCCTGGAAATTGCGAATAAAACAATACATCCAAAGATGTGTAAAGTTAAGGGAAAAGGATATCACCCTAATGGAGTAAGGAGAATGGAGTATTCAAATGGTGCTCAATTGATTAAGTAGGGGATGATAAGGATGGCATCACCTCATAAAGTTTTAGGAACATTCATCTAAGTGAGAAGAGAATAAACAATACCCCAAGATGACTAATTTTCCTTTCCGCAATCACATTCTATTGAGGTATACGAGTAAGACATCTGATGTAAGGAACCTTGTGAAGTACAGAAATAAATTAGATAATTCTACTCAAACTCGAGGGCATTATCATACATGAAAGTTTAATATTTAAAGAGAAAGATGTTTTTATAAGAGCAAAGAAAGACGTAAAAAATTTATCAATCTCTGATCTTTCTTTTATTAGATAAATCAAAGATGATATACTGAAAATCATAAATAAAAACTACATAATACATAATGACCACTCATAATAAAAATGATAAACATCCTAATGGATTGCATCAAAATGAGCAGAACGACAAGGTTTAATTTTGTGAGGGAATGATGTTATGTGATATTTTCCAAATTGATAAGCTTCACTCTCAAAAGGCTTCAACGACTTTAGTTCAGCGAACATCTCAAAGAGAGCTCCGGCACACAGATTATAAGACATTAATGTCACCAGTTAGGATCAGCAGAGATCAAGGTAGCTCCAGCAAAACTTATGTCCATAGGATGATCAATGTAGTAAAGACCATCCTTCCCATGATCCACTAAAAATTTGTATCACCCAGATGTCAATAGAAAGAATGCTCATCAAATATCATTCTACAATTGAGCTCAATGCAAAATCTATATATAGATAGGAAGCCCAGAAAAAGCTCTCGTGCACAAAAAAAAAACTCCAAAGCGACAAAATATGGGTAAAAAACCAAACTGATGCTGACTAGAGTAAGAGGGAAAAAACACCATCTGCTAAACTAACTGATTTGACAATCGTAGATGGGTGAGATGGGATAAAAATATACCTTCATAGATCAGGTAAGTAAAAGCAGCAGGATATAATCCATGTAGAAGCATTAATAGAAGTACTATGAGCCAAAAACTTGAATTCATAAAAAGACTCACAAAGGTATATGCTCAGAAGTAGAATTATTCTAAAAATGTGCATAATTTGAGAGTAATCAGCAAAAAATACATAGATGAATTGTCCGACTTGGATCATAAAAGCTACCCATTGTCCTACTTATAGTCGATGGGTCATCTGATCCAATAGAAGCTTGGTTAGACAGAAGAGGTCTACCGAATATTGTGCATTTGTCGAAAGGATAATTGGGTTGAATGCAATGGATATAAAGAGGAAATCCACATCCATGACCGCCTCGTCCGCAAGGAATGCAGTAGTCTCAAAGGTCTACGAAGGAACGAGGGAGTTTTGGATGAGTTAAGGGTGGGTCAAGCTGTTGCAGTCTGAAATCACATGGATAAATTGGACCAAGTAACAAGGACCAAATCATGCTAGTAACATGTATGCTTGCCATTGAGCATGCTCGTTAACTTGCTTGTTACAACAAGCCCTGCCTTTAATATGATCTAACAAACATAGGAATGGAATCTGATTTCCATTGTAATATTCCTCCTTTAATATGATCTAACAAACATAGGAATGGAATCGATAGAGGAATGATGATTCCATTCCTCCTCTATTCCAGCATAACATATGGGGCCTTAAGGTGCCGTATAATAGACCATGAGTGTTGTGACATTCTATTCCTTAGTGTGTGTTTGGATAGTGGGTTTAGGTGGGTTAAACTGGTTGCAGGTAACCCATTTTTGGGTTTTGATGTTTGGATAGAGGGTTAAACTGGGGGTGGGTTAGAAGTGGGTTTATTGTGATGTGATTGTATTGAAGTTTGAAAAAGTGAGTAGTTATTGTGATGTGATTATATTGGAGTTTGAAAAAGTGAGTAGAAGTGGAGTAGTTTATAATTTTTATATGATATGATGGTATAATATATTATTTTTTGATGGAATAGATGGGATAAAATTAATTTATTTAATATTTTAAAAAAGGAAAAAGGTGGAGCCCACATTGGTGAGAGGAAAAATGGGATAAGGGGGGTAAACCCCCCAAAGGGGGGTTTAACCCCAAGCCGAACAGCCCCTTATAGAGCTTACTAAATTTGGTATTATGCATACACTTCAGTTATGGATGAAAATGACTTTCATTCTCTTTAAAATTTTACCGCCTTAACACTCTTTATGGTATTGTATATGTAAAAGACATAAATTCAACTTCTTCAGATCACATCTTTCATATTGCTAGATCTGTTTTGATAAGTCGATTCCAATAGAACTTATTTCATGTCAATCATTTACGAATTTATACGATTTTTTGAAATAATGAAGGGTAACATTGAAGCTAATTAATCTTTAATCACTATTATTGGGATAAGGTAATTTCAATTAAGAATTTTAATGATAATTGAGACTAGTAATTATAATTAGGAAGCCTGCTAATTAACCTTTTATCACTATCATTGGGAGAAGTTAATTTCAATTAAGAGTTTTAATGATAATTGAGACTACTAATTATAATTAGGAAGCCTCCTAATTAACCTTTTATCACTATCATTGGGATAAGTTAATTTCAATTAAGAATTTTAATGATAATTGAGACTACTAATTATAATTAGGAAGTCTACTAATTAACCTTTAATCACTATCATTGGGATAAGCTAATTTCAATTAAGAATTTTGATGATTTGGACATGTAAAGTGTCGAATCAGATTAAGATATTCCTTTGGTTGTTCGGGTTGGGGAGGACTCTCCCGAAGGACTGTCAGGATATTTTGTTGGCATGGAGGAAGTGTATTGCGACCGGTGTGGTGCGACAATGGAGGACGCGAACCACCTGTGCTTTGCGTGTCAGTACTCTGCAGAGTTGTGGGGCAGGGCCGAAGTGGCTACAGATTTGGAATTGCGTAACTTTCTAGAGGAATATGAGATCGATTTGCGATGTTGGGCATGAGGACAGCTCGTTTCCATTTGCGGTAGTGTGGTCCATTTGGTGTACTAGGAATGAACTCATCTTCAGGGGGCAAAGGCTCTACTCCGAGAATGGGATTGAGCATTGTATGGTGTTGTGTGCTTCTTGACAGATGTAGTATGATGTAAAATCAATTTTGGGTTCTAATTATATATATAGGGTTAAATGGGGCTGCCCCTGGGGGAGCTAACTTGGCTCCCCCCGCCCCATTTCGCCTAGTTTTTTTATTATTTCTTTTGAAATTTCTTCCATAGAATTTCATTACGATATCCCTATATTATGTCATTAAAATTTCGTACGAAACAGAGACTCCTACGCCTCCATCAAGACAGTCATTTTTTAACGGTAACAGAATTGCTAAAAACGACCCCGTCTGGATGGAGGTCGTAGGAGTCTCTGTTTCGCGCAAAATTTTAATGACATAGTATAGGGATATATTGATGAAAATCCACGGGAGAAATTTTTCAAAAAAATAAAAAAATCGGATGAAATGCCACAGAGGGAGCCAAGTTAGCTCCCCCCGTGGGGGCAACCCCATTTTACCCATACACACACATACATACATACATACATACATGCTCTGAGGTGATTCCCTGGATGTCAGGCCACCCTTTTAACTCTAAAAAAAAGGCTAATTGTAATTATGAATAATTAATCTCATTTAGTATCAATTGAGCATGATTAGTGCTAATTAAGCGTCATTAAGATAACGATGATATCAGGATAGATGTGAGCAAAACCATGGACCAAAAACCATGACCAAAGTGCTTAGAGAAGAATTTGATTTTGTAACAAAAGGTAATATCCACAAAGAAATAGTTTGATGATCAACTGGATTATAGCATATTTATCCATTTCGAGTTATGGGGTAACCAAAGAAGACGCACCTAATTGCACGATAAAACAACTTGTCATTGGCCTGGAAATTGTGAATAAAACAATACATCCAAAGATGCGTAAAGTTAAGGGAAAAGGATATCACCCTAATGGAGTAAGGAGAATGGAGTATTCAAATGGTGCTCAATTGATTAAGTAGGGGGTGATAAGGATGGCATCACCTCATAAAGTTTTAGGAACATTCATCTAAGTGAGAAGAGAATAAACAATACCCCAAGATGACTAATTTTCCTTTCCGCAATCACATTCTATTGTGAGGTATACGAGTAAGACATCTGATGTAAGGAACCTTGTGAAGTACAGAAATAAATTAGATAATTCTACTCAAACTCGAGGGCATTATCATACATGAAAGTTTGATATTTAAAGAGAAAGATGTTTTTATAAGAACAAAGAAAGACTTAACAATTTTATCAATCTTTGATCTTTCTTTTATTAGATAAATCAAAGATGGTAAACTGAAAATCATAAATAAAAACTACATAATACATAATGACCACTCATAATACAAATGATAAACATCTCAATGGACTAAATCAAAAGGAGCAGAACGACAAGATTTAATTTTGTGAGGGAATGATGCTAAGTGATATTTCCCAAATTGATAAGCTTCACTCGCAAAAGGCTTCAACAACATTGGTTCAGCGAACATCTCAAAGAGAGCTCCGGCAGACAGATTAAGACATTAATATCATCAGTTAGGATTAGTAGAGATCAAGGTAGCTTTCGCAAAACTTATGTCCATAAGATGATCAATGTAGTAAAGACCATCCTTCCCAATGACCCACTAAAAAGTTGTATCATCCAGATGTCAATAGAAAGAATGCTCATCAAATATCATTCTACAATTGAGCTCAATGCAAAATCTATATATAGATAGGAAGCACAGAAAAAACTCGCATGCAGAAAAAAACTCTGAAGCGACAAAATCTGTGTAAAAACCAAACTGTTGCTGACTAGAGTAAGAGGGAAAAAACATCATCTGCTAAACTAACTGATTTCACAATCGTAGATGGGTGAGATAGGGGAAAAAATCTACCTTCATAGATCAGGTAAGTAAAAGCACCGGGATATAATCCATGTAGAAGCATTAACAGAAGTAGTATGAGCCAAAAAAAACTTGAATTCATAGAAAGACACACAAAAGGTATATGCTCAGAAGTAGAATTATTCTAAAAATGTGCATAATTTGAGAGTAATCAGCAAAAAAATACATAGATGAATTGTCCGACTTGGATCATAAAAACTACCCATTGTCCTCCTTATAGTCAATGGGTCATCTGATCTAATAGAAGCTTGGTTAGACAGAAGAGGTCTACCGAATATTGGGCATTTGTCGAAAGGATGATTGGGTCGAATGCAATGGATACAAAGAGGAAATCCACATCCATGATTGCCTCGTCCGCAAGGAATGCAGTAGTCTCAAAGGTCTACGAAGGAACGAGGGAGTTTTGGATGAGTTAAGGGTGGGTCAAGCTGTTGCTGTCTGAAATCACATGGATAAATTGGACCAAGTAACAAGGACCAAATCATGCTAGTAACATGTATGCTTGCCATTGAGCATGCTCATTAACTTTCTTGTTACAACAAGCCCTGCCTGGAGTTGAAGGTCCCAATAGAGCCCAATAGTCTGAGTGTAGTATTGAGTATGAGATAAATCTCCTTGATAGATAGACTAAATATGCATAAGTATATTGACAATGTGTGATTTGGTTGTTTGCTGGAAGTAAACTTGAGATGACTCCTCCCACAACTGTTGTCTATTTGAATAGGAGATTGGTTGCAATAGACTGACTCGTACTAATAGACAACCTATTTAACACCTGATAATTGTCCTATAACCTAGACTCATACTCTTTTATAAGCTTACTTGAGTGGCTTTGTTGTGAGAACATAGAGTTTATTCTAACCGCTAATGAACACCTTGAAAGCCCAAGACCAAGATAAAGTTCTATGCCCTCTTGAGTTTGGTAGAGATCACAAATACCACAATCAAGGAGGTGGTGACAAGAGGCTCTATCTTGGATGGAATCATGGCCATTGTGATCAAAAAATAATGATGACAAAAAAGATAGCATGCGGTCTACTCAGGCATCAAGAGAGTTCCTAAGGGTAGACTTAATCTTGATAAATCCCAACATACTTATTGCTGCTCGAGCAAGCTCAAATCTAATCTCATATGGGGAAACCGACATCACTGATGCGGAGATCAAGGCTTCACGTCCCCACTATAGGCATCCTCGACCCAAATCGATCTTTGAAGCAACTGCCAAAGCTTTCCAAGCTTGATGACACTATCTAACAATGTTGGGCTCAAGAGATGTAGCCAAAGCCCCTTTTTTGTTGGACTAGAGGAGGTCGTGAGAAGCCATATCTACTGAATCGAAGGAGGGCAAGCACTCAACTCGAGAAGAGCTAACATGCCATTCGAGATGGCTCCAGTGAGAATGAAATGAAGATGTGGGCGCAGAGCATAGGCTAGAGATCAAAAGGGTATAGAGTATTGATCTAGGATTGTTGCGCTCATACCAAGTGAAAATTAAGAAAAGAAATTCTTATTGAGACAAATGCTTGAGGGCTTTTATGTAGAGATTAAATCCTAAAGACAGTAACATAACAATACATGAGAACCCTTAGGGAAAAAGAAATAACTAAAAATAATATACAAACATCAACTATGCATAAAATAGTATACAAAACAGCGTAACTCGAGTAACATAATATAACATCCTTAAGTTCTTAAGCTCTCATGTGGCTCTTTCCTGCTTTCATGTTTCCATGTTATTGTACCTCTCCTTCTACCTGCCAACTCTAACTGCAGTGGTCACTACAGTGCTCCTCCCCATGCCACCTCTGTTGTCAATCATTTGCTCCATCGTTATGCATGGCCTCAAATTTCGGCGAAATTTGGCCAAATTTCGGTCGAATTTCGATTTCCGCAAGTTACCAAAATTCACTGAAATGGTCTGTTGATGTAATAGAGTGGTAATTGGATCTCTCCAGGATCCAATTACCACCCACTTATGTTTAGTCCCACATGGATGAGCGGTGGGACTCTGGTCTGTCTGTGGGGCTATATAAGGAGCCCCCACACCCCCTATACTCAGTGAGAAAGTGCAATGCATACATCAGCCCTTTGAGGTGTTCTCCCGTAGTTTCATCCCGCTCCTTAGGGAGGAGGGTTCCACGTAAATCTCGTGTTCAATGTTTCTTATTTCTTTGTGTTTATTGCTCTGTTTATCGATTCGCTTCCGCTTCTTGGATTTCAACATGGTCAAAATGACCGAAATATGGAGAGCCCTAGTACAAAAATGACCGAAATGATTGAAATTTGGGTTGCATTTCGACCAAAATTCGACCGAAATTTCGTTTCGGTCGGTCACCAAAATGGTGACCGAAACCAACATTTAAGGCCTTGTCATAGTTCTAGCCTCTATTATTGATTTGACCCTTTTTTTGTCGCTAATGCATCTATATAGTTTTACCTTCTACTAGATTATTGGTAAGAAGAGCCTTTACCTTCCCATTTTTTTGGCAGGTTATATTCAACAAAACAATTATCAACAAAATTTGCCGAAGAATAAAAATGGCAATCTTGCTCAAACAATGGAAACTTCCTAACCGATAGTAGTTATTACATGTAGTTGCAAAAAGTTTGCTTCCTTGAAGTGAAATCTAACTGTCATAAAACGGATCAAAGCTTCAATTGAGACGATCCCAAACTTATCAAAAATTTCTCACTAGTTGAGTTGTCCATCGCAATGTTTAGCCAGAGGTAAAGTGTTGGTGGAAAATGTAAAGAATGAGCTCGTCAAACAAGGAGGTTGGCTGTGGTGCCGAAGGGGGGCTGGGGGTGGAGGCTCGAACAGTATCAGTTCAGGCCTGGGGGTTCCCGGCTGATCACCACTCAGCAGCTAGGGTTTTGAGGACAGGGAAGGGGAAACAGGAAAAAAGGATGCTTCTGTCACATTATTGTTTAACTATTTCAATTGGCGTCATTGTTGCTGGGAGAGAGCCTGGTGTTCTTGATATCTGCAGGGTATGTGATGGGATTGGGGAGACTGACAGCACTTACCTGCAAACTGCTCTTATGCTTGTGCCGTTTGGTTTTCCTTCAGAAAACGAACAAGCTCCAGAGATGATTATATTATCAATCTAGTGTTTAAGTTGGAAAACCTTCATGACTCTCCTGCATGGCCTTTCACACTATATGGAGCTCCAGATGCAAACCGAAACATAAAACCGGAGTGCCCAACCCAAAGACTCTTTTTTATGAGAAAATTTCAGCTAGTGGGAAAGCATGGACGGAATCTTACCAACTCAAACCAGAGTGTTGCACTTGAACACACTTTACTGGCAGGCATCGTCTTTCATGCCAGTGGGGTAGTTTGCCTCCTACCTGACAAGCCAGAAATTCAAGCCATTGGTGCTGCAGATGCTGAAATTTTAGGACTGAGATAGTCTTCAGAAAAAACTTGCTACAGAATTGATTTCTACAATGACTGTTAAAACATTATAGATATGCTCAATGGTTCCTCGGATTTTCATGGAGTTCTTGGATTTCGTTGGGCGGTCAAGATCTTATATCTTCTTATGTTTGTGCTTTGATCCATTTTGTTTCGAGGGATGGCAATCTACTTGCCCATGTATAAGCTACTGAATGACCCAAGTCAAAGTTTGGATGAGATTGGAACCATCCCAATCTCCCACCCTGTGTAATATGTTCTACTCAATGTGATTTTATGAAATTCAAAGCTTGTGTATTAAAAAAAATCTGCATTCAAGTACAGTTAGGTTCATTTCTAGGAATTGAGTCAGAGGGTTCGATCACAACTGAAATAGTAAATTTGTGTAGCAAATACGGGATCATTTCGTAATGATACTGATGCTGGCCTAACTTAAAATTAACCTCGTCATGATCAGATTCAAAGTTAAGACAGCCTAAAAAAATTGCCTGCTCACTCATATTTGAGTATAGATTGCTATCTGCCAATAACTGAGAGAAAAGGTTAGAAGCACTAAATAACGTATTGGTATAATACATATGTAGAAGGACAAAGCCACCAACCTGCTGTTACTCTTGGGCATACATGAAAGAGATGGCACAAAACCTGCTCGAGAGAAGAAAAAGACCTCTACACACGATTGATCGATTGATTGATTTCTTCAATTCAGAGTACACAAACTGGCTGAAAGACATTTTCAATGTAGTGTAAGGTGTGAAAAGTACTGCTCTAGGGTCTCTGAGGTGAAGATGTTGGAAGCTGAGATGCCAGGTGTCGCTGGTGAGATGTGAAGTTGGTATCTGATGAATCTCTGTATTGGAGAATGTATATCTGTCAGGTATGCCGGGAATTGAATATCAGAACTAGAGTGGAACTACGAAAAAATCATAAAAGGATCCATACAGCCAGATTAAATATGATTTCTGAACTGGTGTCGATATGCCAATCGGGCTCCAACTGCCTGACAAAGGATGAACGACCAATATCGGTGCTACAGAAGAGTACCTAGTATCAAGATTTTAAATTGGATGAAGCCAAAATAACTGAAAGAAAGCAGGAGGGGAAAATAATAACAGCCATTTATAGGATTAAAATCAAGTTGTCACTAGTATTCCAGTATTCCTAATCTAATGGAGTAATTTGGCAAATGACTCTGTCTTGACATATAGTCACTCAACAAATCTGTATGATAAATGTAATATTAGAATCAAGCTTTCACATGCTAGGTTCCACAGTTGCTCTCTAAGTGCATAAATTATACAATTTGAAAACAGATGTTAGCAATATGACAAATATATGAAATCCTGATAAATATTAATGTTACTTTTAAAGAGCTATGTGAGGGAATAAGGTTATGCATCGAATTATAACCATAGATCTTCAGCTAAAGCAATAAATTGAAAAAAAAATGTCCAAAATAAGGCAGAAGTTAAATGTTTTACTAGATGGTTCTCAATCTAGATGGTGGATTTTAATTTCCATGTAGCGGAAGCATACCCACACTTCAAAACGTCCGAAATGAGGCAGAAGTTAAATGTTTTACTAGATGTTGCTCGATCTATACGATGCATATCAATTTCCATGTAGTAGAATCATACCCACACTTCAAAGATAGCTTTTTTTTAACGGAAAAGATAGCTTTTACTGTCATAGTGTTTAATTATTTAGCTTTTGTTGTCATAGTGTTTAATTCTTTCTTTTTTAGCGAAAGCTCGTGAAAAGTCTTGTAACTAAATAGAACCATTATCTATATGGAGTGTAAGTTCATCATAATAAGATATAAATGGGACATATCTGAAATTGAATGGAAATTTCTTTCAGCTAAAAACGTAACTAAATAATTAATGTCAGTTTTCTAGTAAGATACAGGAATAGATGAACATTGCATGCAATTGATCTATGTTGGTTAAAAGTGAACTAAAACTTTGTATCTCCTCCGTGACAAGAAGACTCGGTTTGAAGAGAGCGAAATAGAATAGAACAACTAGTGAAGCCCCCACGTGTGCATGCATGCAAGACCTGTTGTCTTATGTGGGTGAGTGATCGGTATAAAAAACACACACGGTGGCAAGATGATCGTCCCATTATGTGCATACATGCATGGGTGTGTGACATCTGTGGAGAAGAATAAAGCAAGATACATTCCATCAAACCCTAGAGCTCTCTTATATAGGAGAAAAGCTCTATGGGTAAATTACAGAAGCAAGACAATAAAAGTAAATAACATAAATAACATAATTATTCTAACACTCCCCCTCAAGCTGGAGCATATATATCTATCATGCTCAGCTTGGAACAACAGTGATGGAATGGACCCCTAGCAAGAGCCTTGGTGAACATGTCTGCAATCTGATCTCCTGATGATACTTAAGATGTCGAAATAAGCCCTTTTTGAATCAAGTCCCGTGTATAGTGACAATCCACTTTAATGTGTTTTGTCCTTTCATGGAAGGTTGGATTATTAGCTATAAACAGGGCTGCCTGATTATCACATTTAAGATGCATAGGAAGAGGTACTTCAATAGTTAAATCAGTCAAAACAGATTTAACCCACATCATCTCAGTACTACCTTGGGCCATTGCCCTATATTCTGACTCTGCACTGCATCGAGCAACGACAGTTTGTTTCTTACTCTTCCAAGCTACTGGTGAGCTGCCAACAAATACAATAAAGCATGAAGTAGACTTTCTATCATTAGGACACCCAGCATAGTCTGCACCAGCACATCATGTGACGGATATAGAGGTATCTCTCCTAAACAGAAGAACAACACCTGGAGACGACTTCAGATATCTCAGAATCATAAACACAGCATTCATGTGAGCCTGCCTGGGTTGCTCCATGAACTGACTTATCCTACTCACAGCAAAGGATATATCAGGTCGGGTAATAGTAACATACAATAATTTCCCCACTAGCTCTCTGTATCGTCTCTTGTCCACCTCCTCAGAGTTATCATCATAAAGTTTAACATTAGGATCCATAGGAGTAGTAGCTGGTCGACATCCTGCCATACCTGTCTCAGATAACAAGTCAGTAACATACTTCCTTTGTGTCATTACCATGCCTTGCTGATTTCGTGCAAACTCCAATCCCAGAAAATAGCGAAGTGTACCCAGATCCTTAGTAACAAACTGCTTGCTAAGAAAATCCTTGGCTGCTTGAATGCCCTGCTCATTACTGCCAGTGATAACAATATCATCAACATACACTAAGATGATCACAATACCTCGGCGATCTCTCTTTACAAAGAGAGTATGATCTGTTGTAGATCTGACAAAGCCCTTTTGTTCAATCAATTCTGAGAGCTTCTAAAACCAAGCCCGTGGACTCTGCTTCAGGCCATATATGGTCTTATGAAGACGGCACACCATACTAGACTCCCCCTCAGCAGCAAACCCTGGCGGCGGCTGCATATAAACTTCCTCCTGCAAGTCACCATACAAGAAAGCATTCTTGACATCCAACTGAAATAGTGGCCAATCACGTACAACAGCTACTGCAATAAGGATCCGCAAGGTAGAGTGACGCGCCACTGGAGAAAACGTGTCCTGATAGTCCACCCCATATGTTTGGGTGAACCCACGAGCAACCAATACGAACAACCAATCTGGCTTTGTATCTATCAACTGTACCATCAGCCCGATGCTTAACAGTAAATACCCATTTGCTGCCCACTATCGACGCACCTGGTGGAGGATGCACAATAGTCCACGTACCTCGCGACTGCAACGCCGCCATCTTTCCTCCGTAGCTAGATGCCACTGACTGCTCTGTAGTGCCTCTTGATATGATCGTGGGATCTCTACAGCCGATAACCCAACCACAAACTGCCGAAAGTCCGTAGATAAATGCTCCAAAGAAACCTGAGATGCAAACTCCATCCCATACTTAGGATTTATCATCCGCGCACGCTTCTGCCTTCAATGGGCAATAGGGATATCTAGATCATCAACTGAAGGAGTGGAACTGCCATCAGCATCCTGTACATCCATCAGCGCATGCAAATCACCCGTGCTATCAGAAGAACTCAAATGTTCAGTACATACCTCGGGCGTGCTGGATGATGGAGGAGGCACATGAGCAGAGGGCCGACGCTGATAGACCTGAGGATAGAACGTAGTAGACAGTGGTGGTGGCGGTGGTGGTGGTGGAGTTGGTAATGGTGGTGGTGGTGGTGTCGGAGTAGAGCATGGAACAGATGGAGGAGGCATATAGATATCTTCTCCGTCCTCTGAGTAAGTCAGTCACCTGTAGGAGAAAAATACATAATGGACTCAAAGAAGGTGACATCCGCACTAACATATACCGTCGTCGAACTGGATCGAAACACCGATATCCTTTTTGGGTTTTGGAATAACCCACAAACACGCATTTGACAGCTCTGGGAGAGAGCTTGTCAAGACCAGAAGAGAAGCAATGAACAAATGCAACGGACCCAAATATGCGTGGTGTAAGGGAGAAAAGATCTGTCTCGGGAAACGCAGTCAAGAACGGGATCTTCTCCCCTAACACTGACGAAGGCATACGATTAACCAGATAGCAGGCAGTTAGAACCGCATCTCCCCAATAGGAATGAAGGGCACGGCTCTGAATCAAAAGGGTCCTGGTGATATCCAACAAATGACGATGTTTTCTTTCAGCCACCCCATTCTGTTGGGAGGTATATGCACAAGACGTCTGATGCACAATCCCATGAGACATAAGGAATTGAGAGAGGTGAGTATTGCACAATTCTAGAGCATTGTCAGACCGTATGTACTTCACTCTAACAGAGAAAATATTCTTTATTTCATTAATAAAAGACTGAATAACATGACCAGCATCAGACTTATTTTTAAGAAGAAAAACCCATGATAACCTAGAAAATTCATCGACAGCAACAAGATAAAACCTGTGCCCTTGGAGATCAGGGACACGACTGGGACCCCAAATATCAAAATGGAGCAACTCAAATAGACCATGACTACTTGGACCTAGACGACTCTGAAAGGAAGACCGATGATGTTTCCCAAGCTGGCACGCCTCCATTGAAAAGTAGACCGGGGGGAAATCTGTGGAAGGATATGAACCATCTTTTGCAACGGAAGATGACCAAACCGGAGATGCCATGTGTATGGAGAAACAGATCCAGCACGAACAGAAGAGACACCAGCATAAGGAGACTGCACCAATTTATAGAGACCCCCTTGCTCACGGCCAGTTCCAATCACTCTGCCCGTTAGGATGTCCTGAAACACAAGAGCAGATGGGTCAAATATGGTACGACAATGTAAATCTCTAGTGATTTGACTAATCGACAGTAAATTCATTGAGAAATCAGGAGCATAAAGAACATTCTGAAGCTGTATTGCAGGGGTCAACTGCACCTCCCCCTAACCAGTAATGGGAGAGTGTGTCCCGTCAGCTATCACCACAGATCGTCCTGTTTGAGTTGCACTAAAACCATCTAACTGCCTTTTATCACCACATAAATGGTGAGATGCTCCAGAATCCATGATCCATTCTGATAGATCTGCTCTGTAACAACTAGTACGAGCATATGTTGTACCTGACGTGGATGTTGAGGCTGATGCCGCTATCTCCGAAGATCCTGAAGTACTTGTTGGCCCCTGACCAGGCATGATCTCTCTAAGTCGCACCACTAACTCCTCGAACCTCTGATCCGGGACATGGGAAGGACCCCCTTCCTGCTGAGTCTGCTCTGCCACACGTGTTGTAGCAGTAGGAAACCCATGCTTCGAATAGCATGTTTCCTCAGTGTGACCTGTCCTGCGACAGTAAGTACACGGTTGTCGAGGAGGTCTGTTACCTCCTCCTCTGCTACGGCCACCTCTACCTCGAAACTGTGGAGATCCTCCCCTGCCACGAGATGCTGCCATGGCTGAGGACGTCTGAGATAGCTGAGATCCACCATGAGATATGGAGAGTCTACTCAACCTGCGGTAGGCCTCCTCCATAGGAGGTATGGTAGCATCTGTAAGAATCTATGCTCTGGCGGCATCATACTCCTGATCAGCGGCTGCTAGAAATACTCCTGTCATCACTGAGTCTCTATATGCCTTTAGCTGTTCTGGTATGGCTGTCAACGGAATGTACCCGTGTAACTTCTCAAACATACCCCTCAGAGAGGTATACAGGGTATGAAGAGGACACCCGTTCTGTTTCGAGGTGTAAATGTCATGCTGAAGTTGTAGGATCTTCGACTCGTTCTTTGCAGGAGAATATGTGGCAGCAAGGATATCCCACATAGCCTTTGCAGTGGGTTGACTCAGAATGTCATTGGTTATCTCCATGGATACCGTACCAGATAACCATACACGCGTATATGCATCGTCAGCCTCCCATGAGGTGTTAACCCTAGTCTTCTCAGCAGGTTCCTCTTGTGTGAGGATATGCTTCTTGCCATTGCACTGCATAAGACTCATTAACTGCATGGCCCACAGTTCATAGTTTAAGCCGTCCATTTTCACAACGGGTGCTGGACCTTTAAAGGCACCCAGAGACGGAAGATCTACCTTGTTGTCTGACATGATGACAACAATATTCTGCAACTGGGGTTACACGATTAGACGATAATGTCTACGTGAACATATATGAAGGCAGTTGTGGACGTAGACTCAAACCACAACGCCTCCCATACCTTGAGGGACGAGTTCGACTAGTTGTCCAGGCCGAAGGAGATCAGATTAGGACCACGCAACAAGGATCAGAACCACGCACAGAATCACGCTATGGTATTTACGTGCGTGGATGCGCCGATCTCAGGACTGGAGGAACCTCGTACGCGAGTCTACGCGTGCCTGTGAGCGCAGGAACCACGCTGGGGTACGTGCATGGATGCACAAATACACGATGCACGAGGACTGTAGACGCGCTATGCGACGCGCGAGGAAGAGGATGCAGGTGCGCTCGATGCGCGATGCACGCTGAAGATATCGGCCCCCACAGCGACGGTGGCGGCGCCTTTTGATCTAGGCCCCAAGGCGATGGCGGCGGAGAGGCTTTAGGTGGGGAAAGGGATTAGGGCACAGGCTCCGGTCAAGGACCATCACTCTGATACCATGTGGAGAAGAATAAAGCAAGATACATTCCATCAAACCCTAGAGCTCTCTTATATAGGAGAAAAGCTCTATGGGTAAATTACATAAGCAAGACAATAAAAGTAAATAACATAAATAACATAATTATTCTAACAACATCAATTGTGCTTGTCGGTGTGCATGTGCATCGCCCACCATCACAGCCGACTACACTACAAGCCCGTCCACGGCCACCGATGCAAATCCTGGCCACACCCCTGTAATGATGTCACAAGTCTCAGCCGAACTGCCCCTCTTACCCAGCCCCTCTCTGCCAGCCCCTCAGCCGCTCCAAGAAGGCTGCACCAATCAGATGTCAGAGGCGGCACAAGGGAACAAGGAGACTCTTGCGGGAGCTCCGGTTGGTCTGATGGAATCTCACATGTGTGGGCCGTCTCTTGCCCTCTTGCACACTCATGTGTGCTTTGTTTTCGTTGTATGAAGGTTTGAACTTCTGATTTTGTTATAAAAAAGGTGGCAATCTTCCACTCTGCTGCAGGACAATTATCAAGTTATGAATTGGCTGACAAATAGTTTGAAGCAGTCTACAACAACCAATCTTCTATGCAAGGACACAGTAAAAGAGATGCAGGTAGAATTATCTGCCACTTACTCTTGTCAAAACCCAAACACCCCTTGTGGATATCTGTGTGTATTTGGTCAATCTCTCAGGGGAACTCTTCCCTCATTTAATATTATCAGCAGTTTACTAGACTTTATGAGGAACTTGGTGTCTTCTAACCTGCTTGCTGTAGGAAACATCAAACAGGTTATTAAGCTCACAAGTTTCTTGTTTGTCCGAGTTCTTGCTACCATATAGCTGAGGAACAATTTCTCACTTCTGACACAGTTCCCTCACTCTGTGTGATCTTTAGGCATCTTCAACATATTGACTCCAGCCTAGGTCACCGGGACGCTCCTTGGTTCTTCTCATCCATTGGCTATGTGACTGTTCCAGTTCTCATGGAGATAGAGGCCATGACTCTAGATGTGATTGAGGTCGCGAATATCCTCTATGTATGCACTGCAATAGGTCCAATTACCCTTGCGATGGGTGTTGGTCAAGGTTTGGAGATGTGATGGGTCCTCAAGAGAGATTCGTCACCGTCTAGATGTTTGTAGCACTCTAATCACTCAAATGAAGGTCCCTAACACCTTCTGCGAAGATGTTCATATTGCACATACATCATCAATCAAGTTCCATCTTTAGTTATTGGTGGCGTAACCTCTTTATATCTACTAGTCTCCGGTGATAATGCCTTTTGCGTGATTCTAGAGCCTTAAAGGAGTTACACATGTTATGAATGTTGTTACTATATCTCTACAGATGTTACTTTTTTTTAGCAAATCAGTTTTTTTCACTGAGCATTGAGGTGGCATCCCCTTGGAAATTTCTCCTCCACACAGGGTCTACTAAAACAGGCACCACCTAGAGTCTGAGTCTATCCCATTAATTGTTTCTCTCGAACTGCAAGGTACTGAGACATCTTTAAATGACCCCTCCACTGCAGCGTTGGATGATCCGCCTTCCTCCATTACGAAACACATTACACTATGGAAGCCTACTAGAAAGTGTTCTACCCACTGTCACATTGTAATACTACTGACGGTTTATCGAGCATTGACAGGCACTTTACCGATGTTTTCGTGATTGTTCTTATACGAAAAGACCATTATAAAACTTTGCAAAATATAGGTTGGAAACAAGCTATGCATGAGGAAATAGATGCTCTTCTTTCTAGCAATGCCTTAAATGTCATATTTCTGATTCGTTTCGGTAAGCCTAGAAATAGAAATTTGATCGAATTTCAGTGGAATTTCAGTGAAATGGCCGGAAATTGGGGAAATTACTTGAAAACTTATTTTTTTCTAAAATTATGATTTCTAATATACTTAACTCAATAAATGAGATAAAAATACACATTTTGTTTGCTAATAGTAAGATATTAACATGATATGTCATGTTAAATTTCCATCCAATCGCTCCAACAGTAAAAATAGTGTACTGCTTAGAACCAGAAGCATATTTGGAACCTAAATTAGAAGCCATTACTTTCACCTCTTGAACATGAAGAGTATGGTGACATGTGCAATAATAACAGAGAAAAAATATAGGCCAACAAAGAAAACTAGCAAAACGATATCTTATGTAAAAAATTGAAGATCGAAATGATAGCTTAAAACTTCTATCTAACTAAAATACGTTCAACTTAGAAAATTGTTTAATTTTAAAAATAAAATAAGACACGCATATACACACACAAACACAAATCTTTCTAACATGTATGTCTAATAGATGCATTGTATAGCTTGTAATCGTAAAATATATGCTTACAAGATACAAACAAATTAAATAACACCAAGAAACTGTGTAGCATTCATAAATACAATCCATATCCAACTTGATGGTACGCAAATACTAACAGTCACAAGATTTGGAAGGTTGCTAACAATCTAGCACTCGCACAGCTGCACATACTCCTTGTAGTAGAGAGAACCCGCAATAAAGCAATGCCTTAAACTTCGGATTCCCTGTTTCATTTTGCCAAGTTGGGAAAGAGAAATTTCGAAGAATTATGGTGAAATCATCGAAAATTATGGAAATAACTCTAAACTTGATATTTTCCAAAATCTATGATTTTTAATATTCATTAGTCAATAAATAAAATATAAATGCACACTTATTTGTAAAATAGAATTGTAAATATAAGTTTTGAAGTATTACTATCGTCAATATCATCACACATGTTCATATGTAGAGCAACATGTAGCCTAAAGTAAGAATTGTATGCTAAATTGGAAGCAAAGCCCAAATAATCACCTCGTCAATAGAATGAGGTAACATAATAACTGCTAATCAAAACATATATATATATATCAAAATAAGGAAAGAACAAAAAAAATAAAACTCTTCAATGAAAACGTGAATTTAACTCTTAAATCTTGAGTGTAACTGATTTGATTTGGATTTATATCTAAAGTTTAGAAACTAACTAAAGAAACTTCTACAAATCACTCTAACAACTCAACACATCGACGATAAAATAAGTGAAAATTCATTAATATGTGCAAATTTCGACGAAAACAAAGGATAGATTCCTTTATTTTTGTTTTTTGTCGAAAAGGCGTGCGATTTCGTTGATGTTTTGCTGATATTTCATTGAAATTCTGGAAAAAAAAAGAAATAAGGTCGCGTTTCGATTTCAATGATCTAGAGAAATGAAAATTTTGGAGAAATTTGGTGGAATTTCATTGAAATTTGAAGCCATACTTTATAAAGGCACATAGCTCGTGTTCCTTGTCCCATCAGTGTTATTTTGATTTCTTGCATATGGGTTTTCACGACCAAGCATGCCCATGATGGGTCTATGGACAGATTCAAGCTCACTAAATTGCTAAAGGCTTGCATCCCTGGCCTAGATTCGAGATGTTATCGAGGATATTTTTGGGAAAATAATTTTTGTGAGGTATGTCAAGCAGACCCAAGGCCATCTCACCCCCATTATCCAAGAGATCGACCAGGACATACTCCTTTAAAACCACATGTACAAGCTTATGGAACAGATCATGTTCAAGTAAAGTCATGATGTTATCGAGGATAACTGATCATGACAACGTAATGAGATTTTAACTAGACCTGAAATGCTTAGGCCAAAGTTAGAAAAGCAATAATCCTTCTCTCTCATAACTCTCGCACTTTGTAAGTACTAAATGCCGAACTATGCTTGTGGTATTACATTCTCCCCCAAATATATCTGTAACCTCCTTGTTGCAGCATGCACATCGCCTATTTCCAATAATAATGGCAGTCGCACCTTGCAGGTGGCCCTTTTTCTTTTTGGTAGAGGTGGCTTCACCTCTTAAATACCAGGGAATATGATATGATACCATTTGTAACTGTTGAAGTCGCAAATGAAAAAAATGTATTCTATGTAGACCTAGAGCTCTCTTATATAGGAGAAAAGCTCTAGGGAGAAATTACATAAAGAAGACTAAAGAACTGGAGACATATATATAAAGACAAAAGAAAGATAATTGTCTCAACACTTCCCCTCAAGCTGGAGCATATATATCTATCATGCTTAGCTTGGAACAACAACGGTGAAAAGGACCCCTTGCAAGAGCCTTAGTGAACATATCTGCAATCTGATCTCCTGAAGCGACATGAGAAGTGGAAATAAACCCCTTCTGGATCAAATACGGGTACAATGACAATCTACTTCGATGTGCTTTGTTCTCTCATGGAAGACTGGATTATTAGCTATGAACAGAGCTGCTTGATTATCACATTTGAGGTGCATTGGAAGAGGCACCTCAATAGCAAGGTCAGTCAGGACGGACTTGACCCACATCATTTCCATGCTCCCTTGGGCCATAGCCCTATATTCTGATTCAGCGCTGGATCAAGCAACAACTATATGTTTCTTACTCTTCCATGAAACAAGCGTGCTACCAACGAACACAGTGAAGCCTGAAGTGGACTTCCTGTCCTTGGGACACCCGGTATAATCTGCATCTGCACATCTCATATCTGAGAGCGGCGTATTTCTTCTGAACAGTAGACCTGCACCTAGAGAAGATTTGAGAAGATTTCAGATATCTCAAGATCATGCAAACTGCATCTATATGAACATGTCTGGGTTGCTCCATAAACTGGCTAACTCTACTCACAGCAAATGATATGTCAGGCCTGGTAATAGTAACATAGAGCAACTTCCCCACAAGCTCTATGTATTGTCTCTTATCTACCTCCTTAGAGTCATCATCGTAGAGTCTAGCATTGGGATCATTGGTGTAGTGGCAGGTCCGCATCATGTCATGCATGTCTCAGCCAGGAGGTCAGTAACATACTTCCTTTACGTCATAACTGTTAGAAAATCGGAAGCGGAAGCGGAATGATAAAACAGAGCATAATGAACAAGAAACATAAACATGAAACACCATGATTTTACGTGGAACCCTACTCCGTGAGGAGCGGGATGAAACCACGGGAGAAGCCCTCAAAGGAGCGTGTTTTTCTATTGACTTTCTCAACTGTTACAGGAGGTCTGGGGCTCTTTATATAGCCTCTCCAGGACCTCCAAGTCCCACTTTTGGACGATGTGGGACTAAACTACTGGATGGGGTAAATGGATCCTGGAGGGATCCATTTACCCTCCTACAACACAATAGGCGCATATACATGAATGCTCCAACACTCCCCCTCAAGCTGGAGCATGCAATGCTCAGCTTGGACAAACAGAAATAAACTCAACTCAACGCTACAGGACACTACGGACAATATCAACCCAACGCGCACATTGCTGCAGTCGAGGACGTTGCTTCTCATGCCGTGCAGGTGAGGAGGACGAACGGGCTGGAGTGTGAGTCGACTGAAGACTCGGAATCTGACCATCGAGTCTGGAACTGCGCCTGAAGTCTCCTCGTCGGAGAACTGGGCCTCTCCCATCTGACTCAGAGAATGGTGCACTGCTCTGGTGTACCTATGATACCACATGAAAACCCTTGTCTTCAAGGGAATGGTCCTCTGCTATGGAGTCCCTATGGCTCACATGAAAACTCTGGCCGAACAACAACAAGCCGTATTGACATCACCCTCTTTAATCCACCTCATCCTCGACCTCTACCGCCACTCCGTGCTCCGCTTCCTATCCTCGTCAGTAACAGTCTTTTGCGCAAGAGAACGTTCACGCAACTCCTCAGGCAGCAACTCCCTATCGTTCTCAATTACATCATACCTGGCAATGATCTCCTCAACCTCCTTCCTGGCGGCGACCCTCGCCACCCTCGACTCCTTTTTGAATAAAGACATCTTCTGCAGCGACGAGAGCTTTTGATCTAACCTGGAGGCCGCAGACCCCACAAAACACGACTGAGACCAATGCGTTGTCACCAAATCCTTGAAATTCGCTTCCTGCAACCAACACTTCTCGTAACTAAAGAGGCCCCTCACCGCGGGACCTCACTGGACTCCCAAATAATGGGTGAATGGTCCGACAACGAACGAGGGCGAGAGGAAACCGAACAAAGAGGGAACGCCTCCAGGAATTCCCCATAAGCCAAGAAGCGATCAATCCGAGAGCGGGAATTATTATTCCTCCAAGTGTACTTAACATCATCCGCCACCAGATCCTCTAAAGCCAACGCCTCAACCACCTCCGCAAAATCAAGGGAGCCCGGGTCCTGTCCACCCCTGGATCGAGGATGATCTGACAGATGGAGCGTAACATTGAAATCACCCCCAATGAGCCAAGGAATCCCCTCGAAAGTACGACCCGCATTGCGCAAATCATCACATAATTCCCTTCTTTTAATGTGGCAGCAGGGGCCGTAGATACACGAAAACACGATGGGCATAGCAATATCACTCCGAACCAACAGAACTGACAACATATGCCTCCCCCTAAGCTCTGAGCTGAAAGAGAACACCGCCGATCTCCACGCTACCAGCATACCACCCGCCGACCCGTCCGCATCCAACACCCGGGCCTCATTCAGGCTACCAGCACCAAAAGAACACCAAAGGACATCATCGATCCCCCGCAGCTTCGTCTCTTGAATGAGAACAATATCACACCCCCACTTAGAGACTCTGGACCCCAGCGTCCTTCTCTTATCCACCTCCCCCGGACCCCTAATATTCCAGGAGAGTACCTTCATTAAGACAAATGTGATTGACCCGCAATGGGAATGAGTCCAGCCGCCGTCGCAACCGAATCCCGCAAAGACGCGCATGAGAGTTGTTTATACATGCCCGCCCGAGATCTGTTTCGTCTTCGATATCTTTTTCCCGATCTCCTGTCCGAAAGGTTCCCCACAACACTAACGACGTCTTCGTCCGAGAGGGGGACCGAAGAGCTTGGAGAGGATGGTAACACAGAAACACCGCCATCTTCCACAAGAAGAGGGCTCATAGAGTGCCCGCTAGGTAGCCCATCCACAGGGTTGGAGGAGCCCCCAACGAAGGCCGGGGCCCCTGCACTGTCGAATCCACTAACGGAAGAGTGATCCACCGCCGATGAGGAAGCCAAACCAAGAAGGCTCGTCCTGAAGGCCACACCCTTATCAGCCGCTGAATAGAGAACTGCTTCACGGGTTAGACCCTCCCGCGCCCTGGACCCGAAACGAAAAGGCCCGCTGAAATCCACCGCCGCCTGACCCGATAATGGGCCCGTAACGCAAATTTGGAAAGTCCGATCCGACTGCGAAGAACGTATAGCAAAGAGAGAATCAACTTCGGGTGCCACCTCAGCAAGCAGGAGAATTACACGACGCCCGAGATTGCACCCCGAAAGGACGTTTGGAACCCATAACGAGGGGCGACGCTTTGGAAGTACCCCCATGCAACGCCACCTGGTGTTCAGAAGACGAAATGGCGCCAACGCCCCAAGGGATCAACGGGTCGGCGACCTGAGACCTCGGAGTTATCGCCATCACCGGCGGAGCAGGAGGGTCGATGAACGACAGCTCCACCCGATATCGGAAACGACCAACCTTCAAGGACTCATAGAAGATCTTGCCAACCGCATCGTCAAGGAGCCCCACGCTGCATTCCATCAGGACCTGCGTGACCCTCCCGCCCGAGCCAGGCTTGAGACCATCCTCCACTACCGCAAGCACCACACCCCATCTTCGGAGAGCCCGCCCAAGGCAATGAACATTCCTCGACAGGAAGGGAACTCCTTGCACCTCCGCAACACAAACTTCGACGATCGAACAGGTACCATCCGCATAACGAATAAGCCTCCAAAATACTTCGCCAGTGGCACCGTTCCGGATAAGCTTTTCCCGTTGATTTGGGGAGAGGCCACGAACACAACACCGAGTTGCATCCAACGTCAGAAAGTCCCCAGCGAATTGAGGACCCAGGAAGCCATGCACATGGGCTCTAACCTTTTCTTATGAAACGCCTCCCCGCAAAGCCACCCCAACAGCCGCAACTCTCTCTTCTCCCCCCTGCATGGCCTTCCCAAGCAAGACTTCGGCATGCGACCAACCCCCCCACCACGTCTTTCGATCCGGAAGAATCACCGCGTCGCCCTCCTTGCCATCTCCAACACCACCCGAACGCGAGGTAACGCGAGAGCCACCCACAACTTGCGCAAACGACCTCACCCCTCGGCCCTCGAAACATGGAAAAGATGGAGCGCTGGTGGAGAGTGAAAACGAGTGCGAGAGAGGGTGGAGCTTCCGAGGGTCGAGGGAAGAACAAAGTCACATCGGTGAGTGCAGCTGGGGGAGGGGGGGAGGTGGCGTCGGGGGAGGGGAGGAGAGGAAGGGGGCTGTGCTGGGAGGCGACGATGCTCCTCCGTTGTGGAAGGATGCTCGAGTTCGTGGGGAAGGTGGCGAGGGGCGGGGAGAGCAGGGCGGTGAGTGGGTCCAGGTCTCTCACAGGAAGTCTGGGAGGCGTTGCTTCAGATGTGGAGAGCATGGGCACGTTGCTTCGGCCTGTGGGGTTCCCCCTAGATGTACAAATCTATGTTAATATATAAGCAGACTTATTCTAATATGCAATAATGTTATATTTAAGTCAATTACTTCTTTTGTTTCATTATGAAAGTACAGAAAATGTACAAATCTATGCATAAAAATGATTTATATATTTAAAATAATTAAATATTCAAAACCGACTAATGGTTGCCTAAATCTAATTAGTCACCCGGCTGCCGATTAATCCTTAGTCAGCGACCCCGCCGATCGAGTACCGAATACCGCTTTCTGCAACCTTGGTTATATATGGTTTAAAACAAAGTCTCAATGTTTGGTTTGATACTCACCTCGGATATTGGTTCTCTTGGTTTTCATAACATCTTTTTTGACCTGCATCATACGCTTCCTTTGATACATGATAATAAGATGAGGATATACGTTATTTGCTTCTTTTATCAATATTCTGTGTATCTCCTAGGATCATCAAATCGTGAGAACAATTTGAAGGTTATGGGACACCATTTTTTTCAAAGCAAAAATGGTAGAGGGGAAGAAATTTGGTGAAAAGAGAAGAAAGAAAATATGAACATGCTGCATAGGGTTTTTACTGGAGAAAGCATGTAAATGAACGGGAGAGAGGAGAAGATTTAGAAACTTTAATTTTCTGTATAACCAAATATGTTATCTAAACAATTGTATATATATAGGAAGAGTGAAATTACATAATAAATAAGTAGAAAATAAAAGAAGCCGTAACTCTAACATAACCCCTAAAATTACTCAACTTGAACAATTGATTAGATATCACATAAGATTTTTAAGGTATTTTTAACCTACGAACCTTAGAAACTTGTTAAATTACATCTACGACCTTTTGCACAACGTAGTTACCACATTGACCCCGTAAATTACCCCAAGAACCTCCACGAGTTTCAAATAGATTAACCGCAAGGTTTAAGGGGTAAGAGTTAGCAAGTTTACGGGGACGAGGGGGGAATTACGTTACTTCAAAGGTCGAGAAGGTAATTTACAAAGTTTATAGGATTTGTGAGATAAAAAACTATTTTTTAAAAAATATACACATAAAATGATCTATTTATATCGAAGAACAAGCCCTAATTTGTCCCTAACCCCAATTTCATGTTACATCACATTCTCTCCCTTTCTTCACACTCTCTCTCCTCCCCTCTATCCCCCTACATTCATGTTTTCTTAGTTTCATTTAATAATGAGTGCTATAAGAATCAATTAAGATTTGTGAAGTCCCTTTTCAATGCGTTAAATTTCATATTTCGATTATGTTTCGCCAAGTTCGGAAAGAGAAATTTCTCTAAAATCGTCAGACTTCATGGAAATGTCTAACTCGATATTTTCCAAAAAAATTAAGAATTTAATGTTCTTAAATCAATAAATAGAATAGAAATACACACTTATTTGCAAAATAGAGGTGTAAATATAAGTTTTGTTGTATTATGGTCATAATCACTACACATGATATATAATAGCAAAGTGTTTCCTAGAGTCAGAATTGGTTTCTGAGCTGGAAGGAAAAACCATTTTATAATTACCTCTTCAACAAGAATGAGGTAGCACTTGTAATAACTACTAAACAAAATATATATGTCAAAATAAAGTTATTTAGCTCTACAACTTGAATTTAAGTCTTTAAAGCATGTTTCTAACTAATTTGATTTAGATTTAGACCTAAAGTTTCTAAATTAGATAAAGAAAATTCTACAAACAATATAAGGCTCTTTAAGAATTCAACAGATCGATGGAGAAACGAGTGAAAATTCATTAATATAGGAAAATTGCAATGAAAGCAAATGTTAGATTCTTATTTTTGGCATTTCGCTAAAATCACATGCAATTTTGATGAAATTTTACCTATATTTTGTCGAAATCCTGAAAAAAATGAACTAGCTTTTCGATTTTGTTCACCTAGAAAAATAGAATTTTAAAAATTCGCTGAAATTTGAGGCCATGTCCCTTTTGTAATCCCTCAATTAAAGGAGCAAGGTTCTAAAGGAAAAAGATGCCATGATATAAATATTGGAGTTTGACTCTCCTCATCTAGCAATTTTCCCATATGTCTATCTTTCTTTGTAAATTGATCCCTTCACCATCATTTGTTTGTCCCAGGCCGCAAATGTAGCTATGTGTTCTCTCTCCTCTTCTGACCTCCAAACTCCTTTTGTATTAATTAATATCAAAGCCAGGCTTCCACAGGGGATCAAAAACCCTAGCGGGTTTTATATTCATAAATAAAATGGTGGTGAATTAGCAAAGGTTCCTTCTCCAAAAATCTTTACTTAGAAGTCCAGATAAAGCAAAGATAAGTAGGAGGCATCTAGGAGCTTCTGAGCATTACGGGATCTCAGATAAGTACCGTAATCATCAACATTAGTGAAAGAGGCAGCATAGGAATTTTGAATTGAGAGAGATGGCAGATGAGAATTGACGTTATCTCGAATGAGAATATGTGCACCGCTTTGAAATTCAGCTTCACAACAACAAGAACAACAAAGCCTTTTCCCACAATTAAGTAGGGTCGGCTACATGGATTCTTCGCCTCCATTCAGATCTATCTTGGGTCAATCTCGGACTTATATCCAAAAAACTAAGATCCCTTCGTATAGTCTCTTTCCAACACTTTTTGGGTCGTCCTCGCCCTCTCTTAGCCGGCTCAACATCCCAACACTCGCATCTCCTAACCGGTGCATCAGTTGACCTTCTTTGCAAATGACCAAACCATCTTAAGCGGTTTTCTCGCATCTTATCCTCGATCGGAGCTACACCAACTTTATTTCTGATTGCATCATTTCGAATCCGATCTTTACGTGTATGTCCACACATCCATCTTAGCATTTTCATTTCTGCTACAGCCATTCTCTGCACATGTCTATGGTTCACAGGCCAACATTCAGAACCATAAAGCATAGCAGGTCTCACGGCTGCTTTGTAAAACTTTCCTTTAATTTATAAAGGAATTTTCTTATCACAGAGAACAACGGAGGCTCCTCTCCACTTTAGCCAGCCTGCATTTATTCTATTAGTAACATCTCCATCAATTTCCCCATCATGTTGCAAAATAGATCCCAGATATCTAAAAGAATATCTCTTTTGAATGTTATCGTCACCAATCTTCCATGTTTAAAAGATCCGAACGGTTTCGAGATAAATTCATAAATAGTGTTCTTAGAAGAACTTTAAGAACACTATTTACAAATTTATCTCTCCTACGCTGGCTGTCGGCTACCTAACGCGCAACCCTCCTCATTTACCCGGGCTTGGGACCGGCCATGGCTGAGTTCGAAATTCAGCTTCCATCCAACTATATTATTATGTTAAACTAAACTGACATCAATTAAGAATCTCTAATCATGGTACGAATAAGCTTTTTTATATAAGTCAAAGGATAATTACTAAAGATTAGTGATCATCCAAGTTATTCATTAATCATAAAGCCAACAGATACAGAAGTAAGGTTGTATTTTCCCTCCCCAAACACTCCAACAGTAAAAAATCAATTGAGTAACATTCTCAATGTAAGGTCTGTCAGACCTAAAAACGGCCTCATTTTTTTGCATCTGCACAGCCCAAATCACAGCTAAGGGTTTAAAGGTTCTCTATTCGCATGTAAACTGCAGCAGTGCCATCTCTTCTCTGGAACAACGCCAAAATGAATGGTAGTTGGAGGAGTCAATCCATGAGATCTCAAGGTGCCCCCACAGTTCCGTAGGAAAGGGCAAGTGAATAAGAGGTAACCAAGGCCCTCTTCCCCATTGTCATGGAGGGGACAGTGAGCATCAGAAACTGAAGCCCGTTGTCTCATCAATACTTCCATCACCAACCGCTTCCTTCTAAAAGCCACAAGTGGATCTTGACCTTAATGGGTGCTTCGAGCTTCCATGTGCACTTGTAATAATAGAGAGTGGTCATATTTGGTATCTTATGAGGGCGAATAAATTCTCCGTAAATGTTGGAGACAGAAATCACCACCACTATACCCAAGATTTTAAAAATTGAAACGAATCGGTTGGTTCAACCGATTAAACCAAGAATCGGAAGAAAAACGGTCCAACCACCAGGTTTTTATTCAGAAAATTAAAATCAGTCAAAACCAGACCACGATTGGAACGTTCAAACCCGGTTGAACCAATTGAACCAAACGATCGGTTCAACCATCCATTTTTTGACAACAATAATTTCCAAAAAAATAACAAAATGCAATCTTTTAAAAAATATTCATAAACTAGTCTCTCATTCTAACCCATGATATAGTAATAGTACTCCTTTATCTCATCTCCTTTCGTATGTCTCAAAGACTCATTATCGCTCCTCCATTCATGCCATATGTGCATGGGTAAAGCATCAGCTACAAGGGGACTTAAGGGAAATACTAATGAACTGCACATTGTGGCTAAATTGAACCTAATCATCGCTCATTCACAAGCACGGACTTTGAAAAAATCAACCTTCCACAAGAAACTAGAAGTACTTTGTGTCTCCTACATAACAATCACCTTGAAGGCTAGGATGTAGCTCTCCAAACTTGAATGCTCTTTGGCTCGTAAGACATGGTCGCATTATGTCAAAGATAAGGAGGGACAATATTCTTCATACGGGCGACCTCATCTGCTCGAGATGCAATGAAGAAGAGGACTTGGAACATTTATTCTTCAGGTGTTGAACATCGTCGCAGATCTATGAAGAGGCTGAGATTCAATGGCTCAATGTGGAAGACTCGGTGGCCTTCTGGACATATATTAGGGCGGTTGGCGGCAACTCTCAGGACGATATATCCCCGGCATACTTGCTCCTGTGGGCAATCTGGTGCATGCGGAATGAGAACATATTTAAGAGGCAACGTTTCTACCCTGAGAATGTTCTTAACCATCTTAGAAGATTGTTAACAAACAAAGCCTGAGCGTGTGGACTGATATATATTCCTTCACTTTGTAATTACATCATCTGATTATCAATGAATGTTTGAGGTGAGCCCTATCATGGGGCCTCACCCTATTTACAATAAAAAAAACTTGAATGCCCTTTAATAATCACTCTAAACAGGCGAAACCACATTATTGCGAATCACGGAAGCGGAACAAGCACAAACAATCAAGCAAGCAAGACCGAAAACACACAGATTTACAAGTTTCATATGTAAATGAGCTACGTTCATGGGTAGCAGAGATCGGTTTTCACTATGTGGAGTGTTGAAATCTAGAATGTGGAAGCGAAACGATAAACAGAGCAATAAAATAAAGAAAGATAAATATGGAACTCTTGAGACTTTACGTGGAACCATACTCCCTAAGGAGCATGATGAAACCACGGGAGAAGGCCTCAAAGGGTTGTGTGTTTCTATTGAATTTCACTGAGTACAGGGGGTGCGGGGCTCCTTATATAGACCAATAGACAAACCGAAGTCCCACAGATAGTAGATGTGTGACTAAATATGAGTGAGTGGCAATTGGATCATGGACGGATCCAATTATCCCTCTATTACATACTCCAACACTCCCCCTCAAGCTGGAGCTAAGAAAGTTGCAGCTTGCACCAAAAAGAAAAAAGCATACAACACATCTTCACACGATACATTACAAGAATAATATATGTCTGTTGGTGGTAGAAGACTTCGCTCGAGGATGGATCTGTGACTTTTAGGTCACCGGAACGTATCTCTGCCATGCATGTAGAGTCGTTGCGATACCAGAACATCGGAACGTACCATTGTCATGCCTGGAGGAGAGTCGCAGTAGAAGAAGTCCAACGCGGAGTAGTAATTGGATAGTAAAAGAAGAAGTATACGCCATGACGAAGAAGTCGATGCTCGGTGAAGACATATGATAGCAATCAATGTTGTAAAAGTCAGCCGACTAGGCTAACTAGTCGGTCCGACTAGTCGAGTCGGGGGGTAGCCGATTCAGCTAAGCCTAGTAATCCATTAGTAGGTCAACCCGACTACTCAGTCGACTTTTACACAAAGATTTTTTTATTTTTTTTACCTTTTTTACTTTTTTAAAAAGTAAACTTATTCTAATATGCTTAATGTTATATTTAAATTCAATTACTTTTGTTTCATTATGATAGTATAGAAAATGTACAAATCTATGCAAATATATAAGAAATATGTATAAAAAATAATTCATATATTAAAAAATTCAAAATCGGTTAATGGTCGACTAAATCCGATTAGTCGTTTGACTATCGATTAATCCTTAGTCAGTGACCCCACCGACCGAGTACCGACTACCGATTTCTGCAACCTTGATAGCAATAGCCGTCTGGAGTGACGGTATATCAATCATGGACATGCAGAATTCCTGAAGAATATGTTCATCTCTGACTCCCCATTTCTCCCATACTTGGTAGAATAAGAATCAAGTTGGGAGAATAAAGAAACGTGCATTTTTATGCTTCTTTTTTTTGCACAAATCAATCTTTTTTTACATACGTTTTTTTGTGCATAGCCTCTTTTTTAAAAGCCACTCATCATTCTCTCCGATTTTCTCTTTTTTAAATTTTTTTTAGCATACGGCTTTTATCCTTAATTTTTTGTACGCGTGCCTTTTTAAAAAAATCACATCATTTAGCCTCCATCTCTTCTCTTCTTTTCTATTTTTTTGACTAAGCAACTCTCCTTTTTTATTGAAGATATGGCCCAGTTGGGCCCATACATTTAGCTTCCCTCTCTTCTCTTTTGTTTTTTTCGATAATAATCAGTAGCCCATCCCAATGTGCTTTAAAAAGTTATTATAAGAGAAGGTGTCTTCGGGGCACCCCTTTCTCTTCACCATCTGAATAGGGTCCCCACGAGGGGAACCAATGCCGCTATTGCTATTCGAGGGAGGAGCTCCATGCGACGACGATCAGGGCTGCGGCAACACACATAGTTGTCGCTGATGTGAGTTGGCATTAGGAGGGCCATGCTCTGTTGGTGTCGCCTGAGAGATTGGAGAGGTTCAGGAGTGGCGGCCTAATTTAGAAGAGGTCCGGAGTGGTAGCACGATTTAGAAGAGGTTCACGGCTGGAGATATGGCATGCATGAGGTGCATAGGAGTTCGTTGCTAGAAGGTGGGCTCGCCTTCATGTCTTGCAAGATATGAAGCCTCTTCCTGGAAAGGGGAACAAGGTTAGGAAACTCCGCCTTCAGGTTCCCGATCTCCTCCTCCTTTGTTGGTCACCGTTGCTAGAGTTTGAAGGAGTCGTGTGCTGCCTCGTGCTATCTAGAGCCTCCTGGAGATGGTTTCGGCTTGGATCTCCATACGATTGGAATGCAGGAACAGAGGGCGTTGAGCTTCGCCTGCGCAAGGGATGCAAAGGTGATAGGCTTCTAGTTCTAGGCGATAGGCATGGTACTGCTGAGACCAAGCCATGAGGATCTATGTGTTATCTAGTGCTTTGTGAAGACGCTGAACAGGAGGATCGGCGGTTTGTTGCTAAGAACAATATTAGGGTTTCAAAAAAAATAAATATTAGAGCTCTAGAAAGGGGGAAGTTGATGAGATCTGAAGAACCAGAACTAGGGTTCCTTGTCGTACTCGTAGAATCGAGCCATCTTGAGAGTTAGGGTTCCATTCCATCAGGAACCCTAGAACAAAATATATGGAACAACTCCTTCTCAAACTTGAACAAACTAATGAACATGAAAACATGGCCTCAAATTTCAGCGAAATTCAGTCGAATTTCTGTCGAATATCGATATCCTATCAAAATCGAAATTCGACCGAAATGGCCGAAATGATCGAAATATGGGGGCCTTAGTACAAAAAATGACTGAAATTTCGATCGAATTTCGACCGAAATTCCACCGAAATTCCGTTTCGGTCGGTCAATGAAATGGTGATCGAAACTGATATTTAGGGGCTTGCATGAAAAACAAACTTCAAAAAATAGAATTAAATCCCCAAAATTGGCTTGTTCTTATACCATGTTTTTTTTTGAAACCTCAAAAGAGGGAGATTCACTCGATGGTGATCGTCCCAATATATTAAAAAGTAAAACGAAAACAAAAGAAGAGAGAACAGAGAAACTGTACAAAGACGGCCTTCCGAAACGGGAGGCCACTAAGAAAAGAACCCCCCCCCAACTACCACAAAAGACTAGCCATGGTCCCAATCCTCCAGGAGACGCTTAGCACGAATTATGATATTTTCCCTGTAGTTTCGCTGAGCCGAAAAGATTGCTTCGTTCCTCCCTAGCCAAATGCTCCACAGCCGAGCGATTGGATCAAGAATAAGCTTCCTCTCCCTACCCCTTGAGTTAATCAAACTGTCGCACAATGCATGAAATGATACGGCATTGACCCAAGGGAGATCCGCCCAAAGCGGGCAAACGTGTCTGCATTCGAAGAATAAGTGAGTAGAAGTTTCCCGCTCTGCATCACAGAGACCACACAAGGGGCCAACGTTCGGAAAGAGCACTGCACATCGATCGCGAGTCAAAAGCCGCCCCCGACGAAGAAGCCATAAGAAAATCCCGATGCGCTCAGGAAGCTTGATGCCCCACAAGAATCGACAATCGCGCACCAAGATATGGTCATCGGCATCGAAAGAGTGAGCGAGAGCAGAATAAGCCTTACGCGAAGTGAAGGATCCGTCCTTCCAAGCCCAATGATCCTGCACAGCGGACGGGCGAGGAGCGTCAGCAAGATGAGCCATTAATGATAGATAATCTTGCAGCCGCTGATCGGAAAGGGACGCAGCGAACGTAGGGTTCCAGCAGCCATTGTCCCAGCAAGAGGCCACCGACGCATCTTTGTCTTGGACCAAAGCAAAAAGCCGCGGAAACATTGTGTCAAAAGCACCCCTTCCGGACCAATCGTCGGCCCAGAAGCGAAAGGAGCACCCGTCGCCCAACACCGGCGAAAAAAAGGAGCGGTAAAGCCAGAAAGCAGTCGTCACGCCGCACCAGAAGGGAGAAAGGAGGCAAAGCGAATTCCCTCTAAGGCCGTCAATCAAATCCGCACCAAGCAGTTCCCGCAGGACATTAAGCATAAAGTTTTCCTCCTTTCCCCATACCCTAGCAGCCCACTTAAGAAGGAGAGCTTCATTAACCAAATGCAGGTGCCTGACACCCAAACCCCCCAATCGCTTGGGCCGAGACACCACGTTCCACCCCACAAGGTGAACCCCTCTTCTCCCCGCCCCCTTGCTGCCCCACAGGAACCCACGCGTACACCTCTCCAACCTTAGGCGAATCCCCTTAGACATCCCACGGACCGTGAACGAATAGATAGGAATAGAGGAAAGCACGGCTTTAAGAAGCACCAAGCGCCCACCCCTGGTCAGCAACACCGCACGCCACCCCGCGAGGCGGGCCTCCATCTTTTCGACGACAACCTTCCAATCACGGAGACGAGAGCGACCCACCGCAAGCGGTAGCCCAAGATAGTCGAACGGGAGAGAAGAGGGGCCGGACCCGAGGAGGTGAGAGCAAGCCATAATCTCAACCTGCGACATACCGAAAGGCACCATCTTAGACTTCGCCACATTAATCACCAATCCCGAGGCCTCACTGAAGAGTTGCACAGTAGTAGCCATACCGGCCACATCATCGGGACCCCCCTCAACAAAGCATAAAGTGTCGTCAGCGAACTGAATGGATGGGACATGGAGATCCCCAACATAGCAGCCCCAAGTCAAACCCGTCGAGGCCACGCCCTCAATCATGCGGGGCAGGACGTCAGCCGCCAACACAAATAGTAAAGGGGCCAGAGGACACCCCTGCCTCACCCCCCGTCTCGGCTGGAAGAAGCCCCCCACAGGGCCACCGTTCAGCAATAAGGAGAGGGTGGCCGTGGACACACACCTCCGCATCCAAGAAATCCACGTCGGAGAAAAGCCCCTCCGCCTCAAGACCGACCACAAAAATCTCCAGTCAAGGCAATCATATGCCTTAGCAAAGTTAATCTTCCATAGGATCCCCTTAGCATTGGACCTCCTCTACGTCGCGACGAGCTCGGAAGCCACAGCAAAGCAATCAAAGATATGACGGCCACGGATAAAGACCGCTTGCGTAGGCGAGACAAGGGACGGCAGAAGGGGAGCAAATCGCCTGGCCAAGAGTTTAGCGATGATTAAATAAATTCCATTCGATATAGAGATCAGCCGGAAGTCATCAATGCGGCTTGCCGGTTGAGCCTTGGGGATCAACACTATAAGGGCCTTATTAATCTTATCAAAACCACTGTTGTCGTTGTAAAGATCTTGAGCAACCTCCAAGACATCACCAGCCAGGAGGTCCCAAAAATCGCGATAAAAAGCGACAGAGAACCCATCAGGTCCCAGGGCGGCATCATCATTAAGGTCCCACAGCGCGGCTTTAAGCTCCTCCAAAGAGAAAGGCCTCAGTAAGGCCGAAGCATCTGATTCCGATATCGAGGGAGCTCCCTGACCCAGCCAACGCCAGCGGCGAGGCGCCCTGGAGCCAAATGCATTTTTGAAATGGCCAACAAAGGCAGCGCCCATCTCCCTATCCCCAGATATGATGGAGCCATTAACCAAAATAAAGCGAATGGAATTTAGCCGGTGCCTACCACTAGCCACTCGGTGGAAGTAGGCAGTATTAGCGTCCCCCTCCTTTAACCATCGCAAACGAGACCGCTGCCGCCATTCAATTGAACGTTTTTTGTCCTCGGCTTTGACAATATCAAGGGACGAGGCACGCTCCAGGAGTTCCTCCGACGTTAAGTCACGCACATTCTCCTCGCGGTCCAGGCGCACAATAGTAGCCTCCGCCGCAGTCCTAGCCTCCACACGCGCGAGACGCGTAGCCTTCTTGAAAGCTGCCAACAACTTACGCAACGAAGCTAATTTGTGATCCAAGCGAGCCGCAGCGGATCCCACAAAGGTGGTCTGGGACCAATGGCTCCTGACCAGATCTTTAAACCCTGGCTCCAAGAGCCAACACCTCTCGTAGCGAAAGATACCCCTGGGCGGCAACTCATCCCCGGAGTCCCAAATAATTGGATTATGATCCGAAAAAGAGCGCGGCCGAGAAGCGACCCAGCATAAAGGAAAGAGTTCCATCATCTTACCATTCGCCAAGAACCTGTCAATTCTCGATCGAGAAGCGTTATTCCGCCAAGTATAGGAAATGTCATTTGGCACCAGCCCCTCCAGAGCCATATCCGAAATAAACGAGATAAAGTCATCAGAGCCAGGGTCCCGACCCCCGCGGCCACACGGCCGATCAGAAGATAGTGCAGTAACGTTGAAATCCCCGCCCAGGAGCCAAGGGGTCTCCGCGAAATCAGAAGCCATCTCCCGCAAATCCTCCCATAGTTCCCTCCGCAGCAAATGGCAAGTAGGAGCATAGACAGCAGAAAAAGCAATGTTTACATTGGATTCCAGCGAGACAAAACCACAGTCAATAAGTGCCTCCCCACACGCATGGAAGAGAATTTGAATGTCCCTGAACGCCATGCCAGAATAATGCCACCCGATGCGCCAATGGCATCAACAGATCTAAATTCGTCAACGACATGAGCTCCGAAAGAGCGCCACAAGGAGTCATCGATACCCGAAAGCTTTGATTCTTGGACAAACACAACATCACATTCCCACTCGGAGAAGCGCATTCCGAGGGCCCGCCGCTTGTCAGGATCCCCGAGGCCCCGAACATTCCAAGAGAGAATCTTCATTAACAACCAAGTGTGCGACCCCCAATAGGAGCGAGGCCAGCTGCCTCGGCCACCGAGTCCCGCAATATTGCGCAAGAAGAAAACATAGGGGAGCCAATGCGAGGACGAGATCTCTTACTGTAGCTTATGCCGAACCGCAAAGAGGTAGAGACCGCAGCCACGGAGAGGGCTCCCCCAACCCCTGGAGATACATCGACACCGTAGGATTCGTCCATCGGAAGGACGAGAGGTTCACGAAGCAAAGAAATAGCCGGGGGAGTCCAGGCAGGAGGGGGTAAGGGAGCCTGAGCAAATACAAGAGAGGTGTCGAACTCCTCAAGAAGAATCCGCCGAGTCAGCACCGCCGAACCGTCGGGCCCGATAGGGAGACCCGCCAAAGGATCCGAAAGCATAAGCGGGTCATCAGAAACCCGCATTCGAGGCCACGACCCGAAGCGCACGGATCCGTTATGGGATAGGTTTGTATGATTGCGCACGTGGCCCGATACATCAATATGCATGCCAGCTGATGGCAGAGGAGGCGGTTGCAGTGCAGGCGAATCGTCCTCGGCAGAGCCCAAATAATAGAAATCACGCCTGGTAGGTTCCGAACACGTCTTCCGAGAAGACAGAAAGAGCAACGGGCCAGAGGGAATACACAAAGCAAGAATCTCCTCATTTCCGCCACCAAAAGATGACACGTGGCCTCCAGGAGTCGAACCGTCCATCCCCACGCCTGGGGACTGAGAAGCAACCATGATTGCCGGAGACGAAGACGCAGCCGCCGGCGCCGCCGTAGGCGAAAGAAGAAGGAACTCCACCTTAAAAGTCCATCTGCCGATCTTCAAGGTCTCGAACAGGATCGTATCCACCGCCTTTGCGAGGAAGGAAGAAGAGCATTCCATCAGGATTTTTGTACACGTCCAATCGCCACCCGGAGATAACCCATCATCGAGAACTGCCAGCACTTCCCCCCAAGCTCCGATGGCCCTTGAGAGAGCCGCAACCGTGCGAGAAAGGAAGGGAACTCCCCGCACTTCCACCACACAGACCTCCTGAGTCACAGAAGCACCGTCGGCAACCCTGAAGCACCGCCACATCACATCGCCATCGCCATCGTATGAGAGGAGACTTTCCCGCTGCTCCCGGGAGAGTCCACGGATGCAACAGCGGGCGGAGTCAAGCACCACGAAATCCCCGCCGAACTGGGGTCCCAAGAAAGCTAAAACGTTGTTTTGCACCATATCCCAGGACAAACCGGGCCGCTGCAGGACCCCCACCACAGCGAAACAACCAGCAGCACGAGAGCTCCCCGCCGCCTGAGTGGACACCCCACCGACCGCCGCTCCAGGCTCCATCGCCCCAGGAGGAGACTCCCCATGCGAAAACTTCCCGCCTTCCAGATCACCACCCCTCCCCACCATCGACGATGACCGTTCCTCCACAGCTTCACCCGGCCTCTCGACAGCACCCGCCCGCACCACCTGAGCAAAGGACCGCGATCCAACCCCGGCGAAGTTGGCACCGCGGCTGCCATGCACCACAGTCGCCAACACCGACGGCAGCGGACGCGAAGAAAACCCGCGGGAAGTCGTAGTAGCTCTGCATAAGATCATGCGATGGCCAACTCCACCACATGCATAGCAGCGTGGAGGAGGAAGACAAGAGGACACCAGATGGCCATGAACGCCACACCGGAAGCACTTCTTCCCCCGTTTTTTATGCGACACCTTCACCCAGCTACCTTCCCCGCCAGCACACTCCGCGGCAGCGCCAACCTCCCGCTCCTCCCCACCCCCCCAGTCGCCGAGGATACGGCAGCCCGCATCGAACCCCCCCCCCCCCGCTCCCCCTCGCCCTTGACGCATTCGCCACCCCCCCCAGCTTCCCCTCGCTCGCGCCGAAGGGCCTCCTCCGTCGCCCTTCGCACCCCCGAGAGACTTCACTCGCCACTCCATCCTATACCATGTTGAAATCTAGAATGCGGAAGCGAATCGATAAAAATACCAATAAAATAAAGAAAGCTAAACATGAAACTCTTGGGACTTTACGTGGAACCCTACTCCCTAAGGAGCGGGATGAAACCACGGGAAAAAGTCTCAAAGGGTTGTATGTTTCTATTAAATTTTTCACTGAGTACAGGGAGTGTGGGGCTCCTTACATAGCCCCACAAACAGACCGGGGTCCCACAGATAGTAGATGTGGGACTAAACATGAGTGAGTGTAATTGGATCCTGGAGGGATCCAATTACCCCTCTATTGCATACTCCACCATGGAGCGAAAAGAATACAGAGGATAGTAAGAGCCATAGCCCTAAGGGAGTCTATATACTACTCTTGGTACAAATGGATCCCTGTCTCAAATGGATCCGAATAACCAAATAGAAAGGGAACCATTAAGAAAACTTTTTGTCGATGAAGTTGCCCCCACACTTCAGACGGTTAGGATTCAAGGCACATCAACACACCTAAACTAAGATTAGTAGCTAGCAGCTCGACCACGACGAGATAAATTGAACTGGACAGAATTAAAAGCATGAAGTCCTCAACTCTTTTTCCGGTTTCCTTCTTAGCAAGAAAGGGGAAAAGTGGTTTATCCTCTCAACACCAAAGTTACCAGCCAAGAACACCCACATCACAATAGTCGCCTCGTCCTCCAATATGTTATGAAACTCCACGAAGGATAGAACCAAGAAGTCATCATGGCTCAGAGAACCCTCATGTTTAAGGGATTTCAAAGATAAAAGAATTTTTTCTTTGGTTGGTTATCTTACTAATGATTGACGAAGTATACAACCTTTGGAGCAAATCTACCTCTGTGTCTCCAAGTAACCAAGGTCTCGATGGAGGTAAAGATCCAGAAATGTGTGGCTAGGCAGTTGCTAATGGCAACATCCCATTCTTCTCCCTTGAACAAACCACAAGTTTCTTGATTTTAATTTTTTCTCTTGTACTTGTGAAGATGGAAGAAACCATCACTATTTTATCCAGATCTGTCTCGATTGTTGCCTCTAAGCTAATAAATGAAGAAACTAAAGAATTTCAAATTAGTTTCAAGCTTTAAATCCTCATCCATGACAGCCACCTACATATTCGCCCTGGCATTAGATTCCCCTTGGGAAAGGAGATGATCATCCTCTAAGTGATCAAGCCTGGTCATCTCAACCAACGGTTGAAGTCATATGTTAATCCCTTATTATGTTTAGTTTCCACTCAAATTCAATCAAAAGAGTTTGAGAGATTGCCACACGACAGTCAAAGTAAAGTGGAAGATAAATATTCTAGTGGTCAATGGAAATTTTATAAAAAAAATCAATTTCTACATCCAAGAGTTATCGAACTTGAATTACGCACCACATGAAGTTCCAGTGCCATCATCACACAATAATGGTGCATGGTTAGAAAGATGTGTAGGCATGCCCTTAACAATTCACATTAGCATCTAGAAAGGCCTCCCCGTCGATAGGGAAACTAGAAATCTGTCGAATCTTGATCTGGAAGTAGCATATGCCAAGTATGTGGATGGCAACTTTGGCACTTAGCATCCTTTCTTGGACGAGAGAAATATCCCTTTATTCATATTTTATACAAGGAAATGTATTCCTCTCATTTCCAACAACAATTACACTTACTCTTAATCAAGAGATCTTCATTCCCAATCTCTCTTTTTTTTTAAATATTCATAAGCACTACATTTCCAATTCCTTGCATAAATACTCTGTCAAAATTTCACGAAGCTTTCTTAGATAAGCATGTACCAAATTGACATGCATCTTTTTTATTAAAGGCTCTTTTCTAGATTTTCACTATAATTCAAGTACTTGAGGTGTGGTTCCTTCCGTCTGAGAAAGATAAAATCCTTTCTTGGGATCTGTTCAAGAAGAAAGGTATTACTACACAGTTGAAAGTGGTAAGGAATAGTGGGCAAGTGACTCTGACGGAAGTGTGGAGGGGGGGTCTTAGAAGGCGGATCTAAGTCGGTTTTATCCACTTGGATTTCCATGTTGAAATTCTTGTGTATTTTGTAAAATCGTTTTTTTTTATTTCCATTTACTTGTTGCACAATTCACCCCTCACCCGCTCTTGTGCCTATTTCACTTGCGTGTGCCATCCAATAAAGAAGAGCCTCCCGACTTTCTCCACATATTCAGAGCGCAAACATGAAACCCCCTCCGATGACGCATCTCCTGAACATCTTCCAATCATCCACATCGCCAACCTTTGTCCCTCATAGTTTAATTAAATTATGATATGGATAATACTTTCACTTAAATAACTGAATCCTTTTAGGATTCGTGGTGATGCTGTTTTATTTATTATTTCTCTTTTATAATCCAATCCCTCTCTATAGAAAAGGGATAATAGGTTGCCAGGGAATGATATATGATGAGATGAAAATTGAAGTTTGACTATGTTTTCCCCGCATCTCTTTTTTCTTGTGTAACCTGATCCACTTCAACAACCTCAACCCCCATTATTCCCCACCCTGCAAATCTGGTCATCTTTTTCTCTTCTCCTCTCAACCTCTAAAATCCATTTGCATGAACAACTAAGTAAAAACAATTTGGTTTCACCCGATGAAGTGTTGAGGCAAAGCATTGTGCTAAGCTCACACCATGTGAACTTATGCATGTGATACTTTCATGACTAATAAAAGTTGTCGAACTGCATGTCCTTGTGTTTTGTGATGTCAAAGAAATTACTTCATTGCATTGAATCATGTTTCTACAAGATAAGAACATATATAGGTTAAAAGTCATTTTATATGTGTTAGAATAATTATGTTACTTTTATTGTCCTGTTTCTGTAAATTACCCACGGAGCTTTTCTCCTATATAAGAGAGCTCTAGGGTTTGATGGAATTTATCTCGTTTTATTCCCTCAACATGGTATCAGAGCGACGGTCCTAGACTGGAGCCTGTGCCCTAGTTTCTTGTCCCCACCAATAGCCCCTCGGTCGGCGCCGCCTCTGCTCGCCCGAGCGCCCCACGCGCCTCTGCCGCCTCCTGCAAGCCCCGCTCGTGCGTGAAGCCTTCCAGGCCAACAGGGCACGCGCGTGCGTGTGAGCCCTCTCCTGCGCACGCACCCTCCAGCGCGTGAGCCTTCTGCGCGCAAGCCCTTGGTTTGCGCCCTGTACGCGCGATCTCTCCTGCGCGCGATCCATGTTGCGCGTGCGAGCCCTCCACGCGCTGCGTGCGTCGTGTGCCTTGTGCGCCCTACGCGCGTGATCGGGCTGTAGCCCTATCAGTCCTACCGTGATTGGGTTGTAGCCCTACCAGTTCTCCCTGTGTGGTTCAAGGCAGTCGAACTCGTCAGAGGAACCCTCAAAATATGGAGGGCGTTGTGGTTTGAGTCTACGTCCACAACGACCTTCATATATGTTCACGTAGACATTATTGTCTAGTCGTGTAACCCCAGTTGCAGAATATTGTTGTCATCATGTCAGACAACAAGGTAGATCTTCCGTCTCTGGGTGCCTTTAAAGGTCCAGCACCCGTTGTGAAAATGGACGGCACGAACTATGAACTGTGGGCCATGCAGTTCATGAGTCTTATGCAATGCAATGGCAAGAAGCATATCCTCACACAAGAGGAACCTGTTGAGAAGACTGGGGTTAACGCCTAATGGGAGGCTGACGATGCATATGCACATGTATGGTTATCTGGTACCGTATCCATGGAGATAGCCAACGACATTCTGAGTCAACCCACTGCGAAGGCTATGTGGGATATCCTTGCTGCCACATATTCTCCTGCAAAGAACGAGTCCAAGATCTTACAACTTCAGCATGACATTTTCACCTCGAAACAGAACGGGCGTCCTCTTCATACCATGTATACCTCTCTGAGGGGTATGTTTGAGAAGCTACACGAGTACATTCCGTTGACAGCCACACCAGAATAGCTAAAGGCATATAGGGACTCAGTGATGACAGGAGTATTTCTAGCAGCCCTTGATCAGGAGTATGATGCCGCCAGAGCACAGATTCTTACAGATGCTACCATACCTCCTATGGAAGAGGCCTATCGCAGGTTGAGTAGACTCTCCATAACTCATGGTGGATCTCAGCTATCTCAAACATCCTCAGCCATGGCAGCATCTCGTGGTAGGGGAGGATCTTCACAGTTTCGAGGTAGAGGTGGTCGTAGTAGAGGAGGAGGTAACAGACCTCCTCGACAGCCGTGCACTTACTGTCGCAGGACTGGTCACACTGAGGAAACATGCTATTCTAAGCATGGGTTTCCTACTACTACAGCACATGTGGCGGAGCGGACTCAGCAGGAAGGGGGTCCTTCCCATGTCCCGGATCAAAGGTTCGAGGAGTTAGTGCCGTGACTTAAAGAGATCATGCCTAGTCAGGGGCCAGCAAGTACTTCAGGATCTTCGAAGATAGCTGCATCAGCATCAGCATCCACGTCTGGTACAGCATATGCTCTTACTAGTTGTTACAGAGCAGATCTATCAGAATGGATCATGGATTCAGGAGCATCTCACCATTTATGTGGTGATAAAAAGCAGTTGGATGGTTTTAGTGCAACTCAGACAGGACGATCTGTGGTGATAGCTGACGGGACACACTCTCCCATTACTGGTCAGGGGGAGGTGCAGTTGACCCCTGCAATACGGCTTCAGAATGTCCTTTATGCTCCTGATTTTTCAAAGAATTTATTGTAGATTAGTCAAATCACTAAAGATTTACATTGTCGTGTCATATTTGACCCATCTGCTCTTGTGTTTCAGGACATCCTAACGGGCAAAGTGATTGGAACTGGCCGTGAGCAAAGGGGTCTCTATAAATTGGTGCAGTCTCCTTATGCTGGTGTCTCTTTTGTTAGTGCTGGATCTGTCTCTCCTTACACATGGCATCTCCGCTTTGGTAATCTTCCGTTGCAAAAGATGGTTCATATCCTTCCACAGATTTCTCCCCGGTCTACTTTTCAATGCGAGGCGTGCCAGCTTGGGAAACATCATCGGTCGTCGTTTCAGAGTCGTCTAGGTCCAAGTCGTCATGGTCTGTTTGAGTTACTTCATTTTGATATTTGGGGTCCCAGTTGTGTCCCTGATCTTCAAGGGCATAGGTTTTATCTTGTTGCTGTCGATGACTTTTCTAGGTTATCTTGGGTCTTTCTTCTTAAAAATAAGTCTGATGCTGGACATGTTATTCAGTCTTTTATTAATGAAATAAAAAATATTTTCTCTGCTAGAGTGAAGTACATACGGTCTAACAATGCTCTAGAATTGTGTAGTACTCAACTCTCTAAATTCCTTATGTCTCATGGGATTGTGCATCAGACGTCTTGTGCATATACCTCCCAACAGAATGGGGTGGTTGAAAGGAAACATCGTCATTTGTTGGATATTACCAGAACTCTTTTGATTCAGAGTCGTGCCCCTCACTCCTATTGGGGGGATGCGGTTCTAACTGCATGCTATCTGGTTAACCGTATGCCTTCGTCAGTGTTAGGGGAGAAGATCCCGTTCTTGACTGCTTTTCCCGAGACAGATCTTTTCTCCCTAACACCATGTGTTTTTGGGTCCGTTGCGTTTGTTCATTGCTTCTCTCTTGGTCTTGACAAGCTCTCTCCCAGAGCTGCCAAATGCGTGTTTGTGGGTTATTCCAAAACCCAAAGAGGATATCGGTGTTTTGATCCAGTTAGACGACGGTACTATGTTAGTGCAGATGTCACCTTCTTTGAGTCCATTATGTATTTTTCTCCTACAGGTGACAGACTCACTCACTCAGAGGAAGGAGACGATATCTATATGCCTCCTCCTCCTCCATCTGTTCCATGCTCTACTCCGACACCACCACCACCACCAAAGCCAATTCCACCACCACCACCGCCACCACCAACTACTACATTTTATCCTCAGGTCTATCAGCGTCGGCCCTCTGCTCATGTGCCTCCTCCATCATCCAGCACGCCCGAGGTATGTACTGATCATTTGATTTCCTCTAATGGTACGGGTGATTTGCATGCGCAGATGGATGTACAGGGTACTGATGGTACTTCCACTCCTCCAGTTGATGACCTAGATATCCCTATTGCACATCGAAGGCAGAAGCGGGCGCGGACGATGAATCCCAAATATGGGATGGAGTTTGGATCTCAGGTTTTGTTGGAGCGTTTATCCATGGACTTTCGCCAGTTTGTTGTTGGGTTATCGGCAGTAGAGATCCCACGGTCATATCAAGAGGCACTACAGAGCAGTCCGTGGCGTTTAGCTATGGAGGAAGAGATGGCGGCGTTGCAGTCGCGTGGTACATGGAGTATTGTGCATCCTCCACCAGGTGCGTCAATAGTGGGCAGCAAATGGGTATTTACTGTTAAGCATCGGGCTGATGGTACGGTTGATAGATACAAAGCCAGGTTGGTTGCCCGTGGGTTCACCCAAACATATGGGGTGGACTATCAGGAGACGTTTTCTCCAGTAGCACGTCACTCTACCTTACGGATCCTTATTGCAGTTGTTGTTGTCCGTGATTGGCCCCTATTTCAGTTGGATGTCAAGAACGCTTTTTTGTATGGTGACTTGCAGGAAGAAGTTTATATGCAGCAGCCACCAGGGTTTGCTGCTGAAGGGGAGTCCAGTATGGCGTGCCATCTTCATAAGGCCATATATGGCCTGAAGCAGAGTCCACGGGCTTGGTTTCAGAAGCTCTCGGAGTTGATTGAACAAAAGGACTTCGTCAGATCTACAGCAGATCATACTCTCTTTGTAAAGAGAGACCAGCGAGGTATTGTGATCATCTTAGTGTATGTTAATGATATTGTTATCACTGGCAGTAAAGAGCAGGGCATTCAAGCAGCCAAGGATTTTCTTAGCGAGCAGTTCGTTACGAAGGACCTGGGTACACTTTGTTATTTTTTGGGATTGGAGTTTGCACGAAATGAGCAAGGCATGGTAATGACACAAAGGAAGTATGTTACTGACATGTTATCTGAGACAGGTATGGCAGGACGTAGACCAGCTACTACTCCTATGGATCCTAATGTTAAACTTTGTGATGATGACTCTGAGGAGGTGGACAAGAGACGATATAGAGAGCTAGTGGGGAAGTTGTTGTATGTTACTATTACCCGACCTGATATATCCTTTGTGGTTAGTAGGGTAAGTCAGTTCATGGAGCAACCCAGGCAGGCTCACATGAATGCTGTTTTTATGATCTTGAGATATCTGAAGTCGTCTCCAGGTGCCTGGTCTTCTGTATAGAAGAGATACCTCTATATCCGTCACAGGTTGTGCTGATGCAGACTATGCTGGGTGTCCTAATGATAGAAAGTCTACTTCATGCTTTATTGTATTTGTTGGCAGCTCACCAGTAGCTTGGAAGAGTAAGAAACAAACTGTCATGGCTCGATCCAGTGCAGAGTCAGAATATAGGGCAATGGCCCAAGGTAGTGCTGAGATGATGTGGGTTAAATCTGTTTTGACTGATTTAACTATTGAAGTACCTCTTCCTATGCATCTTAAATGTGATAATCAGGCAGCCTTGTTTATAGCCAACAATCCAGCCTTCCATGAAAGGACAAAGCACATTGAAGTGGATTGTCATTATACACGGGACTTGATTCAAAAAGGGCTTATTTCGACATCTTATGTATCATCAGGAGATCAGATTGCAGACATGTTCACCAAGGCTCTTGCTAGGGGTCCATTCCATCACTGTTGTTCCAAGCTGAGCATGTTAGGTATATATGCTCCAGCTTGAGGGGGAGTGTTAGAATAATTATGTTATTTACTTTTATTGTCCTGTTTCTGTAAATTACCCACAGAGCTTTTCTCCTATATAAGAGAGCTCTAGGGTTTGATGGAATTTATCTCGTTTTATTCCCTCAACAATATGGGAAGCAGCCACTACCGGCAATATAGCTACTCCATATATCTTTTTAAACATGAGCTTGCATATATCTCATCAAGCTTCCAAAATGAATAAACTTATTTTCTGTGCAACGAGCTGGGTATACTTGACATCTAAGCATCTGTATTAGAAATTTCTTGAAACGGTTTTTTACTTTTATGTTTTTCAATTTTTTATCCTTAAAATATGTGATCTTTTCCAATTTGATGTTAGGCATTTCCCCCAACATAAAGAGCACGCCCATCAATACTAGACACAAGTCGTTATTTTTCTACAGACCATATGGGAGATATACTTGAAGGGTCTACTATTATACCAAATAATGAGATGAGGTAAGGTCCAAGAGAGTTTGGGGATAATAGAATTCGCAAACTGAAAAATAGAGATGCAATCATTAATAGAGATGGGGAATGCAAGAGGTAGAATACAAGCGTAGCATCACAGGAAGCAACACGATGGATGATGAGCACTTAAAGTAATTGGAAACGAGAGATGAGGCTCCGAGCAAAGAACGATGGTACAGTTAAGGCTTGCAGGACAATGGAGTGATAGGAGGAAGCTAAGGAGTCAGAGGGCGGTGCCAAGTGTGAGCCAACTATCGAAGTTGTGCACTTAGAATTAGGGCTTCCTAGTCATGAAAATTTGTATTTTAACCATATCAACGGGTTTCAATAGGAGTCAAGTCACGAGGTCAGCAAAAAGCAGCCATTCACATCAAGGACTCATGTTGCTCATCTTCTCTTAGGCCACGAACTGAATCCATGCTTCTCCATGCACAAGCACCCAAAGCTCTGTCAATAACAAGCTATTGGGTTGTCAACCTTCAACATGTTAAGATAATTCAGGTAGCAGAAATTAAGATGTTAAAGTGGACACGTGACAGAACAAAATCAAATTTAGAATGAGGTTGTCTACGAAAACTTCATGTGCAGAGTTAACAGAAAATCATATAAGATACATTTACGATCTATATATGTTAAAAATAACATATCGATCCTCTGATTTAAAATTCCGAAAAGTTAAACAACGAAGCCTTCAGACAAAGTTAAGGCTGAAAAACTGTTGAAAGGAAACTTTAAAATGTGAACTCATTTATGTCGATGTACAACTGCATGGTATGATGCTTGGAGTCAATAAATCCGTATAGTTGACCTTGCTAAGTGTGAAAAATGACTTGGTTTTCGAGACTATCTGAATAGCAGTAAAGGATGATCGTGTGTATTGAAATAATTAATGTGGAAGCCGAATCGAAGAACAATTCAAGAACATAAAAATATAAAGTGAATGTTCAGGATTTTATGTGAAAGTCTACTCCATATGGAGCGGGATGAAACCACAGGAGAAGAACTCTGAGGGCTAGATATTCTATTGTAACTCTCTCAATTAATATAGGAGGGTGTGGGGCTTCTTATATAGCCCCACAAACAAACCGGAGTCCCACTTATAGATGTTGTGGGACTAAACAAGAGACACGGTAATTGGATCCAAAAGAGATCTAATTGCCTATCTATTACATACTCTAACATTCCCCGTCAAGCTGGAACTGAGAAACTGCAACTTATAACAACAAAATATACATCACATATTCACTCGATATATCTGAGAGAGACGGGAGGAGACCTGCTTGGAGGAATCCTTGCTGGAAGAAGGCCTTGCATGAGGATGGGTCTGCGATGATCAAGACATGCATGTAGTAGAGTTGATGCGACGATCAGGACATGCATGGAATATAGTCGCTAGAAGAAGTCCAATGCAGAGAGTAGTCGCACTAGGAGGAGACGTGTGGAAGTAGTCGATGCTCGGGAATATAGTTGTTATGCATTAGTAGTTTGAAGAGACGAATTTTATGTCGCGGATGGGCAATAGAGGTCTAAGACGATCCCAGATGGAGAAGTGCATCTGGAGTAGTTGATATCAATGTTGAATATCAAAAGTAGAGTGATCTTCTCTCATATGCAGATCTCTAGACTTGTGCCTCTCCCATACGAATAACTGAGAATGGCATCTCCCATATCTTATGGGGGCTGAAGTCGATTCACTTATATAGAGATGCTAGAGATGAGATTGTTTTCTGAGGAGCCACGAGTAGAAGATGATGGACGTGATAGAAATCTTGTAGATACATCTCAAGTAGACAAATGTGTCATGCTCTTACTCTACCTTTCTCCTGTACTTGTCAGAATACAGATATAGATGACCAAGTTGGAAGAAACATATAACAAGCATTTTTCTCGACATTTTTCCCTTTTTCTTTATATGATGTTGTTAATAATGTATTTTTACTATTCTTAGTAATCATTGTAACCCCGTTAGAGGCACTTATGTATTTTCCCTAGTTTTGAGCTCTCTAGGGTGTTGTCCTATATAAGGACTCCTAGATCTCTGGAATAACGCAAGCTATTTCATTTTTTCATGCTCTTCCACATGATATCAGAGCAGCGATACTAGACCGATGTTTTGACCTAAATCCCTCTGTCACCACCAGTCCTAAGCTCCCGAGTCCCCACAGCCACCACCGTCCAACGTGTGCCGCCTCCAGGCGCTCCAAGAACCCCTCCTTTGCCGCCAGGTCCTTCAGGCGCCTCCTTACGCCGCTGCCCAGCGCTCCAGGCGGCTTCTCTGCACCGCTGCTTCATCGCCAGACAGCTTCTGCACCACCGCCAGACCGCTGCGAGCCCTAGGCACATTGTTGTGCCGCTGCCCAGGGTTCCAGGCAGCCTACTACACTGCCACCTCGCATCCAAGTGCCCGTTGCGCCACCGTCAGGCTGCAACGCCACCAGCAGGAGTCCCCGTACAGCGCTTCAGCCACACCAGCAGCACTGCCTTGAGCCTCTAAGCGCCTCTCCGCACCATTGCTTCTCTCTTTGTTGTCACCTATTGTCGAGTTGTTCAATGATGTACGGCTAGGTCTCCAGAATGCTTGAGTGAGACTGCAGGAACCATCTAGGTCACTTTTTCTTGACCTGTGAGGCCACCATGGCATCTGCAGAGCCCAAGCTCCTGTACTCGACTTCTTCTGTGATGGTACAGGGCATTCCTATCAAACTAAAGGGCTCCGAGAACTATATATTTTGGTCTCGGACATTCAAGGAGTTTATTGGTGGCCAACAGAAGAACTATGTTCTTACCAAGGATCCGTCCAAGGAGACGGACAAGGACTATGATGTATGGTATGTGGACAACTGTCAAGTGACTACTTGTATGACAAACAGTGTCGATCCGAATATAGCTTCTAATCTTCTCTATAAAGAGACGTCAAAGGCAATGTGGGAGAGCCTTGAGAATACCTACTCCTAAAAGACAACCAAGTCCATGCTCTTAGATATCTACACACGGATTTGATCTGCAAATCAAGGAAATACATCATTTATCGAGTACCACCGACTCCTCACAGGCTTGTTTGAGGAACTCTTACCTTTCAGTCTGCTTGCTGTGACAAACAGATAGATAACGCGCATAGTGGCAAGTCTATCGCTTCTTATCAGGATTACATCTGTGATACAAGCTGGTGAAGGCCCAATTTCTGATTGCTGCTACTCTACCCACACTTGAGACCATCTTTGATCGGTTACAGGAAATTGAATCTCCTTCACCCCCTTTGTATGTTGAGACTACAACACATTTTGCTAGAGGACAATCCAACTACCAAGGGGGATGCGGTCGTGAATTTGGCAGTGATCGTGATCGTGAGTTTGGACGAGGACGCGGACATGGACGTGATCCTACTACTGCATGCTATATGCACACATTGTGGACGCTCGAATCATCTGTCAGAACGTTGCTGGGCAAAGTTTGGCAGGCCTCCTAATGCCAACAGTGCCTATGAGACAGCCTCATACGAAAGCACCTATGATACCGCAGATACCTCATATGTTCAGCCTTCTGGTGACAGTCAGACATCTTTTACTGCATCTGAGTATGCTCGTCTTTGACAACTGCTACAAAACTCTGCTAGTGACACTACTGCTTCTGTTCCTACTGCTAGTATGACCACTACATCAGGTACAATTACAATTGCCAACTCTGTCTCTACATCTAACCCTCCATGGATCATTGATTCGGGTGCCTAAACTCATCTGACGGGAGACGGTAGTCTTCTCACCTCTTCACGACTGTCTTCCTTTGTGAAGACTGTTCGAGTTGCCAATGGAGCTCATTCACCTATTACTACTATAGATACTATGGTGTTCTCCAAACTCAGGTTTACTAGAGCTCATTGCGCCCTGACTTTCCTCTTAGTCTTTATTCTGTTCACAAGTTGTGCACTGAGCTTAACTGTCAAGTTATCTTTGATAAGTTCTGCTATTATTTTCATGACAACTGGACGAGACAGATTTTTGATGGGGGCATGAGAAGAATGGTCTTTATTATCTTGACGTTCCCTCTGACTATGGTATTGTTGGCGCTTCGTCAATCTTCATTGATCATCTTCTCTAGCACCTTCGTCTTCGTCATCCGTCTACCAAAGCCCTCTCTTTGATGTTCCCCGAACTTTCTCTCAAGCCTTTTGAGTGTGAGGCGTGTCAGTTCGGGAAACATCATCGAGCGTCATTCCCTGCTCGTACTGAGCCCCGTCGTGAAGTTCCTTTCTCTTTAGTCCATTGTGATATTTGAGGACCTTGTACAGTCCATACTCTGAGTGGACACAAGTATTTTGTTCTTTTTATTGATAATTACAGTAGGTTGTCTTGGGTCTATCTATTAAAAGAGCATTCGAAGATTAATAATATTGTCAAAAATTTCCTTCATTATGTCAAGAATATTTTCTCCTCTGGTATAAAATTTTTCGCTCTGATATAATGCCTTGGAATTCACCCAGCATGACCTAACTAACTTCTTTGCTTCTCAGGGTACCATACATTCAAACCTCATGTCCATATACGTCCTAGCAAAACAGAGTAGCAGAGATAAAACTCAGACATCTTCTAAATATTGCCCGCTCACTCCTTACTCAGATGAAAGTTCCTAAAAACGATTGGGGTGGCGTTGTTCTGATCGTCATCCATCTTATCAACAGAGTTCCATCTCCAACCCTTAATGAATCCACCCCCTTCTTCCTACTTTACCCAACTGAGTCACCCTTTCCTCTACCCAACCCTAATTTTCACACTTCAGACAAACTTTCTCTTCGTGCAATCAAATGTGTCTTCCTTGGTTATTCTCGTACTCAAAAAGGTCACAGGTGTTATGATCCAACTGGACATCGCTATTATATCTCAGCAGATGTAACCTTCTTTGAACAGAACAGCTTCTTCACTCAATCTGTTACAGATATTCCTCTAGATCTCCTACCTCCACCCATTGTCTTTAAGCGCGGACAAATATCTCCACCACCAGATGTTCTTTTACATGTTTCCTTGTTGCAAGATGATATCCTTCTACAAGTATCACCCCCCTCCCACATTACTGTTCCGGATGATCCTCAGGAGCTTCCAATTGCTCTACGCAGGACTAAGAGGCAATGTACATCTCAGTTCTCATCCCATGTCTCATTTCACTTCTATTGCTAGTTTATCATCCACTGACATATGATATACAAATGTTCTCATGACTATTTCTATTCTGAGAGACCACCATAGTGCTTTGCAGGATTCAGGGTGGCAACAGGCCATGAATGAAGAGATAGATGCTCTCAACCTCTAGGGGACATGGGATCTGGTGCAATGTCCCAAGGGGACTAGACCCGTGGTGTGCCGATGAATCTTCACGACCAAGCAGTCACCAAACGGGTCCATTGATAGATTGAAAGCTCATCTTGTGGCCAAAGGCTTTACAAACATATGAAGTGGATTACTTTGAGACATTCTCACCGGTTGTACGAATGGGATCAATAGAACTATCCTTTCAGTAGTAGCTAATAAGGCATGGCCTATCTTTCAGTTATATGTGAAAAATGGATTCTTATATGGAGATCTTGATGAGGAGGTGTACATAATGCAACACCCGGATTATGAAGTCGAGGGGGGTATGTATTCGCAAGGCGATATATGGTCTGAAGCAGAGCCCAAGGGCATGGTTTGACAGACTTACTGCAAAAACCAGCACTCTTGGCTTCCAAAGAACAACCTCTGACTATTATGTGTTTGTCAGAAGATGAACAACTGGTACTATTATACTTGCAGTCTATGTAAATGATATGGTTGTCACATGTGATGATGATAAAGGGGTACTAGAGACCAAGGCCTTCCTCCAGAAGATGTTCGTTACCAAGGACCTTGGTCCACTACGCTACTTCTTGGGCATAGAATTACTACGCACTACAAAGGACCTTCATCTCTTACAGAGGAAATATTGTTTGGACATCATTACTGAAGTCGGATTACTTGGATGCAAGCCCTCTGGTATTCCTGTAGATCCAAAGAAATACTCCACATCCTATGATCCAGTCTTCGAAGATGTTACTCGATACAGAAGTCTAGTTGGCAAACTTCTTTACCTTACTGTCACCAGACCGGATATTTCTTATGCTGTGAGCAAAACTAGCCAACACATTGAGCAATGTTGGTACAGCCATTGGCAGGATGTTCTCCAGATTATATGATACTTGAAGGAATCACCAGGGCGTGGCCTCTTTTATGGGGCAAATGGATAAACCGATGTTATCGCACATGCTGATGCTGATTATGCAAGTTCACCAGAGGATCGGCGTTCCACCACAGAATATGCTATGATGGTTTGAGGAAACCTTGTTACTTGAAGAAGCAAGAAGCAGACTGTTGTATCCAGATCCAGTGCAAAAGCAGAGTACAGGATGATGGCTCAAGCTATATGTGAAATCAAGTGGCTATTGACATATCTGTAAGAACTCGGCATTGTTGTCACCACTCCTATTCCGCTATACTGCGACAACAAATCCGCTATATACATTGCCACGAATCATGTGTTTCATGAGCGAACCAAGCATATAGAGATTGACTGCCATTTTGTTCGGGATGCCGTCAGGATTGGAAGGATTACTACTCCTCACATCACCACAGATCTTCAGCTCGCAGATGTATTCACAAAGGCCTTACCCAAGAAGCGCCTCTCGTGGATAGTTTCCAAGTTGGGCATGATAGATAAATATGCTCCAACTTGAGGGGGTGTTAGTAATGTAATCTTACTATTCTTAGTTATTCATTGTAACCCCGTTGAGGCACTTATGTATTTTCTCCAGTTTTGAGCTCTCTAGTGTTTTGTCCTATATAAGGACCCTAAACCTCTGGAATAATGCAAGCTATTTCATTCTTTCATGCTCTTCCATAGTTGTCTTTTTTCATAAGTCATAAACTTTTTTTGAAATAGAGCCCAATTGGGGCCTGGAAATACCTATCTCTTTCGTTCCCCTCATTTTCTTTTCCTTTTCGGTTCCATTCTGCTCTTCTTTCTTGTGCAGATGTGGTCTCAAAGCTCCATCAAGTTAAACCCATAGGGCTTTAATAGAATTGAAAGAAGCTATTTAAGAAGATCGACACCTCTCCTTCATGTATTTTTCTCACGCAACTAGGGTTCCCTAAAGGGAACCCATATCCGGCGCCAAGGAGATATCGCAGAAGAGACTCGCCGCCGCCTTCTTCACCTCGAGCAGATCAAGATGGGTGATCGGGACATTCCGATAGCAAACCCGTTGAGGAAGCACAGTATCGTGTGGGCATTGACGCTTGAAGACCTTTGAAAAAGAAGCCCTAAAGTAAGGGGTTACATACTCTAACACCCCTGATGGAACAATTGTGGTCTGAGGAGTTATCCAGATCAAAATAAGCCCTTGATGGAGAGGTTGTCGTGTAGGAGGGCCATCGCCATCGCCAATGCCCGGAGTGACTGTCACCTCAAAAAAACCTTTGAGAAAGCGCTACCTTGAGGGTTTGGAGATGCAATCTGCGCGAGGAGGTGCGCCAGCATGACTGAAGGTGCGGCGTGGTTGGAGATGTAATTGACGCTGGGAGGTTGCATCGAGGGCTTCTTCTTCGAACTATGGAAGACGACATGTAGCACTCCTAGAACTGAAAGAGGGCATGTACTTGAAGAGGGCTTCTTCTTCGAACTTCGGGAGAGGGCATGTAGCATGGTCCCTGGAAGAGGATCACTCCGCATGGGGTCGATTTCCTGAAGATTTGAGCATGGAACCCTAGGCACGTGCTAGTGAGGGCTAATAGCCGTAAAAAGAGGTTCTACCTACTAAACTTTGGCCATTTTTTATGATTGCAGAAACCCTAGAATTTTTTGAACTTGATGATAGCTTGATATTCAGAACTTTGAACAAGAATCATGATGTCGTTGAACATATCACGAACACGTGCAGAACTAGGGTTCTAGAAATCCTAGAATTCTTCTCGAACTTGAATAGATCAATGAACATAAGAATAATCTTCAAGAACAAATAACCAGAATTGAACTCGAATAATCGAACTGCAAAAGCAAGCATTGCTTTGATCTTGCTTTGATACCATGTTAAATAAATAACGCGAAAGCAAAATGAAGAACAAATCATAAACATAAAAATATAAAGTGGAATGTTCAGGATTTTACATGGAACCCTACTCCATGAGGAGCAGGATGAAACCATGGGAGCAAGCCTTTGAGAGTCGTATATTCTGTTGTAACTCTCAATTAATACAAGGGGTGTGGGGCTTTTTATATAGCCCCATGGACAGACTGGAGTCTCACTTATAGATAATGTGGGACTAAAAAAGAGATAGGGCAATTAGATCCTGAAGAGATCCAATTATCCATCTATTACGTACTCTAACAACATGGATAGTTGACGCCAAATAGAAACAAGAAACTCCTAAAAATGAGCTTCCCATGTTAAAAGAAGAAAAAGAAGAAAGAAAAATAATTCATAATGCCTATCTGCATTGAATATCTCAAGCACAATAAACGCTGAAGATGATTGATTCCGTGATAACTTATCCTTTCTTGTTGCAAAAGATCGAAGGCCTGTTAAAGCAAGGGAAAATGCCAACTATGAAGTTAAAAGATTTTACTGATTTAGATTCACATGATAGTTGTGGAAATACAATGCTTGAATGTCTAAAGAAATATAATTGTACAATTACTTTTTCAACAAAAAATATAACTAGAGCATCAAGTATGTGATATTGGTTAAAAAATTTCTAGCAACAAAAGATATAATTTTTATACTTTATAATGCAGCTAGAATGCTTACTTTTTCCTTAACCAGCCCTCCAGCTTTAAATAGTTTGCCACTCTCTAAAGCAGCCAGAATACGCTCCTGTGTATCGAAAACAATCGTAAGGTTTTTAGCTTGCAGCAAATATTTACATTTTAAATTATCCACAACATATTCCATAAGAAATAACCAACATTCTTCGAAAGATAAGGCATGTTAAGCAAACTCGACTTCCAGAAAGGACAACCAACAGGTAGATATTATTAAAGATGGCAAGCATTCATTACAGGAAATTTCGACAAATAACAAACATTTTTAGGCCAGACAAATAACAAACATGCCAAGCTATACCTCGCTTTCATCATCTTTGACCGTTTCCATCAGGTAAATATCACAGAATTTCGTCAATTCGTGAAGTACATCCACAGCCGAGAGCCTTATAGTTGCATGCTTCTGCAATTAGTGGAATTTAAGTGATGCATGTCAAATAGAGATTTAGAGGGATGGTATTGGCAACCTGAAGCTCATCAGAAGTACTTTCCTCCAATATAATACCAAGTATCTGGCATGTGATCTGCATTGAAAACATTGAGGACAAATGATATCATATTTGAAAATAATAAGAGCAAGAACCACATTCCTGTTTTGCAAATGAATAAAGTTTCCTGCCTTTCCGAAAATTGGGTTAGCAATTTAATCAGATAAATGCCATCAAGAAACATATTTTTATGAAATGCATGATCCAAGGAAAAGACCTAAAATGGTAAAAAAATCAAGGTATATTTCACGTGTTTTCTGTTAAACTTGCTAATAGTCCTTTAAACCCTACCTATTTTGTACTCACACTGCATTTCTAGATATTTCCAAAAACTCTACACCCACCTTTGTAATAATTCATTGGTCGAGCTGTTTTTTTTTTTGAGTAAGAACTAGGGGAAGCCCTCCCAAGATGGGAGTCACCACACCAAAATTTTCATTAAATCGCAAGAGTTTACATCAATTTGAGACCCAGAAATTGTACAGTGTGTTACAGTGTGCTACAACATTTTCGTAGTAAAACCGTTGGCCCTTGAAAGTCGCATCATTCCTTCCAGTGGAACTGTTAGATTTAGCAGTCGAGAAATGATAACGGTAAGCGTAGGAGAGCGTGAAGGAGCTCCCAGTGGATACTGGGGGTGATGCAGCAGAACAGTGAGGCTGGGGCTGAATGGGTATCCAGTGGATAAGGTCGCGGGTAGCTGTTTTAGGCGTGGATGAGTCAAAGGGCGCTAGAGTGGCCTAGGAGGGGGTTATGTTCACGATGTCATCTGTCTCTTTGACTCTTTGGTGATGGCTTGGAGATTGCATGCAAACGAAATTTCAACCATCATGGGCAGTGCAATGATGTTGGGCTCCCTCCTCTGGTGGCATCCCCTGGTCAGGGATAGAACTCAACCACCATATATGGGGTGGTGTCAACTAAAGGGGGTTCTAATCCGACGCCACGATGGGATTCCAGCCAGCAAACTCCTCTCACCCTATGGGCAACTAATGAAGATCCTTTCACTAGGACTGAAATCAGTGGGCCTCTCCTGGCATGATGGTTGACATCGAGGGCATGCTTCGACTCCAATTGATGGTCTCAACCAAGATGCAGGTTGACACATTATCATTTTCGATGGTCGTGGTGGAGCAAGTCATCGAGTTGGCGGCGATGCATGGATCAGAGCAAAGCGGTGGTGCAGTGGTGGTGGAGGTTGGCAAAGGCAACCGAAGTCCCTTTTGGAAGGTGAGGAGTCATCGCCAGATATCATGGGAGATTAAGTGTTGTTGGTTTCTAAATTAAAGTTTATTATATCTGAGATAGCTGGCAAGGAAAATCAAGCAGATACCTTAAAGGGCAGGAGGGTTATCGATTTGAAGGCAAGGCCAGAGGCTTGAGCAAGGTCACCTAAACATGGATCTTACGTCTTTGGTGTGGTGACACCCGCCTTGGGAGGGCTCCCCTTTTTCTTATTCAAAAAAAAACATGGATCTTACGTTCGTTGTGGCAATAGCAAATACTAGTGGTGATAGGCTCTCCATCAGTCAAAAACGATGTCATTGTGACTTGTGACCCTCCAAAACTCATCTCGAAGGTTCCAGAGTTGGTAGTAGAAAGTGGAGTACAAGGTGAGGTTGGCAACAATGGCCAAGAAATAATATGTTGAGTTAAGGAGAGGAGAGTGATGATTGGTCGAGGGGCAAATTTAATTTGCAGGCTCAACTCGATGTGAACCAAGCCTTGTTAAGATGGGGTGCCAATCATAGTAGATCAACAAAGATTCTTAATTGAAATGCAAGGGGACCAAGGGAGTTGAAAAAATATTAAACAATGGGGAGGTATGTACATTAGTAGGGGGCGAATGGTATTCTCTTGTAGCCTGAATGAGATTAACATCGTTCCTTGAGGAGGTAGGAGACAAATGAGGCTGCAATGGAATCCTTGATTTGTATTCCATGTGAATGGGAATAATAGAAGACCGAGGGATCAATTAATTGCTCGGAGACATGATTTCACCTTGGTGGACTCATGGGAGGGCTCAAGATTCTTGGCATTTTTTCTTAGATGTATAGAGATATTTGTTTATTTCTATATTCTATATGTATCGTTTTCTTATTTGTATTTCTGTTTTTCCTCCTTATGTAATTTACCCATAGGTCTCTCCTCTATATAAGAGAGCCTAGGGTTCTCAGAAATAATCATCTCTTATTTTTCTACCAACATGGTATCAAAGCGGTGGTCCTAGACCGGAGCTCCTATACCCTAATCTTAGATCCCCACCCGCCAGCCCCCTCCTCTCTTCGCCTGCGCCGCCGCCCAGGCCACCCTGCTCCATTGCCGGCCTACCGCGACCGCCCAGGCCTCTCCCTCCTTGCCGGAGACCACCGTCGCCGCCGCCAGGGCCTCCGCCGAGGTCTACGCCTCCTTGCCGAGCACCGCCAACACCGTCCAGGACCACGCCTCCGCCGCCCAGCCCTTGGCGGTCGCCCGTTGATTTTCGCGGGCCCCTAAAGACCGCCTAGGCCGTCGGCCTCAAGTGTCGTCGGTCTCAGCCATTGTTCTCCATCTTCTTCGTGCAAATCGGGTGATGGATTTGATTGCATAGGTCTACATATGCAATCAAATCCCCATATGTCATTGTAGACAAATCTCTCTTAGTCTACATACCATGTGATCTTCATTCGGCATCATGTCAGAAAACGAAGTCGATGTACCCGCCACAGGTGCCTTCAGAGGTCCGGCACCGATTGTCAAGATGGACGGGACGAACTATGAGCTTTGGGCTATGCAGTTCATGAGCCTTATGAAGTCTAACGGTAAGAAACATATTCTTACCGACGATGAGACGACGGAGGAAACAGGGATTCATGCCACATGGGAGGCGGACGATGCGTATGCCAAGGTCTGGTTATCTGGGACGTTGACGATAGAGATCGCCAACAACGTGCTGCATCAGCCCACGGCAAAGGCAATGTGGGATATTCTAGCCGCGACATATTCTCAGGCGCGGAATGAGACCAAGATACTACAGTTGCAGCATGATATTTTTACAATCAAACAGAATGGACGTCCTCTCCACTCACTGTACACATCCCTGTGAGGGATGTTCGAGAAGCTCCATAGCTTCATTCCTTTGACAGCAAAAGACATACAGGAATGCTATCATGGTGGGTGTATTCCTGGTTGCACTTGATCAAGAGTACGATGCTGCCCACTCTCAGATTCTTGCTGACGCCACTATTCCTCCCATGGAGGAAGCTTTCCGCCAACTTAGTCGAATCACCGTCCCGAGCTCTACTACTACCCAGACACCTTCGGCGATGGCTGCCTCCAGAGGAAGAGGTGGCTGATCTACTTTCCGTGGACGTGGTCCTCGTGGTCGTGGGGGTCGGATCCGTCAGCCCTGCACGTATTGTCACTGTCCTGGCCATTCCGAGGATACATGCTACTCTAAGCATGGGTTTCCAGCATCGGCTCGGGTAGCAGCACAAGTTGAGTCTCCTGCACCTTCTTCTTTGGACCATCGTTTCGATGATCTCATTGCCAGACTGAGGAACATCATGCCTCCTGACACAGCTCCAGGAGGCTAATCAGATGTGGCAGCCTCTGTTTCTGCCAGTACAGCCGCTACAGCCAGTACGTCAGGTAGTTCTTATGCTCTCACCTCGTGTGATGGATCTATGATTACAGAATGGATTATGGACTCTAGAGCGACACATCACCTATGTGGGGACAAAGAGCAGCTTACTGCATATAGAGAGGTTCCTCCAGGGGGACTGTGGTGATAGCCAATGGGACACATTCCCTGATTACAGGACAGGGGGAGATTACTTTGACGCCCTCCATGCGATTACAGAATGTGTTATATGCTCTTGATTTCTCTATGAATTTACTGTCCATTAGCCAGATTACGAAGGATTTGAACTGTCGAGCCATTTTTGATCCATCGTCTCTTGTTTTTCAGGACATACTCACGGGCAAAGTGATTGGGGGTAGCTATGAGTAGAATGGTCTCTATCGTATGGTCCGTACTCCCTATGTCGGCGCATCACTCCACTCTACAGGATCAGCCTCTCCATATACCTGGCATCTCCGTTTTGGTCATCTACCTCTTCAGAAGATGTGTCGTATTTTTGCCACATATTTCTCCAAGGACGTCCTTCCAGTGTGAGGCGTGTCAATTGGGAAAGCATCATAGGTCCAATTTCCCGAGTCGTCAGAGTCGGAGCAATAGCTCTCTTTTTGAGTTAGTCCATGTTGATATTTGGGGTCCCAGTCGTGTACCTGATCATCAGGGATACAGGTTTTATCTTGTTGCAGTAGATGATTTTTCTCGCTTGTCTTGGGTGTCTCTATAGCCTTTCCTGAGAAGGAGTTGTTCTCTCTTACGCCCCGTGTATTTGGCTCTGTCACATTTGTCCACCAGTCGGCTCCAGGTCTTGATAAGCTCTCTCCCAGGGCTGTCAAATGCGTGTTTGTAGGGTACTCCAGAACTCAGAAGGGATATCGTTGCTTTGATCCTTTACGCGGAAAATACTTTGTTAGCAACGATGTCACATTCTTTGAATCTGTGATGTTTTTCTCTCCTACATGTGACAGAATGACTACTCCCGAATCTGACACTGAGATCTACATGTCACCTCCTCCTACGAGTCAGTTATCTCCTGTACCAGTCATACCACCACCATCTCCACCACCACCTCCACCACCACCACCACCTCAGATGCATGTGACCGTGGTTCCACTATTACCAAAATTCTATACTCGTCGGCCCCTTCTGCTCATGGTCATTGCCCGTCATCTAGCATGCCCCAGGTTTGTTCTGATAACATGGTTTCTAACGATGGCTCTGGAGATGTTTCTATACAGGGATCAGTGCAGGATGAGGTTCATGAGAACCTGGACGTACCTATCGCCACTAGGAAGCAGAGGCGTACTTGTGCATCCTACCCGCTTGCTTCTCAGGTTTCCTTTCATCGTCTTACAGGAGACTTCCAGAAATTTGCAGTTGCTCTATCTGCCGTAGAAATTCCACGGACTTACCAGGATGCATTGCGAGATAGCAAACGGTGTCAGCTATGGAAGAGATAATGGCCGCTTTGCAGTCCTGTGGCACCTGGAGTCTAGTTTTTCCTTCTTCTGGAGCGTCTGTTGTCAGTTGCAAATGGTGTTTATTGTTAAACACCATGTAGATAGGAGCCTTGATCGTTACAAAGCAAGGTTGGTGGCACGTGGTTTTATGCAGACCTATGGAGTTGATTACATGGACATGTTCTCTCCGGTTGCTCGACATTCCACTTTGCGTGTTCTCCTTTCAGTTGATGTGGTACATGACTGGCCCGTATTCCAACTTGATGTAAAAATGCATTTTTGTATGGAGATCTACAAGAGGAGGTCTATATGCAGCAGCCTCCGAGGTTTGTTGCTGAGGGGGAGTGTCAACAGGTTTGTAGGCTCCATAAGGCAATATATGGCCTTAAACAGAGTCCTAGGGCATGGTTCCAAGAGCTTTCAGATCTGATTGAACGACAGGGGTTCAAGAGGTCAAATGCAGATCACTCTTTGTTTGTGCAGAGAACATCCAGAGGTACAGTTGCTATCATGGTTTATGTTGATGATATAGTTATTACAGGAGATGATGAGTAGGGAATCAAGATGGCAAAAGAGTTTCTGGGCAGTCAATTTGTGACTAAGGACATGGGTACCCTAAGGTTCTTAGGGTTGGAATTTGCTAGAAATGCACAGGGTCTTGTGATGACCCAAAGAAAGTATGTTACAAACATGCTTGCAGAGATGGACATGATCGGGTGTCGACCTTCTACTACTCCTATGGATCCTAGCATGAAGCTATAGGATGATGATACAGATGAAGTCAACAAGAGAAGATACAGAGAGATGGTGAGAAAACTTCTTTATGTTACAATCACCAGACCGGATATCGCCTTTGCAGTGAGTCGAGTGAGTCAGTTCATGGAACAGCCTCGACAAGTACATATGGATGTTGTATTCATGATATTGAGATATCTAAAATCGTCTCCAGGTGCAGGATTACTCTTCAAGAAAGGAGAAACTCTCTCTGTATCTGCATACGCTGATGCAGACTATGCAGGTTGTCTTAAGGATAGAAAATCGACTTCGGGATTTGCAGTGTTTGTTGGCAGTTCTCTTGTTTCTTGGAAAAGTAAGAAACAAACAGTTGTAGCGAGATCAAGTGTTGAATCCGAATACAGGGCTATGGCGCAAGCAAGTACAGAAATGATGTGGGTTCGAGCAGTATTAGTTGATTTGCATATAGAGGTTCCTCTACCCAGTGTTGCAGAAGACGGTATTCGGTACTCAGTCGGAGGGGTCACTGAATAGAGAATAATCGGTATTCGGGCGACTATTCGGAATTATTCGGTTTTGTATTTTTTAATATAAAAATTATTTATAATACATATATTCTTATATTTTTATACATATATGGTCATTAGTTAACATGAATTCATTAGTTCCTTGAATAAGAACTCCCAAATTGCCTCAACGATGCGAGGAATTTCCAAATGAAGCCTCAATCAGCAGCATAAAATTACCTTTGTTTGAAACATACTTATATATCATCAGATTTAACTTCCTTTTTAGCATGTTAGCGAATCGGTATTGACTCTGTCCAGAATGAACAGATTCAATACCTCCCAGATTCCTCCTCCACCAATATTTCTGTAACCACTTTCAATAATCCATAATATTTGGCAATAATATCTCCAAGAAAAAGCTCAAGTAGCAATAGCTTCAACCCCTCCAAACAACATTGGTTCTTCAGAGAGGTCTCCTCAAAGATCTTACAATATTATTTTATTTTACTTTTTGCTTTTTAAAAAGTGAACTTAATCTAAAAGGCTTAATGTCTAACTTGAACTCAATTGTTTTTCTTTTATTTCATTATGTCAATATATAAATGTATAAATCTTATATAATAAAAAATAATTTGTATATTTAAAATATATAAAAAAATACAAACCTGACTAAAGTCCAACTAAATCTAATTAGTCGCCTGACAGTCATTAATCTTTAGTCAATGACCCCATTGACTGAATATCGACTACCGATTTTTACAACCTTGATTTTACTTATGTGTGTGTTTATGTGTACGAGTTAGTGTGCTTAATCTAAGGAATGAGTTGTGGAAAGAACCAGAGTTTCCTGCATAGAACTCCTTAACCAAACTCCATAATTTCACCTCGCACAATATCGCGGAACTTTTAGAAGGCAAATGTTGTGAAACCATTGGGGCCAGACGACCCATCTACATTCAGCTTAAGTGCCACATCCAAACCTCATCAAACTCAAGTTCTCAAATCAGGCCATCCACCTGATCTTGTGGAAGCCTATAAGCATTGGTACCCAACCATCTTCAACTACCTCCTTGGATGCTCTGATCAACTTCTAGAAATGATCCATCATCTTTGTTCTGACTCTTGTTCATCCTTGATCCTATTGTCACCAACTAAGAGTGAGTGGATGAGGTTCCACTTCCGCCTCCTACTCAGTCGTGTGAAAGAACTTTATTTTTGGATCACCCTTCCATAGTCACTTCTGCCTCGATCCACTTTACCTCATACTTGTTTTCTTCCATCACCTTTTCCTACTGAGCAGCATGCTCCTCAAGCTCCTCTCTAATGAGGTATCTTCCATCCTCAACAATGTCCACTTTAGGGCCTGTTTGGTTGCTGGGTTGGACTGGGTTGGGTTGGGGTGGGGTGGGGTGGGTGAATAGTAATCTGTGAGGAGGAAGTACCCTTGTGAATAGTAACCAGGATTGGGCCAACCCTGCCCAACCCTGCAACCAAACAATTACGGGCTCCTTGACGCTTCTGAAAATGATGATCCGATAACTTTCTTTGCAATAAATTTCTTAAGGGCCACTGGCTTGGACACAATCCGCACGGTGTTTAACCATCACAATAAAAATTCATCCAATTATCAGTGACCATTTCATGAAAGCCATCCTCCCCACTCAAATTTCAAAAAAAAATCTAGGACAGGATCCCTCATGTGAAATACATGGGAAAGTGGTATGGGCAAATGAGACCATGGAAGAGATCAAATTGAGACAAATTAAAAAAGGGATAAAAGCTCAAAAAAACATGAGCTAGTCAAAGGTCCTCCCAAAGATCTTCCGTCCATCGGCCACTCTTCGGACCATAAACAAAAGAGAAATCCATAAGCACCTATCAGACATTCTTTAGAAAAAAACGAGGGAGCTTTTAATGAAAATATGAAAGAATAATTATTAATCTCTAAGGGTCATCCTTTGGCTTTAGTAACAAACTTTTATTGTAAACCATCAACCAACGGATTAACCAACGGATATCAACAACGGGAGTAAATGTGGAAATGTGGAAATTTTAAGAGGTGGTAGTATAAATATGAAAATGGGAGGGTTAAAGAATAAATGTGAATTCAGATGTATGACATCATTTAAGAATATCAGAAAAATGTGAATCCAAAAAATGTGAATGGCAGGTGGGGTTCATTTTCAAAAGGTAACCATAAGAGTTTTGCTTAAATGACTTCAACGTGTTTGGTTGCAGATTATCGCCCTCAATTGTGTTGAATCCCGGGGGCAACCATGCGATGTCACAATAGCAGTTGGAATATATTGCTATATTTTGCAGCTTAACAAAACACAAAGGCCCAAAAACAACCCTGGCATAAGGAGCATTATCTCTAGTGCATCCCTAATGCCAAAGACATATGACTCAATATCGAGGCATGATATCTCGAATATACTTAAATGTTCCACAAGTTTAGCATGGGTCCCATCTTAAAAACTAAAGTTGGAATCTTAGAAGTTTCCATTCTAAAAAAAATGATTGCAGCACTCATTTCAAGAAGTGATGTACTGCAAAAACTTTGAAAATATGATAAATAATCAAAGGTAGCCTCAAATGGTTGGGCAATAACCTTTTGGAGCCATGTGATGTAGATGGAAAAAAGGAAGGCTGAAATGTGGTAGTTGGAAGAAGTGACAGAGAAAGGAAAGATATTTTTAGTCAAAAAAGGGGGAAACATGCCACGGTGTCTACCCCAGATGTATTAAAAAACTAGGAAGAGTTACAGAGAAACTTACATAAGCCAAGACTCAAGTAGAATTTTGGAATGGAAAATTACATTCTCGCTATAAAACCGATGAGAAGAAAAAAGCACGTCATTTCTAGCTAACCAAATAGCCCTTAAAGTTGCCACATGCCTCAAAAGATCCTCCCTAGGCTTGTGCTTTTCCACAAAAAGCGATTCCCAGAAACCATCCAGATTTTGTAGATCCAGCCATGTAGTATCCATCTCTAACCAAATTGCTGAAGTTTTTCCACAGTTCAGGAAAAGATGATCCACGGTTTCAATCTGAGTTTCACAAAGGAGACATCTGTTAGATATATCCGGAAAAAGTCTTGCACATCGGTCTATTGTCATAAGTTGTCTTATGCGCAGCAACCACATAAAAAAACCGATTCTATTAGGCAGTTTTAACTCTCATATCAGATTGCAATCTCGAATCAGGGCATCTGTCTGTGCCAGGGGTCCAGAGAAAGGAAAGATATTATAGAAATAGAGACATGGAATGTGAGAGAGGGAAATAGAAGAGGAAATATAGATGGGGGAGAGCAGGGGAGAGATATGAAGACGAAAGTATGAGATAGAAGGGAAATGTCGAACAAAAGCGGAAGAAAGTGAGAGAAACAATTGTTGATGTTAGAAATATGTAACAGATCTTTCAGATCTTTCCAAATCCCTTGAGGGTATTTTTGTATTTTTCTCTTTCTTGTACTCATTAGGGTTTCTAGGTTTGTCCTATATATGGACCCCTAGACCCACTGGAATTAGACAAGAAAACCAATTCTACCTCTGACATGGTATCAGAGCTTTCCCACGGGCCTCTCTCTCGCCGCCTCCTCCCTCCCGATCCATCGCGCGATCCCTAGCGTGTTTCCCCCCTCGCCCTCCACATCCATCGCCCCTCCCGACGCCTATCACCCCGACGCTTATCGCCCCTCCCGAACCCATCGCACATCGCCATATTCCATCGCCCCTCGACCATACTCCCGAACCCATCGCACATCGCCTTCCACATCCATCGCCATACCCATCGACCCATCGCCCCTCCGAACCCTGCCTCCCCATCGCCATACTCCACATCCATCGCCCCTTCCGAACCCTGCCTCACCATCGCCATACCCATCGCCACCCAATCGCCCCTCCCTACCACAACCCATCGCCACCCAATCGCCCCTCCCTTGCCATACCCCATCGCCCCTCCCTACCGCAACCCATCGCCCCTCCCTTGCCATACCCCATCGACCCATCGCCACCCTACCGCAATACCCCAGCACCCCTTCCCAGCAATACCCCATCGCCCTCCCTACCGCAACCCATCGCACGTACCCAGAACCTACCCAATCGCCCCTACCCATCGCATATACCCAATCGCCCCTACCCAGAACCTATTGCATATACCCAAACACCCATCGCCTCATCTACCCAGTCGGTTCCCCTCTCCACTACAACCCCCCAGCGATTCCAGGACTGCTCCAGGACTGCTCCAGCGACTCCATCACCCACACCCAGTCGCTCCCATCACTCACAACGCGACTCCAGGACTGCTCCAGCGACTCCAGCCTTACGACGGCCAGGCGAAACCTCCAGCAACGGCTCCAGCACCGGCTTTGACGTTCACGACTCCAGGAATTCCCGGTCTACATCGATTCTGCTCTGTCAAACGGCTCCAGCGACTTTCGTGCACAGCAACACTCCAACGGGCACTCATCAGTCTAACAAGGATATGTGGCCCAACGACTCCAGCATCCGATGACATTTTACTACAACCTCATGTCCTCTGAAATTATCAATATTCCATAGTCCTTTGCTACGTGTCTTGTGTGGCCGCCATGACTTCTACTCCCACATCTGTGGACTCCAAGTCCATGTACCAATCTCAATCTATGATGGTTCAGGGCACTACTATAAAACTCAAGGGATCCGAGAATTATGTTCTCTGGTCACGGTCTTTTAAAATATTTATTGGCGGCCAGCGGAAGGCCTATGTTCTTACTAGAATTCCCCCAGCAGAGACAGACAAAGACTTTGATACATGGTTTGTCGATAACTGTCAGGTTATCACCTGGATGACAAACAGCGTTGACCCATCTATTGCATCTAATCTCTTATACAAAGAAACGCAAAAGCTATGTGGGAGAGTCTTGAAAATACATACTCACAGAAAACTACCAAGTCTCGGCTTTCCGATATATATACTAGGATTTGGTCTACAAATCAAGGAGATACATCCTTGATTGAGTATTACAGGCTACTCACAGGTTTATTTGAAGAACTCCTCATTTTTCAACCAGCATGTTGTGATAAACAGGTTGGGGAACGAGCAGAATGGCAAGTATATCGGTTCCTATAAGGCTTACACCCTTGATATAAATCTGCGACGGACCAGTTTCTTACTGCAGGTGCATTACCCACTCTTGAAACCATCTTTGGCCGACTTCAGGAAATTGAGTCTCCACACACACCTCCATCTGCTGAGGTGTCCGCTCACTTTGTTAAGGGACGATCAATCCCTTACGGAGGACGAGGACGTGACTCTGGTCGAGGACGTGGTCGTGTCTACGGACGAGGTCGCGATTATTCACGGGCCCAAGGTCGTGATCATACTCCTGCCCGTTTCCCCCCGTGTACTCATTGTGGTCGCCTGAATCACCCATCGGAACGTTGCTGGGCCAAATTTGGCATGCCTTCGAATGCCAACAGTGCGTATGAGATGACTACCCATGATACTGACTATGAGATTGCTGTCCCAAGCCAAGAAGAACCCGTGCATGCTAGTCAACATTCATTTACTGCCTCTGAATATGCCAGTATACGTCAACTACTACAGAACTCTCATACTAATGTGATCACCTCTGCTTCAATAGCCAGTCTTGCCACAACTGCGAGTACAGTCGCCAACACAGCTACTACATCAAATCCTACATGGATCATCGACTCTGGAGCCTCAACGCATCTTACAGGGGAAGGTAGTATTCTTACTTCTTCCGGACCATCCTCAGTTGTGAAAACCGTACGTGTTGCCAATGGAGCGCACTCGCCCATCACTAGTGTGGGCACTGTGGAATTTTCTTCCTCACTCAGACTAACGAACGTGCACTGCGCTCCAGCCTTTCCTCTTAGCTTATTATCTGTCCATAAACTATGCACTGAGCTTAACTGTCAAGTGATATTTGACAAATTTTGTTGTTACTTTCAGGACATCCGGACGAAACAGATCTTTGGTGGGGGATATGAGAAGAATGGGCTGTATTATCTGGACATCCCTACTGATTCCAAGTTTGCAGGTGTTGTGTCCATTTCCACTGATCTCTTACTATGGCATCTTCGTCTTGGTCATCCATCTGCCAAAGCCCTCTCCATGATGTTTCCGGAACTTTCGTCGCTAAAACCCTTTGAGTGTGAGGCGTGTCAATTTGGGAAACATCATCGAGCATCCTTTCCTGCTCGAACTGAGCCTCGTCGTTCTACTCCTTTTGCTCTAGTCCATTGTGATATCTGGGGACCTCGTTCGGTCCGTACACTCAGTGGTCATAAGTATTTTGTTGTTTTTATTGATGATTTCAGCAGACTATCCTGGGTTTATCTACTAAAAGAACGTTCGGAAATAAATATTATCATCAAAAATTTCTTTCAGTATGTTAAAACCATTTTCTCCACCACTGTACAAATTTTCCGTTCAGATAATGCGCTGGAATTCACCCAAAATGACCTTTCCACATTTTTTGCTTCTCAAGGGACCATACATCAAACCTCCTGTCCCTATACATCCCAACAAAATGGGATAGCAGAAAGAAAATTAAGACACCTCCTAAACATTGCCCGATCACTTCTCTCTCAAATGAAAGTTCCCAAAATCTACTGGGGTGATGCTGTATTAACTGCAGTTCATCTTACCAACAGAGTCCCTTCGCCTTCTCTAAATGGGTCTACTCCATTCTCTTTACTTTATCTCACAGAGTCTCCTTTTCCATTACCTCTAAGGGTCTTCGGTTGTGTGTCATTCGTTCATAAATTCCAAAATACAGATAAACTCTCGCCACGTGCGATCAAATGTGTTTTTCTGGGATACTCTCGCACTCAGAAAGGGTATAGGTGCTATGATCCTGATAGTCATCGCTATTACATCTCGGCTGATGTTACCTTCTTTGAGAAAACAAGCTTCTTCTCTAATACAATCACTGATATACCCCTTGAACTTCCATCACCACCCATCGTCTACAAACGACGGAACATTTCGAGAGCTTCAGATGTCCCGTTACCCGTCTCGGTCCTCCAGGATGATATGCCCTCTTCAAGTATCTCCCACAAGGATGTCCCGGATGATCCTCTCGAGCTTCCAATTGCTCTACGGAAGAGTAAGAGACAGTGTACTTCCTATCCGATGTCTCACTACACATCTACTGATAGTTTATCTGACAATGACAGACGGTATACAGATGCTCTAATGACATTTTCCATCCCACGAGATCATCACAGTGCCTTACAGGACTTTGGGTGGCGACATGCAATGGATGAAGAAATGAATGCACTTCTATCTAGACGAACGTGGGATCTTGTCCGGTGTCCTAAAGGGACTCGACCGGTGGCTTGCAAATGGGTCTTCACGACCAAACAAACACCGGATGGCGCAATTGACAGGCTAAAAGCTCGCCTTGTGGCTAAAGGTTTTACACAAACCTATGGTCTAGACTATTTTGAGACATTCTCACCAGTTGCACGTATGGGGTCTATCAGGACTATTATTTCGTTAGCAGCAAATAAATGTTGGCCTATTTATCAGTTAGATGTGAAAAATGCTTTTCTTTATGGCGACCTTGATGAGGAAGTATACATGTTGCAACCTCCTGGTTATGAAGTCGAGGGGGAGTACATATGTCGACTTTGAAAAGCGATATATGGCCTCAAGCAAAGCCCAAGAGCGTGGTTTGACAGACTTACCACAGAAATTAGTACAATTGGATTCCAGAGAACAAAATCTGATTACTCAGTATTTGTCAGAAAACAAACAACTGGTACTGTCATTCTTGCCGTTTATGTTGATGATATGGTGCTCACAGGTGATGACTGCAATGGGATATCAGAAACCAAGGCCTTCCTTCAAAAGGTATTCGTTACTAAAGACCTTGGTCATCTACGCTACTTCTTGGGCATAGAAGTACTTCGCACTACCGAAGGAATTCATCTCTCACAGAGAAAATATTGTCTGGATATTCTTACTGAAGCAGGGGTTCTCGGATGCAAGCCCTCTAGTATCCCTGCAGACCCAAAGAAACATGTCAGCCTGTCTGATTCTACCTTTGATGATGTCACTATATATAGAAGTCTTGTGGGCAAACTCCTCTACCTGACTTCCACCAGACCAGATATCTCCTATGCAGTTAGCAGAGCTAGTCAACACATGGAACAACCGACTTACAGCCATTGGCAAGATGTCCTACAAATCTTACGTTACTTGAAGGAATCTCCAGGACGTGGCCTCTTCTACGGGGCAAATGGGCACACGGAGGTTACTGCATATGCGGACGCTGACTATGCTGGTTCCCCAGAAGATCGACGCTCTACTACAGGCTACGCGATGATGGTTGGAGGAAATACAGTTACATGGAGGAGTAAGAAACAAACCGTTGTATCCAGATCCAGTGCAGAGGCGGAATATAGGGCAATGGCTCAAGCTACATGCGAAATCATATGGTTATTGGCTTTCATTCAGGAACTTGGCATTAATGTCACTACTCCTATTCCACTATATTGTGACAATAAATCTGCAACCTACATAGCTACAAATCCAGTATTCCATGAACGAACCAAGCATATAGAGATAGATTGCCACTTCGTACGGGATGCTGTCAAAGCTGGAAGAATTGCTACTCCACATATTAGCACTGATTTTCAACTAGCAGATATCTTCACAAAGGCCTTATCCAAGAAACGACTGCTGTGGATTATTTCCAAGTTGGGCATGACTGATAAATATGCTCCAACTTGAGGGGGAGTGTTAGAAATATGTAACAGATCTTTCAGATCTTTCCAAATCCCTTGAGGGTATTTTTGTATTTTTCTCTTTCTTGTACTCATTAGGGTTTCTAGGTTTGTCCTATATATGGACCCCTAGACCCACTGGAATTAGACAAGAAAACCAATTCTACCTCTGACAGTTGAGAATGGAGGGAGAGGAAAGATTAAGGGGGAAATATTAAAGAAAAGAGGAGTTGAGAAATTTTTAGAGTTAGAGGAAGAGAGATAAAGAGTGAATAACAATAAGAGAGAAGAGGTAGGAGAGAAGAGAAGATGGGAGGGAAAGATGGAGAGGAGAGATCTTTAACCATGAAGAAGAGAGGAGAGAGAATTTTGAAATCAATGGGGAGAAACGAGGGAGGAAGAGACAAGAGGGAAACCTTGAGGGAGGAGGGAAAGGAAGAGATAAGCAGGAAATATAGAGAGGAAGAAGAGAGGGGGAGGAGAAAGAAACTTTCTTTCACTAAAAATATTTTCTTCATATTGATTGTTCCATTCCATTAGCCAACGAGTCCTATTTATAGTTAGGTATGCATGATAGAAAATTCAACACTATTCTAGAATATTCTATACCTATGGAGAAAGGGAGAAAAAGGAAGAAACTTCTAGAGACTTCTAGCCTAAAGAAATGAGAGGATTCTAGATCCGTGTCTCCCCTTAAAGTAAAAATACAAATTTCAACAAAACACTTCACAATTTACATTTAAGAAACTAGTCCAACTTTCTTCTAATGTTTGTGAATTCTAACATTTATGGGCTACATCAATCCCCTCAGCTTCAAAATACTCGACTCCAGATGAGTTACCTTTTCCCATTAGTTGATCGAGGCCGAAACTCTGCAGTCCACAAGTTCCAAGATGATTGAGAGTTTCCTTGTATTTTTTATATGATATGGATTCCCCGCAAACTTCAAGACTAACCGATTCCTCTGCAAAACTTTATATATTTGCACTCTTCAATCACATGTTAAAGCTGTTAATATTCATGAAATGTTATAGTGATTAGTCCAAGGGATGTAAGCGGTTGTGATGCTTCCCGTGAAGGGGTGGCAACATGCTTTGAGGATTAGGAAGGGGCAACGATGCTCGTTCAAGATTAGAGGGCAGTCCCCTCAGGCCTAGCACTAGCAGGGTCATGCCACCATGGGACCTTCGTCGTGAGAGGTCGGACTGTGAGCTATTGCAATAACAACCATGATATCAACATTGGCCGGCGGCTTGTGAATCCGAGAGCATTGTTGCGTGCTCTCCACGATACAAAGTTCTATTTTCAAACAATTGAGGGAGGGTTTTGGTGGTGCGAGAGAAATCCATTGTGATTGAGGATCGTTTCTCCTACATATCTTCGTTGATGACCATCTTTTCTATCAATGAATTCAATGATTATAATACCTTCAACTTGGAACAAAGGCAATTCTTCAGCTACTTTGGATGCGGGTAAGAAATATGGCCCCCATTGGCTCAAAATCAAGTTGTTCGCCTAAATACTATAAGATCGTTGAAATTAGGAATGATTCAAAATCCATGCTCTAATAACAGTTGATGTTGATGGAAGAAAGAAAGGTTTGAAATGAGATAATTAGAAGAAACGACAAAAAAGGAAAAGATATTACGGAGAGATAGAGATATCGAGGATTGAGAGAAGGGGAAGAAGAAGATAAAGAAAGAAAGAAAGAAAAAAGAAAAGGGGAGGGAAGAAGAAGATAAAGAAAGAAAGAAAAAAGAAAAGGGGAGAGATATAAAGAAGGCATGAGCATGAGGCAAAAAGTAAATATCAACGAAAAGAGGAAGAGAATGGGAGAAAGAAAAGTTAAGGGAGGGAGAGGAAAGTCTTGAAGACAAGATGGGAGATGAGAAAATGGTAGAGCGAGAGATGAAGAGAGACAATAAGAGAACAAGAGTGAGCGGGAAGAGATAAGAGAGAGGGTGAAACAAAAAGGAAAAATGGAGATGAGAGATCTTTTATTATGAAGAAGAGGGGGAAGAGAATTTTGAAGATGATGGGGAGGAAGCGGGGAGGAAGAGAGTAGAGGGAAACCTTTGAGAAGAAGGGTAAGAGATATGAGGAAGATATAGAGAGGAATGAGAGAGAGGGGGGGTAGGAGAAAAAATTCATTCACTAAATATGATTTCTTCTTCTTGATTGTTTCATCCCATTAGCCAAGGGACCCTTTTTAAAGTTGGGTCATAGAAAATACAATGCTAGTCTAGTTCTACACATATGGAGAAAAGGAGAAAAAAGTAGAGATTTCTAACCTAAAGTAGGAAGATTCAAGATCCATATGTCCTATTTAAGTAAAAATGCATATTTCTATAAGACCCTTTACATTTTACATTGTTAAATTAGTCCAAAATTTGAAAATTTATGGGATGCACCACCATGCCTTATACGTAGAAAGCACCTTCACAATCTTAAGTATTCTCCAACTCGATATCATCCGGATGATCTCAAGATGTGTGCCTACATAGTCGAAACGTGTAAGGATTTTGGTGCAAATTACATGGTTTCTGAGATTTTGGTTAAAATTTTTCATATACCAAGTTTTGATTTCCCAAAGTGACGTCTCCATACATACTTAGAACCATGTATGTTGACAACATTGTTTTTTCTCTGCTAGTCCATATTCTCTCCTACAAGAGTAGATGAGCAATTCATGCCTCATCTCCCTCTAGCATTTGATACACAAATATATTTTTAATAGTTTCACAATAATCACTGCATGGTGAGGTCTCACTTTGTTAAATCAATCCTGGGACTGTGTAAAAACATTCCTCGCTGACAGTCAATTTGATGCTTTTCTATTTGAAATACCCAAGGATGACAGTTGGTCTGAAACTTGTTTGATCTTCTCTCATGGCATCTAGCATTATTTCTAATCATATTGGGAATTCCTTTTTTAAAGGGTTTGCTGTGATGGATGAGTGCAGTAGAAACCTTTAAGTGCCAATATACCAAAAACAGAACAGAATGGCAACCAAACCGTCACGTGGCCAACTCATTTACAATAAAAAAACGTCTAGTATTGCTTTGTGAAACGAATAATCATCCTGAGGAAAGAAGATCGACCCTTGATGCATGGGGTGAATTTGAGATTGTTTAGTGCATTTTTTTTAAAATGTGAGTCCAAGCTCCATCTTTGTCTTCATCACCAGACCTTTTGGTTATTTTCCATAAAGGGAGAAAAATCTTTTTGGTTTAACATTCGGAACATAATTTCAAGCACTGAAAAAGACGCTGGGAGAATTATTCTACTGCATATATTCTCTTGACGTTGCTCCGCATTTTTTTTTCAGCCATGTTTTCTTTTCATTTTCATAAGAGTGTTTTTGGGAGATCGAATAAAATCCATATTGACTTGAACGATATGTTTCAAAGCATTGTCATGTCGCCTCCCATGGGGGGGGGGGGGGTCTTCTATGATACAGTCATGCACTATCTATTAAAAGATTTGAAAGTGATCGATGTTTTCCTCACGAGACCTTATGTGTCCTCGACGAAGTTTCTCAAGAACACCATCTTGGAAGTGCACTCCATTCCAGCATATGTAGGTAACATTATGTGATGTAGACGTTGATGTTTGTGAGGTAAAATAGGAAAATATTGATTGCTCATGCAGCCAACAGAAAAAATAAAGTTCTAAATTGAAAATGCCAACATGACGGTTATGGGAAATGGTGCAATTACAGAAAGTAAAACAGTCATTCTTCATTAAGGATAATTGACTGGAGATTTTGAGGGGCATCAAAATCTGGCTTTTCCTGCTCCTAAAATTAGATGTGTAACTTGGGGTCCTTGCAAAGCCACTAACACTTTTGATAGAGAAGCTGAGCTTTCATCAAGAAAGATCCCAAACCCCGAATATTATCATTTCATTGTGGGTCCATGACGTACCTATATATGGTTTCATGTGAAGTGCGTTATAATCATCCATTATTCAGATTGCAGGAAGGAGACCCTCAAAATCAAAATTGTGGAAGAAATATTGTCAACAATGTTTATAAGAAAATCATAACACCTTCACATGTAATGGTGACGCAAATGATCAAACCATAGATCTCTGGCAGGTGGTTTCTTCTTTATTTTCCGATTATTGCCTTACCTGCTTCTGTTTGATCATGTATAAGCAAACAGCTTCAACTGCAGTTTCTATTGGGTGATGGCAAGTATGAAAACTCATAGCGTAGGCCGTAAATTCTAGCAACAAATTTCCAAAGATGACCACAGCTAAAAGTAACAATGTCAATCTTTACGTTAGATGACAAGAAAAGGCATGCAGCTCAGCCGGTTAGAAAGCCTTGGAGCTATTTATAACAATCTACAAAAACAGTAACTTTTTTTTTTAGGCTCATACAAAAAAAAATAACTAATATCTCGACAAAAACAGTAACTTATACACAATCCAAGTTGAGGGAACTAATATAGACATCAATATACAGAAATCGAAGTGTCGTTGACTCGTCGTCCTACATGCCAACACCATCCTAAGCAATCTGCTTTCCATTATTGTCGAGATATTAGTTATTTTTATTATCGTTGTATTATTTTCTATTTCTTTCTTCTTCTTATAATTTGCCACATAGGTTCCTCTCCTATATAAGAGAATCCTAGGGCCTCTCATAAAGCAATGAATTCTTTTCCCTCTACATGGTATCAGAGCAACGATCCTAGACCGGAGTTCCCGTACCCCGCAAAACCCTAACCCTACCTGCCGCCTCATCTTCTAGTCCGCAGCCCTAGGTCTCTAGGCCGCCGCCCGACCAGCCCAGGCCGCAGCCCTAGGCCTCCAGGCTGCGGCTAATGCCGTGCTAGGCCCCCGCTTGGGCTGACCAGGCCTCCCTGACCATCATCTAGGCATCAGAGGCCGTCGTCGGCCTTCCCGTGGCCTTCTGTGCCCCTCTGCAAGTCGTTGTACAGTCTGAACCGGTCTGATTTTGACCGGAAAATGTGATTTTTGATCTATAAATCACGTTTTCCAGCCCTTGCAAGCAACGACGATTGATGAGGTTGGTTGTATGAGTCTACACGTACAACCAATCCAGCATATGATCGTGTAGACTCGTTTATATCGGTCTACTCCCCAGTTGAGTTCCATTATTTAGTCATTCTACCATCATGTCAGAGAACAAGGGTGATATTTTCTCGTCCGGAGCCTCCAAGGGCCCGGCCCCCATCGCTAAGATGGATGGGACCAACTATGAGTTGTGGTCCATGTAATTTCTCACCCTAATGCAACAAGGAGCACATCCTGATAGATCCAGATCCAACGGATAAAACTGGAGAAAATGCTTCATGGAAGCAAGATAATGCATATGCACGTGTTTGGCTATATGGGACACTCACCACAGAGATAGCTAATGATATTTTGAACCAACCCACCGTCAAGGCAATGTGGGACACTTTGGCTTCCACGGTTCCACCTATGCTCAAGCGAAGAATGAAGTCAAGATTCTCCAATTACAGTTTGACATCTAGAAGGCCAAGCAGAATGGTCGTCCTCTGCACGTGTACTACAGTTCACTTCGTGGCATGTTTGAGAAGTTACATAGCTATATGCCTATTACGACATCTCTTGAGCAACAGAAGGCATATAGGAACTCGACAATGGTTGGAGTTTTCATGGCCAGCCTTGATACAGAGTATGATGTAGCACGTACTCAGCTTCTCACCGGAGCTACCGTACCTCCCATGGAGGAGGCCTATAGCCGACTCAGCCGGATTATCATGCCTAATATGGCCACTCCTCAGCCCTCATCATCTATGGCCATTTCTCGCATCGAGGACTGACGACTCAGTCTAGAGGACGCACTCCTCGTGGTAGAGGCGGTAGACGTCTGCGTGGTCCTTGCACCTTTTGTCGTCGACCGGGGCATGCAGAGGATACATGCTATCAGAAGCATGGATATCACGTTTCTCGCCGCGTAGCTGAACAGATTGAGCCTTCAGATGCTTTTGCTTCCCAGGCAGATCCTCGCCTAGATGATATCGTCTTTCGCATTCGAGAGACTATGACCCCTGCTGCAGGAACCCCCACTACAGATATAGCAGCCACGGACAGAGCCTCTTCGAGCTCCTGAGGTATCGCTTATGCATTCACTAGTAGTGATGGTACAGATATGACAGAGTGGATTATGGACTCTAGTGCTTCTCATCATCTTTGTGGAGATAGAGCACAACTGAAGTCCTACAGGACCATACCACTCGGTAGATGGATTGTCATTGTCAATGGAGACCACATACCAATTACAGGACAGGGGGAGGTGCATCTGACGCCATCTATGCGTCTTCAGAATGTTCTATATGCTCCTGACTTTCAGATGAATTTACTTTCCATTAGTCAGATTACTAATGGATTTGCATTGTCGTGCCATCTTTGATCTATCTTCTCTTGTGTTCAGGACATACTCACGGGTCGGTGATTGGATGTAGCCGTGAGCAGCAGGGACTCTACAGAGTGGTCCAACCTTCTCATGTTGGCGTTTCCACTATACCTACTGGACCAGTCTCTCCATATCTGTAGCACCTTCGTTTTGGCCACCTTCCTCTGCAGAAGCTATGCCATGTTCTCCCTCATTTCCACGAGAACCTCCTTTCAGTGTGAGGCATGTCAGCTTGGGAAGCATCATCGTTCATCCTATCCATCCCGTCAGAGTCAGAGCAGTTCCTAGTTGATATCTAGGATCCGAGTCGTGTTCCTGATCATCAGGGACATCGTTTTTATCTTGTTGTCGTTGATGATTTATCTAGACTTTCCTGTGTCTTTCTTTTGAAGAATAAGTCTGAGGATGGACCATGATCAAATATTTTATTAATGAAGTAAGGAATATTTTTTCTGCTAGTATCAAATATCTTTGCACTGATAATAGCTTAGAATTCTGCACCTTACAATTTTCTGAGTTTCTTAGATCTCTTGGCATTGTTCACCAGACCTCATGTGCCTATACTTCGCAACATAACGTTGTTGCCGAGCGCAAACATCGCCACTTGATGTGACTAGAACTTTGTTGATACAAAGTCATGCTCCTCACTCTTACTGTGGTGATATTGTCCTTACTGCATGCTATTTGATGAACCGCATGCCATCGTCTATGTTAGGAGAGAAGATTCCTTTCTCGATTGTGTTTCCCGAGAATGATCTTTTCTCCCTTACACCTCGTGTGTTTGGATCTGTTGCTTTTGTTTACGATGTCTCTCCAGGTCGGGACAAGCTCTCTCCTAGAGCTGTCAAGTGTGTGTTTGCTGGCTACTCTCGTACCCAGAAGGGGTATCGTTGCTTTGATCCGCTAAGGCGAAAGTACTTTGTCAGTGCTGACGTTACTTTCTTTGAGTTTATTATGTATTTTTCTCCTACAGATGACAGACTAGCCCCATCTAACGGTGAGATCCTACAAGGGACTTCTTTTCAACAGAGGCACATCTCTCTCAGTTACAGCATGTGCAGATGCAGATTATGTTGGGTGTCCAAAGGATAGAAAGTCTACATCAGGCTTTACTGTGTTTATCGGGAGTTCCCTTGTTTCATGAAAGAGTAAGAAGCAAAATGTGGTTGCCAGATCAAGTGCTGAGTCTGAATACAGGACCATGGCGCAGGCTAGCACAGAGATGATGTGGGTTAGAACTGTAATTACTGACCTGACTATAGAGGTGCTCTTTTCATTCACCTCCAATGTGATAATCAGGTTGCTCTTTTCATTGCCAACAACCCAGCCTTTCATGAGAGGACGAAGCACATAGAGGTGGACTATCACTACACTCGTGACATGATACAGAAGGGTCTTATCGCCACTACGCATGTCAGCTCTGGAGACCAGACAGCAGATGTACTTACAAAGGCCCTAGTCAGAGGACCTTATCAGAGATGTTGTTCCAAGTTGAGTCTGATCGATATCTATACTCCAGCTTGAGGAGGAGTGTTGAGATATTAGTTATTTTTATTATCGTTGTCTTATTTTCTATTTCTTTCTTCTTCTTCTTGTAATTTACCCCATAGATTCCTCTCCTATATAAGAGAACCTTAGAACCTCTCATAAAGCAATGAACTCTTTTCCCTCTACAATTATCATATATTATATAATAGTTGACAATTTCCTCAAATATCGGTAACTCCAACTCCGCAGGGGATATCATTCACAAAAATTAAGAAATACTACTCATTTAGCAATAAAGAAAACACAAGCACATATATACCTTTCTACCTCCATTCAGTTTCTTCTTCACAGCCTGTCCAAGACTGAGCTGCATAACACAAACAATCATACTATCAACCGCAAATCCAAACAAATTCGTCAGAAAACTCAAGGAAAAAACTATAAAACTTCTCCTCACATTGGCTGGCGATCGCATCCCCTCGGCCGCCTCGGACTCCCTCAAGCTCATCAGCTGGCGGTAAATCTCCGAGCCCCCCGTGCTCGATGATGCTGCGTTCCCGCGTGGCTTCCTCCTCGGAGGCCTCGCCGGCGGGTTCAGGAATCTCCATGCGAATACGAACGCCACCGCGAATCCTACCGCGGCACCTAAAGTTCCAGCGTGCTGAACAGAGCAGGAATTCCACGAATTGACCACAACAAAGACGTCGAAATGAACGAAAAAAAGAATGGATTTTTACGAGAGGGGAAGGCGACCTTGTGGCTGACGAGGATCATGATGAGGCCGGAGAGCTTCCTCGCAAGGTGATTGGAGGCCCTCTTCACGAGATTCCTGAGAGGATCCGCGGTCGATTCCGCCATCGGCGATGGAGGAGGTGGATACGAAGGTGGGAGGGGGAGGGTTTCGATTTCAGACGCGCGGGATCGACATGGATGTGCCCGCAGCCCTAGTGCGAGGAGGGAAACTGAAGTGGATTTTAGTTTCGCTCTTCTGCGGGGAGTTCTTCTTGGATTGGTGATTGTTCGTTGATGGGTCTTGTTCTTTGAGAAGTTCCATTGACTCTAGAAGGTAGGAGATATTTGATTGAAGTTGAGTTAATTTATTATTTAGAAATCAGTTTTTTTAGAAATGATTGTTTTGTGTATATGGAATTATTTTTTTTCTCATATCATTGTTCACTAACCACTTCTAAAGAAAATGATTGAATTGCACAGAATTCTTGTAATGATGTTGGTATGTCACATTTAGCGCTAAAAGAGGATGTGGATATATCTATATTCATTCGTATTTGTATCAGTTTTGATGAGAGTACGAATGCTCTATTTTTTTTATTATGACGAATGCGGATTCGAATATGGATGCTGATCTTTCGCAATCCAACGAAGACGGATGTGAACACGGATGTCAAAAAATATATTTTGACGAATACAGACGTGAATGCATGTTATGAGATTTAAATGAATACATATATATAAATCTATTTTTTATGTGTTTTTTTCCGATTTTAATGTACATTGTACTATAGGATAATTGATATGTATTACATAAAATAGTATACAAGTCATACATATACAATCTTTATATATCCAATCATTACATTACAAATATATGAAAAGTAATAATTATACACATCAAAGAGTAGACATTACTCCCAGCATCCATGTTAATACTATAATAATTATCATATAAAAATTGTGAATTCCATTATTATTTCTTAACTAGCAATCCCACTCCCCACTCCAAACATTATCAATCTTTTCCCCATTCCAACGTGTGAATCGTGAGTAGTGACCCGATTCCACTAAAGTTTAGCAAGATAATCAACTGTAAGTTTGTCATGCCACCTCTTCGCACGAGTAAGTTCCATCCTCTGGTCCATAAATATGTCATCGCTCGCCTCAACCCTCCATGAGGGAGTATCTCTTCACAAGGAATCATTACACCACATGAGGCTACTCATCTGGCATGCATTGCCGTGCAAGATCATCCCTCTATCTAGCACAAGCTTGTAATCATTGTCTATGTTCTACATCCATTAAGTTTGCTCATATGTCTTAACATTTAGTATTTTTATTTTATCTAATGTCATAATTTCAATCAAATATTAATTCTGGTTGTTATTTGATAGGAGTTGAAGTATTATAATACGGTACCTTTATCATAGGTCTTTGATCTTTTATTCATCACAGTGAGTAGCACTGATCTATCATTTGAAAATTCAAATTCTGATGTCTTGGAAAAGATTGCGATGCTTATGCGGAAGAAACAAAAGCAATTTATATCAAGGGTTTGGATGGATTATGATAGAGTTTACAAAAGGGAGGAGATAACAATTAAATGGAAATCATATGAGTAAGATATTTTGTGGGATGTATGCAAGTTATGCAAAAAGAAACTTCGGCATGCTTCTAGAATGGGGCACAAGTTACTGAAAAATCATATTCAAGCGTGTCATAATCGAACCGAAGTAGATCTAGGCCAATAGTTAGTTCAATCAATATTAAAATCACATGGAGCTAGCATGTTTCAAATTATACATTTTATGATGGAAAAAAAATCAAATACTACTTTTGATAATGAAAAAAAGTAATGTCAAAACTTTAAAATAACTTGTGCCATAATCTATTTTGATTTGTTGCAAATTCCAAGATCAATTACATGACTCATTTTGGAAAGAGGATGACACAGTGTCTATTGCAGTAAAAAAAGCATTCCTTTGAAAGTAAGGTCCTGTTCGTTTGGGGTATAAGTTGGAATGGAATAAGGGGAATAAGCCCCTAACACGCTTCCCCGTGGTACGACTATTCCCTATTATTCCATCTTATTTCACTCTTATTCCTATCTTTATCCCACCTTACCTACCTTTATTTCACCTTATTCTCCTTATTCTTATCCTCCAACTGAACGGAGAATAGACCCTTATTCCCCTTATTCCCCATCTTTATTCCTGTTTATTCTCCTACCGAACGGACCCTAATAGTATTGCATGAGATGTTGATCATTGTTGATGCACAAGGTTTTAAACAATGATTTTAAGCGAGTACACTCTTATTTTTATTAAACATTGATTTTAAGCGAGTACACTCTCTTAATTTATGATGCCTTTTTATCATTGATGGTTTTATTTTATTTATTTAAAAAATGCTCTAGTTATTTGTTCGTTTGTATACATGGATGTTGATTTTCCCAATACATGTTAGATTTGCTTATTTTGACATTTATTTTGCCATGATGCATCTAACATGTGTATTTTCTTTTCTCATATTCAACATGTATGTGTACTTTAAAACTCTATACTTTACTCATGTTCAACCTAATATAGCCAGAGAACATTCACTACACTTATATTCTATTTGTTTATTTCTTTTACTAATATTGAGCATGCTAATTTTATGCTTTTGTTGCATTGGATGTCGTTCGATTTCTTATTTCCTATTGATGGTTGTCCATTATAATTTTCTGTTGTTCTATTGATAACTGATTATGGTTTTACTTTTTTGTTATATGTAATTTGATGCTTCATTTTGCTAGTAAAATGTTGGCACTCAATTTGTCGTTCATATGATCTAATTGATATTCGGTTTTATGTTTTTTGGTGCAAGGGATATCCTTGAAATACTGGATGCATTTTTAGTTAATAATATGCCTCTTCACATAATATATGCTTTACGTTATTTGTGTAGGAACTCCCATCCTTTGAATGTGAGTGATACTCCTGCATGATCAAGAGAGTTTGCTTTTATTTGTTACAGAACTCATGCATTAAATATAAGCAATGACTTAATTTACAAAAATGTTTTTCATAATACTTTCGTTTGATTTTGATTTTACTTTATGATGGTTGAGATTTGATCATCATTCCTCGTAAAATGTTACTATGGTCCCATTAATGTTCAATTTGATGCTTTGGGTGTAAGGGTGACCTTACCATTTTAGATGCATTCTCAATTGATATCGTGCTTCCTTTTCACAATGTATGTTATCCGCTATTTGTGCAGTAACACCGCATATTCCAAATGTGAATGACGCTCCTATATGTTGAAAACATTTTCGTTTACTATTATTGAGCTCGTGCTTTGAAGATAAATAATGGTGTTTCTTGCTTTGGAGATTGATCTGCTTCAACTATGATTGGATATTGATCGCCACTCATTAAAGATGTGCTCTGATATACAATGATGTTTTCCCTAGATCTATTGGTTGGCATGGAGTGATACTTTTCTAGCTTATACTTATTACATACACAATGATTTCAAATACCCACAAATGTGAAACTTGTATTGGTAGGACTCACTAATCAAGAACAAAGAAAGAGTTAAAAAATGCATCCCCTAAAAGCCCTTATAACCAGTGTTTTTGAAACCGGAATGGACCGACCGGTTCGACCGATGAATCAGGCCTGGACCGGTCCGGTTAACCAGTTTATACCGGTTCGGTTCGATTATTCAAATTTTAATTAATCCGTTCGGTTCAACCTATTTTTTGACCCGATTCAACCAGGTTCAACCACATTTAATTTTTAAATTATTTAAAAATATTGTTGGTAATGGGAATTGAACTGATGACCTTTGCTTACCTATTTTATACTTCTAACCAACTACACTAACATAACTTTTCACATGTATTGGATTTTAAATTTAATTAAACTATTATCATGTTATAGAGCATCTAGTCCAAATAATATATATATATATATGATATGTATGATATTTGATGATGTATAAGAAAAATACTTTATGTATAGTGTGAAATATATATTATATATGTATTATATATATTTCAAGTATATTAAGTGTATATTATATATATATATAATTTCATTTCGATTTGATTAGCCGGTTCAACCACTTTTTTTCACAGGTCCGATTTAATCTAATTTTAAATAATGATGATGTCATCATCCGGTTGAACCGGTTTGATTGCATGGTTCGACCCAATCCGACCATTTCAGCAAAGTTTCTGGTTCGATGTCCGATTCGGTTTCAAAAAACTTGCTTATACACATCCCCTCCCCCCAATCTCCTTCCAAACCCCCCGACCCCATATACTTTAACACCTTATAATCTTATCAAATTTCATAATAAAGCCATCTCCTTGCCCCCATCCTACTTTTGTAGACTCGAGTTGGAGGATTTCTTTGGAAGGAAATGAATCGTTATGTGAATTAACCCAAAACTTCAGGTTTTTTAGCCCTCAATATATAGACAGTGCCGTCCCTGACATTTCATGGGCCCTAGGCAAAAGATAAAAAAAGGGCCCCCATAAAAACTTTTTAGAAAAATGGAATTTCTTATAAAAAGGCTCTTCCAATTTTTCAAAGAACTATGTTTAGTTATCAACCAGCATCAAATAATAAATTATGAAATTAAAAATTAAAAAAACGATTTCTACGAGCTTTTTGGGAGGCAAAATCATTAATAATAACATCTACGTCAATGTTTTCTATTAATTTTTTTTCAATAGATAATGTTGCTAGACCATTCAATCTTTCTTGAGACATTGATGATCTCAAGTAGGTTTTTATCAATCTTAATTTTGAAAAACTTCTTTCGGCTGATGCTAATGTCCCAGGTAACGTTAAAAAAATTCTGTATGCAATGAAAACATTCGGATAACAATCTGCAGACTTTATAAAGTTAAGAATTTCTATAGCAGACATCGACTCATTTGGCAAAGTCATTTGCAACACTTTTAACTCAGAGTAAAAATCATTGAAATCAACATCACTTGAATCATCATGGGAAAATTTAGAGTGGAAATTAACACAATATTCTTTTAATTTTTTATCATCCAACGCTTTTAACACGTTTGAATCAAATAAAAATCCAAAAATATTTTCAAATTCTTTTAATTGCTCAAATCTAATTTTTAAAGATGTTATAGCCATATCTACAACAACAACAAAATACTCTATTCTAAATATCTCATCAGCGGATTGGATCTCTTCGTCCTCATCATTCTCATCAAATTGTTTTTTTCTAATAATACGACGCTTTATAGGATGGCTTGGCTCTACATCCATTTCAAGTGCAATACTCTTAGCAATTTCTAAACTAGCAGCAAAACCTTCTTCTCTGTACTTTGAAAAAAATGATAAAATGCCTCCTACTTGTTTTATGCTAGAGTTAATACTAACGGATTCAGATTGCAGTATCTTGGTCACCATATTCACAGAAAATAAAATGTCATACCAAATTACCATACCATGAAGAAATTCAAAATTAAGTGCATTAACTAAACTCTCGGCTTCACTCTTTGATTTTGCATCGTCACAAGATTCATATAACGATAATAAGGCATTTCTAATTTGGGGAGTTTGAAATCTGATTGCTTTAACACTTTTGATCCTACTCTCCCAACGAGTATTACACAAAGACTTTACGGTTACTCCAGAAACATTATCAAGTAAAATTTTCCATCTTTTAGTAGAACTTGAAAATAATATATATATGCGTTGAATAATTCCAAAAATGAGATGACTTTAACACAAGAATGTGCCATATCACTAACAACAAGATTCAAACTATGACAAGCACAAGGCATGTATAATGCTCTAGGATTTATTTCAAGAAATCGACTTTGAACTCCTTGATGTTTCCCCTTCATATTAGAACCATTATCATAACCTTGACCCCTTACATCGTGCACATTAAGATCAAAAGATTCTAAAACATTTAACAATACAGTAAAAAGTCCTAGTCCAGATGTATCATCAACATTTAAAAATTCTAAAAAGTATTCCTCAATTTTAAGATTTGATAAATTCACATATCTTAATATTAGAGTCATTTGTTCTTGATGGCTGATATCAGGAGTACAATCAAGAATTACTGAGAAATATTTAGCCTCTTTAACAATCTTAATGATAATATTTTTAATATTTTAGGCTAAAAGTAAAATCAACTCATGTTGAATTCTTGGTCCAAGATAATGATAATAAATTTCACGATTTTGTATACGCCTAACATGATCTTGCATTACAACATCAAATTCAGCTATCATTTCAATTAATCCCAAAAAATTACCATTACCATCTTCATACAGTTTATCATTCGATCCTCGAAAAGCCAAGTTGTTTTTAGCAAGATATTTTATACCAGAGAATATCCTAAATAAAACATCTCTCCAGCGTTTTTTTTCTTTCCTAATCTCTTCTTGCAAATTTTTATCAATTGTTTGATTTTTATCCAATCGTTCTATAGCTTCACTCCATTTATTCATATTAATCATATGTTCTGTACTATTTTCATGCTTTTGAAGTCTCTCACTAATATGCCTCCAATCACATAAACCCTCGTTTGCCAACAAGCTTCGATTAATAGTTGATTTAAATAATTTGCAACAAAAACAAAACACTTTGTCATCACTTTTAGAATAAACCAACCATTTTCTATCAATAAGCTCACCATTACTCAACTTTCTAGAGTAGTATGAATAAGAAAAATGTCTATTAGAACTATCTAAGAGAAAATCAAGATCTACTTCTCTTATGGGCCCTTTTTCTAAAATAATATCTCTTGATTGATTGTCAAGTTTCTCCCAATTTTTAGGATCAAACATATCCAAAAAACAATCACTTTGATGTTTATCAATGCAAATATTTATTATTAGATATATCTTGCACATTAATAGCCTCATTTGCATTATTTATTTCATCTTTTTCATTTACACAATTATGTAAGTTTTCATTATTAATCACATCTTTATCTAAATTTTCATTTTCATTTATATTGACAATATCATGAAGATTTTCATGAGCTTTTAAATTTTCACTAGAATTTCATGCTCTAAAAGTAAATTTATCGAGAGCAGCTAGTTGTGATTTCTTTAATTCTTCGTCGTGCTTTCTCTTTTTCCTTTTTTCACACCCAGATAAATACTTTTTGGGAAACATTGTATAACACTTAAATAAAATTATAAAGAAATTTAGAAAAAAAGAAACAACAACACCGGGTAAAAAAATCAAATAGCAACATCAATTGCACCTTTACGATCGTGATTCAACAAACTCGGTAGAGCCCTCGATGATAATCTGCCAACGAACAACTTCAAATAAGATGGTTGCTTGAAAATACATGGAAATGTTTTATTATGAGACAAAAAATATTTTTTTATGACAAATATTTCTTAATATTACTTCCTAATCATTCAATCCATTCTGCTTTACTCTTGTTTACTCTATAACTAAATTAAATATACTTCAAAGCTAAATTACTTCCGGTTTGCAGCTTTCCAGTTAATATATCAAATGCCTTCCGCAACAATTTTTGGTATTTGTTTGATAAAAAAGCAGCCCTGCTATGTAGAACTAGGGTGGAGCATTGGGCTCGACCCGGCCCAACCCGGGAAAACCCGACCCGGGCCCGCCAATTTTTCACGGGTCTTGGGCCGGGTTGAGGTCCGGTTTTTTAGGTAAATTAAGAGTCCAGGCCCAGCCCAAAGCCCATGAGGTCGGGCTCGGGTTCGGGCCGGGCTCGACCCACCCCCATTTTTATTTCGTGAAGGATGCGCACATTAGTGTAGTCCACCGTTAAAATTTAATTCGAATACCGAAATGTTTGATTAATTCCAACTATCAAAACTTATATATAGTGCAGATCTAATAATTTAATAAAACTTCGAGCTTTGTAATGTCTATTAATACCGAGAATGATATCAGTGATACATGACAATATTATGCATAACCTATGTCTAAGATCATGGGTCGGGTCGGGTTCTTTAGGGCCAAAACGGGTTCGGGCTGGACCCGACCCGAGCTTGAAAAAATGACAAAATCAGGACCCGGGCCCGGCCCATATGTAGATCGGGTCCGGGTTGGGCTCGGGCTTTTACGGGTCGGGTCAGGGTCGAGTCCGGGTCGACCCGACCCAATGCTCCACCCTACGTACAACGGTTCCTTTTATACACACATAATTATGCAAGCTAAATCATCTGATTAGACAAAACTCACATTTTTAGCAACACTAAAAGCCTCACGATGGCTAATGTCAAGATTGCAAGGTTTGATCCTTTGAATCTCCTCCTTGGCATATCGAAAATGATAACAAAATTAATTAATAATAATAAACCAAGGTCTTAATCAACGATCATAATGCAAGTTGGTAGGTTGCATACTTGATAAACCTGTTGTATGGAGAGGGGACACGTAGCTTCTTCCTTGGAGCTATATGTAAATTTGTTGGAAAGACCTTGAGAGAGAGAAAGGGAGAGGGAGGAAGAGAGAGAGAGAGAGGGAGGGAGAGAGGACGTTAGTAGTGGTCCACTAAATATAGAAAGAGGGTAGGGGTGGGCGTTATTTCGAGAGGGAGAGAGAGAATGTGTGGGGGCCCGGGGGGGAATTTAAGGAATTAAAGAGAGAGAGAGAGAGAGTGAGTGGGGGAGCATTTAGGGTGCGTTTGGTTGGGGGGTTACCCCCACTTTGGATGTGTAACCCCCCAAAACTCCCACTTTTAACCCACTAGTGGGGCCTACTCTCTTCCCATCAAAAAAATTATATATTATACCATCATATCATCTAAAAAACATAAAATACTCAACTTCTACTCACTATTCTAAACTTCAATACAATCACATCACAACAATCATCCACTTTTTCAAATTTCAATACATCATATCGTAATAACTACCAACTTTTTCAAATTCCAATACAATCAAATCACACAAACCCTCCTAACCCTTAACCCACCAACCAAACACGCAAACACAAAACCGTGTTATCCACCCCTGGATAACCCACGAACCAAACGCAAGGAATTAAAGAGAGATGTGGGGGAGAGAGAGGATGTCTCGGCAAGCTTAAACGACAGGCTCCTTAAAATATTAAAAAAATGGACGTTGGAGAAAGCTAAAACGGCGGGCCCCTTAAAATATTTAAAAAATGGACGTTGGAGTCTTGGAAATGTTGGAGACTTAAATGGGTTTGAGGAAAACGGGCCCTTAAAATTAATGCGCTCTGGGCGGTTGCACTCCTAGACTACCCTCAGGGCCGTCCCTGTATATAGAGATGGAGGTGAATTAAAAGGTATATTGAAATTGATCGATTCCTCAAAGTGGGTGTTCTTTTCTAACTAGGCTCATACTTTGAGCATAAACAATGATGATTTTATTAAAGACACTACTTGCACGTATGTGAGACGATGAAACTGAGCTTGTGCTTTGAGCTAGACCTGGCCAAAGTCCGGGTCGGGTCGGGCCATGGGACGGGCCGAGGTTTAAAACCCATTGTCCAAGGCCCGGCTCGGCCCGATCCACGGGCCATACTTCAAGGCCCAAGCTCGGCCCAGGTCTGGGTCGGGCCGAGCCGACCCATAGGCCAAATGTGAAGTACTTTTTTATTAATTTTTTAATCAAATTTATGGAGATAATTAAGTCTTTTTAGCATCATCTAATCTTTCTAAATCCAAGTAACCATAATATGTGTTACATTGCATGTAAACTATAAAATAAGATTTAATATTGATAATGTAAAATAAAAACTTGAAGTATGTTATATTAAATGTATCTAAAATATAGTTCTTAAATATATATTTTTTATATGTGCGGGCTGGATCGGGTTTTATGGCACATGCCCACAGCCTGCCCAATTGACGGGCGGGCCAGAGCGTATGTATCCTTGTAGTTTTTGGGATACACTCGCCAAAAGCCCTTGCCTAAAACAATAGTTTCAGTCAAAACACAATATATGCAAACCTTAACTTTATCTTCTGTTGTTTTCACCATAGAGGCTAAAGGAACCTCTAGTTGTACCTGCAACCTTGAATGTTATGCCTTCTCTTCACACTTCAAGCAAATGCGCGGATGTACAACTAAGCGTGTGCAATGACGCGCATTCAAACATGTGCTAAGATGTAAATCTAGAAATGTGTGATTACATGGAAGAACATGTTTCCAAACTTGCATATGGAAGGATGTAAAATCGAGCATGCGCAAAGATGCTTATCACTGATACTTCTTCTTATAATATTCTTTAATATGTGTTTATATTTCACAATAATGTATGTTCGTTTTCATATACATGTGAGTTGATTTTATCCATATATCTAATGTACAATCCTGAAAATTGTATTGGGCCATGCACCCATGCATAATATAAATGATGGCAAAAAGTTTTGTTATATCAACTTGCATTTTATATGTGAATCAAACTATGGAATTGATGATAAAAGATTGCAAAAAGATGTGATGAAGTAGCTAAATAACAATGCACATTGATGGAGCATGCTAGCTACAAGCTCATGACGAAGAATATCAAGAAGATGCTCACTAAAGACAATAAATGTGATGAAGATCAAAAGAAGACGAAGATCAATAGTTCCAAGTATATCAATTTAGGATAGAATTGTAACATAATCTCATGGACATGCAAAGCATACAACTCCAGTTCAACTTTAGTTTTCAAAACGAATCAACCAACTAATAGGATTTTCAAATCGACTGAATTTGCTTTAGCCGACTGATTAACTTGATTAGCCAACTTAATTTTCTTGGTGAATGATGGGATCAACGATTGCTTGATGTAGACAATGTAGACTATGAGAGTTAAGTGTGAGCGAAATGAAAGGGAATGACTTTCCTTTTATAAGACCCCAAAATATATGTCAAGGGTAGTTAATAGATGTCAAATGACGAAAGGAAATGTTGGTTGGAGGAGGTAGTTGTTGCTAATCAAGACAAGTACTCATGTCAAAACTAATCACTTGAAAAAGTTTAATCGTCTGAATGCAAATTAATCAGATGGTCAAAATGGTCATTAGTTGTCCAAAAGTAGTTGTTGCGATTGGACTGTACATCGCATGATTTTGTCCGATTATATCGATTTGCATTATTATGGACTAATCGATCGATCCTATTTGATAAACTTCTACACCGCATATCATCTGTAAATAACATTTGCTATCAAAGCTTAAATAGTGTTCAAGTTGGAATAAACTAAAAAGCAATGGTAAGAAATGGATTGAGGACTGAAAGAAGCTATGTCATACATCCACCTTTTAATAGAGAGAACTATCCACAATGGAAAACGAAGATGATAGTTTTCCTTCAATACAAGGATTTTAGTGTCTGATATATAACGAAGAAATTCTTCACATTTATAAAGGACATAAAAATAGAAATGAAGAAGATGGTGCTAAATTTTTAAGGAAATCAATGCATTGTATTATGCACTCTCCAAGAAGGAATTTGACCATGTATCACGTCTTAAGGTATCCTAGAAGATAAGGGAATGTCTCGAAACCACCCATGAAGGTACGAGCATGGTCATAGAATTCCATTTTTTTTCATGTATACATGAAAGAATGAGATGTTCAAGATGAACATGGAGAAATCATCAAATGGCGAATCGTCTCTATAAATTTTAGACGAGCATTTCTACCCAGAAATCTATCAATTAAGATGTTACACTCACTTATACTTGATTGGGATTACAAGGCAAAAAAACCACGAAAAGTTAGTCGATTTAAAGACAACTCTTGATGATCTAATAGGTAACCTCCTTGCCTACGAAATTAAGCGTCATACTAAGAAGAAGAATAAACAAGAGCCAAAGAAGAAGATATTGATATTAAAAGTCAGTAGACTGATGAAACTGACAGACAATTTTGCCAAGAGGGAGATGATGATATCACAATGATGATCAGACAATTCAAGAAACTCCTAAGGAATAATGAGGTTTGATTCACCAACAAGAGAAGCTATTGCAAATAAAAAGAGTCCAAATACGTTAAACGTAAGAAACATGTGCATATCAAGAAAAACTATCCCTTGCTAAAAAGGTGCATTCTTATATCAAGTCAATTGTGATGACTCTAGCGGCAATGACTAAAAAGGTGCATTCTTATATCAAGTCAATTGTGATGACTCTAGCGGCAATGACAATGATGACGAAAACGAACATTTAAGATTTTTGCAGGCATCATTTATTCAGAAATGACCCCATTTGGTCCTTAAGTGCATTGCATAGGATGAACCTAATGATTAATATATAGGTTAATTGTCAAGAAATGACACCATTTGATCCATTAGGTCATTATCAAGGATGCAAACTAGTGTACTTCAATCCAATAACTCTATTAAATTGCAGATCAAGGGGATGAAGTTATACCTCAAAGGATTTCATCAAGGCTTGACTTCCCGTTTATTCAGACCACATACTTCTTCTGTAGATCAAAAACATGTGACCTTCGCTTGACATAAGAAGTTAGTTTTGTTTCAAAAACATAACAAATTGAACCACCTTCTACTAGTAGTTTCAATTATTTACATTTAGTAGCATATCACTTCTAGTCTTCTAGTAATGTATCCAAAATTCCAAGAAAAAAGTGGGCATCCCATGAAAAGGCATGAGTCATTAGAACACTTAATCAATCAACAATATGGAGAAAATAAAATAAGACAACCCGCTACCTAGCAAATCCTCTCAATTTCTTCCAATAAACCTTTAATTTCAGTCAATTGTTTTCGATAAATCTTCTCATTCTTCTCAATCACTTTAATAAAATAAAAAATTAATAATGTAAAATTTATGAATCGTGGTTATATCTTCCTATGTTAAATTTATAACAATAAATATCATTTGTTTTTACATTATCTTTGATTTTTGAAATTGATAACAAGTGGCATATACATTGTTATATTATTGGAAACGAATCGTGTGATAATTGTTATTTACTGACTTTTTCAATATTTTTTAATGTTGATAATTAGCAAGAATTTATATAAATTTCGACTAAAAAGTAAGTGGATAATCGCCGTTATATATACCATTAGCAATGAATATGATATTCATTATGAATTTCAACTATCAAAGGGTAATTTTGCAATGAATGTTATTTATTGTCAGCAAATTCTCAAATCATTCATTACCATAACTCTACATTGTTGTGGTGTCTTCACAATGCAACACTTATGTATTTGGCATATTTTGTTCTTCGGGTTTTCAACAAAGTCAGTATGTGCTCATGATTCAAGCAAGTGTGGTTAATGATATAGAGCTCGTGACATTCTTCATGGTTTCTTATGGTCAGTGGAATCATCGTGACGTCCTTATGTTGATGATAAAGTCATGGGTTTGCTCATGACATGCTTAGGAAGATCTTGAAAAGGTAGGTAAATAATGTCTCACCTTAATAACAAGATAATGACAATGATGGGAATACTCTGATCAACATGCAACCACAAGCATAAACATTACAAGATAAATGCATGTGAACACAAAACCACAAGGACACATAGTTGGATATGCGAAGTTGACCCTGCATATACATTACTAACTAACCAAACAAGAGAAGCCGAACTTATAGGACATGTGTTGGGTCAGGCTTTTACAACGCATCGACATGGTGGTATGCATGCCCCATGGAAATTCTCAAGGTTGGATGTGAACTACAAGCATCTGATATCTTCTCTACCTTCGATACGAGTTTGTTAATATGTTTATAATGCATGACAGACCCAAATGGGATGGAAGCCGTGCGTATGCGGTACCAATTCTTACATTTTTCTCGTATTATAGGGGTAAGGTGAACTTACACTAATTCGATATAAAAATGATGGCTCCGACAACAAATACGGGGTGACAAAGGTTGCAAAAGATAAAAAAAATCATGGAACTTGTATAGCTTATAATTCTTGTCCTTGTACAATTTTCATGGCTCCTACACCTACTAACTGCTAAGCATGACGGATGCCTCTCTCTCTCTCTCTATACACACACACATATATATATGAAGCACTTCAAATGAGGTGACACCTTTCTTTGATTATGAAAAGGTTTCATCTTAGGTCGTTGGATGATGAGTGTACAAGTGAGATTAAAAATCACCAGGTATTTTCGTGCTAACTAACATTCCTAATATGGGGAGTGGATTAAATTAATGTTAACTTAGTAAAATACACGCCATTGATCATTTTATATTTAGGTATATGCCGAGTGGTGTACAGAATTTTTCAGAAATATCCGATGGCATAAATGTTCACATTTTGAAATAACTGTTATCAATTTACAAATGATTGTGATATTTTACAATTCTGTGTTATAAATTACAAAAGCATAACTTAATATTCGCAAAAAAGCCTAAATCCGGTGAAATTTGTATTTTATGTAGTTGTATTTTATGTGTAGCTATGTTTCCTAATATATAGGGTGCTTAGGTAATGAGCCAGTTAATTGATTTACATGTGAGAATCTTTCCTAGAATGAAGGTTTTTTTGTTACAATTAAATTTTCTAATAAATCTAATATGTTTAATTGCGAACAAACTAAACATGTTAGACGTCATATGCCAACTATTTTTAAGAAGTATTAAATGTGTGGTGTATTTGTTAAAATTTCAAATTAAGAAAATACACGTCATGGTACATGTCCTATGCAAAGAATATAAGTCTAATCTTAGTATTTTTATAACACATTATTTCCTTGTATTTAGTTTCATTTTCGGCTAACATTCTGTCAGAGAAATATTTGTACTGTAATTTTTTTTATAAAATCCAAATGCATGTTAATATTGTAAAATGAAATGCTAATATCTCATTTCATTTCCAGTCAACATTATGTGGCAACAACGTTTATAAGCTGCGATTTTTTTGTAAATTTGTGATCTCTTTTGTAAACTGCATATGACTGTTGTAAAATAAATATGTGTTGTATAAATTATTTTTATATTTCCAACAAATGTGTTTGTCTATATTGCCCATGTATCAAAATTCGTTATAAATTTGTAAAGTTTGTGCAGTTTTTGTAAAATCCACACTTTCATTGAAAGATTTGTATCTTGATATTTAAAATAAGAGGTCAGTTAGTAATTTATCATTTTTCAAAAAAAGAAAGACAATTGATAAGATTGTAAAATATGGCAACAAAATGTAAAATGTATGGAGAAAATGTTACTAGAATGCATTCAAAAAGGAAGATTCTGAACAAAAAACCGAGATTATGAATGAGACTCAGACGTTAAACAGTAAATCAGATCTAAAAATTATGACGGTTTTATAAAATATTTTTTCGCTGATGAAAACTATGACAATCAATATTTTTTCTCGAGGTTGTCACGTAAAACTATGACAGTTTTTATAAAATTTACATGTCCTTTGTAAAATATGCAATCCCTTTGTACATATTGCAAAATGTTTTGCAAAATAAAATAACTTATGTAAGATTTCCTTAGCTTTTGTTAACAACTGGCAAGCAACTAAACAAACATGAGCCATAAGCCATGTAGAGAATTCTCTTCTTGCTTAGGATACTTGAACCCAAAAGCAATAGGATTCAAATGCAAAAACAGAAACTTAATTTATAAAGTCAACTCAAATTCTGTTAAAAAATACATTATTCTGTACAGTATTTCAATAACTAAAATTTATCCTTTTTAAATCTAACCTAAGAGATGATGATAATAAGAAAAAATATATTATTCTTTACAGTATTACAGAATTAAATTAACAAGAGAAAAAACTCGATTTAGATCAATTTACACATACACCTTGATGTTAGAAGAACATACATACTACACGAGAATGAAGAAATAGAAACAATGTTCATGCAAATCATGACCTCCGACGTAACCTCCACCATCAACAGATCCTCGGAAGAATCTCTAGCATTGTTGCACAACAAATTTTGGAAATCAAGAGGACGGGGAAAGATGAGATCATCTTTCGTAGCAAAATACTATATTTAGAAATACTTAACGTGGAAACAACTACCAACGTGATAATCACGTAAAAAGAGGGAGATAATAATTCAATTTAAAAAATGAAAAATATGATAATAGTTTCGTAGGCGGTTTTAGATCAAAAAGGTGGTTTTGTTAACTACCATAATCCTAATCAGAGAGCTCCTAAAGAAATGCCACACCATAACCATGGAAAGATGACACCTTATTTCAAGTTTTTCCTATATATATGTATATATGTATGTGCGTACGTACGGTGGTCATACTTTGATAATTATAGATGTTGATGATATGATCATTATATATGTGATGAAAAGGAGTTCCATACTCACATTATAATATAAAGGGATTTTTACACTATGACTCCTAAAACCTCATCCAATTACTCGTAATCCTTATAATATTTGTAATTACACAACAATCCCTATAATCTCACTCTATTTAGCACATTATGCCCCCGTCCAAGGGTTGTACGGTAAGAGTTGGAATGATTACAGGGATCGTGATGTAATTTAAAGGGACCATAATGTATTTACTAGTATTATAGGGATTATGATGCTCTATTTCCTAAATCTTTTGTTGAGCACAATTTTGTATAGTCAAAGGCCAATAGCATCTTTGAACGTGGCATTTTAATTCCTAGAAAAGACGTTACTCTTTTAGTTAAGAATTTCTAAATCACGACCTCCAAAATCCTGTTTAACTGCACCATAATCCCCATAATACTAGTAAATACATTATGCATGAATTCGAATTATTTCAATTTAGCTCTAGTGAGTAATTTTTTCTGGAGGCTACACAATAAGAAGGAATTTCTGTAACACACCTTCGTGGATCAATCTCTATATATAGATAAGGGATATTTACACATATAACCCTAAGTAATCTTGTAATTACCCCAGGAAACTTGCGTAATAGCGAATTACGTCAGAAACCCCGAGTAATGGTTAACTCTTACACAACATAACCCTGTGTTAGTAGACGTTGGTTTTTCTTGGACGGCTGTTACGTTGGATGAAAATGCTCCCAGATTTGCTGGGCTCCAACGACTACAAATAGAGCCGTTGGTGGTCTTCTCTCCCATGCAATGACCTATAAAATGAGGGGTAGAGACCCCCATAGAAATTGATTTTTTTGACGAAAGTACTTGGTAGATCTACGACAGAAAAAAGGTGCAAATTTTTTATTTTTCGTGATGTTGCAAAATGCAGTAATTTTTGTGTTGCTACAAATTATTGTTTAAAGATGTTTACGATAATTGCAGAAAATGCGGTCGCGTTCCTTGGAATCATCATCTAGCATGTGTTGCCTTTGCAGCGTTGAAGCTGTTCTGAAGACCTCCAGCAAACCGTGGAGCAAAGGAGCATGATTCTACACATGCGCCTTCAAGACTTGTGATTTCTTTCGTTGGATGGATGAGCCATGCAACAAAGCAGCACAATCTTTCAGCACTATCAAGAAATCTCCATCAACGGATGAGAATGTTAAACTTGTATTGAATAAGCTTTCAACAATATTGGTATGGCTAAAAGCAATATCAATATGTTTGATATCCATAGCCATGTCAATCACATACATTGCTTTCAAATAATATTTTTACAACAAAAAAAATCTCATGTACACATGAAAGTGGCGATTGTTCATGTAAGTATCCAAAAACAAATAGTTAACACAGCTAATACGTCGTACATGTAAGGATTGTTCTTGTAAGTATCCAAAAACAGACAACTAACACAACTAATACATAGTACATGTAAGGATTGTTCATGTACATATCCAAAAATACGCATATAAGAAGTTACTTGTGCATCCAAAGATACACATATCCAAAAATACACATCCCAAAATATGTATTAGCTTGTCCATGAAATGCTCAAAAACTCTCCAAAAAGCTTTCACTTCCCTTTCCGCACTTTCCATACAATGAGAAATAACGATAACATCCAACACTGCCAGATATAAGATTTAATGATGATTGATGCTCCTACTTGATTTCTAAGAGTTGATGAGAAGTGATGTACCTATCGATTCATCGAAGCTGGAGGTCCATCTGGAAATGCATCTAAATTTCTTGTTCTTTTTTGGCCACGTCCCCTTCTTTGTAGGCCTTCTCCCCTTCTTCCTCTTGTTGAAGAACCCCCTGACCTACACCCAATTCCACTAGGAAAATACACATGTTTTAGGTTGATGTTAGTTCATAAGTAAAGACCTAATCTAGATAAAATGTAAATCAATCGAAATAAATACCTTCTGTTGGCCATTGAATTTTGAGAGCTTGTAGAAGCTTGCGTTGAGGGACCTACTGGTATCTCTTGGTTTACTCGTACGACAGTCGATGGTGCATTGATTGGTTCTTTGCAGGTGCGAGCTTGGTGTCCGAACTTGCTACACCTGCTGCATTTATGCCTTGATTTACCATCATTCTCGTCCCTTGGCCGAATGCGATTCTTTCGCGGACGCCCTGACGGCCTTGTGGTGCGAGGTGGTTGCACCTTGAATGGAAGATTGACAACCAACCACTGTGTCTTGTCGAGCATTGGTGCTATGTGATGAATCCACGATTCATCGCCTTTATTCTTTTATTTTAGCCTCTTTTCCTTAATCAAATACCTGTAAATAGCCACTAATTTCATAAAATTACCATTTTGCAAGCATTTGTTAATTATGCATTTTTAACACTTTTTGTACATAAATAAAAGAATAAAGAAGAAAAGAAAAAGAAAAGGATGTGTTTATGCAATAAATACAGACTAACCCAAACCCCGAGAGAAGGTCAAGACTTGACCTGATCGACCAGGAATAAAGTAGGGAGAGATAGGGTCTTCTGTCAGAAAAGAACCAAAAATTTTTTGTAAATATTTCTCTTGTATATTTGAACAAAACTTACATTATTTTATTTGTACATAATTTAACCTTAAATTGATTATTTTTGTAAATAAAAGTTGTAAATAAAATTGTATTGTAAACAATAAAAATATTTCTAAAATAAAATATTGTATATATTGCAAATAATTACACCCAGAAAAAGCCGCAAAGTGATAATTGAAACATCAATTCCGGCTCCATACAAGCTCAAATTAAACCAAACTCACTTCCATCGTACTATAAATTAAATTATCTTTCAAATGGCAGTGGTTTCGTATTTTTTGGAGTTACGGTTAAAAAGTCGATTTTCTGGAGTGTATTGTGTAGTTTACCCATATATTTGTTGTATATAATTATTAATATTTATTTTTACATAATATATATTGTAAATATTGTTTTCAATAAAAATAAAAATTTTAAAAATAAAAAATAAAAAAATCTTGTATAAAAATTATTTCCTTATTTGCACCTATGTACATTATATTATATGTATATAATAGGTGTATGCCACTAACTTCCTTAAATAAAAACCACCAAAAAATTTAATTATCTAACATTAATTAATTAATTAATTTTAATTCCGAATTTTGTATTTAATTATTTGATTTTATTTAATTTATTTGATTTTATAACATGCCATATATATTAGATTTGATTTCATGCCTTTAATGGCCACCATTAAGGTGGCAAATTAATTTCCAATTAATTAATTAATTAATTTGATTTTATTTATCCTGAATTTCGTAATTAATTATTTAATTAATTTACTAATTTAATTATTTTATTAATTCACCCAATAAAAACTTTCCACATTTGTCCATACATTCCTTTTTCATTTTTTCTCTCTTTTTAATGGGCTGCTCCTCCCTCATTCAAACTTGATCAATCTTTGGCGGAGAGGAGCCCGATTTCTGAGAGGTTTCTTGTTGAAGAAGGTCCTAACCTCCGATCCAGTCTGTGACAGCGACTTGAGCTTCGTCGAGGCCATCATGGCGTGTCCGAACCCCAAGGTGAGATCCACTTTTATTCCCTGTCTTTTTCTCATAGTTAAATCGTAGGTTTAGTTTTTATTCACATTTGATTAGTCTTTAGATCTTAAAATCATAGCAAAATTCACCACACACTTTTCTGCCTCGAGACCGATTTTTCATCTCATCTCGTGATCTCCGCATTTCATTTCTACCTTGCATAACTTCTCATCTCTGAACACGCACGATGGTCAGAGTCTCGGATCCCTCTCCCGCATCGCAGAGATCCGCTCATTCACCATTCCTATTTTTATATATAAATAAAAAAATATAAAATATTTTTTCCTGTTATCTCACATTTGTTTTTGCAGGAAGAAGTAAAAAAAAAGGGGAATAAAATTTTTATCTTTCTTCTTTATCTAACCTTTGTTTTGCATGTTAAAAAAATAATAAAAAAAATTCTTTTATCTCTAACTTCTGTTTTGTAGGAAAATACAATAAAAAATAAAAAAATATTTTACCTAACATCTATTTTGCAGGATTAAAAAATACAAAAACTATAAAAATATACATTTTTTTACTAACGTTTTCTGCAGGTCACAAAACAAAACAACAAAAACAAAAAAAATAAAAAAAATAAAAAAAACTCAGCAGCGGGTCGTCACCCCCGCTGCCACCACCATCACAGGAGCGGCCGGCACTGCGGCGCCCCACGCCGCCCGCGCCCACCGGCCCCGTCCTCCGCCAACCTGGTCAGCTGCCAGCGCCTCGCCATCGCCCCACGTGCAAGGTCGGTGCCCCATTGGCGCCGCCCGTCCTCTCCAGATCGCGCCGACCTCCAGCGCCACGCGCCCGACTCCGCTGTTCGCCGCGAGCGGCGACCCCGTCCGCGAAGGCGCCTCCCCCGTGCCTCCTGGGCTTCCCCCCACATGCCTCACCGACGCTGTGACGACCCGCGCGCAGCGGCTGCACCCCCGCGCATCCCGCACGTGCGGCTCCTCGCGTGCCGCCAGCATCCCGTCCCCGCGCACCGATCTGTCACCGTCGATCTGCCCTCTTCCGCACGAATCCGAGATCTGAAGAAGCGGCGGCGCACCCTGTTGCTTGTCCCTGTGAGAAGAAACAAAGAGGAAGAAAACCCTAGAGGGGTTTTTGATTTTTAAGAAAAAAATTGGGAAATTTGCGTGAAAGCCCCAGGAAATATCTAATATTGCAAGAAGGCTTCTCTCATTTAGCAAGTCACATGTGAAGCATGCTTTTTATTGGGTAATTTGCCATCTTTATCCTTCACTTTAATTCTGTTATATTTCATTGTGAAAACTTTAACTATTTGCGATTAAGCCCCTGTACTGCAAACTTTTACTTTGCATGCCCTTTTTGATAAAATAAATATTTTTCATGCTCAATAAATTCTGAGAAAATTCTTATATGCTCCTGCTATGCGCTATATCATTTCATAAAAATTTTCATAGCTTTTCATGGATTTTTGATATTTTTTTAAAAAAAAACAGTGATATTTTGTCTGCCCAGAATTGCGAAATTCATATAAATTTGAAATATTGCTTAAAAATTCCAAAAAACATTCTATAGGTGTATTTTGTTGTGCTTTATTTTCAGACCAATTTCTGTGCAATTTTCATTTATAAAACTTCAAAAAATTGTAAAATACAAAAAATCTTATAAAAATTGTAGAAAATTCTAGAAAAATCCAAAAATAGTAATTTCAGTTTCTGATTGTAGATATGGTCTTGTAGTTTCTCTTAAAAATAATCTCCAGGATTTTTGAGTCTTTAAAGAACTTTTAAATTAAAAAATACTCCTGGCTGTGAATAATCTCTTTATTTTCTACTATTTCATTTTTAGAAAATCACAAAAACATCGGAAAATTGCGAAAAAATTACCAAAAATATTTTAAAAGTTATAAAATACAAAAACATTTCTCTTGAATTTTCTGAACATTTTTGGTTATTCTGAAAAATACAAAAAGAGCAGTTCGTGTGTGTTTTTACTCTTATGTGCATATTGTTCTTCTTTTTAAAAAAATAAAAAAAATAAAAATCCAAAAACCACTAAAAATTAACTCGAAATCTGACTGCTTAGTTTTTTCAAACGTGCTCCTTGTGTTCGACCCTGGTCGCTATACCAGGTAAAAAGAATAGCGAAAGCCGCTTACATTTCTTACTTTGATTGATTTATATTTTCTGAGTGGTTTAAAACATATTTTTCCGTTGACCGAATTGATCGATTAAGGACAACGACATTGTGATTTATTTTCTACCTTATTCGCATCGATTTTTGTATCATCAGAATGGCGCCGTTACCGGGGAGCACGGCTTTGTAGTCATTTTTCTATTTTTGTCTCTCTATATTATAATTGTTTTCTGACCTTCTCTCTCTAATTTTTGTGCGAGGTACTGCGTGGGCGACTTGGAGTTTATATTTCGAGGACTCGCATAGGAAGAAGAGCAGGGAATCGAAGGAGTTTTTATTTCTTTGAGAGAGAACAATTATTCTTGTAATAATTTAGGATTTTGAACTGTGGACACTTGGACATTATTCCGGGTCTGTTTCACCAAGTGTCGGTGCACTTGGGGGACCTCCCGCTGTTTTTCGCCGGTTTTGTTTTTTTCGCATTTTTTTGTTTTGTTTCTCGCGGTTTTGAGCCCCTAGCCTTAGGATTTTTGCTTGACTGTGACGTAAAAAATAGGGTCCCCACACCTTAATAATTCTGCCTGTACCTATAGATGGGTAATTGGACCAAGAATAAAAAGCTAATAAAATAGTCGATCCACTACCTTCGAGCCTACGTGCCACAACCCACCCTGCCAAGCGCTGCTCCTGAACTCGATTTGTCGAGAGGAGGAGGGGTGAGCCTAGACCGAACCTTTGGATCGGAGGCTGGTGGTCGACTAGACGTTCTTTCGAGTAGAACTGCTGCTTAGGGCTCGGATTTCTGCTTGCATCATTTAGGTAGTTTAAATTTCTGTATTTAAATTTTTGCGCGGATCATATTGCATGTAGAGTGCTGGAGTAAGGTACACATTTTCTATCTCTGCATGCATCATCGTGTTTGACCGTGCATAGGTATTTTTGACTTCCTCCCCCTGTTTTTGGACTCAAATTAATCAAAGAGGAAATCGAAAAACTCGTTAGGCGTTATTTTTGAAAAAAAAATCCAAAAAAAAATAGAAAACCAAAAAAAATTAAAAAATAGGACTGCTAATTGAACTTGACTCTAAAATTAAACGTAATTGACCACTTCATTGTATTGGGAGAGCAATCCCCTCATTGTCTGCGTTTTTTAATTGCTCACGTACACACTAAGGAGTAGTGCCCAAATCCTACTTAAACCTCCTAAGTGTTTGTACAACTTTGTCTTCTCACTAAACTCTAAAATTGAAAAGATAAAAGGCCAAATCTCACGGTCTTCACATTTGTGTTGAGTTGGTGAAATGGGGGTTTGCTTTGTGTTTTGTATGTCTTTGGTGTGAGTCGGTTACGATCATTCTCCGAGATCAATAGCAGTCACTTTCTGTCTCTACCCCACCCTCCCTCCCTTCATCAATCATTCTTTTCTCTTCATGATGGGTCGCTTTCCATTCCAGACAGATTCCGCGGCTTCTACATTTCATGCCCATCATGCCCGCCCACTCCCTTGGGAGGTCGGAACTCCATCCGATTTCCCATCTTCTCCCTACCTATCCCCCCATTCGGGACATGTTGTGACTAATGCCCGCAGAGACCAGATTGACCAGATAAGAAACCCGGGCGTTCACCTTGCTGAAATGAGAGTGCATCCCATAGGCGATCAAATGCGGCAGTGACATGTTTTAGATCACTTTAATCCTAAGATGATGGATGAGTACACCGATCAAGAAGCATACTCCGCTTCTACACTGAGCCCCTTCATTTTGGATTTAGAGTTAATTAACATACTGCCCAAGTTTTTAGGGGAAGTGCACGAGGAACCTTACTTGCATATCGAAGAGTTTGAGGATATTTGTGGATCACGATCATATTCTGATATAACTTCCGAGGACATGATGTTGATCACTTCCCATTTACACTTCAGAATAGAGCCAAGAGTTGGCACAGACGATTGGGAAGGAAGATTGCTACATGGGGAGAGTTACAATCATTATTTTGAAGAAATTTAACCCCCAGTGTAGAGCAGAGATGATGCGGTCGTGTATTCGTGACTTTTCAGTTAACCCCCAGAAGCCATTGATAGATTCATGGTTGAGGTTACGAGAACTTGTGAGGCGATTTCCGGATCATGGATTTTCGATGACTGACCTTATCCATATCGCCATGAGGGGGAGGACCGCAGAGCAGATTTCATATGTCATTACCTCGTGTGGTGGTTCACACCACAGTCCTGACCTGGATTTAGTTGAGACCATCTTGAGAACACTTTCTGATCTTTCATATACACGAGATGATTTATTCGGGACAACACATGAGGGAGAGACGACAACAGTTGAGTGTGTGACTACTACTTCTCATTGATAGCACACACAAATCCGAGGATATGGATGCTTCTACTTCTCATTTGATGGATGTGTTGACTACTACTGTGAGTTCTGAGAGCCGAACATTGGTTGAGTTTTCATTGGATTTACAATCACATTTTGAGCTAGTCCCGTACCTCTGTCACATAGAAGATTCTTCGATTCTAGATCTGCTAGGATCCCAAGAGATACAGGAAGAGCCCACATTTCAACCATCCTTAGAGTCATTTCAGTGTCCATGTCTAGTTGATTCAGTATCTTCTCTTCAGGAGATCTTCTCAGATTCAGAGATATACTTGGATTCATCTCAGCGTAGAGAGCATGATGAGGGACCGATTTTGGATTTTACAGACCTTGATAGTCCCGTATTTGAGACTTGTGTCCTCCCATTTGATGAGGTCGATATATTTTTGGAGGACCTGACATTTGACAGCATTGATCCCAACTTCCCTGATGATTCGGTATTACTCCCCGAGGGTTATCTGCGGGAGGATGCCATGGACCATGTGTACTCGATCTCACTTTCTGAGAGTGCATCCGATCTGGCGGATCACGAGACCAAGTCTTCTGATATTTTTGATAATGAGTTTGATGATTCTCTCCTCGACGACCCTCGCGAGGATGACCCAATCTTTGAGGCATTCGATGATTTCACTGATTTGTCTACATTATATACATCGAATATCAGCCTTTATATTGAGTCTCCTGATCATGACCTTCCATATATATTCGAGACGGTGATTGACGTGGAGGATTCTCTGATAGATCCTTCCTTCTCCACGTTCGACTTCTTCAGCTCTGCCCTTTCACTCCATACAGATCTTGAGCCGACGATTTCTTTTGTGTTACCGGAGCCCGACTTCATCTGCCCATATCTTGATTCGGTAGCAAACACCTGCCTGAATGTTTATCTGGGTGTTATCTTTTACTCTTTTGACCCTCCTGACTTCATTGTTGTTCTCCCACCGAGACTGCAATGACAGTACGGTATTCGCCTGAAGATGCCGTCCTGGACCTCAACACGACGTTATCCTAACATTTGCGCCCAGCTAGGGGCGTAAACTCTAGCGCTTGTTGAGAGGCACCTCAACATTGATTTTTCACAACTGTATAGACCATCTGTCCATATCATACATTATTTCTGTCTCACACCCCATCTCCATCGCATGATCATTCCATACTTAGGGTGTACTTTACCCTAAGTATAGGGGGTGTCAGACTTGTGATTATTCTTTTGTTTCTTTTTACCTCTGTTTTGCTGCCTATACTTAGGGATATTTTACCCTAAGTATAGGGGTAGACTCTGTATATCCAAATCCTCGGTTTTCCATTTGTGTACAGTCTTCCATACTTAGGATTACTTGATCCTAAGTATAGGGGGATCACCGACTTCTATTGTTTTTCTTTTATTCGTCATTGTAGTACACTAATCTTTTCACTTTTCTATACGCAGCACGAGGATGTCTTTCTTTTCAGCTCTTTGATCACTATGAGGACATAGTTCGAGCTAAGTATAGGGGGGTGTTGTATATATTGTATATATACTTTAGCCATAACTCGTAATTCATATTTTTTATATATGGCTAAAATATTCTGTAAATACTCAAAAAAACCACTCTGTGTATACTTGTATAAATGACTCAATTTGTAAATTCTTACATCTCATTCTTGTGAAATAATCAACTCACTCTTGTGTAAATATGTATCTTTAAAAAAATAATAAAAAAAATTCTTGTATATATTTGTATGTATTACTAATTTTTTGCATTAAAAAAAACTTTTCGCATGTGCATCATCATTTTTTAAAAATCCATAAAAATTTTAAAATTTTGAAAATTATTTCACAAAAAAGATTTTTGTTTTCTTTTCCTTGCATGTACATATTTTCTTGCATTTGCATGAGTATTTTTCAGGATGATTTTGACATTTAGACTAAGTCTAGAATAAATTTGAAGAATGGAGCTTAGTTGGGCCTTAATCCACTTAATTTCAGAGGAACCTTATAAGATTTGGAGTTAAGACTTTTCAGGTCCTAGCGACTTAATTCTTTGAGTCCATAAGACTATGTTCACATGTCATCTTGATAAGTCTAAGTAGAATATTTAACAACACACACATGATTCTTTCAGACCGTGGCTTATTTGGACACTGCACTTTACACATAGCTCTTCATGGATGAGGTAGTGAGGGAGCAGAATCTTTTGGCTTGGGGTAGCATACGAGGGTAGTACATCTAGGCGGAACCTCTCGTCCTCCTCTAGGGAGGGAAGTGCGTCTCAACCTAGTTTGGTGATGTTGAGGTCTAAAGACAGGAGCTGTGGGGTTGCAATAATGCTTCAAAAGAGGGATAGTCTACTGACTCAAGAGGAAAAATTCCTTATGTACATGTTGCACCTTGTATATATTTCAAAAAAATGCAAAATCTCCAAAAGTAGACAGGCTTGATAGAAAAATAAAATTCCTATAAAAAAAGAAAAAGAAAGAAAAAAAAGAAAAAAAGAAAAAAAAGAATAAGAGCTTCAAAGTCATATATTTGTGAGCTTGCAGCGAGTGACATGGCTACAGTGGTCATGCATCCAAGGATAGGTAACTACACTGGTTACCTTCGATTCTCTCCTCCACCCCCTCTTCTTGAGTTGTTTGTACTTGAACTTAGAAGGGAATATCCCTGCTCTTCGAGGAAAGAGTTGCCAGACCAGGTTATTTGAGTTACCTTGCTGAGAGAGGCTGAATCTTTGTTACTTCTGAGATGAGGAACTATATTTCACTTACACGTACAAGAAAAGATTCATAGTCACAAGAATTTGTGTATGTAGACTTGTTCTGATCTGACTGTTGAGGAGACCTGAATAGGAGTCTATTGGAACTTAGAGGCTGTTAGGTTTTAATTTCATTTCCCATTAAGGTTCCGACACACTAATAATCCAAAGGTCCGACAGAGCTCCAGACTACATTTTTATGAAGATAAGTTTAAAAGTCAATGTTGTTCTAACTTCTTTCCTTTTTCTTTTCTTTATTTGTATTTTCACTTATTTTTTTAAATAAGTGTTTGCTAAGGGACTAGCAAAGGTAAAGTATATGAGAATGATGAATCCACGATTCATTGCCTTTGTTCTTTTATTTTAGCCTCTTTTCCTTAGTCAAATACCTGTAAATAGCCACTAATTTCATAAAATTACCATTTTGCATGCATTTGTTAATTATGCATTTTTAACACTTTTTGTACATAAATAAAAGAATAAAGAAGAAAAGAAAAAGAAAAGGATGTGTTTATGCAATAAATACAGACTGACCCAAACCCCGAGAGAAGGTCAAGACTTGACCTGATCGACCAGAAATAAAGTAGGGGGAGATAGGGTCTTCTGTCAGAAAAGAACCAAAAAAAATTTGTAAATATTTCTCTTGTATATTTGTACAAAACTTACATTATTTTATTTGTATATAAATTGACCTTAAATTGATTATTTTTGTAAATAAAAGTTGTAAATAAAATTGTATTGTAAACAATAAAAATATTTGTAAAATAAAATATTGTATATATTGCAAATAATTACACCCAGAAAAAGCCGCAAAGTGATAATTGAAACATCAATTCCGGCTCCATACAAGCTCAAATTAAACCAAACTCACTTCCATCGTACTATAAATTAAATTATCTTTCAAATGGTCGTGGTTTCGTATTTTTTGGAGTTACGGTTAAAAAGTTGGTTTTCTGGGGTATATTGTGCAGTTTACCCATATATTTGTTGTATTTAATTATTAATATTTATTTTTACATAATATATATAGTAAATATTGTTTTCAATAAAAATAAAAATTAAAAAAATAAAAATAAAAAAATCTTATATAAAAATTATTTCCTTATTTGCACCTATGTATATTATATTATATGTATATAATATATGTATACCACTAACTTCCTTAAATAAAACCACCAAAAAATTTAATTATCTAACATTAATTAATTAATTTAATTTAATTCCGAATTTTGTATTTAATTATTTGATTTTATTTAATTTATTTAATTTTATAACATGCCATATATATTAGATTTGATTTCATGCCTTTAATGGTCACCATTAAGGTGGCTAATTAATTTCCAATTAATTAATTAATTTATTTAATTTATTTATTCCGAATTTCGTAATTAATTATTTAATTAATTTATTAATTTAATTATTTTATTAATTCACCCAATTAAAACTTTCCACATTTGTCCATACCTTCCTTTTTCATTTTTTCTCTCTTTTTAATGGGCTGCTCCTCCCTCATTCAAACTTGATCAATCTTTGGCGGAGAGGAGCCCGATTTCTGAGAGGTTTCTTGTTGAAGAGGGTCCTAACCTCCGATCCAGTCTGTGACAGCGACTTGAGCTTCGTCGAGGCCATCATGGCGTGCCCGAACCCCAAGGTGAGATCCACTTTTATTCCCTGTCTTTTTCTCGTAGTTAAATCGTAGGTTTAGTTTTTATTCACATTTGATTAGTCTTTAGATCTTAAAATCATAGCAAAATTCACCACACACTTTTCCGCCTCGAGACCGATTTTTCATCTCATCTCGTGATCTCCGCATTTCATTTCTACCTTGCATAACTTCTCATCTCCGAACACGCACGGTGGTCGGAGTCTCGGATCCCTCTCCCGCATCGCCGAGATCCGCTCATTCACCGTTCCTATTTTTATATATAAATAAAAAAAAATATAAAATATTTTTTCCTGTTATCTCACAGTTGTTTTTGCAGGAAGAAGTAAAAAAAAGGGAATAAAATTTTTATCTTTCTTCTTTATCTAACCTTTGTTTTGCAGGTTAAAAAATAATAAAAAAAATTCTTTTTTCTCTAACTTCTGTTTTGTAGGAAAATACAATAAAAAATAAAAAAATATTTTACCTAATATCTATTTCGCAGGATTTAAAAAAATACAAAAACTATAAAATATACATTTTTTTACTAACGTTTTCTGCAGGTCACAAAACAAAACAACAAAAACAAAAAAAATAAAAAAACTCAGCAGCGGGTCGCCACCCCCGCTGCCACCACCATCACAGGAGCGGCCGGCGCCGCGGCGCCCCACGCCGCCCGCGCCCACAGGCCCCGTCCTCCGCCAACCTGGTCAGCTGCCAGTGCCTCGCCATCGCCCCATGCGCGAGGTCGGTGCCCCCTTGGCACCGCTCGTCCTCTCCAGATCGCGCCGACCTCCAGCGCCACGCGCCCGACTCCGCTGTTCGCCGCGAGCGGCGGCCTCATCCGCGAAGGCGCCTCCCCCGCCTCCTGAGCTTCCCCCCACGTGCCTCACCGATGCCGTGACGACCCGCGCGCAGCGGGTGCGCCCCCGCGCATCCCGCGCGTGCGGCTCCTCGCGCGCCGCCATCATCCCGTCCCCGCGCACCGATCCGCCACCGTCGATCCGCCCTCTCCCGCACGAATCCAAGATCTGAAGAAGCGACGGCGGACCCTGTTGCTTGTCCCTGTGAGAAGAAACGAAGAGGAAGAAAACCCTAGAGGGGTTTTTGATTTTTAAGAAAAAAATTGGGAAATTTGCGTGAAAGCCCAAGGAAATATCTAATATTGCAAGAAGGCTTCTCTCATTTAGCAAGTCACATGCGAAGCATGCTTTTTATTGGGTAATTTGCAATCTTTATCCTTCACTTTAATTCTATTATATTTCCTTGTGAAAACTTTAACTATTTGCGATTAAGCCCATGTACTACAAACTTTTACTTTGCATACCCTTTTCGATAAAATAAATGTTTTTCATGCTCAATAAATTCTAAGAAAATTCTTATATGCTCCTACTATGTGCTATATCATTTCATAAAATTTTCATAGCTTTTCGTGGATTTTTGATATTTTTTTAAAAAATCATAAACAGTGATATTTTGTCTGCCCAGAATTGCAAAATTCATATAAATTCGAGATATTGCTTAAAAATTCCAAAAAAAAAATTCTGTAGGTGTATTTTGTTGTGCTTTATTTTCAGACCAATTTTTGTGCAATTTTCATTTATAAAACTCCAAAAAATTGCAAAATACAAAAAATCTTATAAAAATTGTAGAAAAATTATAGAAAAATCCAAAAATAGTAATTTCAGTTTCTGATTGTAGATATGGTCTTGTAGTTTCTCTTAAAAATAATCCACAGGATTTTTGAGCATTTAAAGAACTTTTAAATTAAAAAATACTCTTGGCTGTGAATAATCTCTTTATTTTTCACTGTTTCATTTTTAGAAAATCACAAAAACATCGGAAAATTGTGAAAAAAATTACCAAAATATTTTAAAATATATAAAACACAAAAACATTTTCTCTTGAATTTTCTGAACATTTTTAGTTATTCTGAAAAATACAAAAAGAGTAGTTCGTGTGTGTTTTTACTCTTTTGTGCATATTGTTCTTCTTTTTAAAAAAATAAAAAAAAATAAAAATCCAAAAACCACTAAAAATTAACTCGAAATCTGACTGCTTAGTTTTTTCAAACGTGCTCCTTGTGTTCGACCCTGGTCGCTATACCAGGTAAAAAGAATAACGAAAGCCGCTTACATCGTTTTGATTGATTGATCTTTTTCCGAGTGGTTTTAATTGTTTTTCTCGATCGACCGCGCTTGGTGATTTGGGTCACAACGACCCTTGTTTATTATTTGCTTAACCCGAGTTGTCATGTTCGTCATCACTATGTAAGCACAAGAGTAGGCTTTCCTATAACGATCAACTTTGTAGTAATCATCGAGGTAATTCTCCCACCGCACTCCTCTAATGCTTCCCAACCCTGCTGCAGCATGTGTGCATGGAAACCCACACAGTTGCCATCTTCTACACGAGCATTCGCAGGCCAGAAGGTTCAAAACATACCTCCCTGAAGGAGTTTCCACTTCCACATTGCAGCTCTTCTAACAATGAAGCCTTTCAAGTCCCTTGTGATGCCTCTCACGTAAGACAAGACTGATGGTACAACTTTTTCCTTTCAATTCTTCGACCGTCGAAGTCTCTCATCCATGGTTGTCATCAACTTTTGCCTTATCCAATCAATTAGCTCACAAATGGGCATATTTCTTGCTGGTAATATCCATTCATTGAATGATTCACTCAGATTATTTGTGACATAATGGCACTTTGCCGAGTCACCAAATTGATGACGACTCCACTTCTCCTGCACATTTTCCAACCAATCGTATGCACCCATGCTATGTTTTTGTATCTCAGATATCCAGTGATTGTAGTGCTTGTCATCGAACACCCTTACAACAGACCAAACCATGATCTCTAATTCATCGCCAGGGAATTTCTTCTTGAAGTTCTTATACAGATGTCGCATGCATGTACTGTGCTCCGCTCGGGGGAAGATGGTCTTCACCGCCAACTCTAGACCCTTCTGTGCATCTGATATGAAAGGCAAACCAGTACCATTGCCAAACTCGATATCATGGTTCAAATGAGTCATGAACCAATTCCATGTGACATTGGACTCGCTTTCGATAACTGCGAATGTCACTGGGAATAATGCATTGCATCCATCCAAAGCTATCGCCGAGAGAAGTGTTCCTAGGTATTTTCCCTTCAGGTGGCAACCATCAAGATCTATGAATGGTCTACATCCTTCAATAAAACCTTGCCTTTGTGCTTTCAATGATATGAAAATACGTAGGAATGAATCGTCCTTCTCAGTTTCATAGTGAATCACACTTGAAGGATTCCAATTCTTCAGTTCATAAATGAGAGATGGAAGTCTCTCATATGACTCCTCAACCTTTCAATGGATCTTATCAAGGGCAATCCTTCTTCCCCTCCATAACCTCATGTAAGGTATGCAGACTTGGAATTGCTCGGCTATCGGTCGAGATATGGCATTGACAGTCATTTCTGGGTTGTCCCTGATCCATGCTTCAATGTACTTGGTAATCCACGCTTGTGAAGCCAATGAATTGCCAACCCTACTAACAGAGGAACAATTGTGCTCCCCATGCAGAGTCCTGACTCGGAATCGCATGCTATCTTGGAGCCTAGAAGCATGGATTCACCATTTATAGTCTTCTCCCCTACATATGGCTGTCACCCCGACTGCCTCACTCTTGATATCTCACATCAAATTCATGTTTCAGACAATAAGTGCTTAATGCATGTTTAAATTCATCATGTCCATCGAACTCGGATACAACTGCAATGTCCGAAATCTCCATGTTGTTGGATGATATTCGACCTTTGAAGTCCTCCACATCCTCTAAATCTGAATCTAAGAGATAGTGGTAGCTATTCTCAGACTCAAGACCGCTGAGTTCTTCATCATCATCCCTGATACTTGTGCTATCACCAACAAAATCGAAGTCTTCCGATTCTCTTATGTCGATACATTGGGTTTGGGAGCGCAACACTCTCTTTGATCTCACTATACGCAATTGTTGAGAACTCCTCATCGGTGCCTCCATTGCGTTGGGACTGATGGGTATCCCTGTGATTCATCCCCAAGTGTATCCACTGTCTCTCCAAATAGGGGATCATCATCCATCTCCACTATATCATTCCAGTCAATGTCCATTTGCACAACTTCATCCTCCAAATCCATCACTTGAGGATTAAATCCCTCCACGCCATCCCCTTGTGCACATTCGATGAAAGCGATACAATCAAGCGACTCCATGGTTTCATGCCTGACCTTCCCCAACTCCTCTAAAGCCTCCACAGTCTCATTCACATCATTCCCTAGGGAACTTGCGGTTGGATCTTGGTCTGCATTTGCATGCTCTTCCACGGCATCGAGTGCTTCTGCATCTTGATCAAACTCCACCACCAACTCAATTTGCGTCCCATCTTGGTGCAAGTGAAACATTTCCATCATCTGCTTCTCATCAGATAACTTCGCATACCTAACGGAGAAAAAATGATTAAATTTTCGTATACCTAAATAGTAAGCGATTAGGACGAAAAAAATCAAACCATGAGATAGTTTCGTACCTAGATGGATGGAAATTAGGAATTTTGTAGCACATACGCAAGGAATCCTTTGCTTGCCATGGAACAACTTCTGCAATGTCCTCGATGATGTCGAACCAACAAGTGTAATCTGGATTTATCCCTATGACGACTTGCTTCCCCAGCAAGTACCTATCGCCACCATGTCCTCGTACCTTCTTGACGTATCCCCCATACCGGACGCAAATGCTAAGGATCCCTTCATGCCCTTCGAACCAACCCATGCTATAAGGTACATGCATGTTTCATTCTCATATAGTCAGTTGGATTTTAAGAAGAAATTTAGAGGCGAAGATGACGGGGAGGGCATATCTTACCTTTTCGAGTTGCTTCAAGTTCCTTGGTGTAGGAGGAAGGTTCTCGTCGGTGACTGATGGGGGGCTCTTCTTCCGCGACTTGGAGAAGATGACGAAAAGGATGAGTCGAAGGCGGGAGAGATGAGCTAACAATTTCGAGGGCGGGACGAGGGCTAAAACATCCACCTCGTTGCCCTTGCACTATTCATTGATTCAACAACTATCCATCGAGACCCTACACGTGGCGGCAACGAACCCCGACCATTTGATCTCCACCTCGTAACTAGGGCGTGGTAGGTGGTAACCCAACCATGGTTACTGCTAACGTCAGAGCGTAACAGAGGGTTACACAAGTAAACGTTAACCATTACTCAGGGTTTCTGACGTAATTCGTTGTTACGCAGGGTTCCTGGGGTAATTACAAGATTACTCAGGGTTATGGGTGTAAATATCCCTATAGATAATTATTACAAAAGCAATCATGTGCTACTTTTTAAGTATAAACCGATCGATCGGTCCCCTTTCCTTAAATCTATTATGAAAGCTTTCAATCTGCTGGCAGAAAGAACCTTCAGCAAAATACGGCTCTTCGTTTGCAAGCTATTTACTATCAGAATTTGTAGCAAAAAAGATGGGGGAAACCTGAGCTATACCATGTAAACAACAGCCTCAAATGCGACATTACATTTTACGAACAGATTTGTATGCACGCAATCTATTTCTACATGTGAATAAGTTTTGTTGAATATGCACACAACATTGCGCATGCTATGCATTTCACACGGTGAACGAAAATCCTGGCAAGGAACGGCAAATCTGAAGATGCATAACTCCTTAATCATTTAATACCTGACGAGCAATGACCTGAAGCTCTGCAGAAATAAATTCAACCTGCCTATTTACATCTAGCATCAGGGAGCTTATATCAGCTTTCCCTGTTTGATTGCCCTCCTTCTACCTCTCCAGGAGGTGGCAACACACTTTCTTCCAGCTTTGTCACTAAAGGGTCGCTGGCGCTGCTTTCGAAAGCCATATCAGCACTTCCTGGATTGTGAAGGCTCGGGTTACCAGAATTGGGATCAGAACCAGGAACAGACCCTTCGAATTGTCGATGACTGTTTAATGCATGACAATGTGGACAGTAATACGTTATGTAGGGGAAATCCTCCTTTCTAGTTAGTCCTGAAAGCATTTTTCCAGAATAAGTATAAGACATGAATGATAAGTTAAATGCGGATCGGTTGAAGGACTTGCCATTGTGCATGTGGCAGGTCGTACAGATTACTGCATAACGTTGTGCAGGATCTTCGCCCACAAGCATGGCTGCTAAACGAGCAACCCACCCTCCATTGTAGATGGCAGGACCCTTGTAGTGCTCTACAAATTGATGGCTCTGAGCAGGAGCTTGTTGACCATCAATGATGATCTCTTCTGTTGTTTCACCAGAAAATTCATGATCAAGTGTGCTACTAGTGATATGGCCTCCTACACTGGATTGTTTCCTGTTGCGCAGACCCCCTGATGAGACCGGTTCAATATCATTGCTTCTCCCGGATGGTTCTTCAAGTAATGGTGCATCTGCCAAGAAAAATTTCAAACCAGTGTCTGCACCCAGCCTAGATGCCAAAACAGTGGCTGCAGCAGCCTTTGCAGCAGGATCAAGATCATATCTCTGTTGAAGAACATATGAAATAAAATAAATGGACCAATAATAATATTTCTGACTTCTGAGATATCCAGTTCACAAGAGAAAGCACAATCAGACAATAGAACAAAACAAACTGGGCATACAAGTCGACAAATAGATTTCATCAAACAAGTATGTTATACATGCATCGAAAAGTTATCTGATCTATAACTATGAAAGTATCTTACTGTTTTCATACCCTTTTGTAAAGTTCATCGCACTAATTCTGCAGCTTGCTTTGCAGATATTTCAATTATGATAGCTCAACGTCGTTTGCTTATGCATATGAAAGTATCTCATTATGTAATATCCCATTACTCTATCTGTTCGTTTGAGCCTCGTTGTTCATCTTCCTCATATACAATCAACATTTTGGTCTTGGAGTCAAAATGAGGAATATGGTTTTCCTCACAAATCCTCCATCATAGGTCTCTCTTGCAAAAAACAAATAACTACCATTTATCTAACAATGGTATCTACCATAACCCTCTTACCCTCTCCCTCCTACCGAACATAGAATAGCAAATAACTACCACTTATCCCTCCTTATCCTCTTCCTCCAACGGAACAATTGTCAGAAACATTGTCTTATTCCTCCTTATCCCTTTCTCTAGAATGACACTTGCGAGGCATCCATATATACATGCACATATGCATGCAGTACATCGATTTATTATTACAAAAATTTGCAGTTACATCCATACGAAGTTATGACACATGGAAACCTATGCTGTCAAAACGCTAAATTCCACAATTTTTCTATCTAGAATAAAAAACCTACAATAATACATGACTTGTTGGTTACGAGATTTTTGAAATCATGCCATTACATTTTCTTCTTAATACAATCGCCAATTCACTGTGGAACTTTATAGTCAATAACTCTACAAAATTTGATCTACCTTCCCTTTTGTGTTATGGACATGTTACTTTTGTTTCACCCTTTAGCACAACGCTGGATCTATTGCTTCAGAAAATTTAAAACTTCTCCAGTTTGTTAATTGACATGAAGTTATATTTTATTCACATAATATTTAGGATACTTTCCTTCTGTTAAAAACTATTTTTCTTCCTCTTTTTCATAAACTGTTGTATTTTTCGACTACTCGGAGGTGGATCTTTTACAACTGTTTACATTCTGCTCTCTACTTACAAGAAACTAGTGTGTTCCTATTTTGCAAAATATAAATTAATTTAGGTGGATGAAAAGCATGTAACTCGAAAACCCAGATTGATAAGCTGACCTGAATAAGCTGCTGGGTGGAATAGAAGTTGGTACGCTCCTTCAGTTCGTCAATCTTGGCTTGCCGTTCAGCACGGAGTTTTTCAAGAGTTTTCTGATCACTTACTTCACCTAAAGTTTACCAGGAAGGAGATTTATACATATACCATGCACTGCCAATGTTTATTTTCCATTTTCCTTGCATGAAAATAAACAGGAAAGTTTTCAAGTTCAAAACATATTATTCTCAAGGAAAAACATGTCAGACTAGTTCCACTATCCTTTACGTTCCTTTTTGTGTGTGTGGGGGGGGGGGGGGGGAGGAAGGGTGTAGGGGAGGGGTTGTGATTGGGGGGTTTATAATAGCCTTAAAAATTGTTTACATCAAAGACTTGAAGACAGCTGAGACAATTAATTGTCTCAATATATAATCAATCCATCTTTATTGCAATCTTTTCATATTTCCAATAGTCTGCAATTAACAAAATAAAACACTGACACTGAATAGTTGTTGACTCCAGAATAACTTCATATCTATTAAGGGATAGCCAATTTGAATATTGGAAAACCACATTAACATATTTTATTATAATCAAAACAACTCATGTTTAAGATTCTTACGCATTTTTGTGAAGCTTACAAATGCAGAATAGATGCCAAAAGATAATCCAGGAAGTAGGAGCATAGGTATAATGTTAGCCGCTCTCAACTGCCAGTTCGAATCGTTTGATTTCGCCACCACGATAACATAGACCACGGCAGCTATCTGTGAAGTAATAGCCGCAATGAGCAAATCAAATAGCATTAAAAACCACTATCACAGTTCATTTCTAATAGTGATTCCTCTTAAAAAATGCAATTCAACCATGAACTTAACCGTGCAGTCCACATAATAACAGTTATGTTGTAAAAAGTCGCAATAGTTTCAAATCATAATCAGTAGCTGAACCAAAACAGTAAATCTAATACCCACTTCTATGCAGATGCCATAAATGTCAAGCAGATGCCATATAACAATAGACAGTTTTCAGGAAAGTAAAAAGTTCACTATTGCTAATAAAAACTATATTCATATTAAACAGTCTTCAAAACAACAGGTACACACTATACAAATTATATATAACCACTACACCTTATAGACTACCAGATCCTCCCCTCACATCCACTCCTTTGTACCCTATAGACACTGAAGTCGACAATCTAGCAATTTGGATTTGAATGCATCACCAACTGGTCTAAGCTCACCTGATTAGCATTCTCTTTAAAATAAAAAAACAATTTCTGCGTATTAGTTGAGGAGTAGACATGAATGTTGCACAAGCTAATAACAAGATTTGCGAATAAAATGCGATAAACAATATCAAAGCCACATAAAGTTGGTGTTTAGTTTGTTGCAGAAATATGTCTAACTAGACCGGCGATTTAAATGAAGCATATCCAACATTAACGAGTAGATTTGTTTAATCGACATATAGATTTAAATATCACGAGTTTATATAAGCAAAGTGTCAAGAATGGAAAAGAAAACAATATATATCAGAAAAAGGAGATCACAAAATAACAAGAAAGGATCCAGAACACGATATGATCAAGGAAATACATCATCTTAGTGCGAGTCGGCATTTTCTATCTTAACATCATCAATAAGGCACATGCTGTTTAACCACTTCTCTTTTCCTCGTCATCCAATACCAAATTACCACAAACTTTTCCCACGGAGCAATAACATTTTCATGAAAATTACTAAACGATACATTCATAACAAGGAAATGTTAAACTGGTGAAGCTTGCTCAAAAAGTCGTTGCCTTTCCGCGATTTGGATCCATTATCATTAATAAACACATCACCCTCAATCAGAGGATAATTAAAGGACGGATTACCGGTACGCATAATCCAAAAGTGGAACCACAAAAGTGGACAAAGTTGTCTCACTCACCTCGAGGATGACGGAGCATGCGACGAAGTTGCGGCGGCTCTCCTCGGAGGCCTTGGCCCTGCGCTTGATGCGGACGAGGACGGTAGCCTCCTCCCTGGAAAGGTGCTCGAGCCTCTTCTCGAAGTCCTCCCCGCCGCCCCCGAAGAACCCCTCCCACATGCGCGACAGGAGCCCCCTCCCCTGACGCTGTCGATCGGAGGGAAGCCCCTCCTCCTCCGCCATGATCGACCGATCGATCGCGCAGAAGCGATCGTCGTCCAAGGAGAAGGAGAGGGGCTCGGATTGTGGCCTCGGATGGAGATGGCGGGGAGGGAGAGAGGGACGAATGCGGTAGACTTGTACTTTATTTATATGTAACAAAGGTAGTTGGATTTTTTCGTTCGTTGTGGTTCGCAACTAAACGATTTTTTTGGAAAAATTACTTAAAATGGCTCCAACTATACCTTGATTTCAAAATAAGGGCATCTTCTTTCAAACGTAACAAATAAAGATCTGAAATTTCAATTTTGGGGTTTAACATCGACATACAAGGATCACAGAAGCGATGCATGAATTTGAGGAAAAAAAGAAGATTAGTAGTTCTTTATTACACTTGAAAGTTGAGGCCTTTCATCATGAATTAACACAGTTGGTCGCCCATCGCTAATAACACTTGTATCCTTGTCCATTTCATAGTAACATGATGAGTCATGTAAAAGATTCTTATTGACACTTGCACTTATATCACTAAAAGTAATGGGATAAATCTTTATGTATAATGATGAAAGGATCAAAATAAAAGTTTTTATGAACCACTCTTCAAATTTTTACTCTCGAAAATATTCTTTTTTCTTTGTAACTTCTTAGAACTACTGATAAGGTGGAGATGCCTTCATCCAATTTGAAGCTTTAGACCTTTAATACGACGAGGAAGGCAGAGGTGATCGAGGAGGTGAGAACATTCACTGATCTAGAGTTAAAGGAAGCAAAGGGTCTGCATAAAAGGTGGTGAAAACGGGGTTCTAAAGGAGGAGGAGGTAGAGATGATAATGCATGAGATGAAGGATCTTCTGAGAGCACTAGCTATAGATGACTCCTTTCCATTTCCATGTGTGGGTCATCCCTCGTCTAACCTCTACTTGGTATAAGGGATGGGAATGGATAGTAGGCTGCCCCGCCATTTAGCAGGGCATCGCTTGTCTGACCATTGTTTGGTATAAGGGATGGATATATCCCATTGGACGAGATCTCTACCGCTACTAGTTTGATAGTTTTTGAAGAGGTTAGATGAATTGATTACACATCTCTACATGTAAATTGGATTTTTTTATTATACAAACATGAAAATTTTCATGTTTTCCCCCTTATATCCCCATGATTTTCATCCAAATATCTCTATATATTTATTTTGATTCATACTGTAATTCTGGTTATAAATATGTGTCACAATATAATGGTTCACATATAAGATCTGATATTATCTGTTGGACTATTATGTCTGCTTTTAATATGGTTATTTTTAACATGGCTTTAACTATAATTGTATAGATTCTAGTCATTTTTAAGAGAGTTTTACTATATTTCTTTTGATTATGATTCTAATAGTGAATTGGGTATGCCATAATGATGTCTGATCATGACAAAAAAGTTAATAAATAAAATAAACTAATTTTCAGCATCTTATAACCGACGTAATATAACAATTGATAATTCGGAAGAGATGCACAATTTTCATGTACTAGAAAGATCATAATTATTTTACATATATCCTTTGACAAAAAATGTTTTAAGGAATATAAATCATGTACAAAATCAATCTAACGCCTTTCACATTCATTCATATTTTCTCTTCAAAGGAAAAATATCCCATTTAAACGTCTTATTGTAAAATAGGAAGGGGAATAAAAGTTATTAGTAAAATTTGAAAGGGCACAAGTGAGAGAACCCTTTTTTTATTAATACTTTTAACTCCCTTTTTCCTTGCATTTAATTTCATGATAAATGGTGCTAATATTAACTAACAAACTTTTATATAGAGGAAATAAATTGTGGAACAACCTCTTCTTATTTTATACCTCTCATCTAGTAAGTTTTAACTAGAGATGTAATAAATAGTGAAATGAGTGTCTTCTTCCTCTTTGCACCCTTCTTGTTTGGTAATCTGCGAGGGAAGATGAGACTGCCTTGTTAAAATTTTTAACCTTCTTCTTAGATTTCTAGCCTTCAAATGACGTGCAGTGTTGTTTCTGACATTTCATGGACACTAGACAAAAGAAAAAATAACTCTTATAAAATTTTTTGATGAACAATGCGCTCTTATATAATTCCATTAAATTTTGGGCTTTAGCATTGGGTTGTTCATTGAAACTTCGATTCTATAAGGATTCATTTTCAACGAGTTATTTCATTGAAAAATCGATTCAATAAGAGCCCATTTTCCAGTGGTCTGTTTCATCAAAATATCCGATTCCACAAGGGCCCATTTCGGTGAGTTATTTTACCAGAAATTTGATTCTATAAGGTCCATTAAGACATATGCTGTTTTTTTTCTAAACTAAAGACTGAATACATGTAAAAATAAGCTCCTAAAGTTGACGGGTCACGAATCATTGCACTCCGAAACAACCCTCACGAATGACCTTGATGACGTGGAATAACTGACTGACTGTTTACTTGATTTTTCTCAATCAAATCTTTTTTCGATTATGTTTTACTTGAAAAATCAATATATTTACTTTCAGTACTTATTTTTAAAAGTTACTTTTCTACTGTAATGCATTTTGAGCAAATTTTAAGACAATTTTTTTTCCTCCAAATTATTCAGGTTGCGGAAAATCGCTTGATAAAATACACTTTTTTTAATAACAAACGTACTTCAGAGAGATCTAGTGTCATAATCATTGCATTATTGTAGACATGAATATTTTTGGATTTTAACCAATCAAATTAGTGAGAGCAATAATTAATTTTTAGCTGAGTTTAATCCACTACATCATTATAAACTTAGTTAAAAATTTGACCGTAGCTCCTCCATATAAGGAGAAGCACCAGTGATCTCCTAGCATTATTTTGGTTTTTACCAAGTGTGTTGAAATCTTAGGATCTGATATTGTGTTTCTTATGATAGCGGCACTGCTTGTTGTTCGTTTTTCTCCTATTTGGATAATGCGATTTCTTCATTTTAAAAAGCTATAATTATTTTTTATGATATGTAGTCATATTCGAGATAGTAGTATGGAGATCTCTTCTTCCAGACTTCATCCATCCTTTGGATCCATATGTATCTACTCTCATTTCTATGGTGCGAGAAATATCTATCCAACTCAGATCCATTTCTAAATCATTCTTACCAATTCGATCCATTTTTGAATCAACTCTTTGAGCTAGATCTGTCTGATCCACTAGTTGGGTTTCTTATGATTTCAAGAAAGAACCCTCGTTTTTCGATCTTTGTTATTCACCTTCTTCGTCTAAAGTTACATATTTACGCTAACGGCAGAAAAAGATTTAGAGAATTGTTGGGGTTTTTTGCTTCCAGCCCCAACTTTGGGTTGCAGCCCCTTGCCACTACTGCAGGGGCATAATAGCTATTTGTCCAGCAAAATTGAAAGCCCGATGGGAGGGGGCTTTGGGGGTATGCGTTTCGGCTTCCCCAAGTGACACCGTCACTGTTTTGACGCCCAAAGGGAGCAGCTGCGAGGGTTTCTCTGAGGAAACCCATCTCCTTTGCACGCACGCGAGAGCGAGGTCCAACGGAGAGGGTGCAACAGCTTGGAGCTCAGAGGAGCAGCGGCTAGGAGCTCTTTTCTAGCCACGGTGTGGGCTGGAGGCGTAGCGGAAGTCAAGCTCGTGTGGGAGCAGCCGGAGGTCGTTGGGAACGACCTCAAGAGGAGCCGAACATCGGTTTGGGTCTCCATCCGGGAGCCCACAAGGGGAGTTACTTTGTTCTCCTTCTTTAGAGCACAATATTGGTATAGTTAGATACCTAGGGATAGTTTATTCCTTGTTGAAGAACTATCCGTTGTGTGTGCTTGTACCTCGGTTTTGTGGGCAACAAAACCGGGAAGAACATTAACTCATTTGACCGTAGTGCTTGGTTGCCGGTCTTGCCCCGTGGTTTTTCCCTTGCTCACATTGAGAAGGGTTTCCACGTAAAAATCTTTGTCTCGTGTGGTGCTTGCTTGCTTGTGATTGTGATTGTCATTGTTGCCATTTGAGTTCTCGTGTGGGGAACATTTCTTGTGTTGTGCCATCTTTGCTGCAGGACAGTTTAGGGGGATAGATCTTGGTTGTTGATTGTTCTGTATTTATCCATTATATCCCCAACAAGTGGTATCAGAGCTCTGGTTTGAGCAATGGGCAAAGATGATGAGGGCACAATGATCAAGCTTACAAGCAGCAACTGGCAGATTTGGAAGGCTAAGATGGAAGACATTTTGTATTGCAAGGACCTCCACGATCCGGTGGAGGGTGAGAGCGCCAAGCCAGAGAATATGTCCGCAGGCGAGTGGACAAAGCTGAACCGAAAGGCCATTGGTACCATTCGGAAGTGGCTTGACATGTCCGTATTCCATCATGTTGCCGAGGAGACGGATGCGAAGGAATTGTGGGACAAATTGTCCGAACTCTATGATCAGAAGACCGCAACCAACAAGGCTTTCTTGATTAGAAAGCTTGTGAATTTGAAATACAAGGATGGATGCAAGGTGGCGGAGCACTTGAATGACTTCCAAAGCATAATCAACCAGTTGACATCCATGGGTTTGACACTTGATGACGAGTTGCAGTCACTTCTTCTTTTGGGCTCACTGCCAGACAGTTGGGAGACTCTAGTAGTCACCGTGAGCAACTCTGCGAAGGATAGAAAGTTGACCATGGCTATGGTCAAGGGTAGTCTCCTCAATGAGGAGATCATGCGTCGCTCTTCGGGAGAGGCATCCTCCTCTTCACATGTGTATGCAGTTGAGAGGAGAGGGAGATCCAGCAACAGAGGAGCGTCACAGGAGAGGCAGAAATCCAGAGACAAGTCCAAGGGCAGAGGAAAGTGTCACCATTGCCAGAAGCCAGGTCACTGGAAGAGAGATTGTAGGCTTTGGAAGAGAGAGCAAGCTGAAGCCAAGAAAGATCAGAAAAAGGAAGATGGGAATTTAGCTGCAGTTGTGGCAGATGAGAGTGCAGATGAGGTGATTCTCACCATCCAGGACCAGTGCTTGCACGCAGGGAGCGATTTGGAGTGGGTCGTGACACGGCCGCCTCCTATCACGTGACTCCACACAGGGAGTTCTTCACCACCTATACTAGGGGTGATTATGGGAGAGTCTTGATGGGTAATGAGAGTTACTCTAAGATCATTGGCATGGGCACCATCTCGATCCAGACGGATGTTGGGTGCTCAATGACACTCCAGAATGTGAGGCATGTTCCTGATGTGCGGCTTAGCCTTATATCTGGCTCACTGCTAGATAGTGAAGGCTACCATCTGAAGTTCGGCGACAGCAGATGCAAGATTAGCAAGGGTTCTCTCATCATGGCCAGGGGCAGCTTGTGTCACACACTCTATATGACTAGAGTGAAGGTCATGGATGGCAGTTTGCATTCTAGTGAAGCAGATAACTCAGATTTGTGGCACCGTCGGCTTGGCCACATGAGCCAGAAGGGCTTGCAGCTTCTTAGCAAGAGAGAATTGATCCCCTACCACAATGACATCACTTTGTCTCCTTGTGATGCATGTGAGGTTGGGAAGAGCAGAAGTGCACCGTACAGAGCGAGATCCAAGGTGAAGGGAGACCTTCTTCAGTTGGTTCATTCTGATGTTTGTGGTCCCATGGACACAGCCTCTTTGGGAGGCAACAGGTATTTTGTCACCTTCATTGATGATGCATCTAGGAAGGTGTGGGTGTATGTGCTGAGATCGAAGGATCAAGTGTTTGATTGCTTCAAGAAGTTCCATGCCATGGTTGAGCGTGAGACAGGAAAATTGTTGAAGTGTCTACGCACAGACAATGGGGGAGAGTACACCTCCCATAGCTTTCAGGGCTATTGTGCAGAGCACGGCATCAGACATTAGAGGACAGAGCCAGGCACACCCCAGCACAATGGTCTAGCTGAGAAGATGAACAGGACCATTGTTGAGAGAGTCCGCTGTATGCTGAAGACAGCGAAGTTGCCCAAGACTTTTTGGGCTGAGGCGGTTCGCACCGCATGTTACTTGGTCAACCGATCTCCATCAGTTCCTTTGGGCTTCCAGATTCCAGAGTGTGTTTGGACAGGGAAAGACCCCTCATATGCTCATTTGAGGCTGTTTGGATGCAAGGCTTATGCATTGGTACCCAAGGAGTAGCGGAAGAAGTTGGATGACAAGGCAATGCCTTGTATTTTTCTTGGCTATGGAGATCAGGAGTTTGGATACCGTCTTTGGGATCCAAGAAAGAAGACAGTCACCAGGCATAGGGATGTGATTTTCTATGAGAATCAGACGTTGGCTGAGGACACCACTGAGAGTGGTGATGGAGATGAGATCTCCATGGATGATGACAGTGATGAGGACACAGATCCCTCTCCAGTACATGGTACAGGTGGAGAGGATGGGCAGCTAGAGCAGCATGAGCCAAAAGCAGACCCTGTTGATGCAGGTCCAGGGGACCTAGGGCAGGGGGAGCTACCTCATCCAGTTGCAGACACAACAGAGCCTCAGGTCAGGAGATCTGAGAGGACACGCCAGCCATCATCCCGTTACCCCACTTCCAGGTATGTGATGCTCACAGATGCAGGTGAGCCATACACTTTTGAGGAGGCACATGTGCATAAGGACAAGGGTCATTGGCAGAATGCAATGAATGAAGAGATGCTATCTCTCAAGAAGAACCACACTTATGACCTTGTTGAGCTTCCTAAGGAAAAGAGGGCCTTGAAGAACAAGTGGGTATACAAGCTGAAGTCAGATGACAACGATAGACAGGTCAAGCACAAGGCCAGATTGGTTGTAAAAGGGTTCAGCCAGAAGGAAGGAGTGGACTATGATGAGATCTTCTCCCCAGTGGTGAAGATGAACTCAGTGAGAGTGGTGCTAGGAGTTGTTGCTAGTATGGACCTTGAGCTGGAGCAGATGGATGTGAAGACGACGTTTCTTCACGGCGATTTGAAGGAAGAGATCTACATGGAGCAGCCACAGGGTTTTCAAGAGAGAGGGAAAGAGCATATGGTATGTAGGTTGAGAAAGAGTCTCTATGGCTTGAAGCAAGCCCCTAGACAGTGGTACTTGAAGTTTGATGCTTTCATGGGAAAGCAGGGCTTCAAGAGGACTACAGCCGACCCATGCGTATATGTTCGTCGTCTTCCCAATGACAGGTTCGTCATTCTTTTGATCTACGTGGATGACATGTTGATTGTAGGTCATGATTCCAACTTGATTGCAAAGCTCAAGAAAGAACTCTCCAAAGAGTTTGAGATGAAAGATTTGGGCAAGGCCAGTCACATCCTAGGAATGCAGATTACAAGGGACAGGAAGAAGCACATGTTGTGGTTGTCACAAGAGAGCTATGTTGAACGCGTGTTGGAGCGGTTCAACATGAAGAATGCCAAGCCTGTCAGTACGCCCTTAGCCTCTCATTTTAAGCTGAACAAAGAGTCATGTCCTTCTACTTCTAAGGAGAAAGCAGAGATGGCCAAGATCCCATACCAGTCAGCAGTTGGGAGCCTCATGTATGCAATGGTTTGCACTAGACCCGACATAGCCCATGCAGTGGGCGTGGTGAGCAGGTTGATGTCTAACCCGGGCAAGGACCATTGGGAGGCCGTAAAGTGGATCTTGAGATACTTGAGAGGGACCTCAAGTATGTGTCTTGCTTTTGGGAGGTCAGATCCCAAACTTTGTGGCTACACTGATGCAGATATGGCAGGAGATACGGACCAGAGAAAGTCCACCTCAGGCTACATTTTCACTTTTGCAGGGGGAGCCATATCTTGGCAATCCAAACTACAAAAATGTGTTGCTCTCTCAACTACTAAGGCAGAATACATTGCAGCAGCAGAGGCTGGGAAAGAAGTGTTGTGGCTACAACGCTTCCTTGGTGAGTTTGGATTGGATGGCAGTGAGCCAGTTGTGTTTTGTGATAGCCAGAGTGCTATAGATTTGAGCAAGAGTACCATGCACCATGCTCGCACAAAACACATTGATGTGAGATACCATTGGCTGAGGGATGCAATTGAACAGAAGCAGCTCGTGTTGAAGAAGATCCACACAGATGAGAACCGCTCAGACATGTTGACAAAGGCAGTCACTCGTGACAAGCTTCAGCTCTGTAGAGAGATGAGCGGTGTCACCTCTTGTTAATCTCCATCACAGGACAACACCTCCCCGTTGGGGCTGGAGGGGGAGGTTGTTGGGGTTTTTTCTTCCAGCCCCAACTTTGGGCTGCAGCCCCTTGCCACTACTGCAGGGGCATAATAGCTATTTGTCCAGCAAAATTGAAAGCCCGATGGGAGGGGGCTTTAGGGGTATGCGTTTCGGCTTCCCCAAGTGACACCGTCACTGTTTTGACGCCCAAAGGGAGCAGCTGCGAGGGTTTCTCTGAGGAAACCCATCTCCTTTGCACGCACGCGAGAGCGAGGTCCAACGGAGAGGGTGCAGCAGCTTGGAGCTCAGAGGAGCAGCGACTAGGAGCTCTTTTCTAGCCACGGTGTGGGCTGGAGGCGCAGCGGAAGTCAAGCTCGTGTGGGAGCAGCCGGAGGTCGTTGGGAACGACCTCAAGAGGAGCTGAACATCGGTTAGGGTCTCCATCCGGGAGCCCACAAGGGGAGTTACTTTGTTCTCCTTATTTAGAGCACAATATTGGTATAGTTAGATACCTAGGGATAGTTTGTTCCTTGTTGAAGAACTATCCGTTGTGTGTGCTTGTACCTCGGTTTTGTGGGCAACAAAACCGGGAAGAACATTAACTCATTTGACCGTAGTGCTTGGTTGCCGGTCTTGCCCCGTGGTTTTTCCCTTGCTCACATTGAGAAGGGTTTCCACGTAAAAATCTTTGTCTCGTGTGGTGCTTGCTTGCTTGTGATTGTGATTGTCATTGTTGCCATTTGAGTTCCCGTGTGGGGAACATTTCTTGTGTTGTGCCATCTTTGCTGCAGGACAGTTTAGGGGGATAAATCCTGGTTGTTGATTGTTCCGCATTTATCCATTATATCCCCAACAAGAGAATAACTATCCTTATTTGAAATGGATAACACCTGAGCTAAAACTAGATTTAGAGGATGGTAATTAACATTCTTTTTGAGAGACTAGAGCATGAGACCTCCATTCCAGATTCTTACATTGTTGGTGTTTCTATACCCAATCTCCCGAGGACATGAGTGTTTTAGTTTCCACACCTACTCCTGATTTGATGAGCATTTTATACAAGAAACTCGAAAACATGACAAGGCTCATAGGTGGTCTAGGAACTTCAAAATTACTGAAGAATATCAGGAGATTAAGATGTAGAAAGCTATTTGAAATGAAGAAGAGGAAGAAGAAAGAGAAAGATCCATTTCTCTGATTTCCCATTTGGTTCTTATTCGAACATGCACTTATGTGTACTTAACCCACAGTCAGAGATCTTTCGTGCTATATATTGTTGAGATATGCCTTGAAGACTCAACCGGTTTATAATCCGATATATTTTGTAAATGAATCTTGGCCAACCCGATCTGCTGTACGGATTCTTAGGATATGAATAAAATCCATTTACAATGTACTCTTTATATATATAATTAGAGGTTGTCATAATTTTAATGGTCTTAGAATTGTTGATATTGACCCATATTAGATGGACATATTAGAAATGTATGTTTTGTGGGAATTTAATCGATAACATGATGTCGTATAGTGATGTAAACCCTCCAAGTATTTTCTCAGAAAATACATTAAGAAATTAAAAAATAAAAGTCGGGGCAGCCCCATTAAACCTTATACACACATACACACACACAGACACATACACATAAAGGTAAACTATGGGTTGTTTAAAGAGTCTATTTTGGGGAGTTTTCTACATAGTGAGATCTTTCTTTGCACATGATTTTTTTCCTCACAACAATACTAGTATATATTTTCTACATAAAACCGATGTCTTCTATGTGTGATTACTAGTGGATTGTTTGTGTGCCAGGATCGTTCCTCAGCGCATGTGATCGGGCTAAGTGCTTGATTGACCGAGGTTGAGAAACAAAGGAGGCTTTTCATGACAATATGATTATTACCACAACAACTAACAATAGATTTAGAAGTAAAGGTAAACATGCACATTCCTCATGGGTATGAGAGAATATATTGGAAAATACTATCAGCTAAGAGCCCGATTTAGTAATTTGAGAGTCTTGATAAAAATAGCCGCATTAAGGAAATGGAGGTGATACCTTGTTTCTGAAAAGAATGGATAACAAGTTGGCTCTTCTTGTTGGCAATGCTAATCATATGACCATTACTCACAAATGACGATACTTAGTAGGGTATCGGAATGAGATCCTAGCAAGAATTTGGCTTAAAGGATCTTGGGAATGTGAAGTATTTTCTCGAGATAGACATCACAATAACTAAACAAGTTTTAGTCTTTTGCAAAAGAAAAACCATGCCCCTGCACATATAGTCACGAGCTAAAAGTTAAACTCCAAAGACGGAAAGGATCTCAAAAAGGAGTCTAAGGAAATATATCAATGACTTTTCATAAAAAAACCTATTGTACGAATACTAACTAGACCGAACTCATCGCGCAAGAAATCCTTTATTTGGATCTCAGCCTCATTCCTCTATCTAACCTAAGGCTCCCTCTCCCTCTCCCTCTCCCTCTTGGCCATCTCGGCCTCCTCATCGAAGCAACTCAGCCGGAGGCTCTCGCTCGCTACGAACCTCGCTCGATAGCTCGCTCGGAGACTCGCTCGGTCGGCCATCACGAAGCCTCGCTCGCTAGGAGCCTCGCTCGCTCGGCCAGAGCCTCTCCCCCTTTCTCGCTCGGAGCCTCGATCGCTCGTCCGATCGGGGCCTCTCGATCGGAGGCTGATTTCTCTCTCGCTCGGAGACTCTCGCTCGGAGAATCTGCAGCGCCTCGGCCTCCTCATCAAAGCTCCGGGTCACACAGACTTTGAACACTGCATGTAGCTAGGCTTCAAAGCACAGGCTGAAACTCCCACTATTCCAGGTCTAGCTCCCTCAGGTATTCTGAAATCAAATCCCCTCACCATTAAGGGCAAAGTCTGGAAACTAGGGACGAGATAGTCCTTCACATACTACCTGAAAGGTGAAGGATCAACATTAAACTCATCATATAACAAAAGATGGCTTGCAAGGGATTCAAAAAGAAAATGTCCCTTCGATCCTACCGAAACTCTGGGATCCAAAACAGAATCCCGTTAGCGAAGACTGCAATATCATCGTCGACAAAAGAAACAAAAAAAACAAGAGAATACTATCTCTGTGAAAAGAATCACAAGTTTGAACAAGACAGAATGAGTGCAAAGTCAAAAAACTACTTACAACTGGGGGCAAAAAAATCCCTTATCCTCAGGTGACAATAATAGAAATTCCATCTCCAAGGGAGTAAATCTACCGAAGCAGACCGAAAGTTCTAGCTCTAGCAAAATTGATAAAATTCAGCCCTGCCATGGTGGGGAGGAAGTGATCGATTTTAAAAAGGAAAAAAACGATATGAAGAAGGTGGGGACTCTACAGGCATGGACCATGAGCTTCACATCATTTACGAGTACTGAATCGGATAAGCAAATGCAATTCCAGTGGAAAATCCAGTATAGAATGTTAGACAAAAAGGTTGTCTCCTGTTGGATCCAAGCGAAACCTCAAGACCCCAAACAGAAAGACCAAATCCTGAAGTTAGGGCCGCAAAGAACACGTCCCCACTACAACCAGATAGCAGAACTCCGCCGAGATACAAACTCGACGGCTCATGATACCAATCTACGAAGATGCAATCTGATAAAGAAAATTTACCCATGTCACAAAACATGTGATCTTGATCCAATCAGATCGATCAAGCCAAAATGGTATGTTGATCCAATCAAACCAATCAAGCCAAAATGGATAATTGACCTCTCTAAGGTTGGTCATGCACTAAACGGGGACCCTTCAAAATTGACACCTTTCTCAAAATCAAAACGACGAGAACGAAAATAAAAGAAAGAAAAGTTAACCTAATTGTGTTTGAAAATAGTAACGGCAACTATAACTTGGGTGCTACGAATTTCCAAGATAGAAAATTAGAAAATCCAAACAACTATATCCAATTTGGCGCCTTCCCGAAGCGCCCATTACCTATGGGTCATGCGAGGAGCCATTACGTCATGATTTCACAGCCAACAATAAGAGACCGTATCCGTGAAAATGCCAAGGAAAGACCTACGCGAAGCGATGAGACGCAGGGTTGGCGACTGGTTCAACAGAAAAAGCGAGGAAAGCAGGGGTATAAGACGAAAAAGTGGAGAAATGTGGAGACGCAGCGGAGCATCTCAAGCAAGAAGACATGCCCATGCATTAATGGGAACATATTTGGCGCTCTGCGAAATCTGACATACCACGAAACACGTCACGAAAAAGATGACGCAAACTACAGAAAAAATCATTACGGAGCTAAAAGACAAAACCAAACCGCCCTCTTCACAACAAAAAAATTTTCAAATGCACGTTCCGGGCAACCAAACGCTGCGACGCCGGGCCTTGTGACAACACATCAAATCAACACTCGATGCTTCCGATGCCTTGAGAAGGGACATCTCATTAGGTTCTGTACAAAGAAGACTCGTTGTTTTCTATGCTTTCGACAAGGTCATATTGCAGCCTCTTGCCGTTCTCGTATACAAGAACTTCCTGCTCCAAAAGTGATGGCCCCCCACCGTCCTCAGAAGAGGGTGCGTTTGTCTTCGCCAAACATTGAGGGGCGGAGCTCTAGCAACACGGCGCCGGAGATGCAGACACACATCCCCGACATCCACCCAAACCCTAATGCGGACACTCATCCGAGGGAGTCGAATGTTAGACCAATCACGCGGGCGGCAAAAATGCGTGCAGACATCCTTGGTAAGACGGTTCTCCCTTTTTGGAAATCAGAGATCTGTGAAGAGACGAAGCGACTCCGCTCGGAGTTTCAAAAATACCTAATCATCGAATATTCGACTTCCTTTGAATCCATCGACTGCGCGAGAGAGATTCTTTCAAGGGAAGTTTCGAAAGGCTTCCTTTGGACGCCTGTGGAGAATCTCAGACCGGCAGCTGGTGGGTGAGGTCGACTCCTCCAACATCTTTGAGACATTGGCCCACTACGCCATCCACTGCTCCGATGGGAACTGGTTATGGTTTTTCAAATGTTCCCCCTCCTTTGGAGCAAAAAGAGTGGAGGAGGTCGCTGCATATTGGGTGGATGCCGTGGGTCTGCCGCTACACCACCGATACCCTTATGTTCTCGCAAACATGGTAAAACAGTTCGGAAGGCTCCTCGATTATGAATGCACAAACCTCTCTCTGGACTGCGGAGATGCCATGGCAGTCAAACTTCTGATCGATATACCAGATATTACAAATGTACCGCGAGCAATCGAAGTAAGCACGGTGGACAGAGTTTTTGAGGTAACCTTCTCACCGGTTTCTCAGTTTCGTTCATCTAAATTCATTCATTACAATACACCTCTGGTGGATTCTACCACTCTTAAGAATGGTCTGGGAGCATTTAATCTGGAGGAAGATCTGCAGGGAAAGTCAAACAAATGGTCGAGAAGAAATCTGCAAACCGCCCCAATTGTTGAACTTAGGGATGAAAAGTTCAATCTCTGCCCTGGAAATGATTGGGAAAGAATAAATTTAAATGTCGTCCCTTTCCCAACACACAGGGGTCCATCTACTGAGAAGCATGCGAACTATGTGGAGGAGCCCACAAGAGTACATCTTGAATGTGCGCTAAATTGGCTGGAGCGCAAGGGACAACAAATCAATCCATTGATGTGGGAGCACATCAAAAACCTACCAACCTCAGAGGCCCAGGACTCGGAAAACCTTACTATGGAGATACATATGCAGAGTGCCTTAAACATCGTAGTGGATCTGACCACTAGGCAAAGGGAGAATCAAATGACAACACCGGAAAAAATGGCTACGAAAGGCAAAGGTATGGAAAATCTCCTTTTACAATCGAACAATGCTTTGAAATTTTCTCAAAATTCTGTTATGGACTCGGATAGAATTACAAAACTCTTAGACTTTTTTCATTTCGTGTTTCAAAATGAAAGGGAAAAAAATAAATTTAATACTGAATTATGCAACGAAGAAGTTGATTAGTTAAATGGGAATACTAGTACTTCAACTGAGAAACATCTAATCGAGTTATATGCGTTGAAATACTGTACACTAAACATGGAATTCACTGTGTTAACTTGGAATATAAGGGGATTGGGGAGCCCAAGGAAATATGGCAGGTTGCAGAATCTAGTGGCTAAACACAACATCCACGTCATTTGCTTACAAGAGACAAAAACAACTTCCACACCAAGAGCTCCGATAAACTCACCCATGGAGAGATTTGAGTAGCATACAAACGGGCTTGGACAGACTTGCGGAATTATGACCGGTTGGGATTGCCACAAGATCTCTGTGGTAAACCAAGTAGACTATCCTTACTTCAGCTTGTTTGAATTCAAATTGTTACAAAATAACTTAATTTGTCGACTCATAAATATTTATGGACCGCCGAGAGATGACAGAAAGAATGATTTTTTAGACTCCCTTGACTCTCTAACATTAGTGGGTATTCCATCGATTTTGGTGGGTGACTTTAACATGCTTAGAAATAGATCAGACCGCGGATCGAACAGACCACTAAAAAGGTTTGACAAAAGATTTGATATGTGGGTAAATCGCTCAAATCTTATTGAACAAAAAGAAAGAGGGACAACATTCACATGGTCTGGATCTTCGGATTGTGAATCATGGGCCATTCTTGACCATATCCTGGTGGACTTAAACTTTCAGGCAGTCTTCCCTTGCGCCCAATCAAGACGATTACCAAAAACATTGTCTGATCACAATCCCTTGTTACTGCGAGGAGGATCATTTAAATTGACCAATCGCATCTTTAGGATCGAAAATTTTTGGCTACAAAAAGAGTCTTTCATGACAATGGTCAACGATGCTTGGGCAAATGAGGTCATCTCCGACAACCCTTTCCACAGATGGGCGGTTAAGGTGAAAAGATTACGTGCATTCATCAAGTATTGGAGCAGGCAACAAATCCCTGATATAAATAAAGAAATAGCAAGAATCAAGGAAGACATAAGGATGGCGGAGATCGTAATCAAGTCGGGAGACGAGGAAGCAGCATGAAAACTTAAAGACTTGTACAGTAAATTGGAGTCTCTTAGAAATGATGAGAGAATGATTTGGGAATATAGAGCAAAGATAAATTACATACAAAAAGGTAATGAGAATATCAAATTCATGAAAATTATGGCATCCAAAAAATCGGCCAGAAATATAATCACGACTTTGAAAAATGAAAGGGGGGACATGGTACAGGGTAGGGAAGAGATCACAAGGGTCGTGGTGGACTTTTATACAAAATTATTTGAAGATGAAGAAGTGGGGATGACTAAAGGCCGCGCGGTGGTAATACCATTGGATCTAGTAATCAAATTAGAGGACCCTGCAATTTTTACAGACCCAATATCTCTGAGGGAAGTACAAGACACCATTACAACTTTCAGAATAAACAAAGCACCGGGACCTGATGGACTCACAATTGAGTTTGTAAAGAAATGTTGGCATTTGCTGAAGTATGATTTCATGAACATGATATCAAATATACAAAGTGAGGGATTTAAGACTTCGGACTTCAGACATTTAAACAACACCATTATCTCCTTAATCTATAAGAAAGGTGGAATGGAAAACATAGAAAACTATAGACCAATTAGCTTGATCAATCTACCGATACGCATAATATCCAAAGTAATAGCAAATAGATGGGCATCCTTTCTTGCGAACAACATCCCACCATCTCAATGTGCCTTCTTAAAGAACAGATCCGCAGCGGATGCCTTCTTTGTTACATGTTCAATTGTCCATGACTGGAGTAGACGGAAAACTAAGGCGCTAGTGTTGAAGATAGACTTCAGAAAAGCATTTGATACTTTAAAATGGCCCTTTATACTAGAAGCTTTGCGGGTGGCAGAGTATCCTCCAATTTTCATTAAGTTGATCACTGCACTTCTAAAGACAACTGGTGTCTCATTTAAAATCAATGGAACTTCCTCAGGATTCATTCATCCTAAGCGAGGAGTGAGACAAGGAGACCCACTATCACCTCTTCTTTTCATACACTCAGTGTCAGTCCTTGATGCGATGCTACACAAATTAGCAATGGGAGAGAAATCCAGGGGATTCGTGAGAAACGGAATGCAAACCCAGATTACTAACATTCAGTATGCAGATGATCTTCTCATTTTCCTGGAGTACCAAGAGGAGAGCCTCAAAAACGTCATCACCACGCTTAAAATCTTTGGCAAAATGTCGGGTCTTCGCATTAGCGAAAAGAAAAGCTCCTTTTATTCGATAAACTTGTCGGGTGACGAAAATGCTAAGGTCAAGGATATACTAAAATGGTCTGAAGGATCATTCCCTATGGAGTATTTGGGTTTCACAATATCGATACATAGGAGGCGCATGAGCGAATGGTCATCTACCATTGATAAGTTCGCGGCAAAATTTCAGGGATGGAAGTCCAAGATACTACCACTACCGGCTAGAATCAATTTGCTAAACTCGGCCTTAACACCGACCATCATACACGAGATGTCATGTTTGAAGATGTCGGAGGGTATAGTTAAAAAAATTGACAGACTGAGACGAAACTTTCTATGGGGGACCGATGAAGATCATAAAAAAATCCTAATGTGGCATGGTCCAAGGTAACCAGGCCTAAGCTGAATGATGGTTGGGAATTATTAACCTTCGATCCTTCAATAATGCACTTTTAACAAAATCGGCAATTCGCATTGCTGATTATGTGAGACCGTGGGTGTCATCGGCGATTAGCTCCTCGCACTTCAGAGGTGGTCCCATAACACTTGCTTCTACCCCTAAGCGGTCGCATTCTTGGGTTTGGAAATCCCATATTATGGGCTTCAAACAACTTTTACCGGTATTATACAAACATCTGGGAGATGGCTCCCACTCTTCATTGTGGAAAGACCAATTAGGTGGTACCCCTTCACTAGAACAGTCCTATCTGCTACTCATGTCATATATTAAGAACTGCTTCATGTCTGTAAAGAGTGGACTAAACTCGTGGCTAGCAAGATTCGACTGGTTCAAATCGTTACAAAATAAACTACCTTTAGCACTCTCAAATGAGGGAGTTAGATTGAAAGAGGCTCTGACCAACATATTCCACCATCTACACAGGGAAGAGACAGACAAAACAATATTTCCCACTACCTTACCTAACAAAAGAAATTCAACAACAAATTAACTATATTACCTCCTTGCAGACGGAGGTAGAAGATCAGTAGTTTATTCATTATTTAGTAAATGGCCCCTGGAACCAAGAGCCTACTATTTTATATGGCTGCTGGCGCACAATAAGATTACAACACAAGACTTTTTCGAAAAATGGAAAATACCATGGGTCAACAGGTGCTACTTATGCAACAATGGGCTAGAAAATTATACACACCTTTTCGATGAATGTCAAATAATTAGAGATATATTTCTCTTATGTGATATGGAGCCAAACTTCAAAGAATTACAAAACATGTTGTATTTGAACCAGACCTTGAAATTCACGGATAAAAAGGGTAGAACTCTATGTTTTAAGATTACGGTTTGGTGGCAACTTTGGAAGAGTCGATGCAGACTCATCTTTAAAGAAATACCGATAGACAACCATAAATTACTCTTGGAAGCTTTCATCATCTGCAGGACAAGGATGGGTACGCAAGAAGGGGACATTTGGTCCTGACTAACATCGTTGGGACAAAATAGAATTAAACTTTACTCTACTAACACTACTGGAGACTTAGACCATCTCCTGATAGCTTTTTGAACTAACTTTGTATAACTGTTCCCTAATTTTGATATCGTCCAACTAAGGATAGCTCTGCAATGACGCCAGGAACCCGATCCTCTAAGCGCACCTAACGAAAGTCATCATGGGACCAAAGGACTTCGACGATGCGCGTTGCCAAAGGACGACAGACTAGGGATGATTTCTTTTTGCCCGGTCTGATTATAATTAACGCAATATTTTGTCTAATTTTATATTTCATCGAACTTTATATGCTTGATGTAATTTGCTGACAACGGGGACACTGTGTAATCCCCCCTTTTATGTGTAGGCCTGTATTAAACTCTAAACTTTACCGCTGCTTTGAGATGAATGACGATGAAACGTTTATCGAAAAAAAGAAATCATTTATTTGTCCAAAATTTGTTCTACTAATGCTTGTCCTCTATGTCTTTCTAATGTTGTAATTTCAAAGCATTTGTTTTCTGAATGCACATTTACTAAGCAAGTATTGCCATTACTTAAACTTAACATATGCGAAAATTGTTCTAAAATTTTTCACTACTTGAAATTATTGTCTGAATTCATCCTCTAGTGGAAGATGAAGTCAATGTGTGGACAACAACCTGGTGGTTGACATGGAGGGAGTTTTATGCTAGAATATTCAAGGGCAGCGCTCGGCCCCCTAGAAGATTGCGCATGAGATCAATTTTCTCGTTGAGCATCTGAGATGATCTTATTAATTATTATCCTTTAAGTTTTCTTATGGGATCTCATGGATCTCTATCTTTCACTTAATGTATGCTTTATCTATTTCATCTTCTTTATTTGAGTGTTCCTTCCAAAATGAAAGTAAGTAATAAAACGCCCACGCACCCGACAACAACTTGCCTCGATTAAGACCAAGAAAAAGTGATCTTTTGCTTCATGATGGCAGGATACATTGTGAAAGTTTAGTGTAATCCTATTAGTAGGTTTTTGTCTGTTGAAAAATTCTTTTACTTCAACTTTTGCTGATGATATCGAGTGAAATTCCCAATTGGACTCAATACTGGGCACCTGTTTGGGTTGTTCTTCAGATACTTTGGCGCTACCACACCTTTTTTGAATGATGATTCCTTCCCGATAATTTTCAAAAAAATCAAACAATTCACATTCTTTCTAAAGGCATGCCTACAGACTTTTTGAAAAGAATGTACTCGATTTGACATGCATGATCTCTATGTCCAACTTAAATGGACTATATGTTATTGTATTACGTACTTGTTGTGGCTGACATCATGTATTTATGTAAAATTTCATGTTAACGAAACATCTTGAGAGGTCAAGGGTTGCATTACAACAATAAAATGGGCTAATAACAAAATACTTTTTTAAATTATTTATGCCATCTAATGTTACATACATACATACATACATACATACATATATATATAATAAGGGTAAAATGGGGCTGCCCCCATGGGGGGAGCTAACTTGCCCCCCCCGCCCCGCGCGCTATTTCGCTCACTTTTTTATTTTTTTTCGAAATTTCTTCCGTGGATTTTCATCAATATATCCCTATATTATGTCATTCAAATTTCATGCAAAAAAGAGACTCCTACGACCTCCATCTAGAAGGGTCATTTTTAACAATTCTGTTACCGTTAAAAAATGACTGTCTGGATGGAAGCCGTACGAGTCTCTGTTTCACACGAAATTTTAATAGCATAATATAGGGATATAGTGATGAATATTCACAGAATTTTTTTTTTAAAATAAAAAAATCAGGCGAAATAGCGCGGGGAGCCAAGTTAGCTCCTCCAAGGGGCAGCCCCATTTAACCCATATAATAATGAATATTATTCATTGCAAACTTATCTTTTATTCTTCAAATTTGCAATGAAGGCCATATTGGTTGTTGCACTGGTGGCGGCGGTTTATATAACGATGATTATCCTTCGCATTCATCTTCGTATGTACACTAATCTTTTGATAACTTTGGCAATAATTAGAAAGAAAAAAAATCTCAGTAAGATAACCAATAAAAACTACTTTTTCATTATCGTTAATGATGTAGCACTGGATGTGTTATTCATGATAATCTCAAAGTATATCATTAACTTTTGCAACAAAAAATCCGTTCACATATTTAACATTGGATCCAGTGAAGTTATTCAAATTATTCTCTACTAAAGGGCAGTTTGGCCCCTCATGATTTTTCCGGACGGTAACTACGCCACATTCTTTGGGGTCCTAAACTATAGAGACTGAATCGTCTGCTGTAGTGCAACAGTTGCTGTGCTCGAGGGAGGACCATTCGATGAGGATCGGACAACCCTCATAGGGGGTTGAGAATTGTCAGCCTCCTATCACTGATTCTCTGCAGTACTGCGAGGCCGGCTGTAAAAAGTAGGACGCGCATCGTGAGCCGCTTGATTAAGGACTAAAAAATACCTTGATTTAGTGTGAACTGCTCGATCTTGATCGAGCGGCACATGTACCCATTTTTTACCGCCGGCCACTGCAGTACCGCAGAGGATTCGGCTCCGCCCGGACGATCCACTCAGCCCTCGCAAACATTGGCTGCATAAGTAAATAATAAAAGTATAAAAAGTTGTCATACATTAACACAGCCACAGGTCACCCCTGATAACATCAACAAAATAGCAAAGAAACGCCTTGGTCTTACTGTTAAAAAAAAAGGAAAGATTGATGAAGCAGTAAACAACAGCAAAATCAAAGACGAATGCGTGTCTATGACTCCAAATTTAAACTCCCATGCTAAGAAATGGAACGATTCTTAATCTCTGCGTAGTAATAGAAATTCGCGCATGCAAACCATCTTCTTCAAACAAGGTATGCCATTTCTCCTGTATTCGGATGTAATAACCAGATATTGGACAATATTGGAGAACGGCTTAACCTCCTCCTGTGGGTATCGGCATGTTTTGATACAGATCAGGCAGTGCTGCAGCTTCGAAGCAGAGAGCATCTCTCGCTTGCCTGATGGACGGGCGGCCACGGAAATCGGAGCGGGTGCACCAGAGCCCAACGACCAAGAGTCGCTCCATCTCGCGCGCGTCGAAGACCTTGCCGAGCTTCTCATCCGCCGCCTCCAGAAGCCTTCCCTCTCCGTATAGTTCCAATACCCATGGGACCAATCTCACCATGAGACCTTCTTTGTATTCGATTGCCCTCCTCCCAGTCGCAATCTCCAAAGCCACAACACCGAAGCTATATACATCGGACTCCTTCGTTACAAAGCATTCGGGGGCCACGTACCCCGTCGTCCCAGCTGGGTCCGTTGCTTCCGGATCCGATCCATGCTGGGACGTGAGCCTTGCTTTCCCGAAGCCCCCGATACAGACCGCGAACTCGTGATCCAACATGATGTTACCGGAACATATGTCCCTGTGAACGATGCAGGGTCCGCATTCGTCATGAAGATACAGCAAACCCGTTGCCACCCGCAGAGCTATCTTGTACCTTTGCGTCCACGGCAAGTTCCTGTCCACGCTGAAGAGGTGCGAGTCGAGGCTTCCGTTGTCCATGAACTCGTACACGAGCAGAAGCTCGCCATCCTCGTGGCACCAACCGATAATTTGGATTATGTTGCGGTGGTGCAGCCTGCTAAGGATATTGATCTCGTTGTCGAATTGGATCCTAACGGAGTCTCCTTCCATCTTCTTGATCGCAACATCTCGATCGGGGTTTCTCAGGAATCCCTTGTAGATGCTGCTGGTTCTTCCCTGTGCGAGCATGTGTTCTTCCTTGAAGTTGCCCGTGGCGGTAGCGAGGACGTCGTAGGAGAAGCTCCGACATCCCACGTCCAACTCCTCATTGGCAGAAACATCATGCTCGTCATGATGGGCTTCTTCCTCATGTTCACCCTCCGTCTCCGCTGTAATATTTCGCGCTTTTCCCTTTCTTCTCTTATCGATTCCCCGAACCACAAGCCAAAACAAAACGAGAGTGACCAACAACAATGGCACCCCAATTTCTGCGGCTAAGACGAATGCTTTACTGTTCCCTCCTCCTTGATCTATTGGGACGACAACCGTGTCCTTTTCTTTCTCTACGGGGGCATCAAGGGTGGACTCCAAATCCCACGAGAGGATCCTCTTCATGTCAAGCGACTGACCGGTGCTTCCGGAGAAACCTACCGAAACCCACGGGGGAAGAACACGTCTTAGATCGATGACATACGACATCTCATGTATGCTGCCATTGAATTTCAGGAGAACACTTAGATTTTTCGTGCTCGCCTCATAAACAACCTGAGCATCACCGACGGACCCATCTACGAAACGGTCATTCCCCATGTCCACAGCAACGACAGATGATGCAACCGTGTTCACATCGATCCCTATGTGGCAATAACTAGCACTAGTATCGATTGAACTGTTGTAACTGTCAAACTCAACGGCTACGAAGCTATTCCTCGAGTTTGCACCATCCGACAAGCCCAACCACATCCCATAAGAGCTGGAAATGGGAGGGATCTTCGAATTAATGGGTTGCAGAAAGAAAGCAATACCTCCACCAATCTCAAACGAGCTAACGCCTCCTTTGGATCTGATGGTGCTGAAAGAGAAGTTGGTGTTGAAGGTGGTGAGCTCGTTGGTGGTCTTGTTCCAGAGATGAAGCGGCTCGGAGAAGTATGCCCAGCCAGCGCTTTTGTCTGAGTTGGTGAGCTGGATGGATCCCGTTGAGTCGACGAACGCATCACCATCAAAACAAATTCCTTCGGCATTCTTCGAGCAACTACCGAATACACTGCCGAAATCAGTGAAGTTGAACGAAATGGGTGTAACCATAGTTGGAAGTGGGATCATTAAGCAGAGGAGGACGAGCATTTGTTGCCGGAATGAAGGTGCCATATTAGTCGATGAAAAACTAAGACAAACCCGATAGAGTTACGACCGAGGAAGATTGGAAGGAAAGGGTTGTATACATGTAATTGAGCAATGGAAGATTAGTTGTCTCGGGAGTTAATGGCATTGTGGCAAGCCACTATTTGTGATGTCAACGGGCCAGTTTTATTATTTTGTTTAGAGGACGGGGAGCATGCACCCGGGTGCATGTAATTTTACATGTATCAGGGCCTATATCTCCCACATTTTTTTTACTTTTTTTGGAAAATATCATCGTGTATATTCATCTATATATTCCTTCAATATACCATTCAAATTTCATCAGAAACAGAAACTCCTATACCCTCCATATAGACCAAGTAATTTTACCGGTCTTACAATTGTTGTAATCGACTTGTTCTAGATGGAGGGCATAGGAGTCTCCGTTTCTGATGAAATTTGAATGGTTTATTGGAGGGATATATAGATGAATATACACGATGATATTTTTCAAAAAAGTAAAAAAATGTGAAGGATATAGGCCCCGGTGCATGTAAAATTACATGCACCAATGTGCATGCTCCCCATCCTCTTTTGGTGCATGTAATTTTACATACACTGGGGCCTATATCCTCCACATTTTTTTTTACTTTTTTGAAAAATATCATCGTGTATATTCACCTATATATCACTTCAATACCATTCGAATTTCGTCAGAAACAGAGACTCCTATGCCCTCCATTTAGACCAGCAAAATTTAACGGTATTAGAATTGCTGTAATCGACTAGTTCTAGATGGAGGGCCTAGAGGTATCTGTTTCTGACGAAATTCGAATGATATATTGGAGGGATATATAGATGAATATATACGATGATATTTTCCAAAAAAGTAAAAAAATATGGGAGATATAGGCCCCGGTGCATGTAATTTTACATGCATTAGGGTGCATGCTCCCCATCCTCTAAACAAATGTGGGAGATATATGACTTATTTTACAACCCTCTTTGTTTAAATGGGTAACATTTAAGGCTTCAAAGAAAGCAGTTGTTGGAGATAGGGATGAGCATCGAGCCGGATTCCTTCGAGGTCGTTCGGGTGTTGGGTTATCTGGGGGAGATTAACCCCCCATCGTGTGGGTTATCTGGTGGATAACCTGAATGGGAGTTGTGGTGTTTGGTTGGTGGGTTTTACTCTTGAGAGGGTTTTCTGTGATGTGATCTTTACTGAAGTTTGGGATAATCATTGGTTGTTGATTGGTTTTTTGTAGTGGTAGAGGAATTGTTTGCCCTTTTCCACTTTTGCCCTATTTTCCCTCTCAATTTTTATTTTTCGATTGAAGATTTTGTTTCTATGGTAAATCCCTATTGATTTGTTGGGTGGATATCGGTCTCTATGCGTGGAATTTTTGTTATTTACTCGTGTATCAAACATATTGCTAATGTTAAAGCGATTTGGCTTCGCTAACATACTTGTTTAACGTTTGAACACATGCTTAGAAATTGGAGTTTTGAAAAAAACAATTATTGTTCGAGAAGACCCGAAAAATTAAACTCAGGAATTATTGGAAGTACAAGTAGTGTGGTGGACTTGAAACCCGCTATAATATGAAATGGATATATAGTAATTGGAATTCCACATTATCAAGCCCACGAAATTTTTATGGTTGGATTTGCAATTTGAATTGATTGAAGTTAGGATTGCAAATTCAACAAACTATACTCGTTGATCACTGTGAATCAAGGATCTCTTCTAGAAGATAGCATGAGTAAATATTTGTTGGATTCATAAAATGCGTTTGAAGTAAAAGAACTACGGAACAATATGCTTGTCAACTACAGAGTCGTCAATAGGATCATGGGCCGAAGTTGAACCGCCGGAGAGGTGGACAATCATTCTTTCCTTCTCTCTGATCGAGCTCTCTACCTCCGCTAACTTCTCATCCTTGAAATCCAAAGCGGACTCCAATACGTTATGAAGATCTACCAGGAACATTTTCTCCGCAGTCAGGGACTGGATAGTTGGAGGGAGCGACAATTCCTTCACCATGTAACTGGACGATCACTGCGGAAGGAAAATACTTTCGTTAGTAACCCTCTGCTTTAAATTTAAAAGTGAAAAACTTATTTTCATAATTCGAAATAACTTACATCTAGAGGGCATGTGTACCACATGCGGTCATCGACATCCTCTAAACGACATGATCGCCAAACACCAATAGCACATCCTCGCCACAAGAGCAAATGCGTCCATGAGAGAAGGGAATGTCCAAACGTAGCATGACCATTACCTGTTAAAAGAAGGTCTTGTGTTATAAATTTTGATGCCCGCACAAAAGAAAATGCATTGAACATAATCCAAACAACTAGAAACAAGATAGGAGAGGTCATTAACTTACTTACAATCCATATGACAAGTTCAAACAAACATTACAAAGTAGTAAGGAACAACGTGATCAAGTTCAATTAACAACGACCCTAGAAATCCATCAGCTTTAACGCATACGCCTCATCCTATCATTGTACATTGTTAGTGCCATTTCATCTCGTAGTCGCTCACCCCGCAGCATCTTGGTATGGGTGACTCTCACTTCTACTCCGGGCTCCACTTCTAACTCTGGTGTATTAGGAACAAAATATTTCTCAACACGATCAAACCACTTGTCACTACCATACAATTTTATGAAGTTGTGAATTATGGCAGTCGCCTTGACAACGTCCCGCTGCGTTTCGAAAGTGTATGTCGGCATGCATGATTGGCACTTGAACATCTTCTTCCAAATACCAAATGTCCTCTCAACACTACTACGAAGTTGTGAATGCTTGTGATTAAACAAGTGCTTGCGCGAGATGTACCGTTCAGATTTGTCTAGCACCCGCCACTCTAGTAGATGATATGTAATGCCTCAGTATGGAGCAATGAACGAGTCAGTATTGATGTAACCACAGTCCACCAGATACCTACAGCCGCTCGGAATGACGAAGCCACCCCTGTCAATGGCACCCCTAAGAATGGACATATCCGAAGCTGGCCCCTCCCAACCGGCAAGAATGAATGTGAATAGAAAGTCAAAAGAAGCAACTGCCATCACATTCTACGATATGCACTATTTCCTATTGCAGTAGGCAACCTCCATACCTGTTGAAACCGAAGCCACTCTTGCAGCACACAGCTAGATAAGCCGTGTCCAAATGCAAATAGGAAAATACTAACTTGCTATATCGTATCCATGGATCTTGTGTTACATTACCTCGTACTTTGCTCCAATAACTCCACAAACTTCAACAGGGTGGCAGGCTCTACCCGGAAGCACCTGTAAGATCGCTTGGTATGTCCTACCATCATATCGTCAATCCACATACGTCCAGACCAAGGCTTGTTGTTCAGAGGTATGGGGGCACGTGGCCTTTCTTGATCTTGTGTTGCACAAGCAAATATGCACAACGCAAGACTGTAGGACAACTCGGTGGCCTCGAACAGAATATCAACAAAATGATTGTATATCTGCTCTTTCATCAACAACAAAGATATATGACGTAAGGAATGTATATTCAGCTTGGACAATGGTAATGCTGAATAATACAGAAGGGCATATATGTAAATTTAACATGTGGATGACGGTATATCAAAGGCACATACTAGTCCTAACACATATTTAATTTTTTATAAAGAAGGAAATACTTGTAGATACCAGTTCGAAATAAATTGTACATACCCGAGTTACATACTAATTTGTCCACTTAAAAAAGGAAATACATGCAACAACGAGTATATAACAATTTATACACAAGGGTGCTACATTTGAAATGGTCCATAGAAGGGGAAATGCTTAGTGGTACGAAGAACGGGGTTGCATATGAAAATGAGCCTTCACACGAGGGGTTATGGCTGTCCAAGGACATGGTGAACCCATGCTTGGAGGTACTCTGGACCATCCTTGACCGAAAGGAAGAGCTCCCTTCCGGGTGAATGAGTTAAGGTATCAGCCATCTTGATATACCTAGCTGGGGAGAGAAATGGGCATGCCTCCCTCAACTCCTTGAAAGCCAAACGAGCATCCTCATCTTATTGTCGTCTTTGTGCCCCTATCCTTTCCTGAATCATCTCCATGAACTCAGTCATGTCTGGTATTGCTTGCTTTCTAGACCCACTCCTCTTGCACTTAGATCCAGATGATCTCTGTGTAGCCCTATTGAAAACAGGAGGTGTGGGCACCTTGTCCACATCCTCATCATCAGTATTTCCTTCGCCATCCTCCATGATCTGCTCCTCCTTGATGAATCGCGGACCTAACCTTTTTTAATGTGTCGAATTGACGATTTCGTTGCAGTCGGATAAATCCGGATCGATCAAAAATTAACTGCACAAATCGAATAATCAACGAATGAATTAACACGTGGTTTTATGTTTGTTTAGCCTGGGCAAGCCCCAGGGTCGACTCAAGGAGGCAAAGGAACAACTCGGGATCAAGTTAGAGGTATTAGATTGTGATTTTCCTAGTGGGATATTTTGGTATTTTTCAATGCAATAAAAATGACAAATGTAGAATATGAATTGGATTAAGTTAATACAAAAAGAACTGACTTAGCCAAATTTAATTTTAATGTGAAATAAATTCAAATTACCCAAGTGATATTTTTCCTAATAACCTAATCCAACAAGGAATGCAAAATGTATTTTTTTGGAATTTTTGGGTTTAAAATGCACAAATGAAAAATGCAAACTTTTTTGGGGTTTTTAATGTAATATTTCATGCAAATAAAATGCAAAAATTATGAAAATTTTAGTGAAAGTTAAATATGATGCAATGAAGCCATCCTAATTTTTTTAGAATTTTCTGACCCTTTATGATTTTTTTATGAATTTTTTACTGAAAATAGAGCAACTACGGGTATTTAATTCATAATAAATCCACAAAGTCAAATTATCTAGAGAGCTATTTATCTTAAATAAATATTTTAATCAGGAATCCAACAGAAGTGAAATTTTTTAAAAATCTTATTTTTTGATTTAATTAAAAATTAATTACATAAATCACCCTAGAATTTATTCTATGCAAATGACAACTTCAAATTGGACGAAATTTGGATAGTATTTAAAGAGCACTAAGATGCATCATCTACAATTGTTTCACAATTTTTAGAGCAATAAATAGGTCTGTATGAATTTCAAAGCTAAAATGGGCAAAATACCACTAATTTTAAAATAAATGATGCAAAGTGATTGTCCAAATTAACGCTCAAACTCAGGGGTGTCAATGCAAAACAGAATTGAAACAAAATAACTCCAACTGTGCACAGGGGCACTTCTGCAAATAATGAAACTTAAAGGATGAAACATGCAATTTTTTCAAAATAAATAAAAAGGGACCTTCTTTAGCCCACGCTAGGGCACAAGGCGTCAAGGGGTTGCAGATGGCGGCAGCCGCACGGGAGCGGCGACGGCGCGGGGATGTCGAGCGGCGTAGAGGGAGAGCGGTGCAACGTGCGGGGTGCTGGTGCAGGCGGCCTAGGGCGGAGGCGGTCGACGTCGGTGGGTCGGCGTTAAGCGCGGCCACGCACGACCTTAAAAAAGACGGGTGAGGTGGTGGTGCTGGCAGCGCGGGGCACCCTGAGGCGGGGATGGTGGCACCTGTCGAGCGGGAGGGGCGGCCAAGCACGACGGGGAAGTGAGCGGAGCGGCGCTGGACCGTCGGGGTTGGAGAGCGCAGCAGAGGCGGGAGCCGGCCACTGGCGGAGGAGGGGGGGTTGGCTCCAAGGCACGCGGGCGGTCGGTGGGAAGGTAGCCGCCGCGTGAGGGGTGCAGACGGCGGGAGATCGTCGATGGCGCGCAGGGCGAACCACCGGCGTGGAGGGTGGCGACGACGCTGGTAGTTGCAAGGTCGCCGGCGTGCCGTATCCAGGGGGCGGCGGCGGCGTACGCTGCTGCTACTTCTCCTGGTTTCTTTTTTTTTTAATTTTTTTATGTAAATTGTTTTGGCTTTTTGTTTAAACAACAAATACAAATGCAATAAAGATGCAATGCAGTGGTGGTGTATGCTTGTTTGTGACTTGTATACTGATGAGAGTGGTGGTGATAGTGATAATGATGTAGAAAGATGTGATTATGAAGTGGTAGAGAAATAGAAAAGTGGTGATGATGTGAATTTTTTATGATTTAGAATGACAACAATGAGAATATTAGATAAAAAGTTGACAAGGAGAAGTTGAGGGATACTTACATGTGATTCGCCTAAAGTGAAGCCACAGTGCGCAGCTTCCGTCGTGGCCTCGAGAAGGATAGCAGAGTCCTTCGAAGTTGAGCGAGTCTGATTGGAATCTCGCGACGCGGCAATGGTGATGCCGTGGATCTCGCCTGAAAGGCTGTCGTCGCTCAACTTGTCTCCTGCAGCTGTCACCTGTAGGTTGAAGGGGCTCGATCTCACTTCTCTGGAAAACGACAGATGTTGAAAAATGGAGAGGGATATGAGAATATAAAGAGGAGGAAAAGGTAAGTTGGAGAAGGGATGGAGAAGATGGAGGAGGTGGTGATATTGGTGGCTTGGAGTGGAAGACAAGTAAGGGAGAAGAGGTAAAAGGAGGACAAAATAAAAAAAATAATAAAATAAAATAATAGGCTATTAAAAATAATTAAAAATATTAATAACAAAATAATAATAATAAATCCAAAAATAATGAAAAAAGGGTGACATGTGGCGGCTCAGGAGCTGCCACATGTCGCTCCTAGAAAATTCAAAATTTAAATGTAAAGAAAAATTAAAAGAAATAACAAAAGGGCTTAAATCAAAAAATGTCAACATGAAAGATGCTCGTCTCGACGAGATCTACAACTTTCGTGAAGGGTCGAAAATCAAAAGAAGACAACTGTACAAAATGTATTTTTGGGTGGTACCTTATAGATATAAAATACCACATTTTATCTTTTGAAATTTATTTATCATTTTTTTAAAAGAGAAAAATCAAAATAAAAATAGAGAAAATAAAAAAAATAATATTTATAACTTAATCTATTTTTTAGATTTTTAATAATTATAAATGTAAGGGCATTTTGGTCAATATGTACAATATACAAAAGGGGCCCAAAACCCAAGTTTTGCATAGGAGCTCCGATTTTAATGAAATTGGTCTTGTTTCGAAGGTCTTTGAATGTATATTACTTTAAAAGTGAGTAGACCTAATTCAGAGGTTGTATGAGAGAGATATACACATTTTAAGGCTCCTAATTTCAAACTTGGATTGGGGTTTTATTGGTCAATTTTACAAGTTAGTATTTTTTTGATATTTTTCCTTTATTAGTGTTAGTCATATAAACACTATAGAGTTGGTCTTATTAGATTCGGAGTTGTATAAAATAAATAAAAATAGGGTATTTATAGCTAATATACAGGTTAATATTTACAAGTGAATTTGGCTTCTTATTTAATGCAAATATGAATGCTAAAATGTTGATATTATGCTTGCATGCATGAATGCTAATTATGCAAGATAAGGGGAAATATGCAGCTAATTACTCGAGAACAAATCTCTATTTTCAACTTTTAGAGTGATGAATCACGGATTCATCAACCCCCTATACTTGAACCTTGCTCATCCCCGAGCAACTAAAATGAAATGCAAGAGTGAATGATTTTGGGTTCCATGCCAAGGTCATGAACAAAAGTTGAAAATGGAGCTTGACTCGATCTTTGGATTAATTGTATGGCAGAACCTTATTGGGATCTGAATTTAAGACCTAACAGACTTCAAGTTCCACAAGTCTTCTATTCAAGACTCCTTAATAGTCAGGTCAGAACAAAGCCTCATAAGCAAATTTCTGATGACTATGACTCTTACTTGTATAGTGTAAGTGTAAAATAGCTCTCCACATCAGAAATGGCTCAAAACCAGCCTCCTCTAACAAGGTAACTCTAATTCCCCGGTCCAGTAACTCTTTCCTCGACGGGGTATTTCCTTCTAAGTTCAAGTGCGACTAGCTCAAGAGGAGGGGGTAGAGAAAAGAATGGACGGTAGCCAGTGTAGCTACCTATCCCGGGATGCCTGACCAGTGTAGCCAAGTCATCCAGCTGCAGACTTCTTGCTAATATACATACTCCGACATGTATTTTTTTCTATCTGGCCTGTCTATTTTTTTGGAGTTCTTGCATTTTTCCTCTCTTTTTTTTCTTCTTTTTGGAACTATATATAAGGTGCAGCATGCACATCAGGAGTTTTTCCTCTTGAGCCAGTAGACTATCCCTCTTTTGAAGCATTCTTTCAACCCACAACATCCCGTCCTTAGATGTCAGCACCATCACATTAGGTTGAGATGCACTGCCCTCCCTAGAGGACGACGGATGTTTCCACCCGTGAGCTACTCCAAGCAATTCGACTTCCTCACCACCTCATCAATGAAAAGCTACGTGCATTGTGCTTGTCCAAGTTAGGTCATTATCTAAAAAAATCATGCATGTGTACGAGATATTCAATTTAGATTAATCAAGATGACATGTGAACATATTGCGGACTCAAAGAATTAAGTCACTTGACCTGAGAAATCTTAACTCCAGTTCCTATAAGGTTCCTCTGAAATTAGGTGGATTAAGGTCAAATCAAGTCCCTCCTCAACATCTACTCATAACTTGGTTCAGAATCTACTAGCTTTTCACCTTGCATATGCAAGATATGCAGATGAGATGTAGATGACATGCTATGTAGATGAATGAAATGCAAGACTCTTTTTTTTCAATGCAAGGATGATATGCAAGAGTAATTTTAAAGAAGCCTATTTTTTGTTTTTTTTTGTTTTGTTTTTTTTCAAAACTTTCGTATACCTCCCATGTTACAACAATTTACAAGAGTTTATAAGTATTATACAAATTATATAAGTGTTATACAATATACAAGTATACAATTTTTTTTCAATTTTTACAAAAGTTTTACAAGTATTATACAACAAAAAAATTTTATTCTCAATTTTTACCCACCCGTAATTATTGCAAAATATATACAAAAAAATATGCGAAAATACATGAAAGTACGAGCTATGGGTAAAGTATATATGTAATATATACATGCCCCCTATACTTAGCGTGTGCTATGTCCTCAGAGCACGAAAAGCGAGGAAAAAGACATAGCTCGTGCTAAGCGTAGGAGAGCTAAAATAACAAAAAGTATAGAAGTCGCTCCGCCCCCTATACTTAGGCTCTGGCAGCCTAAGTGTAGAAGAAGATCAAAACTGGGGCGGGTGAGGTTAAGAGGGGAAATGGAGGAGTATATACACGACGGGCATCGGTCCCCCCTATACTTAGGCTCTGGTCAGCCTAAGTATAAGACAAGAGTGAGTGTAAGAACCGATGGGATCTGGAGAATATACAACGAATGGTGAAGAGACCCGGGTCACTCTCCCCCTATACTTAGAATCTGATCATCCTAAGTATAGCCATAAAATAAAATGATATGGAGTCGGGGCGAGTGATTCGAATCTTTGGGGAGGGAGGGAAAGATATATACAAGAAGGAGTGAGAATATACAGGGATCAAGAAGGTTAGTGACGAACCTTCTTGCGGGAGCGAGGAGGTGGGTAATATACAAGTGTGTCATTGTCAGAATCGTCCTCAGATAAATAGTAGTGCGGTGAAGGGATCGTCCAACGCGGGTCGACACATGGCTGCTTGCTTAGATAAGGCTTGAGAACAGCCGGACTGAGCTCACTCATATAGCCTTCTCCGGACCTGATGAGGATTCCTCTGATAATTCCTTCTCCGGAATGTTGAAGGAAATTTTCTTGGTCGGTTTTCTAAAACCTGAATCATGGAGAGGACGCGCCTTGAGAGGTTCGGGGGAACACCTCGAGGAATCAATTCTCGACTTCCTCTCACTAGAAAGCCAACTAGAAGAGGGAGCAACTGTGTTTTTATGTGGAGTCAATGTAATCATGGTTGTTTTCTTTGAAGGTCCAGGATGTGGTGCGGTGCTGACCATGGGTTCCTCATCAGATGAGTCACCATATAGATTGGAATATTCCTGAAGGGTCAGCACGCGTCTCGAGAAAGTGCTAGTGATCTCAGTTGGCTTGGCATTATTAGGCTCTTGTGTCGGATCATCTAAATGATCAAGGCAATCCACAAAGGTCGTGTCCGACTCAATGATAGCTTCTGATCGTGAGTCCTCCTTAGAAGCTGTCACGGTGGTGGTGCAAGCAGTTGATGAAGTGGAAGTGTGTGGAGTCTCTGATCCAACGGTCGTCCGGACAATTGGTCTCTCAGGTGTAGTAGAGAGGTGGGACTTATCTTCCTCTCCATGGTCACGACTGTCAGCGGATGTGCGGGTCACCTTAGAGTAAAGTTTATCAAGAATGGATGAGGTCGAAGCGCTCCCAATGCTGTAAAATTGATTTCCCGAGTCTCGCAATCTATAATCGCCTTAGCCAAGGCTAAGAACGGCTTCCCGAGAATAATCGGAGACTGGGAAAACTCTCCTTGGTGCTCAATGTCAATGATCGTGAAGTCCACCTGGAGTAGAGCACCTTGAAAAGTAACGATGACTGAAATATTTCCTCTCGACCGTTTGATAGATCGATCAATCAACTGAACGATCTCTCTCGACTTCCTAAGTGGCTTGAGTTTGAGCTTGTCAAACACAGAGGTCGGGAGGATATTTATCGGTGAGTCATCATCGATTCTTGCATGGGTAAAGATAATGTCTTTGATTTCACATTCAACTCGGAGCAACCGCTTCACTCTGCGGCTTTTGGTCTTTCTCCCCATCACCAAGGAGGTGGCCATAGATACTATGTTTCTTTCAGTCCTTGTCCTCTTATTATCCGATCTCTTTGGCCTCAATTTACTTCTCACAAATTGTTTGAGGTCGGGAAAGTGATCTATGGCCTTTATTAAGGGAAGATTAAAAAATTAATTCTTCATCGAGTGCTTCCCTTAGGGCAAGATCCAAATTTTTAGGTCGTTTTCATTTTCAATTTTTATGTGATTTTTTGGTTTTTCTATTTTTTTGGTGTTTTGGATGGATGAATGATCAGACTCGGGATTGGAAGACAAGGGGTTAGTAGAAGAGGGAGATAGAATGGACTCCAGTTGTACAGAAGATATGGGTTCCCTAATGCTTGCTCGGTTTTCAACATTAGATCTACTTACGTCCTTTTCTTCTTTCATTCCCAAGCTGGCAGAAATTGAGTGCAATATTTCCATGACGTCTCTCAACTTATTACCTAATGTTTTATTTTTCGCGATAAGTCGAGAAATGTTATCCTCCAAAATGTTCTCATGACAAATCATGGGAGAGTTCTGCTCAATTGGAGGATACTACTGAGATACTGGGGTCTCATACTCAACATACCTAAACTCTAGCGTGTAATGCTGGGTCGAGTATGGACTATGGCAAATATTGGTTGGAGCCTCATATGATGAAACGGGGACTGATAAGTCTAGCTCATGAGTCCAATCTTGTGAATGTATAGGCTCTCCAAATGAAGGTTGGTTAATGGAAGCTTGATCACTAAAGTCAATCAAGTCTAGGAAATCATGATGTGCATGCCTCTCCATTTGGTATGTTCAATCAACCATGTTATGCCCTAAGGTCAAGTCAGGATGCGTATATGTAAATTGTTGACTGGTCCCTACTTGAGTTGAGAATGAAGTATGTGGGGGCATATAATTTTGTCAATCATCTATCTCAGAAGTGGCTTGCTTTTCATTCGATTCTTTGATTCCTACAAGCTCTCAAGAATAAGGACAGTCAGCCCAAGATGGAAGTGGATTCAGAATGTTGGAATATGGAGTAGGTAAGAAATGCGAAGAAGTGGAGAAGTCAGTCGAAGTTCTGACTTCATAATCAGGTTGAGGTGGAGCCGACCACGGGTAAGGGTCTCCCATGGGTAGCGGAGGATACATGAAAGAATGAGAAGGTGAAGATGAACGGTATATGGTCGATGAGGAATGACCAGAGGTTTCAGGGTGTGGGGACCAATATCCCGACATCTTGAAGAGAGAAGGGTAGATGTAAGTAGATCGAGGTAGAAAATGTGCAATCACATAGGATAACACACACGGACAGACACAAAGACAAACGCAAGAGCAAAACTCAGGTTCACACTTAACACGGTGAAGGACCCGAAACCGAGTCCGATTAGTCTGGTTGATTTTAAGTGTGAATTTTCAGACAAGTAGCAAAGAGTTACGCGGCCTATAGGGAAGTCAGCTCGGATGCATCTTCCCTATTTAACCTGTCGCCTAAGATACCGGTGCCCCTTCCTTTCTTCGCTCCTATCCCAAGTTGAGGGATTCAAAGACCTGCCCCTATCTACCTGCAAGCAGGCGGAGGCTGACAAGGCCGGAACTTCACCTCGGGGTATTACTGGCAACTTGTTGTGAAGTACCGCAATTTCACCCCTATCTACCTGAGACAGGCGGAGGCTACTTGGTACTAGTCAGTGAACCTGAATAATTCAACTTGTGATATTTGCTAGGATAGTCGGAACGTGATATAGAAGGCGGGGATTTGGGCTTTGTCTTAAGGTGTTCACACACACTCAAGTACCCTCACTCAGCCTGAAAACAAGGTCGGGGATTAATATCCCGCAAGCAGAATTTCTGATTTTATTGATTTTTTGATCAATAGTGTTAGCAGTCCCTGTTTTAAGTTAAGTTATCACTGGTTTAGTCCGATCCACACAACACACCTATCGTCCAGTCCCAATTTCCTTTTACTTAAGTTTGAAAAACCAAGAGAGAGAAATCGAGAAAAGCCGATGCATGAAAATCGATGATGCTTATACTGAGTGAAGAATACTTACAGTGATCCCTTCGCTTTTATGCAGGATGCAAAACAGAATTGAAAGCTTTTATACTACATGCAAATGCAGATAATAAAATCCGCTCCTAGACAGGCAGTTCTATTAGCGAATGAAGCACATGTTTGATTTGACTAGATCTGCGGTCTAAGTGCATCTTTTAAATGCACTGTGTGGTCCTAAAGAATTATGAGCACAAGCAAATCCTAGAGTGGCTCGAGGAGCCCTTAGTGCAAGCATAGTCTAAAATTCAATCCACACAGCACACAGGGACACGGTTCCACTATGTTTACACACGCGAGAACCCAAACGGGAACCGCTGGAACTGCAGACACCATTTTTTTACAAAAAAATGAAAATCTTTCTGGCGTCTCAACAACCGACTTGATCCACAAATCGTCGGCCTCCGATGCACTTCGAGATGCGTCGACTTCAAGAAAGCCGCTCCAAGTCCACCTGACCCTCGCACAAAAGATACAAAAATGTTAGTGAGAGAGAGAGAAAAAATAAATAGAAAAATAATTGAAAAAATTGAATAATTTCAAGATGGTTCAGGGATCAGACTACCCGAGTGAATGGAAAATGTAAATCTAATTTTCTAAAATGATCCTAAGCCGTTTGCCTCCCCGGCAATGGTGTCATTTGATGAATCGCGGACTTAACCTTTTTTAATGTGTTGAATTGACGATTTCGTTGCAGTCAGATAAATCCGGATCGATCAAAAATTAACCGCACGAATCGGAAAATCAACGAATGAAATTAACACGCGGTTTTATGTTTGTTTACCCTGAGCAAGCCCCAGGGTCGACTCAAGGAGGCAAAGGAACAACTCGGGATCAAGTTAGAGGTATTAGATTGTGGTTTTCCTAGTGGGATTTTTTGGTATTTTTCAATGCAATAAAAATGACAAATGCAGAATATGAATTGGATTAAGTTAATACGAAAAGAACCGACTTAGCCAAATTTAATTTTAATGTGATATAAATTCAAACTAGCCAAGTAATATTTTTCCTAAGAACCTAATCCAACAATGAATGCAAAATATATTTTTTTTTGGAATTTTTGGGTTTAAAATGCACAAATGAAAAATGCAAACTTTTTTTGGGTTTTTATGCAATATTTCGTGCAAATGAGGTGTCAGAAAATTCTAAAAAAATTAGTATAGCTTCATTGCATCATATTTAACTTCCAATAAAAATTTCATATTTTTTGCATTTCATTTGCACAAAATATTGCATAAAAATCCCAAAAAGTTTGCATTTTTCATTTGTGCATTTTTCATTTGTCCTGAGGCGGGGATGGCAGCGCCTGTCGAGCGCGAGGGGCGGCCAAGCACGGTGGGGAAGTAGGCGGAGCGGCGCTGGACCGTCGGGGTTGGAGAGCGTAGCAGGGGCGGGAGCCCGCCACTGGCGGAGGAGGGGGGTTGGCTCCATGGCACGCGGGCAGTCGGTGGGAAGGCAGCCGCCGCGCGAGGGGTGCGGACGGCGGGAGATCGTCGATGGTGCGCGGGGCGGACTGCCGGCGTGGAGGGTGGCGGCGGCGCTGGTGGTTGCAAGGCCGCCGGCGTGCCGTCTCTAGGGGGCGTCGGCGTACACTATTGCTGCTTCTCCTGGTTTCTTTTTTTTTAATTTTTTATGTAATTTTTTTGGCTTTTTGTTGTAAACAACAAATACAAATGCAATAAAGATGCAATACAGTGGTGGTGTATGATTGTTTGTGACTTGTATACTGATGAGAGTGGTGGTGATAGTGGTAATGATGTAGAAAATATGATTATGAAGTGGTAGAGAAATAGAAAAAGTGATGATGATGTGAGATTTTTTATGATTTAGAATGACAACAATGAGAATATTAGATAAAAAATTGACAAAGAAAAGTTGAGGGATACTTACTTGTGATTCGCCTAAAGTAAAGCCACAGTGTGCGGCTTCCGTTGTGGCCTCGAGAAGGATGGCAGAGTCCTTCGAAGCTAAGCGAGTCCGATTGGAATCTCGCGACGCGACAATGGTGATGCTGCGGATCTCGCCTGAAAGGTTGTCGTCGCTCAACTTGTCTCCTGCAGCTGTCACATGTAGGTTGAAGGGGCTCGACCTCACTTCTCTCGAAAACGGTGGATGTTGAAAAATGGAGAGGGAGATGAGAATATAAATAGGAGGAAAGGGAAGTTGGAGAAGGAATGGAGAAGATGGAGGAGGTGGTGATAGTGGTGGCTTGGAGTGGAAGACAAGTAAGGGAGAAGAGGTAAAAGGAGGATAAAATAAACAAAATAATAAAATAAAATAGGAGGCTACTAAAAATAATTAAAAAATTAATAAAATAATAATAATAATAAATCCGAAAATAATGAAAAAAGGGTGACATGTGGTGGCTCAGGAGCTGCCACATGTCGCTCCTAGAAAATTCAAAAAGTAAATGTAAAGAAAAATTAAAAAGAAATAACAAAAGGGCTTAAATCAAAAAGTGGTTAACACGAAAGTTGCTCGTCTCGATGAGATCTACAACTTTCGTGAAGGGCTGAAAATCTAAATACGACAACTGTACAAAATATATTTGTGAGTGGTACCTTATAGATATAAAATACCACATTTTATCTTTTGTAATTTTTTTGTCATTTTTTAAAAGAGAAAAATCAAAATAAAAATAGAGAAAATAAAAAAATAATATTTACAACTTAATCTATTTTTGGATTTTTAATAATTAAGAAAATAAAAAGATAAAATGCAAGGGTATTTTGGTCAATATGTACAATATACAAAAGGGGCCCAAAACCTAAGCTTTGCATACGAGCTCCGATTTTAATGAAATTGGTCTTGTTTTGAAGGTATTTGAATGTATATTACTTTAAAAGTGAGTAGACCAAATTCGAAGGTTGTATGAGAAAGATATGCACATTTTAAGGCTCCTAGTTTCAAACTTGGATTGGGGTTTTATTGGTCAATTTACAAGTTAGTATTTTTTTGATATCTTTCCTTTATTAGTGTTAGTCATATATACACTATAGAGTTGGTCTTATTGGATTCAGAGTTGTATAGAATAAATACAAATAGGGTATTTTTAGCTAATATACATGTTAATATATACAAGTGAATTTGGCTTCTTATTTAATGCAAATATGAATGCTAAAATGCTGATATTATGCTTGCATGCATGAATGCTAATTATGCAAGATAAGGGAAAATATGCAGCTAATTACTCAGGAACAAAGCTCTATTTTCAACTTTTAGAGTGATGAATCACGGATTCATCAACCCCCTATACTTGAACCTTGCTCGTCCCCGAGCAACTAAAATGAAATGCAAGAGTGAATGATTTTGGGTTCCATACCAAGGTCATGAACAAAAGTTGAAAATGGAGCTTGACTCAACCGTAGGTACAAATAGGCTGCATGCTCCTTCTTGTAGATCTTCCAACGGGATTGGATTTGATCTTTTGTGTAACATAGGCCTGCTTGTTCGTTGAACTGACGTACGATTCTTTTCCACCCCGTTGTGGTGAATGACTTCTCACTCCATTGATTCTTGTCTCGCACTTCCAGCATACATTGGATTAGGACCCGGTCGTACGTTGGTGTCCAGTTGGGAGCCCTCGCCGTACCGACATTCTCACCTCCACTCCCATCCACCGAGGTCTTTTTGTTATATCGTTGTGGCATTGTAAGCCTAGTCAAATCATAGATCCAAGATCATTGTCTTGATGATATATTAGGCAAATCCATAAATCAAGATTATCTGCAGTAATATATAGTTTCAAAATTCTGATAGCAGGGATGATATGGTTTAATGGATTAACAAAATATCAAACTAACCATGGATGTCTGCTTTAATCAATCCTACTAGGCATGTTGTACTTAGCGCAAACGCTACAATGTACTTTGCAGTTGATGACTGGTTTTGAATCTGTTTCAAATAAATTATCGTAGGACCACCCAACCATATAAGCAAAGTATTATATTTCCAAGGATCTAGGAAGGAAACAAAAACATGTCCTATAAATGGAGGACAGAAGATAGGGCAAAGGAGATAACCTGCAGCTGATTTTCAGTTCATTAGTAAACTTACAACAAGGCAAAGGAGATTACAATTGTAGAATTTTTTTTTGGAATGCGTCTCTTCATCGAAAAAATTTCACATCGATTAATGAGAGTAATCGATTCGGAGGGACTCTGGACTACTTAAAATGGATCATATTGAAGGATATGGTTAGAATCCTCAAGCGCATCACGGAAGCGTGAGCATCGTATCAAATACGACAAGGAGCGACTAGTCGCACTAGTGCTCGATGCAGCGGAATTTAAAAATTTTTCATACGACGAAACCACATGATCCAAGAACACTTCTCGGATCATTTCGTCTAAATTACAAACAAGTAATAGAATTACCTCTTGAAGCATGGTTGCGATCGAGTCTCTAAACGAAGAGACCTCCTGTCTCAAGTTCGATACGACGGAGGAGACGCTTGCGAGCGCGGGGATGAAGTGCGTGCTTCTCGCAATCCATGTTGATGATCCAAGCGGCAGATCTCCTGATCTCGACACACGAGATCCGACGTCTTCTTCACGAGCGAGGTGCACTGAAAGAGACGGAGATCCACGAGCAGACGATCGGGCAGCATAACGACGACGCTGCGTCGATGGAGAAGCTCTCTAGGGCATCCATGGTGGACGACCATGAGAGGGAGAGAGAGTAGACGTGTAGAGAGAAAGAGAGAGAGAGAGACTTATGTTGTATTGGTGTAAAGAAGAGCAAAGGGGTGCCTCTCCTTTTATAATATTTTGGGATCCATGGATCTCAATCCATGGACAACACAAATCCAATGGCTCTCATTGATTGTGTTTCTTTTAATGGCCAAGATTTATGTTGGTAAAAATCAACAACAATTAGTTTAATTTAGATTAAATCTATATTAATAAATCAACATAATTTAATCACCAAATTAAATCAACAAACATTGGAGATAATGGAAAGGAGGCTCCTCCCTTCCATAAAGGAAGAGTGGACAGCCACCCTTTCCTTTAAGGATTGGTGGCCGTCCCCCCTCTCCTATTAGGATAGGGGGAGTCTCAATGTAATCTCAAGATTGCATAATTCATATGTCTCCAATTATTTACAATAACAATTGTTGTAAATTATTCTACAAAATAATTCATAATCATTTTGTGAATATTGCAATCTTGCCATTGGAAATTTATGAATCACATTCATAATCCAAAATAAAATGTAAATTGCATTTTCAATTTAATGTTCAATACGAATCCAATTCACATTAAATGTAAATTACAAATAACTCTCTCTTATATCTTATAAATCACATTTATAATATATACAAATAATATGGATAATGCTATCCACATTATTCGTATCCATGATAATTAAATCACATTTAATCTTCTTGGATATCTATTCTCATGTGCTCAAATAATATGAATCACATTCACATTATTCACATCATTGATAATCAAATCGTATTTAATTATCTAAGATAACTCTCCTTATAATATGAATCAAATTCATATTATCATGATAATTAAATCACATTTAATTATCCATTTTCTCAATGCTCGGATACATATATCAACGATAGAATTATCCATGAACTCTTTCAAGGATAATGCGCTTTCTCCGTGAATACTTGGAGATAAGGACAGGGTGATTGTATTGTTCCACGTATAGTGACTTGGATATTGAGATCACATCTCAAATCCAGATCTCGGGCCTCCCATAGATGCTTGATTAAATCAAGACCGCAAATCTAATTTTCTCATTGAATCTGAATCACATTCAGACCAATGTTCAATATTTGGACTAAGATCAGATTACTTCTCTACTGAGAGGAGTCACTAAAATCCAGACCCGTTTCATCACTCCCTAGGAATGGAAGTGTCATGGTTATACAATCGTTTATGATCACATCACCCTCAGGTATTCCCAATACCTGTACATCCTGCATACTGGAAGACTCAGAATAAACCCGAAGTATTAGATCAACTTTATACTGTTTACTTCATGGTTTTATCAGTAAGTTTCTCATTTTTTTGATCATTGGGAGTTGGTATCGATCATATACTTTCCAAAAGCATATAGCATACATAGGTCTTGATCATATACTTTCCAAAAGTATATATCAAACCTAAAAATCCAGTCAAGCTACCAAAGCGAGACGACCATGCGCATGGAATTTGATTCTTCCCAATATCTCATGAGTGAGCTCATGTCTTCCGGTTCAGTAGTGAACATGTATGATCCCTTTGAGAGATCGTATTACTCATATGCCCTTATATGCACACCAGCGTACCGGTGTATAGCCTTGATTAGGTCATCAACCTATTGGTCTGCTAAATGTACATACTCAGATATATAGTAACACATCTGTCTCTGGTCAGAGGATGTGTGCCTATATCATGACAGCATACGATATAGGACTTTGGTTATCTCGATCTCGTTAAGTCAACTCTTTGACCTAACTAATATGATACCTCCGAATCTCTATTCCTATGTAGAGGACCTGCATCAAGAGGTCAGTCAGATATCAACCTAACTGAGAAAGGATTGCCATCTCCTACTCAGGCTGGAGATCATATCTTAATAATCATTTGACGGTGCTTGATGAGTCCTCAATCTAACTCATTAGATATTCATCTAAGCACCAACCTCTATGATTCAATAATTGAATCAACAGCTGTATGATCATCAAGATGTCCACGGTACATAAGCCTAATTGTACTAAGGGACCTATTATGCAAATTATTTATTCTTCATTTCAGATCAGGGAATGATATTTGCAATAACATTTATTGCATAATGGCTCGCCGTGGGCTCGCATTTCCAACAATCTCCCACTAGTCCAAAGAGCCATTAATGGGCTAATCATTTAAACCCACACTTATGCGACAATCATAGGCTATTTAGAAAATAACTAGGTAAGCTGATCAGTCACTCTGTTCCCAAGAGACTACGCCAAGTCCTTTTACAACACTTGCATATCCCCTAGTAACAGTGCTCACATCCAATGCGAATGTTGCATCTTATGCAACCAATACTCAATTTTGTTATAGTGTCCTTGACACTATAGCTCGATTAATTATTATAACCAGTATTCCCATAATCCTTATTAGAATACCTTCATTCCTGGAGATCTCTATCTCCTAAGGTATCTACAGTTAAGACCCTCATAGATCACTATCTACAAGGTCTTAAACTTTTGAAGATAAGACTTTGAGATCACTATCTCTAAGTTTCATCATCTTTGAAGATATTGTTATTACTGCAACTAAGTGTATTATTTCCAGAGTAGGATTAGTAACAGTTTACTACTCCCACTGTATGGCAGACATATGGCTTTTGTACACATCTAGCATACACTTCAGCTTCTCGTAACTGATGCACAAGTGCAAGCAGTTCTAGCATTCACTTCGTCAACTCTTTGAGATGCTATCCCTTTAGACAGGTCACTACCACATCTTAAGGGAAGGAAGCTTTTTTTTGGAATTTTCCAGAAAAATGGAATAAGTCCAAGGTGTACTACTAATGCGACAGTCCTAATACCCTCTTATCTTTGCTTCTGAACGACTTCAGAATTAAGATCTAAGAGGAATCCTTGAGATCGTATCTCAAGGTATGGAACAACCAAATTATAAAACACTTATTATTATTCTTATATCATTCTAAATGATTAGAATAATATCTACATTTAGCATGATGAACACAATGGAACCCCCACTAAGCTTCACATGGTTCATCAAGATTTTATCTAAAATTATAAGATTTATAATTTCATCAAATCTTATGTTCCAACTACAAGAAACTTATTGGAGTCCAAAGATGGAGTTCTTCAGCTAGCACATCCTGCTTTCCTCAACCATGAAGTCCTGGGGCTGCTTCATATGAATATCCTCAGAGAGGTATTTATATAGGAATGTAATCTTGACTCACATCATGAAGATGTCATAGACAAGTTGTGTAGGTATAGTTAGCAATATTCTGATGGGTTAAAGCAAGGTCACCGGAGAGCAAGTCTTATCGCAAGCGATGCCTTCTCTTCGGTGTGTAGCTCATGGCTACGAACCGTGCTTTGAAGGTCTATACCTTCTCATCAGGTTCCCTCTTTCTCTTGAAGATCCATTTACACCTTAATGGGTCTTACCCATATAGGTGGATCCTCGAGGGTCCATATACAACACTTGTATATGAAGTCTACATTAGACTTTTATTGCTAACATCCATCTTTCCATGTCATGATCCTCAGGAGCTTCATCACATGAAGTCTGATCATTTTCAAACTCAACTGACACATGGAATCCATCCTCAAACTTATTTGAAGAGGTATTAATGTTTCATCTTTAATTGTCTATTTGGTTTCCGATTTTAGGAGCCTCATTATCTTTTCTAGATTAAATGAGTTCCTTTACTTCATTTTCATCTTGATTCTTGAGAGTCTCATCATCTAAGAATCATATTCTCAGAGATGAGATCTTTTTAAGAATCTCAAGGTCATAAAGTAGGTATCCAATACCATCCTTTATTTTCCAAATGAAGTAGCACTCTCCAGTGCCAGATTCCAGATTACTTGCACGGAACCTTATTAAGGATATACATTGTAGTCTCTACTACATTTATATATATACCTGGAAATTAAGAGATAATTATGCTAAGATTAATCATTGATCAAATCATGTCACACATGATCAATTGTATCTCCCTACAACTCCATTGAGTTAAGGTTCATTAGGAGGATTGAGATAGGAATGATATTCACATCTCCATAAGGTATTCCTTGAATTCATCTAATAGGTATAAGCTACCTTGGTTAGATTAAATTCATTTCATCTTCCTTCAAACTTTGGTTCTAAACCAAAATTGAGAAATCTTTGAACATTTCAAAGGTTTCTTAGGTGAAGAGAAGAAATCTCATATCACAAATAATCATTAATAGATATCACATATCCATAATATTCATTTTGATACAGATGATTCACATACATCAATATATATGAGATATTGAATACCTTAACATCTTACACCATTCCCAAGGAAGGGTGTATTGAACATTTCTACTTTTGAATACAGTATTCACAAGTATGTAAGATTTGAACCTTTAGACAATCTAAAGTTTCATTTCTTATCAGTCTATTGATCACATCAACAGACATATGTCCAAAACATGATGCTAGATCATTATCAAATGATCTTCATCCTCCTGTTGATCTTTAATGGTTTATTTTTCAGCATTAGAAATCTTAATGAACCATTCATTAATTTTCTAATTTAGTAGAGTCCACAAGATTTTAGATTACTATCTGAAATATCTCCATCATAACTCTTTATGATCGATTTATTACAGAATTCATGTTTATTTCCAACATTTGGAAATAATTAATGAGTGTATTCTAATATCTAGGTCATAGAGACATTCTCTAAGACTAAGAGCTCCCACTGAAAATTTGAAGTCTATTGATCCAATGGAAATTGTTACAAAAATTGCATCACTTCCAACATGGATGACAATTAAACCTTAAGATCAAATTTTTAATATTCTAATACAGATGCAACCAATTGCAAGTGTCATTAGAAGATTGAGATACAATTATTAGACTTTATCTTATCAAATAAGTAAGTCAATTTCAATGATTATATGTAGATTATTCTGATGTACTATTTGATTCCTTCTCTAAGGATTCTAGATAGATTTGATAGTCATAATATCAACACATCAACTTATTGCAGTATTGGCATACATCCAACTCTTTGGATGTCATATGGAAGTCACAGAAGTACATTCAACTCTTTGACTATACTTCTAACTTGTGTCCAACCCATGCTTCCACTACGCTCCCTTTATCTATAAGCAACCATTGCTCAAGACAGACGATCTCTTATGTTAAAATCAAAAAATTTCAATATAAGAGTATTTCAACAATTATACATGCTTCATTCAATTCATACAATATGAATATTATGAAGCTTCAGGAATGACTAGAGTAAAGATAGTAGAATGATGACACTCATCGTATCTACATCCATTTAAACTCATAAAACTTAGGTTCAGGTAGGTACTCAAACAAGTTGAATACATCATCTCCTATAGAGCCACCATTCTGCATATGCAGAGAACGATGTCATTCATGATTATATGTCGAGAGCACATATGTATGCCATAACATCTTCTTAGATTTTATAAGGATTATTTGATAATTACGATCATTATCGACATGTTACTTCAAAAGTACGTTCGATGAGATCAATACTTATAGAGATATACAAACCCTAGGGTTTCAGTTCTATTATCTTATTTAATCATCATTGCTCATTATTATGAGGAAACTTGCACATTGCAACCACATACATTATGTGTCTAATTGCAAGTACAATATCTGGATCACAGGTCCAATCCATGATATTTTACTGGTTATTATTGAGTATAATATTGAGTGGGTTTAATGAAGGATTATCTGAAATAAGAAATTTGCATAAACATATATAAATATATAATTTTCTTTGATTTAGGAATTTTATATCAAAGTTGTCTTGCCATGTCAACAATGAAAGTTCATTCCCTTAATCACTTTCAATGTAAGAGATGTACTTACCATTATATCTCAAGCAAGATCTGGGATCTCCTTCCTTATCTTTGTTACATCCCAATAATATGAGAACCTGTAACTCGGATAAAAAGAAGCGGGAACACATTCCTCCTTGCAAGTCCAACTTGCATCTCCCAATTTGGTCTTTAACACCTGGGCCCACCACCCCCAAGGTGATGTTGACCCGTCATTAATTGAACCAACCGTCAACAGGAATACAACTCGCTATGGGCAATCCAATATCGCCCCAATAATATGAGGACCCGATATTGGGGTCACTACGCATACGTCCTTACTCTTTCAAGAAGCAACGAGCCCGATCCAAATGGATCATATGCAGGAGCTGTCACTTCGGACATGCGTCTCCTACATACAATATCTGGCGACAGAACCCTTCGCCTTGACGGGAGACCATGGATGTCACTTATGTGATCCTTCATATCATATTCAAATTCTAATTAATCATTATGAATCATATTCATTACGATTAATTCTTCCAAGGGAAATAACAACTCTATTCATAATAGAGTGTTCTTAATTGGATATAATTACTTAATCATATTAAATTAATTTTCAATCCAATTCAATCAACAAACTTGATTTTACTTGAATATACGGTATTATCTCAAAATACGTATTAATTTGAATTTTAATAATTAGAAAAATACATCATGATCTCTCAGGCATCATTCGTTCCCTAGCCACTGTCATGGCCAGTACCGACGGGAGTGGGACGGACCGCATACGTTGCAACCTGCTACCCCAGCGATCCCCGACTAGACACCATATTCGCCTCGGGAAAAATAATGCCGAGTCAATCATTTTGTACTTGAGATGATCATCGGTTCTTCAACCGAAATTATACCATATAGTAATAATCAAAACATTTTTGATTATAAGGAAATTTGCTAGACAAACTCCCAATCCTATTCAAGCAAGGAGTTTGATGATTGTGTTTCCAATTTTGATCTAGATCAAATCTAATCAATTATTGGTTGAGGCCAAGTCAATTAAGGAAATAATCATCATTAAATATTTCTCAAATATTTTCCATAATTATTTAATGAAATTAACAATTAATTTCACTAATTGACAATCACATGGTTCTTGATTAGGAAAGTAATTTCAGCAGTGACCCCTGCTTACTAAAATTAGCATATCTCAATCATTTTAAATCCAAATTAAGCAAAGTAAGTTTCCAAAGTTTGCTAATTTGATTTACAACAGAAGCTATATGATTTTCACGCATTTCAAGGCGTCTCTAAATAGTAATTAACTCCTTAATTACGTTAAGATTCGCAGTTCCCGTAACAATGAATACATGTTCATTAAAACAATCATATCTCGAGCAAACAAAATCCAAATTACGTAAACTCAGATCCTATGGTTTCCTTATTTAATGGTCAACAAAATCCAAGTATTATTTTTGTGTTTAAATAATTTAAACAGGGCCGAAAATAATCACTAAATAGAGATGCGAAAATGAAATGCGATAAAACTTTCGCAACCCTAACGAACCCAAGTCGCCTTTGGTTTTATGGATCGTATCCAAAACCTCCGACCAAAGGCTCTGATACCACTTGAAGGATATGGTTAGAATCCTCAAGCGCATCACAGAAGCATGAGCGTCGTATCAAATACGACGACGAGTGACTAGTTGCACTAGTTGCTCGATGCAGCGGAATTTAAAAATTTTTCATACGACGAAACCACATGATCCAAGAACACTTCTCGAATCATTTCGTCTAAATCATAAACAAGTAATAGGATTACCTCTTGAAGCATGGTTACGGTCGAGTCTCTAAATGAAGAGACCTCCTGTCTCAAGTCCGATCCGACAGAGGAGACGCTTGCGAGCGCGAGGATGAATCGCGTGCTTCTCGCAATCCATGTTGATGATCCAAGCAGTGGATCTCCTAATCTCGACACACGAGATCCGACATCTTCTTCACGAGCGAGGCACACCGAAAGAGACGGAGATCCATGAGCAGACGATCGGGCAACATAATGACGACGCTGCGGCGATGGAGAAGCTCTCTAGGGCATCCATGGTGGACGACCATGAGAGGGAGAGAGAGTAGACGTGTAGAGAGAGAGAGAGAGACTTATGTTCTCTTGATGTAAAGAAGAGCAAAGGGGTGTCTCTCCTTTTATAATATTTTGGGATCCATGGATCTCAATCCATGGACAACACAAATTCAATGGCTCTCATTGATTGTGTTTCTTTTAATAGCCAAGATTTGTGTTGGTAAAAACCAACAACAATTAATTTAATTTAGATTAAATCTATATTGATAAATCAACATAATTTAATCACCAAATTAAATCAACTAACATTGGAGATAATGGAAAGGAGGCTCCTCCCTTCCATAAAGGAAGAGTGGACGACCATCCTTTCCTTTAAGGATTGGTGGCCGTCTCCCCTCTCGTATTAGGAAAGGGGGAGTCTCAATGCAATCTCAAGATTGCATAATTCATATGTCTCCAATTCTTTACAACAACAATTGTTATAAATTATTCTACAAAATAATTCATAATCATTTTGTGAATATTGCAATCTTGCCATTAGAAATTTATGAATCAAATTCATAACCCAAAATAAAATATAACTTACATTTTCAATTTAATGTTCAATGTGAATCCAATTCACATTAAATGTAAATTACAAATATCTCTCTCTTATATATTATAGCTCACTTTTATAATATATACAAATAATATGGATAGTGCTATCCACATTATTCGTATCCATGATAATTAAATCACATTTAATCATCTTGTATCTCTATTCTCATGTGCTCAAATAATATGAATCACATTCACATTGTTCACATCATTGATGATCAAATCGTATTTAATTATCTAAGATAACTCTCCTTATAATATGAATCAAATTCATATTATCATGATAATTAAATCACATTTTATTATCCATTTTCTCAATGCTCAGATACATATATCAACGATAGAATTATCCATGAACTCTTTCAAGGATAATGCGCTTTCTCCGCGAATACTTGGAGATAAGGATAGGGCGATTGTATTGTTCCACGTATAGTGACTTGGATATTGAGATCACGTCTCAAATCCAGATCTCGGGCCTCCCATAGATGCTTAATTTAATCAAGACCGCAAATTTAATCTTCTCATTGAATCTAAATCACATTCAGATCAATGTCCAATATTTGGACTAAGATCAGAATACTTCTCTACTGATAGGAGTCACTAAAATCCAGGCCCGTTTCATCACTCCCTAGGAATGGAAGCGTCATGGTTATACAATCGTTTATGATCACATCACCCTCAGGTATTCCCAATACCTGTACATCCTGCATACTGGAAGACTCAGAATAAACCCGAAGTATTAGATCAACTTTATACTGTCTACTTAAGGGTTTTATCAGTAAGTTTCTCATTTGTTTGATCATTGGGAGTTGGTATCGATCATATACTTTCCAAAAGCATATATCATACCTAGATCTTGATCATATACTTTCCAGAAGTATATATCAAACCAACAAATTCAGTCAAGCTACCAAAACGAGACGACCGCGCGCACGGAATTTGATTCTTCCCAATATCTCATGAGTGAGCTCATGTCTTCCGGTTCAGTAGTGAACCTGTATGATCCCTTTGAGAGATCGTATTACTCATATGCCCTTATATGCACACCAGCGCGCCGGTATATAGACCTTGATTAGGTCATCAACCTATTGGTCTGCCAAATGTACATACTCAGACATATAATAACACATATGTCTCCTGTCAGAGGATGCGTGCCTATATCATGATAGCATACGATATAGGACTTTGGTTATCTCGATCTTGTTAAGTCAACTCTTTGACCTAACTAATCTGACACCTCCGAATCTCTATTCCTATGCAGAGGACCTGCATCAAGAGGTCGGTCAGATATCAACCTAACTGAGAAAGGATTGCCATCTCCTACTCAGGCTGGAGATCATCTCTTAATAATCATTTAACGGTGCTTGATGAGTCCTCAATCTAACTCATTAGATATTCATCTAAGCACCAACCTCTATGATTCAATAATTGAATCAACAGTTGTATGATCATCAAGATGGCCACGGTACATAACCCTAATTGTACTAAGGCACCTATTATGTAAATTATTTATTCTTCATTTCAGATCAGGGAATGATATTTGCAATAATATTTATTGCATAATGGCTCGCCGTGGGCTCGCATTTCCAACACATATAACTGTAGAAGAAGATATTTCCGATTCCAATCCAAACTCCATAAATGGGGTTGCTATCGCAGGATTAACCTTGCAACATACACCAAACCACTGAAGCAGATCGTCCACATGCTTCTACTAAATTTTTGTGCGGAAAACAAGACAAAATTGTGTGTAAATGACCCCATCGCAATGTGATTCAATGTTGGAGACTGCTCCAATTACAGACTAAAATTCCCTATAGTCAGTTTGTGAAATTTTAAATATAATAGTTATGTACATATGATATGATATGAAATTTGAAGTGCAAATTCCTCGAGTTATGTTAAAGTAATATTTCAAAATTACAATACAAAATACAATGAAAACATTACAAATCAGAGTGTGATCACTGGTTGTCTACCACAGAGGACAACCTCATTTTAGCCATTATTAATGCACTAATTTAAATCATACAAATTAAACTCCATGTATTTGATATAAGAAGAAGGCCATACGTTGTCCAATTGATGATCCAAGATCACTGTCATATAGACAAGCGTGAAATCGTCAACATGCTCATATACTAATAAATACTCCACCATGAGAGAGTTCATAAGAGATGGAGGAGAGAAATGAAATAGATCTGAAAGCAGGAAATGATCTGATTCAATGGCTTTAAAATCTGTGGTAGGATGTAAATCTAGGATGAACATAGGCAGAAGGATAGCCTAAACTCGGCATCTTTTTCGAATTGTAGGACCTAACAACCGAAGCAATCGCTCATAAGATCGTGAAGCACATGCCAGAAAACCCAATTGCCCTGTAAGCAACATGCAGACGATGACAGAGGAGTCGAAACCCCAATACACAACCACATGGATTTTGGGTGTAACACCCTCCCGAGGATGATAGAATATGCGATGCTTGCCCGAAACCCTCGTTCGAAACACCCCGCAATGCAAATGGGAACTAACGAAATACAACACATACTCACAAATCAGGTTATGAGGGTACCTCGTGTGTTGATCATAGGTTGTCTCGCAGGACTCCTCAAGGCCGGCCTTCTCGACTAGATCATGGAAGAGGAGATGGAGCTCGAGTGTTAGCGCGTACCTCCAGTCCAACTCCAGCTGTTGCCACTTCCTCCTCAAACCAGAGATGTGCGAGCAACGCGATTTGGAGGAGGAGACCATGTCAAAGGGGAAAGAATGAGCGAGGAAGGAGCCCAAGACGAGACGTTGCCGTGCGTAGAGGATGAGTACGACCCGTCGAGTCAAGCTACAGGTCAAAGATGGCATGGTCTTTAAGATGGGTTTCGACGACAGGTTTGGGAGGAAAACCCACTTGATAACCCATGGGTTTTGGGGGCAAAACTCGGACCTCACCGGGTTACCCCATCACCCGAACGGCCCCTTCGGGTTCAAAGCGATCCCGCCCAAGGCCTAATAAATTAGCCCGATTTTTTGTCCATTTCTGTCTATGATCTGGCTTGACCCAATTAGCATGAACTCGAATTCGAGTCGAGACGTCCCATTAAAATATTTTTAGATGGGAGCATATAAAAATGGGATGGAGGCCGTACGAATCCCGACATGCATTATAAACACACATACGCATAGATATATAAATAGATACTTTATGTTTAATGCAAATTTAAAAATATATACTTCTATTAACATTGAACTAGTCTAGTTTTAATATTTTAAAAATAATTATAACATCATTAATAGCAATAGAATCCTGCCAAACATTTATTATTTCAGGATAAAGTTATCTTGTTAGTGGGAACTCACATCACAATTACAACACCAAGAGGATAAACATTTCAAACATTGTCGACAATCTTACCACTCTATTTGAGTATGAGAAAATTCCACTCATTTTTCTGCTAAATGTATTGCTATTTCTTTTCCTTTTTTTAATTTACCTCTTTGGTAATCTATTATATTGTCATCTTCATTTGTTTCCTTGGATTTATCCAAAAAGAGGGAACTTGTTCAAAGTGATGTCAAGATATCTTAAGTTACATCGAAATCTATATATCTTAAAGACTTTAAAGAAGAAGGGTATTTGTATACTTTACTATTAAAGACAACCCCAATTACTTTCTTAATAATTCCGTCCAAACTTAAAAGCTGATTTCAGAAGAAAAAAAAGACTATGTTTTGATAGTGAAATAATTTTTCCCTATTTTAATGGTTTGACGACAAAAGATAAAAATCTAACACAGTTCATCTTATTGTATAAAGGAGATATTGTTACTTGCACTTGGACAACATTATGAAGTCATGCAAATGTAGGGATTGAGCATGCGAAGTTCTAACGAGGTGAGCGACATGTTTTCAGGAGGGAGCCGGAGATGCGATGTGTTCAAGAGGGATGCGGGGACATCACGGGTAATGTGAATTCACGAGGGAGCCGGCCCCGAGCACAAGGTGCCTATGTTAGTAAGTGAACAATAAGGATGAATGAGCATCGCAAGGATATGCACATAGAAAGAAAGACTTCGAAACTAATTATTCACAAATAAAAGAGGGTAGATTGTGTGAGACATATGCAGAAGAAATAAGGACAACAGTGCTAATCATCGTGCAGTGAGAAAACTGATGTTGTGATGAAAATGCCAGACGAAGATAGACCACATGCTTATTCGTGTAAATCCAAATACTAAACTAGATATTCAATCAAAAATAAGCCATATGAAGAAGTTTGCAAATTGGAGACTCAATCTTACTATATATTATAGACCGTGGAATAGCTACTGTTCATGGTACTGTAGCTAAAATTTTCCTTTATTACCAGCATATTATCTATATATACATAGAGAATGAGAATGACGTGGTGGTTGTAGCGCCACTATAATATATTCATAGAGAATGAGAATGACGTGGTGGTCGTAGCGCCACTATAATATATTCATAGTGAACATGTAGGATTGACACGATGAATGAAAAGTTTACATATTAAAATAATTTTGGTGTTTTTCTTATAATTTAACTCGAGGAATATTTTTACGTTTTTTTTAGAAGAATTTAAAATAGTTGCTTGCCTTCTAAAAATATAGAAAATTTAAATAAATCATAAAATTATCATTCGGAAAGTTAAAAATGTGTTTATTATTAACTCTTTCTAGATGGATTTCAAATATGGTAATTATTTTGATGGTTGGTTGGATGAAAAACTATGTTATTAGATCTATAGGAAAATTTAAATGTATACTTTCAAGAGATCTTCCTTATGTGATTAGATGTAGAATGAATATATCCACGTCTTTATCAAAGTAAAAATATGAATACATTGATTAGTATTAAAAAATGTTACAATATCCCAAATAATTGAAACAAATATAAAAATATTATAGATCATATTTGGACAATAATAATATAAAAACACATGTATTTGGTGAAATAATATGAACCAAAATTTTAAATGCATATATTGCATTACAACTGTATTAACTATGATGAAAGAAAATCAAATTTTATTACATAAAATCCCAATTAACTTGCAATTATATATTAATATATATAAGGATATGAATATTTGTCCATATAAATAATATGCATTTTAATATTCATTTTAAAAGAAACATGAATAAGAATGTCAAATTCTATATAAAACATACATAATAGCGAATTGAATATGGATGTTATCTATATCTTTTTGCATCCTGTGTATAAATATCTTATTATTTGATGTATATTGTCTCATGCAAATGGGTCTAATGCTATGTGTGCGAATGAGCGTGCATGCCGACGGACATTAGAAAATATATTCCATCAAGCTTTATGGAAGGAATATTGGTTATCTATAATGCTTATCTATTGATTTTATATGAAAAATCATGTTTTATATTTTTATTTTAGGAGAAATGTAACTATTTTAAATATATCAATAAATAGAACTTTAATATGAAATTCATGTTTTATACTTTTATTTTAGGAGAAATCGAACTATAAAAAAATATAAAAAAGAACTTTAATCTTCATAATTAGAATTAAAATGTTTTTATTGAAAATATTGAATCAATATTAAGCGTTAGCATTTGAAAAATTCTTAGAAGCCATTTACTTTAGACTATCTATTTGCATAATGCACAAGTACGTAGTATATAGATACAAGGGTTTGAATATTGCTATATTCAACTAATTTTTTGCAGCATGTTTCAATTGTTGGGAAATATTTGGTTTTGGAATGCACACCAATATATATATATATATATATATATATGATAGTAAATCAAATACAGATATCTCCCGATCGTATATGATGCGATCTCCACGCTTTTGTGACGTGCTTATGAAAATATTGAATCAATATTAAGCTTTAGCATTTGAAAAATTCGTAGATGCCATTTACTTTAGACTATCTATTTGCATAATGCACAAGTACGTAGTATATAGATACAAGGGTTTGAATATTGCTATATTCAACTAATTTTTTGCTACATGTTTCAATTGTTGGGAAATATTTGGTTTTGGAATGCACACCAATATAAATATAAATATATATATATGATAGTAAATCAAATACAGATATCTCCACATATGTATTGCAGCATGTGCGTAAGATATGCGTTGCTTGGCCCACAGACCTCGCCACTGGGTGAATGGATCGACTCCCCGAGCGCGGATCCTCTGTTGGCCAGTAGGGACCTGCTGTAAGGGGGGAGGGTGTCCGAGCCGCTCGATCGAGATCGAGCGATTCACACGAAATCAGGGATTTTGTGGGCCCTTAGCGTGTGAACCGCTCGATCTCGATCGAGCGACTCGGACACCCTCCCCCCTTACAGCAGGTCCCTGCTGGCCAGCAGAGGACCCGCTCCTCGACTCCCATGTATAATATACTGGAACCATGAAGATGTTGATATCGAGGTCGTGCATTTGAGTAACACAAACTTTGGGATTGAAAAAATATGTTGTTTTAAGCATAGACTAAAATTTTGTATGAAATTTCATTTTAGATTTGATATTTTAATGTTGTTCCTCTAATAAAATAATTTTAAAAATAATCATTCATTTTCTGAAGGTATCAAATTTAATTTATGGCAAGATCATTGTCATAAGAATCTAAAAATATGGTAGTATTATTAATATTTTAAATCGGGCTTTATGGTGATGGTTGTTTTTCGAGATCTAATTATATTTTTATAGTTACAAAGCGGGAATTGCAACATCGATCTTTGTGTCAAAGAACTTATATATACAGGTCTATTTTCTAGAATCTATCCAATTTAAGACAACGGAAATGATTGTTTTAAAATGTTTTTTATTATTTATCTTCAAAGGTGGAAATTAGGTATTTTTCAACAACAATTTGGTCTTTTTATGAAAGCCTGTTTATATTAGAAATGCATATTTTAGTAGATCTTTTAAGATTGTGTAGATATCTTATTATGCTTGGTAAAATTTCCGGTGCCCGAAATGCTTAAATTCAAATTATTTAGCAACCCTTCACTTTTATAACTAAACCTCACACTTTGTGACTAATGGATGCAAAATAATGTTTGGGGTGTCCAGTAACACATCTAATATAAAAGTGACATGTGTCTATGTTAACTCCATCACGGAGGTCCCTCTTTGTGAAGTATGACTAACTTTATATTTAGGCCTTGGAGACTATTAGTTTAAATTTCTTTATTAGATTTATGATCATTTAATTATCAAGTAATAATCCTCTGCTCTTATCGTGAAGAATTATTAAGTAGGAGTGAAAAACTCATGAATAGACGCCCTATGCGAAGATATGTTTGAAAAAAAATCAATAGGTATTTCTTCCTCATAATATATTTGATGAATTAAAAGGAACTACTTTTTGTGCATATTGAATTAAAATGAAGTCTGTTATAGGATGCATCTACTTCATAATTCTCATAATTCTCAGTGATAAAATTATCTCCGATGCACACTTCCCGTGCAAAGCACGGGATCCCCACTAGTTGATCTTATTTTTAGGTAAATGACTGGACAACATTCTGAAATAACAACAACGCCAAAATCAATAAAATCAAAACATCTTATCAACCTGTTTAAAAGATCTAGATGATCTTTAAGAAGGATACCTTCTTACTTACAAATCGACAACATATATTTGCTTCAACAACAATTTGTTAGTTATAGATTTCGTTAGCCATGTGGAGACTCTTCAACCTCAACCGCGACGATCTCATCTATCAAACATAATATGATCGTTCAGTATACCTTTTCTTCCTGCACTAGCAACTTCGAGAGTTGAAGTGCTCACACCTATCATTCTTCAGTGTTGCTTAGATGCTCCACTGCTTGAGAGGCTCTTGACACGACCAACTCTGCTAGCAGGAACAAATCATGGAAAAAGTCTTATCTTAACATCATATCCTTCTATTATAAAAAAATTCGATAGCAATTCCTCTATAACTAAGAATTCTCCCTAAACATCGACTAGTAGCTGAAATGATATATTCCGCACATCCAACAATTTCACCATTCTAACTTCATCAATATTCACAACTGAAATCCATAAATGTTCAAAGCTTCACAGGTCTACATGTTCTATATACAAAATCGATAACCATTGTCCTGTATGAAACGATTCATCTTCCTTTTTAACAAAAAAATTCCAAGTATTCTGTAATACATTACGTTTACCAGAAAGATCCCAAAAATGTTACTACGAATGTCAATCCTAGGATAGCAACAACCTCCAACTAGGTTAGTGATGATTTCAACCCTCCTATGAGTCTTGTTCCCATATGTTTATAAGCATATTAAGCAATAGAGGGGTGAGCCTAAAACTGAATAAGGAGCTTAGACCTAGTGAATGGTCCAACCTTTAAAATAAAAGTATCTTATTTCAACATACATTAAAAGAACAATCATCACTTTTGCATGAATAATCACATGGTTGAACATAAAAATATCATAAGCATGAATTTTATGAAATGGTAAACTAAATAGAATATAAGACGCTTGTATAATAGAAATGATAAACAGAAGCTTTTGAAAAGAACAACTTGATTCTATTTCATGAAAACATAATTATGCACCTCTATCTCGGTCTAATCTTACTTAGTCCGTGAACCACACTGCGAGGGAGGTTTTACCCACCCTTAACCTTACATACTGCCTAGGAGAGAAAACTCCACCTAGGACATTATCTTACCGTCATACATGTAGATGATCCCAAAGGTCAAGGACACCCCTCACGGAATGTGGGCCCAAAGCCCTCTTACTTGTTCATGAACGTTCTTCTAGGTGGATCAAGTATGCATGTTTTTGAACATATATATTATATATTTCATATCTACTGGTTGAAAATCATAAATCTCATAGTCTTGTACATAAACATAATATCTTGCAAACCCAACAAATAACAACTTTTGAAATAAAGATACCACCACCATAAATTTTGAAACGAAACATAACATAAAGTATACTAGAAACTTGATGATGTAAATAGAAACTTGTAACCACTCACCTACTAGATCACAAGGAAAATACTTAATTTCTTAGGGCATGTTTGGTTACTTGGTTGGGCTGGATTGGAGTATCCTCCTGTGAATAGTAGTTGTTTGGAGGGTTGGGAGAGTTGGAATGATAACTGTGATGTAATGCAACATTAATTATGTGTTATATTAATTTTTTAATGATTATAATATGTTTTTATGTCAATAGTCTATTTGAATAAGGTTAAAAAATATTATACCAAAGAAATTGTAGGGTCAATACAAGTAATCTGAATCGAATGTAGGGTTGGAGGTAAAGATATGCCAGGATACCCTAGCAACCAAACAACCCTTAACCTCGCCAAAACCATCCTGCCTAATTCCCTAAAAGTGTAACATGAGGTAAATATATCTAATGGTATTGAACTTAAAACTATCATAAAATCTTATTTCGGGGTATCTGCACAATGCATTTTTCCGGAAATATGTAACCTTAAATAAAAAAATTCAGCTATCAGGTAAAAATATTATTAGAAAGATTATTTTATGATTTCTTATGATGGGATTTGTTAATGCTAATAGCACTAAGAGGGGTAGAAGAGTGATCACTTATAGACGTGCATTAATTTTCTTCTTATTTTTTTAAATCATGTTATTCACACATATCTGTATGGAAATTACATAGTTGAAATAAGTTACCTATGATATGATGCTAACATACTTTTATCAACATGAGCTTCTGTCTTTATATTCTTTTACATCTCAAAGCAGAATTATACGATTATGGGATTTTTTATGCATCTGATGGAATAGAATGGGAGTCGTTCATAGTATTATCCAGTGAACATCTTTGACTTATTGATTAATAAATTTAACCTCAAAAAATTAAAAATAAAATAAGTATACCTTGATTTCGATTCTCTAAGGTAGCGTTCGGCTACCCGGTTAGAAGTGGGTTTGGGGAGTTTACCCCCCTTAACCCACATCTCCCTCTCTTCTTATGGGCTCCACTTTATTCCTTTTTTTAAAAAAAATGAATAAATCAATTTTACATCATCAATCCTATCAAAAAATAATATATTATACCATCATATCATATAAAAATTATAAACTACTCCACTTCTACTCATTTTTCCAAACTTCAATACAATCATATCAAAATAACTGCTCACTTTTTCAAACTTCAATACAATCATATCACCCCAAACCCACTTATAACCCACCCCCAGTTTAACCCTCTATCCAAACACCAAAATTCAAAAATGGGTTACCCTCTACCAGTTTAACCCGCCTTAACCCACCAACCAAACGCACCCTAATTATGCTATGCAATAGGGTTGGACATTGGGTTGGACCGATCCGGACCTAAACCTCCAAACCGTATAACCCGACTCATATCTAAACCCGAAATTTAGTAGGTGGGCTGTGGGCCTTAAAATGAGTCCATACTAATTACCGGCCGGATTCGGTCCTAAAAAAGGTCCGAACCCGTAAGCCCGATAGCCCGACCTATACGATATAATTATATCCAATATATTTATATTCGTTCCAAATGTCATGTTCTAACTTTTATATCATTATTTCGAGTGTAAACTAAATGCTTAGACTCATTATTAATCATATCCATTAGCATGAATTGATGACACTATTACATTAATATGCAAGAATGGAATTTGTTTCCTCAAGTGTCAGAGGTATTGGGTTATAGTGCCCGCATCTGCAATAAAATATGTAATGGTGAATTGAATGGCAGTTTAAGTCGTCATATTTTTTTACTACATTTCTAATTTTCAACATACAACTAGTGTCAAAATCACGAATTAGTTAGCGTACTTAAAGTCTTAAAGATGCACACATACATAAAAAACAACCAGACAAATGCAAGAAGAATGGAACACATAATATTGGTTTACATAGGTGTTAAATTGGGTCAGCCCGACCCGAACCCGACTCATTTTGTTTGGGTCGGGTTTGAGATGGTGCTTGGAATTTGAAAATAAAATAGGCCTAGACCTGATCCATTAGCTCATATACTTAAATGGGCATGTACTGGGCCAACTCAAACCCGACCTGGCCTGATGCCCAACCCTAGCAGCAAGGCGAGGTATGTTTCCAAGGAACTTGTTCATCGTCACTTTTTTTAACAATAGACCCGGTAATTTCAAGGCTTCTGAGCATTCTCCATTCGAACCCGGCATCCTTTAAGATGTACTTTGTCGAGTTGATATCAAACAATAGTTACCTTTTATTCCTAATGAATAACTATCGTCCTTCTAGAGATAAAATGGAATAGGTATGCATACAATTTCGTAAATAAAGGAATTAGTTCTTACATAAACTCTCTTTCATTCTTATGAGATCTCCTATGAACCTTATGTCCTAAAAAAATCTAAAAACATCTCAACTGATATCCTTCTTCTCTATTATTTTTATTGCATCGTTAATGTATGTTGGTGTTAAATGCATGACAAATTATAAAGAGAAAAGAGAACACCTGGAGATCCTTCGTGTGGTTCTCCCTTTCCTTTTTCACGCTAAACCAAAAATAGAATGCAAAGGCCTTATTGGTGTGCCAATAGGGAATCGGATTAAGTCATTATTCCTACCGTTCCTCCTTATCCACTCCCTTATTACCCTTTTCTTATTCCTCTTTCGGTATTCCTCCTTATCCACTGACTTATAACTCTTATTTCTTGCCTCTCATGTGTCAAACGGACGGAGAATAACACTTACATAACCTTATTTCATCTTTATCCTCTAATTCTTATCGATCTAGCTGAACAAGAATAGTGCTTATTCCAGATTATTCTCCACCTTTATTCATGTTTATTCCTGAACCAAACAACTCCAAAGGGTTTTTGGAGAAATTACTATCGTAACATCCGCTGCCCTATTTAAAGCAACATCCTCTTCTTCCCAAGGACCCGGATCATCTGCTGTGGGCCAAAATGCAACATAGTCTGTTGTGGCCGTGGGAACAACTCGATCTTGATTGAACGGTTCGCACAATTTTACACTTTTGTGAGCTCGTAACGTGCAAATCATGTGAACCGCTTGATCAAGATCGAGCGGTTCCCTCGATTACAGCAAGACAACACCACAAGAGAGGATCATTTCTGTCGTCCTATAGAGGATCCTTTCTGTCGTCCTAACATTATACACCTAATACTGCTTTTACCATAAATGACGATGGCATGCATGTTTCGGAGAACTAATTAACTTTTAACCTATTTATTTATAAGACCCCACAAGTTTCCCTTATTGCTAATATTTAGATTAAACTGATAGGTGTGTCTCAACAATGGCATTCTTATATAGAATTACCTTCCCATTTTTTCTAACTGTAATTGATTACTTTTGATTCAAGGTATTAACATTAGAACAAGTTCGATTAGCATGGCTATGCACAAAAACTCAAGACCTTTTTTAAACTTTGACTTTGGAGTGCATTATCTACTCTATAATAAAATATTTAGCCCAAAATGAATGTTACATCTCACATCTTGACCTGCCATAATCCAAAGTTGTTCCTATGGGATATTTTCCCCTTAAATCAAACAAAAGCTTAGAAAGGCAAAATATATCCAAATCACACTATAATAAAAAAATATATGATCTCTTACATAAATTTAGGTATAATCTCTTATCGTCGTTTTATTTGCTTTTGAGCTAAGAAAGATTAAGGAAGAAATTAAAAAAACAATCAACGGTTATATCATAGTGTTTTAAAAGATTTTGAGATTATAATCCATTTTTTAGAAGCCAAACATATTCCTATATAGATGCAACATGTGATATTTATACAACTAATGATCTTCCGACAACTATATTATGTGACATATTCTGAAAAATTAATCAAGATCTTTATGGAATAACACAATATATTGAACTTCAACATCATTATATATACGTTAAAGGAAAAATCATTATGCAATTCATCATCACAAAATATCCCTTACAAATATATTAATAAAACAACAAAAAAAGTTCCAAGATGTCAAAAAAATCATGCAAATTACAAGTTTTGAAAGGTAATAAAAAAATTAAATTATTCACATTTTTTCCTAAACAAATTCTTATTTACAAATGTATCCTCGTGCATGCGGACTATAATCTTTCACCAATTTCTGAATATATGTATGAAGCTGGAAATATCAATTATAAGAGGATACATGCATATGTGTGCAAAAATCTAGATATTTCTCATAGGCTCTAAATATATCCTCATGAATGATTTCAAATCCCGAGTCTTAATGAAATATTCAGACAAGATCTAAGATAGTATGATAAAATAACTAATATAAAAGTATATTTTAGAATTATCATATTCTAATTATTTAAATATTATTAGATTTAATAGAATCTGATAATTAATAATATAGTATAAATTAAATATAGTATAAATACTATGTAAATCTTTCTACCATACTATCCAGATATACGATTAATTTCTAGATTTATCCTTCTACAATATTTTTGTTCAAATAAAGGGCTATACATAGCTTTTAAGGGGGTTCATTATCAATAATGACAAAACAACAAGAAGAGGCCTCAAAGTCTTACATCATACACGTACTATAACTCTACTCTTTGCATACAATACAACAAAAAAACTAGATAGCATAGGTTTTGATATATGTCGCTATATTATCCGTTGTTGAATATATAAGGGATATTTATACCTATAATCCTGAGTAATTTCGTAATTACCCCAGGAACTCTCGATAATCATGAGTTACACTCAAGACCCTGAATAATCGCTCCGTTTTACACGCATAACCTTCCGTTAGTTTAGTCCATTAACTCAACCAGATGGCTGCGTTAATCTAACGAACCAATGAATCTAACGGTTGAGATTAATAAAAAAGAAGAGCAGGAGGTGAGTTCGAGTTTGCGTGAGTGCAGGGAGGCTGGTCCGGAGTGCGGGCGAGCGGGGGGCTGGTCTGGAGCTTGCCGGCACGCGAGGGTGTGTGTGTATGGGGGGGGGGGGGGGGGGTTGTCTGCATCTTGCGGTGTGCAGCGGGGGGGGTGCTTGGAGCGCGGGGGCTGGTCTCGGCACGACCGGGGGGGGGGGGGGGGGGGGCTGGAGCGAGGCGCGTGTAGAGGCACGCACGGGGGGGGGGGGGGGTGCAGGAGGCAGATGCGTAGGGGGGTTTGGGGCGGAGAGACGGAGAGGGGGCTCACATGCAGGGGGGTGGTCAGAGGCAGATGCGCGGGGTGGGGTGGGGGTCTGGTGCTTGCGGCTCGATGGGGGGTACCTCGAGCTTACCGGCATGCAGGGGAGGTTGTATGGAATGCGGGCGAGCGGGAGGTTGCTCTAGAGCTTGCAGGTCAACATGAGGCAGATGCGTGCGAGGGGAGTGGGTGGGGCTGCTGGAGCTCGCATGCGGGGGCGGAGGCGTGGGGAGGGGGGCGGGCGGCTCGCCAGTGGGGGGGGGGGGTGCTGGAGCTCGCTCGCGATGGGTGGGTGGCGGAGCGGGGCAGCTTGCCAAGGCAAGCGGGAGAGAGCGGGGCAACTTGCCGGGGTGGGGTGGGGGGAAGGGGCCATAATTTTGTTTCATCTAAAGAATGGCATCATATTATAAATTTGATGTGTTTTGAAGGGTAAAATAGTCAATATATGATTTTTCCCGTCAAAGTTAACGGGGAATGAAGACGAAACTTGACACAGGGTTATGCTATGTAAAGATTAAGCATTATTCAGAGTTCTGGATGTAATTCATGATTATTGAGAGTTCCTGAGGTAATTACGAAACTACTCAAGGTTATGGGTGTAAATATCCCTATATAACAATGAATATTATTTATTGCTAAATATTTTTATGCAATTAAAATTAATGACAATAATATATCTATAGCTATTTTCACTAGCAATACTTCATATGGCATTGCACTAATTGTTGCTAAAACCAGTATTGCTTAGTGGATTATTTTGATGATAAAGGTAATAGATAAGTATTGCTATACAAGCTACCACTAATGAAATAATAACAGATATATCACTCATCACAAATTACATGTATGAAAAATCATTTTGCAACAAAAAAGAATTCATGGGTAGATTTCTAACGAGCAGTATATCCGTGATTTAACAATATTTGTCACTACATATTACATATCATGTTGATTCTGATAAAAACAAAACAATAATGGGAGTCCAATTGAGACAACCATAACGATCATTCTCTTTTTCTTCATTTGATTTATGGTGAGAAAAATCGTCTCTCGACCAATAGTAGTTGTGTTGGTTGTTAATGTTGTGTGTTCTTGCTGCTTATCGAGTCCACCATCGGTGCTTCCAGAGAGCCATACCGAAAACCATTGGGGCAAGAAATCTCATACATCGATAGCATACGACAACCTATAAATCGTACTGCTGAAGTCTAAGGAAACACTTAAGTTTTTCCAGCTGGAACAATAAGCAACTTGAGAGATACCTATTGATCTGGTGGGTGACTGGAAGGAGCGATGTTCGAGAATGTACCAATGTACTTCTCATCAACCACTACAGCCTGCAAATGATACAAAATTTATACTCGATCAATCAAACTAATCATTGATATGAACATCCTATTTCTCGCAAGTCCAAACCATTTCTTCCACTCTGTTTTTACGCTCATGTTCTGCTTTGCAGCAAAGAAATGAATAGTCCCACCAGCCAGGTGCAGCGCACACGGCGTCAACATGCCCCACAAGAAACAAAGTAACCGGCACTGACTTAATAGTTTTCCTTTCCTAGAGAAAATTTATCACACCGGTAATTGGCAAACAATGATAATCCCAATGTCAATCTTACTACTGTTTTAGTGATAAGTAACCTATGACATTAATTCGTTGCTAAAACAAAAGGTAATGCCCACCGCTATATTTTCCCATCGCAAGGAAGCATAGAATCAACCACCTAGTACGTCAGCAACTGAACTTTGCGTTGACTTTCATCAGTTACAGGCTGTAAAAATGACCGTGCTCTTCTTAAATTAATAGATTTAAAAAGAGATGAAAAAGATGGCAGATGTAACTGGTATGGTGATTATAACTGACAAATACAAGAACCTGTACGATACATGATTATCTTTTTCTGATTATTTCATTCTTGAAGTTCGACCTTTTACATACTTCGCCTGCAGTCTACTTATGATGCAACATCAATGCTGCAGTAACAGTGGACCAATGACAAGAGACTGCAAAAAAATAATTTATACTCTACAGGGTAGAAAGTGTTCATTCCAAAGCCCCCTTCCTGTGAAGTATAACATCGGTATAGAAAGCCTTCAACTCGAGAGACCAATGTCAAAGTTGGTCATTAATCCCCAACATGAGAGCATAGACAGTTACCTGGTATGCATCTTCGAGGTGGCTATCTTGTTCAGGGATGGAGTTGATGGACAGGAGTGCGATAAATCTCTCCTGGAAGGCGTACTTGTGTACAGAAGTGGGAAGGCTCCTGTTGAACTTTGCAAATTTACAGAAGAAAATCCCAGAGATACAGAAATAAAGGCCTGGATCTGGCAGTCCATCAGCATTGAGGTTCGTGCTTCATTGGATTGCCTGACGGCATGCCATACATCGTATGCTGCTGTTTTGTCAATGTTAGGGGGAAAAATTGAACTGTTAAAAAAATGTGGCCATATTTAAATTAAGACAGCAGAGAATCACTTGTAATCTTTTGTCAGGTTAATGGAATGCTTACTTGAGAGGTACCAGGGAGAATGCTATCTGCAAGTTCCTCGTGAAGGGCGACCGGCAATGGAGGCATTTGTTGCATTATACCTGGCACCTCCCTCATGCTAAATATAAGCAAATTCAACATTTCACAATGGGAGAAAAAAAACAAGTTGCAAGCGTTCAAGGTAATAAAGAAGTGTTCAAATTGATGGCAGTTAGAACCGCTACCTATTCAAAATGGCTGTAATATTGCTTCTGGTATGATTCAATAGATTGATGTTATCTTGCAGCTGCAGATGAGGCGCAAAAAAACAAATAAATACGCTACTTTCAGATGCAAATTCATCATTTTACAGATCGGGCAAAAGAATATCAAAGGCTCAAACTTCCAAGCTTCTCGCGACATGGAGACAGATCAATAATTTGCTAAATTGAATCAATATGTAACATAAAATAGCTTGTATGGCCATATCCGGTCCACATATGGGAAGCCAGAGGTAGCTGTGGTAGATGACCTTATAAAGCGGGGAAGTAGAAATCAACAAGAATTTCTATAAGCAAAGAGGTGCCTGATCCTAGTTAAATATCCATAAAATCATATTGTACTTTGTACCATAGGTTCACCCAATTTAGGGTTTAAAGACCAAATTTGGATACTCCACTCGACTTTAAGCAGTTCATGCCCAAATCTTATGTGGCATATTAAATAAACCACGTTGAAATTACTTGGGAAAACTACAAACAAAGAACCATTCACCAGAGTAAGAATTTCTCCATAGTTCAAGCTAAAGAGCACATCCAAGGAATTTCATTTTGAAAGATTTTTATCATCATGCATACTTCTTTCTACACAAATTTATAATTTTACAGATCACAAAGAGAAAATCCGGGATATCACTTGCGAAGAAAGTTGTATAAACTTATATATATCCATTTGCAAGTGTGTGTACCATATCTAGAATCAGCATAATATAGTGTGTGATACAATATTATACGAGAGTTTGGTACCAAAGGAGAGTAAATTGTGCAATATACTACAATCTCAAACAATATCAAATTTAAAATATTCAATAACCACATGGATAGAAATAAAGAAAATCAAACCACAACGTATAATGACTGACATGGAAACCCTAGTAGGTGAAAACCACGACCCAGAACCCAGTTATAGGATTTCTCCTTCGCTCTCTCAGCAAGCTCGCTTCCACTATCCAACGCTACTTTAAACTTAGGGTAGCACAACCTCTTGTACAACTGATGCCCTTCCTTTAACAATTCTCAAAGGAAGATTTCATCTCTCATGGAGAAAGGAATCCACAACTTGGATATCTATATACAATTTTTTAAAAAAATAGATTAGCATTAATCTTGAGTTCACAAGCTTACAAACAGTTGGGTGTAAAATCTGCTCAAGAATAATGATGATTGCTTGAGAGTGTAGAGAGATTGACAACCTGAGTAGCTAGAGAACTTTAAGATGGCAAATTGCTTGAGAGCACAAAAACACAAATAAAACTTGAGAACTAGAATATTGCACACAATAGCACTTTTCTTTTCTCTTGAATAAATGGAAATGTTTCTCTTGAATTGTGTCTCAACGAAGAATATTAGGGTTCTATTTATAGTATTAGAGGGTCGATAGAGATGGGGGACAAAGTAGTTGTTTAGTTGCAAAGTAGGAATATACAACATTAAAAATCCAAAATCCAAATTTGATCGATTAGGTATAAGATATTGATCGATCAACATGGTAAAAATGATCAATCAATTAAACAAGGTCATTGATCAGTTTTGACCATTATATGATCGTTGAGCTTGCATTTGAAATATGAACGATCAAATCATAAAAGTGAACGATCAGGAGGTGATCAATCCGAATCAAAAGTTGTTAGATCAAAGGGTGATCGATCAGGATGTCAAGTTGATTGATCAAAGAGTGATCGATCAGGATCTCAAGTTGGTTGATCAAAGGGTGATCGATCAAAATGTCGTTGATCGACCAGGTCATCCAAAAAGTGATTTGTCAAACTTGATGATTCTGGCTTATTTTCACTTGTCGATCAATAATATGCAAACTATAAGTCTCAAATATTCTCTCCCTTTATTGTTAATGACAAACTTATATTTGTTTAACTTATTTATTTTATTTATTCTATCTTAGCCAACATAAAAAATAACCGAATCTTTTAACATGGATTTGAGCAAAAATCCATTAGAGACCCTGCTTTTGTGGGAGAAGGCTTCACCATTAATCTTTTCAATCTACGTTAATTCAAATTTTAACTCCATGAGCTCTATCCTCCTTTTTGTCATTATCAAAAAGATTTTTCTCCCCTCACTTTTATTAAGAGTGCTTTCAATATTTTATCTCATCTTTATTTTGGGTTGTAGCATGATTTTTAACTCTTCCCTTGTGTATGCTTCTTCTATTTAATTTTTCTCCCCATGTTTGTCATATCTCTTTTTCAAAGAAAGTTCTAAAAAATGTTACTAAGTTGGCATAAACTTAGGTGTCTTTATGGATTAGGAAAATCTATCAAGGTTTAAGGGTTTGATAGTTGAAATGTATAAGCAAAATTGATAATCAGAAAACCAAACATAAACATTTTGAGTTTTACATGGAATCCTACTTCGTGAGGGAGCGGGATGAAACCAAGGGAGAGCGCCTCTAAGGGATGGTTCGTCTATTGCAATCTCTCAATGAGTACAGGGGGCGTGGGGCTCCTTATATAGCTCCACAGATCAGAGTCCCACATATAGTAGATGTGGGACAAAACATGAGTGGGTGGTAATTGGATCTTTATATCAACAAGTTGATCATCTATGTTTATAAAGTCCAGTGAAATTTCTCCTTTTAGAACACAATTAAGTGGTGTCTACTGTCAATGTGTTTAGTTCTTGAATGTAATACATGAATTTTAGAAAGACTGATAACACTTACATTATCACACAATATTTCAACTTTGTAGAATTTTTCATCCAAAGTCATTAAGGTTTATTTCATCCATAGCACTTGCTAACACGCAAGAGAGGCAGATATGTATTCAACTTCCAATGTTGACAAGGTACACAAATGTGTTTTTTAGAGAACTAAGAAACCGATACATTTCCAAGAAAATGTCATGTCCCATTAGTACTTTTCCTACCGGTTCTACGTACTTTATAATCGGCATCACTATATGATTTTAGTTCAAAGTTTGATTTAGGGTAATACAAGCCATAGTTATAACTATTTTTAAAGTATTTTAAGATCCTTTTTACAATTTTTATGTGACTTTCTTTAAGGTTTGATTGGAACCTAGCACAAAGGTAGGTATTAAAAAGTACGTCCAGAATACTTGCAGAAAGATAATAGTGAATTAATAGCACTTTTATATCGAGTAGAATCAATATCCTTAACCATTTCATTAGCATCAAGCCATGTGTGAGCTTGCATTAGTGACGTCTTTCCTTTCATATTTTCCACCCCTATTCTTTTAACTAGATTATGCATGTATTTCGTTTAACTTGTGAAGATCCCTTATGGAAGAGGCGATAACAACACTTGAGGCTCCATTGACGAAGCCTAGAACTATGGCAGCATGGCCATCGCCATTCTAGGCAATTGTCGTTGGCGGTCAAGTATTGCCAACGCTCATGGTTCTCCTCAGCTGGTATCATCACTTGAGAGGATTGGGGCAATGCTCTTCGTCGATGTGCAGATTACTAGAGTGAAAGTTCAAAGTACGGTAGTATAATGGCATCAATGACTTCACAGATAGTCCCCTAGACATGTGATCAAACAAACCAAGCTTGATAAGGGTACAATACTAGGTTGCGTAGCGACTAATGCTTAAGGCATACACGAGCACATATTTTTTGTCGACCTCTTTATTGACCCAGAGGCCGTTGAATGTGTTGGGGATTTCCTCATATCACTCCTTCCTTGCAATGCTCCCTTTCAAGGGGAGCAAAATATAGAATGATGAAGATGTTATAAAGGAGGTTGATCTTATTTCTCTTCTTTTGGTGGGTCCAATATTGAATGAACTCATTGTTTCTCAAATATTTCATCTACCTTTTGTTCTTCAAGATCTACAATGATTCTTGTACACGACTTCCTTGAATTGTTTTATTTTCAAGTCAAAAAAAGGGGGAAACATGATATGGTGTCTACCCCAAATATATTTAAAGACGAAGAAAAGTTACAGGAAGACTTACAGAAGCCGAGACTCAAGAAGAGTCTTGGAAAGAAAAAATACATTCTCATAGAAAAAATGTTGTAATGAAAACAATGTACCAATTCTAGCTAACCAAATACCCAAATAGTTGCAGTATGCCTCAGAAGGTCCTCTCTAGAATGATGCCTTGCTTCAAATATGTTGAAAGTTTTATATTATGTTACTATTTTACAATTTGTTTATTTCTCTATCCTTAGGGCCCGTTCGGTTCGGGAATAAGCAGGAATAAGGATTGGGAATAAGGAGAATAAGGGTCTATTCTTTGTTCGGCTGGAAAATAGGAATAAGAAGAATAAGGTGAAATAAAGGTAAGTAAGGTGGGATAAAGATAGGAATAAGAGTGAAATAAGATGGAATGAGGAGGAATAATCGTACCATGGAAAACCGTGTCGGAAGGAGAATAGGCCCCTTATTCCAGGGCCTATTCTCCAAATGAACAGGGCCTTAGTATATAATTTACCCATTATGGTTTCTCTCTTCTATATAAGAGAACCCTTGGGCTCTATGAATAAACAATAAAGTATTCTCTTCCACATGGTCTTAGAGCGGCGATCCTAGACCGAAGTCCTAACCTAAGCCCCACATCCCAACACTACCTCCAACCCTCGTTGTCGCTAGTTAGTACGACAACCCCCGTTACCTAGCGGAAGCATCGACATCTCTCTCTGCCCTTCAACCGCAACACCGCCATCCAACGGATGTGCCGCAGTCCAACGACTGTGCCACAACCCTACAACGGTTGTGCTGCCCTACAGCAACAACGACATCAACCCAAAAGCGCCACCCAAGATGCTTTTTTCTTCCCTAACGGCTGGCCAACCGCGCCGTGACCCTCCCGCAATGCTAGATGGCCCTTCTGCTACTCTGAGATCGCAGTTTTGAGTCTGATTTAAGAGTTTTAAGGTCTGATTTACCCTATTTCGGATCAAAATCAGACCATATTTGTCTAAGCATGGTTGTGGTATGAGTCTACGCCCACAACCACCCTTTTCATGCTTGTTTTGACACCTCGCGATCTGTCCAAGGTCTTAGTTCTTTGTCCATGATGTTAGAAAGCAAAGTTGACACACCATCTACTGGTGGATCCATCAACTATTGTCAAAGTGGAAGGTACAAACTACGAGTTGTGGGTGATGCAGTTCATGAATCTGCTCCAGAGCAATGGTAAGAAGCATATTCTAAAACAAGATGAGCCGGTGGACAAGATTGCACCCAACGCCTCATGGGAGGAAGATGACGCATATGCCAAGTTGTGGCTATCTGGTACTGTCTCTATTGAGATAGTCAATGATATCCTGAGTTAACCCACAACAAAGGCGATGTAGGACATCCTTGCAGGAACATGCTCACAAGCAAGGAATGAGTCAAAGATATTGCAACTCCAAAATGACATCTTCACAACCGAACATGGTAATCGTCCTCTTCACGTCCTGTATACATCTCTGAGGGGTATGTTTGAGCATTTCCATAGCTACATACCCCTGACGGATTCACCAGAACAACATAAGGCCTATAGAGACTTTGTCATGATAAGGGTGTTTCTAACTGCCCTTAACCTAGATTATGATTCAGCTTGTTCCCAGCTTCTCACCGACGCTACCATACCTCTTATGGAGGAAGTGTATCGCAGGATTAGATGATTGAGTATCCTCTCTGCTACATCTCTCAAACATCGTTGGCTATGGCAGCTTCCCGTGGTAGAGGTAGTTCATCTTTGTTTAGAGGACGAGGGACAAGTGGCAAAGCCGATCCACAACCACGTCAGCCATGTTCATACTGACACCGATAAGGCCACTCAAAGAACACGTGCTACTCCAAGCGCGGCTTCCCACCTTCTGCACATGTTGTTGAACATGTTCGGCTTGCTCCTGACCTCATCGATCATCATTATGATGATTTCGTTGCTCATTTGAGAGAGATCATGCCACCAGTCGCCGGATCTTCTAGTCTTGGTCCATCAGATATTTCAGCGTTTGCATGTACTAGTACTTCAGGTATTACTCATGCATTTGATGGTCGCTCTAGACCAGATCCTTCAAAATGGAGAATGGACTCTGGAGCTTGACATCATATATATGGAGATCGCTTGTAGTTTGGTACTTATAGTCCAGCAGAACCAAGTGGATCAGTAGTGATTGTTGATGGGACACATTCTCTTATTACTAGACAGTGGGGGGTTCATTTGACTCCCTCCATACGTCTACAAAACATTCTTCATGCACATGCGTTCTCCATGAATTTACTTGCTACCAGTCAGATTACAAAAGATTTACATTGTCGTGCTATATTTGACCCTAGTTCCCTTTTTTCGGGATATACTTATGGGCAGGATGATTGGATGTGGCTGTAAACATGAAGGGCTATACATGTTGACCCAGTCTCTCTATATGGTGCCACTTCTCTTTCAACAGAGTCGATTTCTCCCTACACGTGGCATCTCAGATTTGGTTATCTACTGCTACAAAAAAATTGTCGTCTCATCCCTGGTGTCTCTACCAAGTCCAGTTTCCAATGTGAAACGTGGCAACTTGGAAAGTATCATCGATCTAGCTTTCCAAGTCATCAAAGGCATGGTAGTCAACATCTTTTTGAGTTATTTCACTTTGATATGTGGGGTCCAAGTCATGTACATGATCATTAGAGACACATGTACTATTTGGTTTGTGTTGATGATTTTTCCATATTGTCTTGGATATTATTGTTGAAGCGTGAGTTTGAGGCTAGTACGTTAATTCAAAACTTTATGGTTGAAATAAAGTATATTTTACCTACCTCTATAAAATATATTCATTCCGATAATGCTCTCGAGTTCTGTACTACACAACTGTCTCATTTTTCAGCTCATGTGGCATTATCCATCAGACTTCATACCCATATACTTCTCAACCGAACGATATTGCTTAATGCAAACACCGTCATCTTCTGGATATCACCAGGACTCTCTTCATATAGAGTCGAGCTCCTCATTCATTTTGGGGGTGATGATATGAAGACAACATGTTATCTTATAAATCAGGTGCCCTCTAACATTTTAGGTGAAAAGGCTCTCTTCTCCCCCACTTTTCTTGCGAAGGACCTTCTCTCTAACATCATGTGTATTTGGTTGTGTGGCATTGTCCATCTATTACATCCTGGTCGTGACAAGCTTGCTCCTCGAGCTGTTAAATATATGTTTGTTGGGTACTCTCGCACTTAAAAGGGTTATCGGTGTTTTGATCCGGTAAAAGGAAAGCACGGTCAATATCGATGTGACCTTCGAGTCCATCATGTACTACTCTACTACAAGTGATAAATTGAGTCCCTCTGAGTCTGACGATGCGGTTGTTCTTAAACCTCCACTTATACATGTACCTCAACATGTCCTCCATGCTCCAATTCCTTCCCCAACATCCACCATGCCTCAAATAAATTCTAAAAATTTGGTTTCGACTGATGGTATTAGTGGTGTGCATGATGTACATGGTCAATTACATGATGAGAATGAAGATATATAGGATGAGCCAGAACTACCACATGAAAGTGATCTAGGGTGGTCTATTGCCTTGTGGAAAGACAAATGTTCTTGTACACGATACCTCCTCGCATGTCATGTGTCTCTGGAGTGACTTTCACCAGATTCCAGGCAATTTGTTATGGGTTATCTGCCGTTGAAATCCCACATACATATCAGGAGGCTCTCAAGGTGAGCCCTAGCCATGGAGGCGGAGATGGTCGCTTTACCGTTTCATGTCATGTTGAGCACTGTTACAGCTCTTGCAGATATGCACATTATGGGATGTAAATGTTTGTTAACTGTGAAGAATCGAGCAAATGGCAACATTGATCACTACAAGGCAAGGCTTGTGGCTCGTGGGTTGACCCTGACCTATGGGATGGATTGTCAGGACACCTTCTCTCCAGTAGCTCAGCACTCCACACTCCATATTCTTCTCTATGTTGCAATCACAAGGGATTGGCCTCCGTATCAGCTCGATGTGATGAATGCTTTCCTCTATGGTGATCTACAGAAGGAAGCCAACATACAACAACCACTTGAGTTCACTAATGAGGAGGAGTGTCCGAAGATGTGTAAACTTCATACAACAATCTATGGCCTTAAGTAGATTCCTAGAGCATGGTTTCAGAAGCTCTCGGACGTGATAGAACGGAAGGGATTCGTGAGATGAACTGGAGATCACTCCTCGTTTGTTCAGACATCCCATAAGGGTATTGTTATTATACTAGTGTATATCGATGATATTATCATTACAGGCGATAACATACATGGCATTCAAGCAGATAAGGCTTTTCTTGGACAATAATTTGTTACTAAGGATCTTGGTAGTCTACGCTACTTCCTTGGATTGGAGTTTGCCAGGAACCAACGAGAACTTGTGATGACCCAGAGGCAGTATGTTACAGACCTTCTCTCAGAGACAGGTGTGGGAGATTGCAAGCCAGCCACTACTCCTATGGACCCGAGCATGAAGCTATATGATGATGATACTAAGTAGACAAGAGGAGATACATGGAGCTAGTTGGAAAGCTTCTATATGTGACCATCACTAGGCCATACATAACATTTGCAGTGAGCAAAGTGAGTCAGTTCATGGAGCAGCCTAGAGAGACACATATGGAAGCAGTCCATATGATTCTGAGATATTTGAAGACCTCACCTAGCACTGGTCTCTTATTTAGCAGAGGCACATCCCTTGCTGTTACAACTTGTGCATATGCAGGATGCCCCAAGGACATGAAGTCTAATTTTGGCTTCGCTATGTTCATAGGGAGTTCCTTAGTATCACAGAAGAGCAAAAAGCAGACAATTTTCGCCAGATCCAGTGCAGAATCAGACTACAGAGCTATGGCACAAGGGAGTACAGAGATAATGTGGGTTAGATCCGTTTTGGCTGACCTAGCTATTGAGGTGCCTCTTCCCATGTACCTCCAACGCGACAACCAAGCTGCATTGTTTGTTGTCAAAAATCCAGCCTTCCATGAGAGAATCAAGCATATCGAGGTAGACTGTCACTACACTCGAGACATGATTTAGAAAAATCATATTTATGCATCTCATGTTAGCTCAAGTAAGCAGACAACAGACGTGCTCACCAAGACTCTAGCTCGAGGACCTTTCCAGAGATGTTGTTCCAAGCTAAACCTAATAGACATCTATAATAAAGCTTGAGGGGGAGTGTTGAGAGTTTTGTGTTATGTTACTATTTTATAGTTTGTTTATTTCTTTGTCCTTAGTATGTCATTTACCTATTAGGGTTTCTCTCTTTTATATAAGAGAATCATTGGCCTCTATGAATAAACAACAAAGTATTCTCTTCCACCAAATAGCAAGGCCAAAAAAGATCTAGATTTTGTAGATTCAGCCAGTCTGCGTCCATCTCTAACAAAATGCAGATGTCTTCACACAATGGAAGAATAGATGCTCCACCATCTCAATATGTGTTTCGCAAAGGGTGCATCTATTAGAGACATCCGTAAGTCTTACTCAATGGTCCCTTCTCATAACACACTTTCTGCGCAGCGGCCAAATAAAGAAATCAATATTATCTGGAAGTTTTAACTCCCAAATAAAGTTGCAGTCACAAACTAAAGCATCTGTCCTCGACGGTGGTGGTCTGGTGATAGCTTTATCGACTCATTTAACTGAGAAAAAGTTATCCCTCCACACCTAGTGATCACGACCATCTATCAGTCTATCTATCTGCCCGAGGGATTCCAAGAGGAGAAGGAAATCCTTCGGGCATTGATCAGAGAAATCCGTCAAGAAGGAAGGCATCCGATTGCCATCTAAACAACAATCCAACACCCACACATCCCGGTTAGAGGCTAGAGTAAATAAACAAGGGAAGCTGGAAGAAAAGGCCTCCCTCACCATACCAATTATCAAACCATAAGGCAAAATATTTGCCATCACCAAGCACCAGACAAAAGAGGTCCAGAAAATGAGGCATCACCGAGTTGATCCCTTTCCTAAAATCCGAAGGGTGAAAATGCGGATTTTGGGGCATACCGTACTGGACCCCCGTATTATAAATGTTGAGAATGGGACGACAACACAAGTCTTCACTTTTGTCCCAAATCCTACTAACCCACTTTAGTGGAAGAGGCTCCTTCATGGTTTCCAAACAGGAGATCTAAGGCCGCCAACCACCTTTGGCAAACATTCTCTCTTAACGTATATATTAGTTTTCTATGTGTCTCTCTGTTATTTTTATTTTCAGCTGTATGCTTTATGTAATTTACCCATAGGCTACTCTCCTATATAAGAGAGCCTAGGGCTCATGGAATAAACATCTTTCATTTTTCCCAACATGGTATCAGAGCGACGGTCCTAGACCGGAGTTCTTGAAACCCTAACCCTACCCCACCCCACCCGCGAGCCCCTCTCTCTCTCATCGCCGATGCCGCCAGCGCTTCTGCTCCGCTGTTGTGCCTCCGCCGGTGCGCGCCTGCCTGCGCGCCCCTGTGCGCCTGCCTGTCTGCGCGCCTGCCTGCGCGCCCCTGTGCGCCTGCCTGTACGCATCTGCGCGACTGCTTGTGCGCATCTGCGCGCGCGCTCCTTCACGCGCCTGTGCGCGTACGTCTGCGCTTGTGCGCGCAACTTCACGCGCGGGTGCGCGCTCGTCTGTGCCTGTGCGCCTGATCTCGCCTGTGCGCAACTTCACGGTGCTCGACTGATTGGTTGACCTTGCGTTTCTGCGAGGTCAGGGGGCACCAAGGAGCCCTAAGCGTGTGCGAAGCCCTAAAGAGCACACCGTCACCTACATGGATTTTGTTGTTTGAGGTCTACACAAGCAATATGTCATTGTAGACAAATCTTATTTTCAGTCAATCGCTCCGGTCTTAAGTTTGCAGTATGTCAGAAAGCAAGGCGGATATCCCATCCATTGGCGCCTTCCGTGGTCCGGCGCCTATCGTCTAAATGGATGGTACAAGCTATGAACTGTGGGCGATGCAGTTCATGAGCATAATGAAGTCAACAGGTAAGAAGCATATTCTTACCGAACCAAAGCATGCTGAGAAGACTGGAGCTAATGCCTCTTGGGATGCCGATGACGCATACGCCAAAGTTTGGCTATCTGGCACGTTGGCGATCGAGATTGCCAATGACATTCTACATCAGCCCACGACCAAAGACATGTGGGACATTCTGGCGGCCACATATTCTCAGGCGAAGAATGAGACAGATTCTGCAACTTCAGCATGATATATTCACTATAAAGCAGAATGGTCGCCCTCTACATTCACTCTACACATCCCTGAGAGGGATGTTTGAGAAGCTCTACAGCTTCATGCCTCTGACAGCCACGCCAGAACAACAGAAGACATATCGGAATGCGACTATGGTGGGCGTGTTCCTTGCTGCACTTGATCCAGAGTATGAGGCGGCACGATCCCAGATCTTGGCCGATTCTACTATTCCTCCCATGGAGGAAGCCTTCCATAGACTGAGCAGCATCATCGTTCCTTCCACGGCCACGAATCAGAATGCTTCAGCCATGGCCTCCAACAGGGGTCGCGGATTTCATCATCAGACTCGTGGACGTGGACCTAGTGGCAGAGGAGGCCGCACTCGGCCAACATGTACCTACTGTCATCGCGTTGGACACAATGAAGACACATGCTACTCGAAGCATGGATTTCCTGCATCTGCACGAGTCGCTGAGCAGATAGAGCCTCCATCTGCTACTACTTTGGATCAGCGGTTCGATGATCTAGTTGCCCGTCTAAGGGGCATTACTCCCCCATCTGGCCCAACACCTACTACTGAGAGTCAACCTGATGCTGCTGCTTCTGCCTCTGCGTCTACCAGTGCTTCAGGTAGCATACTTGCATTTACCAGTACTAGATCAGATACCTTACCTTGGATTATGGACTCGGGCGCTACACATCATCTATGTGGTGATCAGAGTTTACTTACAGGATATTCTCAGATTCCTCCAGGCCGAACAGTGGTCATTGCCAATGGTACACATTCTCCCATAACTGGTCAGGGGGAGATTAGACTGACATCTTCTATGCAGCTCAAGAATGTGCTACATGCACCTGATTTTTCCATGAATTTGTTATCAATCAGTCAGATTACGAAGGATTTACAATGTCGGGCAATTTTTGATCCATCTTCTCTTATTTTTCAGGACATCCGTACGGGCAACGTAATTGGTCGTGGCTATGAGCAAGGAGGCCTCTATCGCCTAAAGCGGACTCCATTCGCTGGAACCTCATCCATTCCCACTGGACCAGTATCTCCTTTGCTGTGGCATCTGCGCTTTGGGCATCTACCGCTTCAGAAGTTGCGTCGTGTGTTACCCACGGTCTTCCTAACACATCTATCCAATGTGAGGCTTGTTAGTTGGGAAAGCATCACCGGTCTACCTTTCCCAGTCGTCCAGGTCGGAGTAGTACCTCCAAGTTCGAGTTACTTCATATTGATATCTGGGGTCCGAGTCGTGTACCTAATCATCAGGGACACAAATTTTATATAGTTATTGTGGATGACTTCTCTCGTGTGTCATGGGTATTTTTGATGAAAAATAAATCTGAAGCAGGCAATATTATTATCCAGTTTCTGAATGAAATTCAAAATGTTTTTTCCACATCTGTGAAATTTGTGAGAAGTGATAATGCCCTAGAACTGTGCACTCATGCCCTAGCCAACTACTACTCATCAAAAGGGATTATCCATCAAACATCATGTGCTTATACCTCTCAACAAAATGGGATCGCTGAAAGGAAACATCGCCACCTACTTGATGTCACAAGATCACTCCTTATACAGAGTCATGTTCCTTATTCTTACTGGGGTGACGCGGTTCCCACAGCATGTTACCTAATTAACCGGATGCCATCCTCTGTCTTGGATGAACAGATTCCTTTTTCCCTTATATATCCTGGGAAGGATCTGTTTTCACTTACTCCCCGTGTGTTTGGTTCAGTTGCCTTTGTCCACCAGTTGTCTCCTGGTACTGACAAGCTCTCTCCTATGGCTGTCAAGTGTGTGTTTGTTGGGTACTCCAGAACTCAAAAGGGGTACAAGTGTTTTGATCCTTTGCGTAGGCGGTATATGGTTAGTGCAGATGTTACATTTTTTGAATCCGTAATGTATTTTTCATCCTCAGGTGATCAGCAGCTACCTCCACTGACTACCGACGCCATGTATATGACACCACCACCTCCAGCACCGTCACCACCAACAACACCACCACCACCACCACCACAGATCCCCGTTTCACCACTACCATTCCATTATACCCGCAGGCCTCCTCCAGCTCATGGTCACGACTCATCTCCTAGCTCGCCTATGGTATGTACTGAAGATACTTCTCTTGATGGATTTAATGATATTTCTGAGCAGGATATGTTGCAGGGGCCAGACGAGGACACAATTGATTTAGATGTTCCTATTGCTATACGCAAATCGAAGAGGAGTTGCGTTACATATCCATTG